>JAIFZK010000173.1:2477500-3077500 GCA_027481765.1 Tenualosa thibaudeaui | reverse complement strand
CACTACATCTCCCAAGAGCACCAAAAAAACGTGTTAACAAAAGGAACCAATGTAACAGACATAGCCATTTTGCTTGTTTTTTTTCTAGTAGACATAAAACAACAAACCTCTTTTTCTGATCATCACCCTCAACAGAAGAGGACTCTTTCAGTGCCGTTGCCTCTGCAGCAGACTCTTCTGTCTTCGCGTTCTCGGCTTTAGAGCCCGATTCTGAACCAACAGTGCCCTCAATGTCATTTGAGCCTTTCTCAACAGCACTAGCCTGAGTGCTTTCAGTTTCTGTTAGAGCGTCCATGTCTTCTTCATTGAATTGATCGTCCTCGCGTTGCGTTTCAGCCTTGTTAGATACGGCCGCGTCCTGATCGAGATCGCGAGATGCTGTGGACGTTTCTCGCTCCATATCGACGGCCTCATCGGCTCGACCGAGGTCGCACGCATTGTCTTCCTCAGGAACGTTGTTCTGACTGTCCTCAACTGAAGCTTGCTCCTCTTCTGATGGATGCTCTTCTTTAAGGGGCTCTGACTTACAAGACCCGGCTACTTTCTCATTTTCTACGGATTTAACAGGAATAGAATGGTACAGAGTTTAATTACTTCTGAAACATAGCAATGGTTAACGTGGAACTGGCAAGGCTGGAAAAGGTAGTGACCCTGGACTCTGACATCAATATGCAATGTATTTCACACCTTACGAAGAGACTGGAAACACCAAAGGAACAGGACAGGCAACTAAATTTCTGACAAGGTCACCCTACGCAGTTCACCTGGTCCAAGAAAGAGATGGCAGAAAAGCCACAAGACATCAGCACAGAGAACAAGTTGAGTCCATCTTCATTTTTTTTTCAGACTTCATGAGTCCGTGAGGTGATGCAACTTTGTAATGTCTTTTCACAGGAAGGTCTTTTCTCTTTTCATGACGTATAAAACCAAGAAGTCCTTTAGCATCACTTTGAATGCATAGAGTCCGAATAAGGATCTGATGATCTTTTTCTCCATTGCACATTTTGCTTGATGGACGGACGTCCACTTCTTGTCTTCTCAAGGAAACCTAGAAACACTGTACGGGACCTGCAACAACCAGCTGACCTCTCCAAGTTACTCACTAAACCACCAATTGCTGGCCATGTGCATGACCTTCAGATACAAGTGTCACAATCAGACACCAAAATATTGAAATCATACCAAAAAAAGTCTTGTGCGTCTTTAGCGTGTCTAATCAGTCATGCTCAAAACCAGCAATTAACTTTGGATTTCCAGTCTCTTTCTTTAGAAGTCCTAGACCTTACCACTATGTTCAGGGAGCTGCTGTAAGAATTTATGGCTAGCAGGAAAAGCCTGCAATCAAACAGATATCCACAGCCTTGCAAACAGTACCTATCTCCTCTCGAATGCCTTCATGCTCCTCGTCTTGCTCCTGTGAGGAAAAATGACAAATCAATGAGATCAAAGACAATTAGACACATCTATTGAGCAACTGCTCATTCTTTAACTCAGTAAGGGATGACTGGGTAATAACACTGCAACACCTTAACTGGAATCTTGAGTCTGTGTCAAGGGATCAACTACTTGCCTGTTTGAAAGATGTTAAATGGTCCTCTTCCGCAGCGTCCTCATCCTTGGGCTCCATGTCCTTTGAGAGCATAAAGAAGCTTGTTGTATTATAGTGATTCATCCCAGACAACAGAGGCTAGAACGGTCAGAACACACTTCTGAACACACCTCATCATTCTCATTTGATGGTGCAAGATTTTCAGAATCCTCATCTTCATTGTCTTCCTCTTCATGACCAAGTTCTTCCTTCATATCACCATCCTGGTAGCCTGCAGGAATGCCATTGTCTATGTCTGCCTCATCCAGTATATTCATATCGCGAAGGTCCATTTCTTGTAGGCTGTCCATATTTCCATCACCATCGTCCTGAAAAGAGTAAAAATCCTTCTCTTACATATAAGATATATCCTTACTTCGACACATAACTCTGACTTCAATGTAAATTCTACCGAGTTCACACCTGTCCATCTCCAGAGTCCTCCTCTAGGCCGCATTCTTCCGGTTCATCATTCTCCTGTGTTTTACCTGCAGAAAGAACCAATGCAAGATTTCAATTCGCCATCTCCATCACTGATTTACTCCGGTGAGTCTTTTCTCAGCAGCACTACCGACGTTACCTTTTGGCGTCCTTTTTGCCGTTTTCTTTTGCGTCCCTTCAAACGGAACTACCAACTCGTCCGGATTTCCTCCTTCCTCCTCAATAGCCTATGGCATGTGCAGGGAAAAAGTGCAACGTGGAGTGAGCTTGAAAGTAAATAAATAATCTTGACAAATGAATCATGTCCACTATGACATGGGCCATTAGTAATCAGCAGAGAGAATATAAACAACAATCCATCTCCCCGCCGACCTATTTCGTATTTGCAGGGAACACCGCAACCGGTCTCGACACTAGACAGCGCTGTAACATTTGGGAAATGGCTGCACGATGCTATTACATAACATTGTGTGCAATATGACTGATTCCTGCATTGCATATGGTCCCGCATGGTCAATGTACATTAACAATATTCACATTAACATTATGCAGCATTGCATAATACAAACCCTAATTCTCGAAAGTTGGCGAAGCTAGCCAACTAACCTTATGATACCCATGTGCTAAAGTTAGCTCGCTTGCTAACGACAAGACTTGTTGAATTGCTAAGTTTATTACGAACACAAGCTTCAACTTGTCTATAACTACATGATTGAAAATATGATTTCATCACCAAATATTCAGGTCACCTACAAAAAGGAAAGTTCACCTTTTTCAATCGTTCAGATAGCACGCTCTTGTTGCCGCTGATGTCCAGGTTTCGCCTTTTCAGCTCTGCCTTCAAATCAATAACTCTGAGCTCGGACAATTTGCGAATGCCAGCGCCCTCCGGAGTTTCGTCGACTGCTGACTCCACTATCGCAGAATTTTCAGACATGATCGAAAAATACTATGATAGCAACGTATCGAGTACTATTCACGCCACTTCTAGTCAAAATTAGAACACGGATCCAAACTGTAGGTTGTAAAATGGCGTTCGTACACACAAGCAAATGCGCAGGGTATGGTAAATACGCATGCGCCGGCGGAGAATCCGCGCACTTCGTGACAGGAAACACTGCCATCCTGTGGACTTCTGACCTGCTCAGGTAGTCTTATCACTTCGGAGAAAATGACTATTTTTGTTTAAATTTATAGATTTTATTATAATTTAAAACCAAACTACAGCAAAATATATAATATATATAGTTTTGAATAGATATACAATTAGTCTATCTGCTTTTCATGGGTAAAAAATATCCTAGTTTAGGATTTAGAACCAGAAGCAAGCTAGACTCATGGCACTCACACTCTACATGTACAGTTGGACCCTCACCATTAAAGGAAAATATCAAGCAGATTCAAGAACTGCAGGTTGGGTGAAAACTTTTTTTCTCAGCTTTGTTTTGTTACAGCCTACCTTTGTCACTGTTTTTATGAATCAGTTCAAACTTATATGGTTCATACTGGTGATGCATTAACTCTTGGCTAACATAGACAGTAAAAGAAGGTCAAGATCATCAACTTTGGGCTGAACATGAGGTTTTGTCTTGGAGGGGGGCATGCATTGCATCCATCCATAAACAGACCAAATAGCAATGTTATTTAAACCAGAATTATTTAACACTCTTACATAACGTTAGAGTGAGATCAGGAGGGCTATATCTGTGTACATCTATGTCTGTTTGTGCATGTATATGTGTGTGAATAGGCTATGTTAAAGTGGAAATACAGTAAATTATTTAAAATAGACCTACATACAATGGCCTAAACAAAAGTTTGTTTCGGATTGTTCCATTCATCCTGTCTCACTGAAATACATTTGAATCGTAACATCTGCACAGATAACACAACTCATCAACAAAACTATCTGATCAATATTTATAAATAAAGCATACTGAAATATTATTACAACTTACAACTTAGCAGCCTCATACATAGGGTATGCATGTTCAGTCATCTTGCACACATAGACGTTTTTTTTTTTGCTAAGGACTTGTTTTCATTTGGAATTTGCATTCGAACTGAACTTCGGGATGTTGAACCAGCCTGTTGGACCCACTGAGTCAGCATCTGGAGCGCTGGAAAACCTGACAGTCTCTCTTAGGGTATTTCTTGCAACATGCACTAAAAACAAAAAAAACATCTAGGCCCTGCTGTTTGATTGCTCATTACAGTTTTTCTTTCAGTCAGTTCTCCACTGCCAGCTATCTAGACTATCTATACATTTCTTATATAATGCTCTAGGCTATTTATTAATGCCAAACTGTTTGCTTTCTTTCCTAGGCCAACAACTCAGTTGCATTCTCTGGGGATTCTGAAATATGTCTTAATAAGCACACACACACACACACAAAAAACAAAATTAGTATGGAAATTAGTAGGAAAAACACAGCGGTTCTTAAGGTTTATCAATATGCAAACATGTCTTTTTCTAATCTCCAAATAATGGGGCATCAGGCAATATATAAATCCATCTTAATCTTCATCCATCTGCACAACTAAAAGGAATGAAAATTTGGCATATTGCTAAAACGGAATGTGACATCCTCCCCATGAGCATAGGGAAGGCTTTTGGTTGCCGTGCAGGGCAGGCAATCATCAGTGTCCTCAGTTTCCTCTGGCACATTGATCTTGGTGGAGGATGAGCCTTCTGAAGGCTCCCCTGCATTGGAGCAGTAGGACCAGCATGTGGAAGCTGATGCACTGGGGGTCTCAGAGGGCTCGCCCAGGCCTTGGGAGAACATGGTTGACTCCGACAGGCTTGATGACTGAAAATCAAAAGAGGACGAGGAAGAACAACGGGGCACGCGTGGCTCATGAAGATTAAGTTTGGACACCAGAGGTTTGCCAATGGAGACAGTTTGTATCTCTTGAACCTCCTCCTCCAGGTTTGAGTAGTTGTAGTGAAGACAAACTGTAAATGTAAGCTCTTTCTGCAATGAGGAAATAGACAGATATTAGAGATTTAGACAAAACACAGGGATACCACAGAATTGAAAAATTTAATAGATTATTACTTTTAATCTCTGGAGTGCTCTGAGACGGGTAAACAGCTTTGGGACTTCAGGCTGTGGCAGGCAATCCACTGTAAATAATATACTCCCAGCTTCCTCCAGACTCTCCTGATTTGTGTGCTTGAGGTCTATCTCAAGGTCCTGATAGAAGAGATAATTACAAAAATGGTGAGTCTGGCCTTACCTATCCGACTGGTGTACAGCTCATAGACATGAAACCATAAATGAAGGTCTGCAATACAGCAACCATTTTATCAATGTCACCTCAGAGAAGTTTGACAGCTGGGCAGAGCAGTGCTCTATGTCCTTGGGCTTCTCCAATATCCGGGTATAGATGATCATTATGTTGGAGAACTCTGCTGCAAACCCCAGCTGCACCTTGACACCACACTCAAACACTAATGTCCGGCTCTCGGGCAGAACTGTTGGGAGAATAGCAACACTGCTGACACTGCTGAATTCAGTTATAAAGCCCGTTCAAATACGCACATGCTTCAGATACATTTAAAACTTTAGGTAAAAAGAGACAGCAACTGCATGGAACTACCTACAATAGAATGAACCTAAGAGAAATAATTAAATATATAAATAATTAGAGAGAAATAATTATATTTTATGACTTTTACAAATAAAAGACACCTGTCATTCTTCATGTCGCAATATACAGTATATCTTGCTTTTTTCTTGTTTAGAAAACATCTTATAATGTTCAACACCAGTGCTCATTAGAAGAACCAACAGATCAACTCATTGACAACAACACATAAAATCATTAGCTTTACTAGAATTTCATTAGTTGTTAATTCAGACATGAGGCCTCACCGTGAGCGATGGCCCACTGGAGATTACGTGCTGATGTAACAGGGCAGTCAGGGCTCTGGATTTTGTCTGTCAGTGCTCGGCGCTCTGAAAGATTACTTCGTAGCTCCAGGGCCTGCCGACCTCGTGTGATCTTACACCGGCCCATGTCTGCTCAAACAAAGGAACATAAAAAGTGTTGTGACAGTTTCATCACAATGCATATCAAGCATTTAATCTTTCCTGGCCTTTTGAGTTTTCACTCATTTATTCTTACAAATGGCATGTTTTTTTAAATATTGTAAAATGGTTGAGGTATATGGATGGTATATGAAATTTGATGATGTACACAATACATCTTAAACAGATGTTATGTAGGCTTTCTTGCAAAATGCTTGACAAGGTGATAACTCACAAAAAGTGACATGATTTGAATCCTTTGAAGTTTCTGACTAATGTACTTCAAGTACCAAAAACTACAGCTTTTAAGAAGAAGACAGGGCTTCATAAGAGCAATGTCATTGCAAGGACAGAATGTCTTACCTTCAGCGACTCTGTCGAGCATTACAGTAACCTTTTCATCTTCCATTAGTCTCTTCTTCAGATAGCTTATGAAAATACCGTTGGACAGGTCGTCTTTATTTACCTCATACGCCTCAGCATCCACACACCTGTAGTTAAGCAGGAAGTGTTAGCATAATAGATCCTTTCTGTTCTGAAAACAGACAGAGCTTTTTTAAATAGCATAGAGAGACTTACGTGGCATAACCAAACACTATGTTTGCAGTTACTTTACGGGGATCGGGTTGGGGTATGGTGCCATCATTTAAGTTCCTTGAAGCACACAGAGCAAAGATGTCCATATCAGAAATTATGCTTGCCATTTGAAAGCCATTTACAATAGCCTGAAGAAGAGACTCCCAGCTTACAATCTTATTGAAAACTACCTTTTGCGACACATATCCAACAGAAAGACATTAAGACCAGTCTCCCGCTCCTGCATTCGCTGTAGCACCTCTTGAACCCACAAGCAGTGCTGTGAAGTATAGGAGGCTGGAGCATCAATGGGTACCATGAAACTATTGCCATAGTTCTCATAACCGTGGCCAGCAAAGTAGAGGAGTCCTAGGTATGGCGAAACAAGAGTAATATGTTTGATTATGTGTTTAATGCAGAGAAGTTGCTTTTAAGGTAAAATAAAGGCTATATCACATATACTGTAATAACAACAGCTTAATTGTGTTGGGTTCACCAGAATTATTAAGGACGACAAAAGCTACTTGTACAACACAGAGTAAGGGCAGAACAGGTGCCCCTCAGTATTACAAAAACTCTCACCATAGACACCACGATCAAGCAGCAGGAGGAACTCAGTCACAGCACTGTTCATTTCCTGCCAGTTTAGATCCAGCAGAGACACAACCTTGAAGTCCAGCTGGCGGAGCAGGTTGGTAAGTTCGTGCACATCAGCCATTGGTGCGCGAAGCTGGCGGTGATGAAGGTAGTTCATGTTGCCCATTAGGAGAGCAACCTTATCTGTGGCTGTGGGACAGAATGCAGATTATATGAAGAAAATCACATTTAGTGACTGAACCACATCAAGCAAGATAAAACATGTTGTGATTTCTAAAACTATGATTGTCAAGACCTTACCATAGAAGGTGCTAAGTTTGCGAGTCAGTGCCATGGACGTATCTGTAAATTCACAGATAATTAATTACAGCATTGCACAACAAATACCGCATGAATATCCATTTTTCTTATTCACAGTCATGGTCAGAAGTTTTAGAAGTTTAGCTTTTTGTTTGGCAAACTGTTGCTTTAGTATTTAGCATTTCTTTGTGTTTTGCATGTTTCCTCATGAACAATTGTAAGCATTTCAAATACATGCATGGATGAACCATTGCATCTCACCCACTTCCTTCCTTTTAATGAATCAGCCTTCTGTTGTAATTCAATCAGAATGATCAATTGGTTTCATCTGACTCATTCTTGTTCACACTTTTACTCAACCAAATTATGTGATTATACTGAAATTATGTTAGTTGCCACCGTGTCTGAGACAACTTGTCACAGAGATGACATAGTAATGACATTTGGTAATTTGTCATAGTAATGACATAGTACTGACATTCTTTGCCATGAATAACTAGTAGTATGCATTTATTCACTATGCACAAGAATCTGTTGAATTGCCACCACAAAAAAACTCAGTAAAGTTTGCTTAAAGTGATCCCTGACTAGTAAAACATGCTGGCCTTATCAGATTGACATTGGCATCAGCTACATTAACATGATTTAAAAACACTCAAAATGTTTTGGTTTTATTAAAAGTTTAGAAAATCCTTTCACTTGTACACTGCCATTGTTGTTAAAAGTAACATCACCTGGTTGAATCTAATCAAGGTCCAATTAAGGGGCATCAATCAAACTATTGCTGCACACAGACACCATCAATTATGAACCAGGTGATGTCATTTTTTACCCAAAAAGTATTAAGACGTAAACGTAATGGCAGCTTACAAGCTCTGCAAATCAAGGGATTTTCTAAAAGTTTTAATAAAAAAGAAAGCATTTTGAGTGTTTGTGCATCCTGTTAAGTACAGTTGATACCAATGTCAGTCTTATAAGGGCAACATGTCTTAATGCAAAAATGCTATAATGTATATATGACCACAACACTAAATTGCACAAACTGCATTACTGAATTCTCTGCTACCATACAGGTTTAAATTTAAAGTGCCTAGCAAATAATTGCACCAAAAGAAAAATGCCATGCCTTCATCATCTGATTTCCAGTGGGTATCACTTGGTCCTACAAAAACAAGAATAATCATTAATGCATACACCTTGAGCAGATTGAGCAACTACGCTAAAGATAAGTAAAGTTTCCATTCATCTTGATGTTTACCAATGTTTATGTCGACTTCCTCACTCTTGGTTTCGTGGTAAAGGTTAAAGACTCGACAGTAATACCTCCCTCTATCTGCTGTTGTTACACACTGTATCTGTGAAACCAGCAGTTACTTGAGTTAAAAAAAAACAAAAATCATTTACAATTTAAGCAATTGAAATGTAGTCATAATTATCTTAATTTGGAAATATGACATGCTCCAAAATAAGATGAAAGTAAAAAAACACATAGATATGTAACTTGCCTTCAGATTGGGTTTATTTGCTGATTCTAAAGATTTTTTGTTATGGTACCACTGGTATTGAGGAGGGGGATTTCCCTCAGCAAAGCACTGAAGGAACAGGCCATCTCCTTCGGAGAGTGTCTTTTGCCTTGGCTGATGAGTGATTCGCAGTCCACTCGTTGAAGGAAAAAATGTGCTACTAGCCTCTTAAATAAAAAGATGGGAGCATTTAATGTAGAGTTACTCTTATTTACATTTTATAGACTGTCTCTTATGTAATAACATGAACATTACAGAGAATAATATGGATTACATTGTTTTCTTTCAAATTACCTGAGTTGCCTGATCGAACTACACGCACATGTACCCAGTTGGAGAAGACAAACTTTTCTCCATGATTGACACGGCAGATGTAGTAGCCCTGCTCAGTTACCGTAAGGAAAGACACGACTAGATCAGGGTCACATCCTCCTGGGATCTAGAACACAGGTAAAACTATTTACATTTTTTCACTAGGGAAAAGGGACAGCTCATTGTAAAGGGTATTGTACAAGCAGTCAGTCTTATGGATTGAATCTGCAGTATTTCAGTCAGCTGTGATTTAATTTTCTTCTGCTCAGTGTGATGACACTGAACTCTTGTTTTCCTTTCCCAGAATCCCTGAATTTCAAAAGGGATTATCATTTCCCTGAATGTTACTTCTGTTTAAAACAGTAGCACAAGTAAATAATGTCTAGATTATATTGCAATAGCATTATTATAATAAACAGTATTTGCTTCTCACCTCTTCTCTGCCTCTGAACCACTGGTAACCAAGACCAGGTGGGCCAGAGGCCCTGCAGCTCAGCACCACTTGACTCCCCTCTTGGGCCTGCAGTGGCTGAGGCTGCACTGTGATCTGGATCTGATCCACTGTCAACCACAAGCAAAGGTGCTGGATAAGTATTTGCAAAGTAATAGTAATTTGTTGATAATCTCTACTAAAGCTCTGTGAATGTGGGTGAAATGACTGAAGCTAATGACAAGACTTATTTTCATCACATTTATACACCATCAGCCATGAAATGAGTGCGACATCGGGATTGTGAAAACACAACTTGGTAAAAAAGAAGAACCTCTCGCTACAGGAAGCTACAGGAACCTGCATGCGACAGGAACATCTATATGCTGTCGAGAAAATCGCAATAGAAACAAGGAACTACTGAAGATCTTTTTCAAAGGTCATGGCAACTAGACTACTTCCTCTGAGCTACACTGCCATACCATTTAGTATGGCTTTGACCACAGCAAAATAAATTTGACATGTACAAACCAGCAAGTGGCAAACAGTGGAAAACCAGTGTGCTTGAAACCACAAAACTTAAGTATGTGTTTGTCATTTAAGTCAGGGGTTCTCAAAGTTTACTGGACCGGGGACCCCTCATGGAGTAGATTTCCAAGGACCCCTCATAATTGGAACACAGATTTGACCATACAGATGCGAATCCTTTAGTTCTGTAAATTACTAGATGTTATTTTGTAGCAAAGATTTTCACAGACCCCCTGGCAATGCACTGCAGACCCCTGGGGGTCCCCGGACCCCAGTTTGAGAACCAATGATTTAAGTACACAGAAATGAATGGCATTGGAAGTACCTGCAGCAGTGAGATACTCCACTGCCTCGTGATGCTCAATCTTGCGCAAGCACTGCAGCAGAAAGCCCAAGGTGCATCCACGGTCTATCAGCATGCCAAGGAGGAAACGCCCTGGACTGCCAGTGCTGTTCATGACTTGGAGCGAGCAATTGGTCAGCTCACTTTCGCTGTAGTGAAAGTAAGCCACTGCATCACCATTCTTTCTTCACAATGTTTAATTAGACATCACAGATTGTACACAAGGGTCAGGAGACAAACATTTATGGACACACTACTTTTAAAGAGTAAACACTGAAATTGTTACAAATGCAAGATCAAAAAGATCTAAGGAAATGCAGTGTCTGTGTCAACAGTTCCTAAAGAGGAACTCAAGTGAAATTGAAAGTAAAGGTGAAATGACAGATGTGTTATCTGTCTTTTTATTGGCACAGATACTTAAAACTGATGAAGTAGTTAGAAGGGAAAAAAAGCCAATTTAGTTTGTTGATTTTGATACATGGATGCTGACATCTTTGATTTGAACATTCCATTATGTCACTACATGGTACAAAGAATTCTAGATGAATTCCCAGCTGATTGTATGGGTCTCTGGCATCAGGCTACATCACATACTGACACCTAACTCAAGCATAGTAGCATTTCAAGAACTGAAACCGAGTGGAGGAAGCACAGGCCTACTGCACTGTCCCAGTCTGTAATTCTTCAGTCAATATTAGTGATCAAGATGAAAAGGTAGATGGCCTACATCACATTTTCCCGTGGTCAGCTAGCAACCTTCACAAAATTGCTGGATGAAATTGTGTTTCATTATGTTAGTATTTAACTTCCACAGCAAATGCTTTTGTCCAACATAACCTTCGCTATATTAAACATGTAAGAGAGGTAGCTTTATTCATTGCTCCCAGAGAATTTGCTGCCGCTAGAGATAGTTTTACCACAGCCCACTTGTTCCATCCCTATGGCATTAAGAAAACCTGTGTATTAGGCCAGCAAAGCATAACATAAAAAAATAGGCTACATGATTTTATTCAACAAGAAGATCCTTGTGAAAGAGAAGACTTCACTGTCTCTTCAATTCACTGTTCACACACTCAGTATTGCTCATTTTTAGTATGTGCAATGACCCTGCTCCGCCAGCTTACTCTATGTAGAATTAGGCATACATTTTATCTACCATGCCAGTGGCGTAATCAAACGTTGCTGCAGCTCTGATACAAATAGATGTTAATTTCAGTATTATCAATAATATGATATATTTTCATGTATTTATTATTTTTTTAACGTCATGTTTCTACATTTTTGATAAATAATGTGTTTTTTCCAATTCAGTTCCTCTTTAATGTACTCTAGAGAAAAATCAGTGTCTGAATGTAGAAGAAAAAATCTGTGTAAAAACTATCATTTTAATATATTAATGATTATTGTTATCATTATCAAATTCATCACGAAGCTTGATCTGCAAGTTTACAGAAGATGTCACAGATGGTGATGCACTGTTCTGTTAAGTGATTATGATACATGTTATCCTATTTGGATTGTGAACCACAGTCAGGAGGATTAATACAAACTCACCTGCAGCAGAAGCGTGGCTCCTCCTTGGCAGCTTTAGCCAGTTGTTTCCACCCACGCTTGGCATTGTCCAGCAGGATACCGAGCCCATTGAGACTGGCTGGATTCAGTGTCCCCAAGCCCACGTTCCAGTCAGCCATTCCTTTCATTTAAAACTTGAGGGAGGGATATAAAATCTATGAAAAAAGGCAGAAGCAGGCTTCATTTTGAAAACACACAATCAAAAAGGCCTTATTTCAGACCTACCACACCTGAATATGCATTGCATTGTTCAGAGGTTGATACACGTCTGTCTGTACACATCTGTATTATTTTATAACAAAAAAGAATACATTTGTCATGTATTATTGTGGTTAATTATAAAATAAATATTAAATTAAATGGTTAATCAAATTACTTACAAGTGGGTAGACTGAGTATATCTGGGACGTGTACAGACACCTTAAATATTGTGCACGCAAACCAAGCCTGATCTATGATTTTTGCTCCACACATGTGTATTAGTGTCCTCTTTAACCATGTACACTGCACATATTTCCAGTCCAAAGAAAGTGTTTTTTACCACTTCATCCAGAATTCCACTTCATCATGTCCCTTTCACAGTGAATATCTTATAACTCTTATGTGACTGTTAAACTTATCTTACACCATTGTATCATTGTACCAAGGTCATCCTGTGCTCTACAAACTGACATATTTCATGACATCATATCATGCAAGGTGGTTGCATTATTTCAAAAAGTGTGCAAGATGGTCAGCCGGGTACAGTTGAGACACAACGTATCAATTGTACCCGGGATAGAATTCCACTGGATCGCATGCTGGATCGCCACTGGAATTCCACTGGATCGCATTTATGTATATTATGATAGCAATCAATATGCAATATAAATATCAATAAAATGATTTTTTATAGTTAAACCATATATTATTAATGGGTTTAGTTTCTAACATGAATGATTTAAGCCTAATTTGTGAAATGAGCAGTGATAAAACAAAGGAAAACATTTTGTCCCTGTTTTATACATTTATCTAATGCCAATTTAGATAAAATAGAATAGATTTAAATAAAAAGAAACTCTCAGATATTTTAAAAGTTTGCTGCCTTTGCAGTGAATAGCTCTAGTCAGCGTTACACCAATATGAATGGATGTCTCAACTGTACCCTGTATGAGTATGGGTACAGTTGAGACAAAAATGCACCTTGTGTTTATGACTTAAACTGTGAAACATATAAACAACCTAGGGATATTTGTTTTGGGTTTTATTTTTGTGCACAGATAAAAGGAAATACTATGTAAAAAATCACTTATTTTCAGTATCTTTTCAGTGTCAGGGGAAAGCAAAAACGGTCTCATACTGTACCCAGTCTGAACACTGTACCCGGAATAAACATAATATCGACCTTTATCTTTTGGTTAATATAATCATAATAGGCTGTACATAAACCTTTGTGAAATTATATGAGTAAAAACTTTCAATCAGGTCTTTTGGATAATGTGCTTTGTACCAAGTTGCAGCCTTACCACCACATCACATTTGGCATGGGTCCACCGCAAGCTGATGACAACAGAACAACTTGGCACAACTTATTATGTAAAACGCAGGCAAAACCGGTTAGCAAGTTAAGCAAGCAAACTAGATGTGTGTTGCGCCGTGTGGTTAGTCAATTAGGCTATGTCCTATCTCAGGGTTAAGAATAGTTGTAGCCTAGATTATATAAGGGAAAAAAACATTTCCCGTTATGGCCGGGGAGCCAAACCTGACTACGTGGGTTTGCTTTCGTTTTTACAGTTCATTAAAAGTTGATTAAACTTAGCTGTTTATAGATGCCTAACTATCAACCTCGGTTATTCTTAAGTCATGACAGGGAAGTAGGCCTTCAATAACCCAAGACCTATATTATTGCTTACAATTAACGCAATATCAAAGTACAAAGCTACACCACTCGCTCATGAAATCTTACCTGTACTGGCGTACTTCCGGGAAAGTTAGCCTACTCCACTGTTTTATGATCGTGAGTGTTCAACCATCCAGACAAATCTTCTCTGACATTTAAAACAATAATTTTGTCAGGCAGTCTAGAGATCCGACAGGAAAAAAATATTTAGTTTGCATTTCCATCCGTCGTGCGTTGTGAATTGGACACTGGCAAACATGAACAAGGATTCTTGTCGTTCTTTTTGTGGTTGGTTCTTCACCTCATTCATTTGCATGCATCTTTCCATTTCCCCATTTATAAACGACTTGTTTACTGTCACTCTCAACAGCGGCTCATCTTCCTATAGCACAAGCTACCTAAATTGGGGCGTTTCCGAAGCAAGCTCCATGTTCCCGCCCCTCACCTCTAAAGTGATATTCTCATTGTTCAGGTACTTCTAAAGTAAGCAAAGCATAATTTACAGACTTTTAAATCTCATCCACAATATTTGATCCTGAACCTACTTTAAAAAATCCATCTTAAGGTGACAAAATGTGTTTTAACTATTAATTGATGTTCTTTTGTCACATTCAATGCATGCTTGCATAAATGACTCCTGCTGACTTGCTGTTATTTTCAGTCAAGAAGGTGCAACAACCCTGAAAATGTTTGCAGGAAAATTAAGGACTTTTGGGTGTAATGGTACAATAACATTTTCAAAGACATTTCCTTTGCAAAATAACCTTATAGCCCTGCATACTCTTGGCCACTATATACTGTATGCTCTCATATGATCATTCAACCAATTACCATAATTATCAACAGCTACGTCTCTCTGATACATTTATTATTTGAATGAAAAACAGGTTTTACATACTGATTCATATATTATTAACACACAACACAGACATCCCCTTTTGCCTTTCTATGCAAGTTGCCATACAGAACACACATTGGTATTATAGATCTCCAAAACAATGTCTGGAGATATCCTGCAAATTCCCTTCAGATCTAAATTAGATATGTGATAAAGTTTAAAATGTTGACAAGCAGTACCAATACTGGCATGGCTAATCTGTGAGGCACCCAGCAAATTTCCAGGAAAAAAATGCAGAGGTGTGAATTACAGTTGAATCCTCCCTTTGATTGCATCTGTGGGTATAGCATTGTGTGGGTGTGTCCTTTCAGGGAAATAACTTGAAGCGATCAAAGGGGACAAAAACAGTTCTCAGATTTCCATCTGAGCAGTGACAGTAAAAATGTCTACATTTTTTTGCCTTTATGTAGTCTGTTGAAGCGCCACATGTGTTCTTTCCTTAATATCTTCCAGTATTCACGACTCTCTGGATCCAGTTCGGAGAGTTTTTTCGGAGAGCCTAGATTGAGCTGGAACAGCCTACAACGTAGAAAAGAATATCACACTTCAAGGAGTAACTGACTCCAAGAACATTCAGAAACAAATGAGGAATCCTTCCAATGTAGGGAGCACTGTTTGTCAGACACTAAACACAAATTTGTCTGTCATCTCAGACAAATATTAAAAACATATCTCCAACCACTCCAATCTCACATGCATCTTCAATACTATGTGCATCTCTCTAGTCCTGTGAGTGGCATCCATGAATGATGAGGATGTTTGCCTATCTAGCCAATAGCCATCATGTGGTGCAAAGTAACAACAATATTGCAATGAGGCACCTTTAACACAGAGTAACCGGCCACTGTAACATACCATTCTGGGTACTCTTCATGCGCCTTCAATGGAGGATCCTCGCCCTGTTTGAAGACATTCACTCCCACTGCGTACGTAGTCAATCTAACTGGGTCTTTACACACTTCTGGGCCCTTCAGGACTTCTTTGACCATGCCTTTTCCCTTTCCTTTGCCAGCTAACATTAGAAAGAGAGGATGTTAATATCCACGACAAAGTAATTAAGAACTGACAACAGAAGTAAACGTTTAAGAATAACCAGAGGATTTCAACTACCAAGCAGAAGGTTAACCAGTTTAGGCAGCAGTCACTAGCGTAAATTACTCGTATATTACAGCAAAGAACTATTCAGTTTTGTCTAACGTTAGCTGGGTAAGAGCATTGTGGCAGGTAGGCAACTAACATTAACGTTAGCTAACCAAGGTCGCTAAGCATACACATGGTATTCGACACTTACCAACTTTCTTTGCATATCCTCGTGTTTGGCAAGCTGCCAAGGCACTGTACACACATCTTTCTGCATGAAACTCCACTAACAAAAAATTAAACTTCTTTGCAAAACACCTTAATGCATTACCAGCCATTTCAACGGCATGACATGGTCCCACGCTGATCTAACATCCGATATACAAACACTTCCAGTTGCTAAAAGATAATGGTTCCTACATCTTTCGTTCTCCGTTAGATACAATTATGTAGGAAAAATTAGCAATGGTAATTATGGATAATTACTCCGCTATCAATACTTATGAAATTAAGGATACATTTCAAATATAAAAAGAAAACTCAGTGTCCAAGTATGTTTAGTCATGTTAGTCCACTTCCGCCCAGAGGCGGAAATGTAGCGTGTGGACAGAGGAAATCACCAAAGTTCCCTAACATTGCACAAGAAAACATGGCCGAATACGGCAATGTTCAAAAAGGAGCTTTGAAAATTAAAGGTCTGGGAGATCTATCAGCGGCTAAAAAGTAAGTAGTATATATTAATACAATTGTGTGAGATATAAGTTATGTTATTGTTATTTCTAACGCTTACTCTTTGATAAAAAAATAACGTTAACTCGAGAAACATCAACTAACCAACCTAGCAGGAATAGCTAACTTAACGTTAGCAATATAATCATAACAGAGACTTTTGGTTAATTCAGTCTACGGCGAAATATCATACTCCTTGAATTTAGCGAGGCCTCCATCTGGTAATCATAACGTTTACTTGTTAAAGTCTAGAGTGAGATATTCAGTTGTTGCTAACACAACATGGTAACTAGCGAACGTTATTTTGCTTTAGTCCGATAGATCCGGTAATTAGCAGTTGTTTCAAAGCTAAATGATGTAATTACAGTAACACTTAGAAACATGTATGACTGTAGGAAGAAGAAGAAGGATAAAGAGAAAAAAAACCTCGGTGAACAACAAATTAGAACATCTTCAAACACCGAGGAAGAAAACAAGAAAACGTACGTCGACAAAAGGACACCAGCTCAAATCGCCTTTGACAAAATTCAGGAAAAAAGAGTAAGTATGTCTCGTAGGTGTTAATTCCACCAACAACCTGACGTTCGTTGAGTTATGAAGACGTTATGACAACCCTGTCGAGACTGTTTTTCTCACATACTCATCCAGTTAATGATTTGGTTAAGGAGTTAGTTATTCTTTCGACAGCAAATGGAACGTATTCTGAATAAGGCATCTAAAACGCACAAAAGAAGAGTTGAGGTGAGTAAATATGACATTTGCTTAAACAAACAATAAATCAAAGGGCAAGATCTGTTGTAAGACGTACGTTTTTGACACTTAGGTCTTCTTTGACGTTTATGACCACCACTGTATTTTTAATTTCAGGAATTCAACAGACACTTGGATACTCTCACTGAACATTATGACATTCCTAAAGTCAGCTGGACTAAATAAACAACTGGATGTTTGGATGTTGACTGTGGCAGTTCTCAGTTGCCCTTACAATATGTATTTTATAAAGGCTGTATTTATTTACACTGATGTAATCTGATTTATCTACTCCATTGACTTTAGTAGTCAGTTATCAGAATTAAGCTGGAGGGGGCAAAACAGTTCTTGCATGCTATAATTGATTCATTACACATTTCCTTTTGTAGCTATTCTCTTTTTAATGTTTTTTTTATGACAAAGTTGTTTGTCACCCATAGATTGTTTTTTGTCACTGTTTTATTTTCCAAAGTAGATTCTTTTTTTTTTATTCATTGGGTTGGATTACATGGTCATGAATTGTTATCAATAAATTGACTATAGAATATTATTTAAATGCTCAGCATTTTTGTTGACATTGTAGCATCAAAAGTCAGTCTTTGAATGAAGTGTCTCATGTGACATTGAGCGTTGGAGAGTTAAACCCACAGATCATCTTTATGCTTAGAATCTTTCTATTAAATCAACACAGATTTTGGCTATTTGTTGTTAGGCTTTACACTTTACCCTTTGGCTTTATTTAGAGTGGGGACAGAAAGATTTTATAGAAAATGTATTGAAATTTGAGTATGGAATTTTGTAATGAAATGTGTTTAGGAACTCTGACCTTTGTCTCCACTAGAAAATGTGCAACAAATGTCTGCCGTTGTGATTATTCATTAAAATAAAAATTCCTACTGAATGGTGCCAGGTCTGATACCATACCTGGCCAGTTAAACCACATATGATTTCTATCTCTCAGTTTATTAACGTTACTAGCATTTGAAGTTACATAGCCAGTTTTAATTACTGTATGGCAAGAGATGCAAGTAGTACATTTTCGTACCACTAGAGGTCTGTTTCTGTGGTACAGAGACAGAGATTCCTTACTGTTCTGAGTTTAAAGGGAAATAAATTGACATGAACACTGGATGGCAGTATTACCACACTTTCAAAAACACTCATCTGATATCCTGAACAGAAGGAGAAATTCAGAAGAGAACTGAGTCAATAATTTACCTGTTGATTATCCTATCTAAATGTATACATGGAGCATTGAACTCATAAGCATGTTTTTGCCATTTGGTTTCCTACGGCAGCCTTGTAATATATTTTTACCAGCTGACCTCTGACAAAGAGGGCAGAGTTGGATATGTTCAGTTCCATCCCCATTGAGTTGTATAGTTTTGCTTGACGGACAAGCTTAAGGAAATGAATTGTAGAAGACACTACTTTTTTTTTTTACTCCAATAGTGGTTCTTTTACAAAACTTAAAAGATGGCGTCCCTCTGTGAAGATAGCTGAAATTGATCTAGGACATAGTGTAACTTTCCAAGAGCACAAAACCTTTTTGAAGTAGCATCACTTTCCCATTTCCACACTGATACAATTATTTGTACTTTGACCACTTCAAATACAAAACAAATGATTGATAAAAGAAAAATAAATACACTTAATAGCAAATGCCTTTTTCTGTAAATTATTGTATCTGCATAACTTATTAGATTTGACATTTGTTGCTTTCCAGAGAAGTTTAGTGTTACTCACCCATATCTAGAAATACATAAAACTACAGTAGGCCACACACAGTATTTGAGAATAATTAATTTAAGTGCCAGTTAGTCATGTGTACAGGTTACCTAAATGAGAGACCCAAGGAGTGAGGCAACATGTTTTAGTGATCAAGTAAACGTAAATGTTGAATTGCTCCAGAAGCTTCAAACTCAAGTGCAATGTCATGGCTTTTTCAGAGAATGTGAAGGTTGCAATTACTGACTAGAGACTACCATTAAAGAGATATACAGTGAGACTTTTGCTGCTTGATTGGCTTGCAATGGCGCCTTGCTGCAGTTCACAGTTCTCTTCAACTGTGTCTTGCTCCTGTGGTCTGTGCCACAGTTCACCACATACCATCAGCATCCTCTTGTTAGCGACCCAAAACCATTGAAGCTTTCACACTTATTACAGGGAGCATGGTATTTACGTGATGCACACACGTCTGCGCGTGCTCCTCATTCACGGTCATGTGGCACGCACACATGAAAAGGGGAACCACATAATCAGTCTCTTAATTAGACAGACCCATACATTAGAGAAAAATCAAAGCGCTATTTTATGATACCTCATCCCCCCCAACCCCCGTCCCACCACCCTTCTCACCAAAGAGGGACAGAGCAGATGTGCCTGGAGGATTTTATTGACAAAATATAAGAAATTGTTGTTTCTGAAGGAGACATTGTGATGCTCCAGTTGAAAAGGATTGGGTTTTCTCATAGGCTGCTCATTCAAGCAGTAGGATTCCACAAGATCTTGTTTGTTTGGGAATAATTTCACATTTGTTCACAAGCAAAGTCACACCTGACCAGCTCTGGTGCACCCATCTCCATGAGTCAAGGTCTTTCTCTACATAGCTAGCTCAGTTTGATAGAACTCCTCCACTTCTGAGGCATATTCACAGCAGCTTTGTTGACTCCTCATTGTGAACCCATTCAAATAGCCTCTAGGATTGTTGAAATTATGTGAGGATCCAGATTCCAGCCTTACTCTCCTTCAATCAACATAAATCTAAATCAACTGGAATCACAGGTTTAGAAATTTAGCCTCATTGAAATAACCAGTAGCCTACTGATTGTTGAATGCGCCTGATGTTCCTTCAACTTGTAAAGACCTGATCAAAGCAAGGTAATAAATTCACGTTGAGTGAGGTCACAAGTGAAAGTGCCAGGTGGGTGACGTTAAATGCCATGGCAGCCCCAGCTGCATCCTATTTCTTTCAGACATGGTGCCCTCTGGAAGACAGGTGGCTTCATTTCTAGAGGAGATGGACCGGGGCATTTTTCCCCTTGTTGTTCCACTGAAACACCCTTTTACCCATGAGGAGGATATTTTTTTGAAGTTGTAGAGAAATTATAAGTTGGGCGTGCCTTTTGTCAGTAAGTTTCTGCTCTTTCTTGCTTCTCCAAAAATTATATGGGTGACAGACTTGAAACCGTGTAAATTCTGGTGGTTCACAAAAAGCTGGAGAAGCTGCCAACCATACATTAGGTGAAGAGGAGGAATGGAGCCCACATGCTGGACTTTGTATTTTTGAATCGCTGAATTAATGCTGTAAAGGGCAAATGGGGTTACTGGCTGTCTTTGCTTAAATTTCCTTACAACTCATGGTACTGTCATCAATTTGCACAGAATCCCATGCACTTTTCTTGTAACATTCTACAAGTGGGTTTAGATAGGGTTATGTTTAGGGCGTTGCAGTTGATGACTCTTGCAGAAAACGAGAATCCCTCTAAGTACAGGTTGGCAGAAAGATGTGCACAAGGAGAGGTCATCCTTTTTTCTAGGAGTGAAAACTTTATTGGTCGGAAAAACATGTTTGCTCAGAACCTGGCTGTATACTAAAAGTATGCTCAAGCAGAGTAACGCCATTCCCATTTCTTGAGTTCAGTCTGTTTTAATTTATCACCACTGTTGTCGCTGCAGTCATCATCATCATCATCATCATCATCGTCGTCATCATCAACTGTGATCATAGCTGCACAGGGAGGAAATTAGAAAGCCTTCCATCTTGTGGCCCAGTTGAATATGTCAGAGCAAAATGGCCCTCAACATAAAAAGTAAGCTTTTCCAGACGTGGGTAAGGTAAGATCAGAATTCCCCTGGTTGGATGCCAGCACGGTTCTTGGAGAACTCTGCTCTGTCCCAGCCCAGGCTTACTTACTCGCCATGAGACACTTGTGAGTTATGTGCTCTTAATGTAATGTGCTCACTCCCCTCTCGGGCTCACTGTCATATTCCCATATGGTCCTTATAAAAAACCTCCATATTAATGTGATCCCAGTCGGGCTGCAGAGCTGCAAAACAAATGGGACTGTGTCAGATGTCACTGCCTGTAATTCTCAAACAGTTATTGCTTTCATTTTATCTGTAAGATTTAGGAAGCACTTTGCCTTTCATTTGATAAAGCCATGCATCAAGTTAAATTAAAGTTGTGATCATTCAGAGCTCACTGGGAAGAAATATGTGTTTATCTAGGCCTTACATCTACACAATGAGAATGAGTACATTGGTAGTGTATTGTGAATAGCGACATTTGTGCTGGTAACCTGACCTTTCAAATAGCATATGTTTATGATAAATAGCACTGACTGAATAGTCACTGAGACCAATTCTGAGAATGCTTTGGCCTTTACACTCACTAAACACTTCTACATGGAAATCATTACATATTCTGATAAAATGGATATAATTTAATATTTCTGTCTATGCAGGTATGTTTACGAGTATACGAGACATGTACACAAATGTGTTTTTCAGTTTAATTTAAAACCTCTGCCATGTGTACCAGTATATTTTGTGTGGTTGATGTTTTTATGTTGTGCAATGATTTAAAAACAAGTATGAGAACAGTGTGCGTTTGAGCACTCTTGTCAAAATCATTCATTAGCTAACTTATTTATTTATATAATAATATATTGTGTTCTGTTCCCAGAGGAACTGTGATTATCATGATTTAAAACAGTGATTATAGTGATTGATTTCATGATTGTGGAGCTTATGCATCTGTGGGGCAAAACAATGTGCTGTATGGCCTGAGCGTGATCCAGCATTGGCAAAATACCAGCTTATCCTATTCGCATGTGTTTGGAACACATTCCTGGTTTAATGAATTGGGACTTGAGCCATACTAATGTTCATATAAAAAGAATTCATAGAAAGAAATGTAGAACAGTTCAACTCTATAAATTCCACATTGAGCCAAGTTCAATCCGTCAAATCTGGCTGTCAGGAATACAGAACAATCCAAAAAGCAGCAGTGAAACATTTTTCAAAGTGACACATTTATATGTAGGTATCAGAGTCCTGATGGACATTTAACACTTAACAAGAAATGCAAGACCATGGAACAGTTGGATTTACTTCACAGGCAAAGTTTGGCATGAACTTAGGATCACAGAATATGTGTATCTTCATAGCAATGCCTGGTAGGCAATATAGACCTTAGATGACAAGACCACAACACAGTTAATGCAAAGCAAGCGCAAGCTCCATGGAACCACAGACACAATTATGAATTCATGCTTGGATGATGTTGAATTCTATATTATTATACAAACAACATAGCTGAACTGAGCTGGTCTGGATTACTGAAACTGATTGCAATATCTTCCCTGGTGGTCAAGGACCATTGCTTTTTTTTCACCACCTTTTGACAATCATGTGTTGGTGGATGGAAGAGCAACTTCCAGCTGATTGAGAGGAAGGAAACAGGCAAGCTATACCGTTGTTCTTGGCGGCCTCTAACAATTGCACACCCAGACAAAAGTCTGCTAACTCATGTGTTTGATTAATAAAAGGTAAGCCTACATTGGCTGAACAAAAACATAATTTAATTCAGAACAAAGGAGAACCATTTATCTTCATAAGCAGCTCCCATAGAAGGTTTTAATTCTTTTGTTGCTCTCAAAGACCGTTTTGAACACTCCCAGACAGGTTACATTATTTTATTCTTCTCTCTTGGCCGGGAATATGACTTTATCACTACTAATGCAGAGCAGGAAGAAAATTTGTCAAAGGTCCCTGAACCTTTGATGAGTGCTAAGCATTAAGAAATGCTGTTAGTGTACATATTCATACCGCAAAGCACACCTGTGAGAACTCTTACCAGCATTTGCTCTGAGCATGACAATGGTAGATAAGATTTCAGGGATGGGCCTTGTTCCATTTTAAACACATTAGTACAGAGAGAGAAATGAGAGAAAACAAAGGGGGAGAAAAAGTGAGAGGGAGGGACAGGAGTCAGGCCTCCTTTTTTCTCTCTGTCTCTTTTTTTTCCTCCCAAAGAGTGGGGACTGACTTGGGGTGCCTGCCAGGGATTCTGAACTGTGCAGCCGGGGGTTAGCCGATGACGAATGCACACTTCCCAGAGGGACACTAAATGTACGCCCTCACTCAAAAATGTTTGCTTTAACTTGTGTCTCTGGATGGTCATTACCAGAGCACAAAATAACAGATTTAAGGCTGCGGTTTTTACAGAGCGTGTTATGTGCATTGTTTTTTTTTTTTTTGATGGCTAGCTCTATTTGTTTATCAAGACAGAGGTATTAATCATTGGCCTGCAAAGCTGTTAATGTCTTAAATCTTGTCAAAATAATTCCACCATAGAGAACTTGATTACTGTTGCACAGAAAATTTAAATATCTCTCACATTTGACATGGAAATGATTCAGAATACAGAAACTGATATAATTATGTTGGAGCTTTTGTTAAAAGGAAATAAGGATGTTGACATGTATGCCAAATGCTTGTAGCTTACATATTTGAAGTTTGTAACTGTATAAGTAGAAAACAGGTGATGGCCAAAGCAGTGAGAGAAAAAGGCTGTGATTGGTGTGTGTGATTAACAAGTCTTGGCTATTGCAGCTGAAACTGCTGCGCTACATTCTGAACCAAATCTTGTTGAGCTCAGAAAGATTGCATCATCCCAACTGTTTACATTCCCATTTGATCATGCTGCAGATGCCTATACCCAAAGGGGCTTACACACAAGGTCAAAGACAGCGATATCACAAAGCACCTGCAGAAATCTAACACAATGTCTTAATAAAAAAGGACAGAAAAGGTCACTTGGAGTTGAGTAAGTTTTTCAATTAAGAGGGTTGGGCTAAAGAGATGTTTGTCAGTATTATGATAAAGCTGCAATGTATTTTAGAGAAAAATAAGCAAATTGAGACCTGAGAAAGTCTGAAAACCCAAATACCTTCTATATCCAGTCAGAGTGAAGAGACTGACCAAGAGAAGCCTTGAACTGGTACTGACACACAAATACTACAATAAGATGAATGGTATGAATGCACTACACTCGGTCTGAAAAACAACCATGGCAGGGCTCTGATAATGCTTCTCAAGGACACCTGGATGCTTAGTCTACATTGTACTGAATACGGAAAGGCTTAAACCCATGCAGCCTCCAATAATTCTAAACCTTCAAGATGCATGGATCATCTTACAGTCTGGTATATGTCCTCTAAAATAGGAAAGCTGTACATCTCAGTTTACAACTAAAAATAACTACGGTTTTCTGGATTTGGCTGTGTGGTTGTTCATTTATGTTGATTGAGAAGCTTTGGTGGCTTTGCAGAGTGGCTGGGATGTCTTGATGTGGGCTTTGATCCTGATTGTGGAGCAAAGGGGAGCCATGTGGCATGGTGACGCCGACCGAGGGGGACCTGTGGCTTTCCTCATGACCCTAGTCAGCTTTCTTGTGGACAGTGGTGCAGGACTGCATGTTGTGTGTTTATGCGTGTGTGCATTGGTGGGTGGGAGGGGGTGCTTGCATGATTCAAAGCAGTAAGGTATGTATATGCTTGTGCATGGATATCCACAGGCACATTAGAGTGTTTGTGTGCGTGTGTGTGTGGTTTAAAACTGTGAGTGGTGGGGGTACAAAGTTAAATTAGAAACCATCATGAGCTCTTCCCATCAATTACTGTTAGTTAAAGTCCTTAAAGAGAAGCTGTCTTACCCCCCACCCCCTTTAATGATCATGTCTCTCTGGGTTCATAGTACAGCATGAAGTGTTTGATGGTTTGAAGGACATTCATTTTAAAGTCATTTTTAGACTTAGAGACATCAATTTAAGCCCATTGTCTAGACTTTGAGGATCTACTTGCTTTTGGTAAAAAGGCTCACCATGATATTGCATCATCCATATTCTTCTGAACATCTGAATTTGTCAGCCATGCATAGACTGCACACAGTATAATTTGAACATTAGTACTATAAATATTTGATTCACCATTACATTTAATTCCCTTTCTTAGCTGTAGCAACAGCATAAACATTGTTTCCCTATGGGCTATGCAGTAAATTGCTTCTTTGAATAAATATGTTTAAAGGTAAATCAGTTCCAGATATGTGTAACCCACTGGGGCGATTGCTTCATCAGTCATGTCTAATATTCTACAGCACGCTGTTTCCATAACAAACTTTTTTTTTTCTCTTTTAGTGTTATCGTTCTATGGCGTAGGCAGCTCTCCCTGGCCTCAAAGATAGAGGTTGGAGGAGTTCCTCCAAACAGCTGAAACTGATCCCTGCCCTTTTCACTTTGACAAATTCAACAACAAACAACCGCACGTCCCATTGTTTTAACAGAGTGCGGACGCAAGGCTCACATCCACTCTGACCGCCACGCAGATCGCCACGGAGATAGCAATAATGACCTCGCCCGCGCCAAGGGCCCAAACCTAACACAGCTGTGCTCTTCATCAAGCCCCCCTTTGCACATCCATAAAGGCCCAGATCATCGCTGGAATCATCCCTGCGTCTCATGATTTGCTAGTTTACATGAACTGATTGTAGCTCTGATAGGATGAACATTGCCCTTGTGGAACATGGATCATAAATAAATGTACCGCTCAAGTGGCCGATTCAAGTATCAGCAGATGGGTAGAGTGAATGTGTGGGGATGCTCTCGGTTGTGATTTGTCACTCGAGGCACTCCTCTGGGTCATGCAACCTTTAGAGAGCTTGAAGATGCCTCCATTTAAACAAGTCCTCGGCTGTAAATCAGATTCAGATGATTGTTATTGTTGACTTGCTTGCTCCACATTAGAGATTTGACAAACATGTGTTTATAATTTGAAACTCATAGCCCTGCCATAAATACACACACAATTTCTGTGATATATTTCATATGGGGAGAGACAAGTTCCTAAATGTTAGGACAAACTAAAGAACACCCATCACTTACAATTAAGTAACGTATTTCAGCAAATCTCTAATGAAAAGCCAAATCTGTGTTGCAATGAAAATTTATATTCGGTTCAGTGGATTGTTTGACCATTAGTGACTGGATTTCAGTCATGAATTAATGCTAATACTGGACTTTATCCTTCTTTTCTCTGCAGTTTCTTCTTTTAGATTAATCTTAACCCAGCAAGAAAAAAAACATCTTAAAAGCAGCTGATGCTAGTAGCTGGTTTTAGAGGTCAAAACTGGCCTTTGATGGCCTGACAAGCCAAACTATAACATCAAAATGTATAGTCTGGCCATGACTGATAGACTGGGATCAATCCAAGGGGCAAACTCAGCAGTTGTTTTTCAAACTGGATAGCCGTATAACCAATCAGAGCAAAACAGCAAATACGTCCTTTGAAACGAATGACGACTGCCTTTTTCTGCTCTGCTTTCAAAGAAAAGCACAAGTCTAAATCTTCCAAAGTTGATGCCATAGCCAATTCAGTCCTTGGCCACTTAGTTGATTTGCTCCGTCACAGACCTGACGTCATCGTGTTAAGCCCACCTACTCTCTACAAAGATAGAGGATTGTGACTGGTATTATCAAGCCTTGGTAAACCAATGGTGAACCTACTAAGGGTGCATCTAGATTTCTAGGCTAGGTCTTTGAAAGTTCCATACCAGCCCTTTCTGCCTTTCTAGTTTTGAGGTTTTGGCTGGTTGGGTCACCAGATGGACACACTGGTTTTATCATCTAGTCAAGCTGGTCATGCTGTTGTGGTCATCTAGTCAAGCTGGACATTGCTGATTAATCTGGCATGATCAGCAAAACCAGCTAGAATTATCATCTGGTCAAAATACACCCCAGCCATTGACCTGTTGTTCGAGGTCACAGAGCGCTGTCAGTTGAAAAACTGAGGTAGAAACTCACTTTTGGTTTCATTTTCCTTGCTTCATTCAGTTAGTGTTAGCTGCCAGTTTGCTATTCAGTCTATGTTGAACCAAATTTTCTCATTCTTTTTCCTATTAATAGCTGCTTTGAACAGGGCTTTGGGCTATTGGGTTAGCCCCTAGAGTTGTGGATCTGCCCAAGGTTTCTTCCTAGACTAACTAAACATAAGGGAGTTTTCCCCTTGCCCTTGTTGCTCTTGGGTGCTCCTTGTGTAAGGCGCTGTATAAATAAAACTGAATTGAATTGAATTGGTCAAGCTCGTGTTGGGCCACCAGCTAGACAGAAAGGTTACATGTTGATAAGATGGCCACACCAGTACATCCAGCTGGTCAAACTGGATTGCTGGAGTAGGCTGGTTATGCTGATGTGGAAGCTGAAAAGAGCTGGTATAGCCAGCAAAACCTAATCTGGTGCACCAAACACTTTGACATCAGTTCACTTGTGCAAAGTGTCTGGGATCCCTCAATTGGCATACATTTCCTTCCTCATGGGCAGATATTTTCTGTGAACTTTAAAAACAGGTAGATAAAACCATTTGAATGCTGTTACTATTTTGCATTTCAAAGGAATCTGATTTTGGTAGAGACTGAAATTTCATCCATTGATTGTAGGTCTATACCATGGTGTTAGATTTTGGTGGTTTTCTCAGTTTGACTTTTCTCCTGAAGTCACTCAAAGTTGCGTTGTGTTTTCTTTCCGTAGGGATAGAAGATTGGACGCTTCAGTTGCTTTCGATCAGGATCAATGATTTATTACAATGTCGGATTACAATTGTCGATTAGATGAAATAATAAATGAAATAACTGAAATAATTGAAATAAAAGGAGTTGAAGTAACAGAGCAAAATCTAAAGACTATCTGACTAAGTTACACACATATCTTGTACCATAAACTGAATTGCTCATATTGTAATTTGTGTGTTAAGTATTTCCCTTATTACCTGTAAAGCTAACCATTAATTTAACATTAAAAACTATTACTATTAAAACCATTCACATCTATTCACCACCATTCAACCTGCTTTAAGAGGAGAGGTTAGCATTTCATTTTGTTTTTGCTGGTTGCTAAACAGTGATTCAATAATTTCTGTCAATGTTGCAATCCATTACTAGCAAACTAAATATTGTATGCATTCATGGAATGAAGACAAATAAAACAGCTGATTTCTCCACTGCAAATGTTATCATGAATATTCTGGCATAGCCTCAACGTTTGCAGTGTTTTTGGTGCATGTGCAAATACGTTTGTTATCATGGGTGTACCTAGCCTTTTATTACCTCATTGCCTATTTGTACCTGGGGTGCAAATAGCTTTTGTTCACTGATTGGCCAAACAAAAATTTGTCAAAGAAAAGCTAAGCTTATGGAGGGATCCCTGATGCAGTGCTGTAGTGAAATGTGATATTAAGGCTAAGCAAATTAAGCAAATATTAAGGTCTGGCTAAGCAAAACCAGTTAGAATGACCATTATAAACTGGTTAAGCCAGCCAAACCAAAACACACCTTAACACATCTGGGAATTCTTAAGCAAAAATAGGTGGTTAAACCATTGTAAACTTGCTAGAGATGCCTATGCTGGTCAAGCTGGATTTTTCTACAGGGTATTTTGCAGCACTTGGAATAAATCCAAAAATATGACCGTTTAGTGTCAGTCTGCATATTTACTCACAAAAATATTACAAATAGTGAGAGTGAGGTGAAATAGTTTAACTTAAAGTGTCCAGAGTGCTTCCAACCATACCCCTGTTAGTAAGAATAGGAACAAGAGAATTTTATACAATATAAACTGAGTAATGAACCAGCAGCTAACATTAAAGGCTCATTTTAGTTTAATTTCCCATAGTCCAAGTTCATGTAATTCAGTCCGCATTGTATCAAAGTCTTTCTAGGACTGAAAAAGAGACTGTAGCATATCTGTGCCACAGATGGCATGGTGTCTGAGACATCTCTTAAGGCCATATATTATGTAAAAATAGACTAATGCCAGACCCTGTAATCAGGAAGCGTTGACCATACCATGCCAGTGTGGAGGCATGAATGGGGGGAAAATGACCACAGAGTGGCTTCCCTACAGCAGCGTGGTCTGTCTGCCCTTGAAGGGCTATTTTAGGGCCAGAGGAGTTTAGATTGCCACATTGCTCATCTGGGACTGGTGAACTCACCTCCTGCGCACTGGAATGCAGCATTCTGGAGCTAAACCCTGGAATACCATGTAGGAAGTCATTCAACAGGGAGAAAAAAACTGGCCCAAAGTCGATAGCTTTTTCAACAGCAGATGGAATGTCCAAGTGTTGCCACTCTGTGTTGCAAATGTTTTTTTTTGTTTGTTTGTTTGTTTTTTTTTTGGGGGGGGGGGGTTGGGTATTCTGATATGTGGTTTTGAATGGCAGGCTATTATAAAAACAGTCATGTGGGGGCCCCCGTAATTATTGTAAATGTAGTGTATGCAATACCAACACATTGCTCATCACCTGGCAACAGTATTTATTGTCATAGCTGAAACATTCTCCAAGTCTCGCAAAAAGGGGGGAGAGGGCACATCTGTTTGACATTAAAGGGTATGTCATGTTCTTATTACAGTCTAGCAAAGCTAAAGTTGGACTAGTTTGTTGGAATAGTTTAAACAAATGCAGTTTACCTGGATATAAAGCTTCAAAGTCAAAAGACAAATGAAATATTGCATTATGATATGGGCATTCACAAGTCTGTCAGATGTTGATACAGCATAATGCCCAGCAGTGCATATATGAAGATTGGAGAGACACAATGCTAGTTGCTTGATAGTTGCACACCTCCAGGCCAAATATTTGCATGCCAAACACTCAGACTGCTGCTGGCTGAGAGGAGCTCCATCCCTCAGCCATCAAATCTGTGCGTGTGTGTGTGTGTGTGTGTGTGTGTGTGTGTTATCTATTCTCTGTTGCACTTCTCGGTATGTGTGGTGCCCCTGGTATGTGTGATTAGAAGTGTTCCAGACTCAATAGTATCCCTTCCTGGTCAGAGAATGGTAAAGGGATTATGATGAATGGAACAGATTGAGGAAAGAGAACTGATAGACAGATAAGACCAATAATAGATTGCATCTGTCTAGTGATGCAGGACTCTAGATAAAGCACTAAGAATGCCTTGTACACAGACTGACAGCACAACCATGAAAATTACAATGAGCCTAGACCTATTTAGGTGTAATTATGACTATATCTGCCATATATATATACAAATCAGCAAGACCTTTGACTAATCTCTGTTTTACCTCTCCCATCTGTAACTGTTTCAGAATGCTGCTTGAAGACAGTCTTGGTTGCTATAAATCAGAAGAGGTGAAAATATATTAAATATATATGGTATTATGTAACATCCCAAGAGGGTCTGTTGCAAATGTGGTTCATATACAGTTTTTGTGATGTATTTCACGCATGCATGAAGTATTTATGCATGAAGAGGGGTTAGGTCTTCACCAGAAAGAGGAAGACCTTAAACAAAAGCGTCTGATTTTCATGAAATTTAATTTTTGCTGTGATGCTTTCATTTGTTCTTGAGTGGTTGGGATGGATGTTGCAGGAATACCTGGTTGTTGTAATATCTTTGATTGTAAATTATTTCCTCATTAACCAGCTTTATTTTAACCTAACCAAGTGTTATGCTATGAAGTCACTACATGGAATTCTGCTGTCAAAGTATAAAAAACAACCAAGAATGGGTTTCGATTATCCTTCATTCAGGTCAGTTAGCCTCAAAAATGATTTCCAAGCAATATGCCAAAATTGAGAACAAAACCAATAACTATCTGCGCTGTGTGTTTGCATTGGACTATAATCACAACCATACTTTAACATTCAAATCTGCATTAACAAGTAAACATGTTTCTGGTTTCCTTGGTTACAATCCGGCCCTTGGCTCTAGGTCTGAATCTGTGTGGGTGGCTTGACCTGAAATGAGCTACAGTTCCTTCGGTTTACTAGTAAAATGAGGGGCGTTAGCTATTAATGTTTTACCCTTTGTTATGGTTCTGTTGATATTTGAGGTGCTCTTGTGCAACAGCCAGTGTTGCTATCTGTCCCTCCGATCTCTGACTGAGTGCCAAACCATTTCAGGTTCACCTAATCAGAGGCACTACTAACGCTGACTAAAGTTAGCCTACACAGACGTCATCATTTGAGCTGACAGTCTGTCCAAGTTCGCAGAATCACAATTGCTGCACAATTGATGAGAGGGCTTTCTTGTTTGAGAAGTTGGTGTAATGTTTCCCTACTCTTATCTTGAGCATAAGGCTTGCACGCAATTCCTGATAATTGAACTATTAAAGGCTCGATCTGTTGCCTTGATCATAATTGGTTTTGATAACACAGGTGTTAGTAACTGGGTCAGCATAAGGCACCCATTCTTAAGTCTTCCTTGAGTTATGATATATACATCTTTGTCTTGCTATCTACAGGAAATGGCACAAAATATTCTCCACCACCTGGGATTGAAAGGATCACAGCTGTGAGTTGCCATGAAGTTGCCCTAGTTAGGTTTTATATTTAAGAAAAAAGGTGAATTGATAAATTCCTGACAGTTTAATAGTTCAGTAACTAACTTTTTTGACAGTATCTGTTATCTATAATAAATGTACCTAAATGAGCATAGTAAAAATGAACTTCCCTCAAGTGGTTCAAAATCGGTTCTGCCACATTTTCGAAAGCAAAACAGGCAAGATGGTCTTGTCCTCCAGAGTGTTACTAAACAGCTGTCACTTCAGGACTTTTCTAAGAGATATTCAGTTCCTGCTGGATTACCAGGAGATTATATAATGAGTCTGGTATTATCCTGAGAGGCTTGGAGTGGGGTGGACCGGGGACTTACAGTAGGCCTACCTCTGGAGCTTCAGATGGATTTTTTGTTGTAATACATCTGAGGCATCATAGAGGGCGCTGACAGACAACTTCACCTCAGTCTGCTTCTTACTGTGTAATATTTGGGTTTTACAGTTGGTTGAGGATGACAACATATTATAATATCTATGTATTTTCTACAAACATATATGCAACAGTTCTTGGCATCTTGGTGTTGTATGATAAATGCCTATCTTGACAACAACATTTGACATTGTAAAACTATTCTGTATGCCGTTATCACAAAGTAACCAAAAAACACTATCGTTACACATGCCAAAATATACTTTTGGCTGTTGCTGGGTTGTGGAAACACTAAACGCTGTTTCATACCTTCAATGCATTTCTCATACTCATTGTGTTGATTTCTTCTCAGGGTCTGTTTAACATGTAGAGAATTGAGAATTCTGGTGTTTACCTACAATAGTTCACCAGGTTTCATTATAGCTGCCCCTCGTTTATGTACTCAGTCTTGACAAAAGCTCTGCTAGAGAAGCTATGACAAATCTTTCCTCCCTTAGATTGTCACGAAAATGTATGAATAAGATCAATCACTTCTGTGCAAACAGGTCTTTAAACCCCAAAGACAGTTTTTCTATTCTGCTGAGAAAAAATGACAAGTAATTACTTCAGGAAATGCGATGACATTAGCAAAGAACATGTGGTTAGCTTCAAGTGTTTGCATAGCTGATATCCAGTCAAATTCTGGAATCACTCAAGCAGGACTGGGGATGTGCTGACATGTGAGCTCACAGAGAGTGAAGACTAACGGATCAGTTCATTCAGCAGCATGCTGGAGGCCTCCCTTTGTGTGTGTTTGTGTGTATACGACTGCATGGAAAATTAGCCCTGAGAGACAGAGCAAAGGACAGAAGAGTGTTTTTCACACAGTCACACACCTGTCAGGTAACTTGCGGAACTGTCAGAAAAACCCACGGTATAAGAGCTACTCTGTAGACCTCACATACCTTACTTAGAGCTAGACTGACTGACACAAACAATAAAGAACAGTAAGAAAGATGACAGATTGAGATGAACAGAGAATTTACACTGTAGCATCCATCACTGCTTCCTGAGGTATTTACCAGAAAAAATATATCGCAGTGCTAAATGACCCATTCATAATTGCTTTGAATACATTTCTACCACCTTATACCTTACGGCAACCTCTGTCCAGAATGGTCCAATTTTTTTTTTGGCTCTCAGTAACATGCATGACAGTGTAATTATTTGCAATAATTGGCATCAGTCATGAAATTTTGCCACAGACTTCTCTTTATGTGTCTTTGATGTGGTGCAATTACAATAGGAATGAGTAACGGGTATCATATTGCCAGGGACTTAAGCCTCTCTCAGACACAGGTACGCTGCACGGAAACCCCTCTCTGTTTGTTTCCGTCTAGCAGCCTGTCGCTGAGCAACCACCACTCTCGCTGAGGGGAGCCCTTGCGTGAGTGCACCTGGTTTGTGACATCAGCAGCGAGTCATTCCATCACAGGGGCGCTGCACTCTGTCAGATCATACTTATGGCCAACCATACCTGGGGAATCACGCTGTCAGATCAACTCTTCCACCACCAACCCACACACACACACACATACACACACATCAGTGTGCTGCAGCACAAAGAATTGGGAGTGACAGTAGTTGCTGTGACAAGGTCTATTCATGTGTAGCATTCTCATACAACACAACACGTGGGCCTATATTTAAACTGAAGAATTTGTTAACTACTCCATTCATGAAGAAATGACGTATTTTGTCTTTGAGATAACTCAAATAAGCATGACAAAGTCGTCAGCCATGAGGCCCTAAATCGGTCTGAGTATAGCAACAAAATAAAAACAGCACATCAATACACTGTGAGTGCTGTGCATAGAAACAGATATGTGCTTCCGGATTTCCCAAGTTTGGCCCAGGGCTTCCTGGGCATGCCAGAGATGTCTGTACATGTCCTGAGTCTTTTCTGTTGTGGCTTCACTATAATGGAAAATATGACGTTTAAATACAGAGACTATAATGTCTTACAGAGACTGAATGAGATACCATAATAGAGGAGGCAATGATCTGCTGGATCATCTGTTCTTATTGTGTTGTGATTGTGCCAACCCTTGGTTCACTTAAAGGTGCATAATTTAATTTAATTTCCAGACTATTTCATTTTTCTGATAAAAAAGAGGATTTTGAAGGATACTCTCACATCTTTTCCTTTCCTTTTCCTAACGACAGCACAGATAGATGACATCTATCATTGTCTCTCCTAATGATACATATCTTGATGAAGTGATAATTTAACATGTGGCAACACAAGGGTACAAAAAACAACCATACATGAAGTCTTCCATGGCCCACTTTTTTGTGAATTACTGATCATGTAAAAGCCCACTGTGGCTTCAAGATTGCAAACATCCTGCTTGAAAGTGGTACACAACGGCCACCCCTCCAAATAAGCAGGTCTATTTCTGTATAGCTTCAGCAAATGCACTACATGTGTTTGAGATCAGTATCACAGCCAGAATTAGACAAAGTTGGTTCATTCAGCTCTTTGTCTTACTGCAAACATCCCAGCGTCCTGGAGGACTTGTGTTCACCGACTATTTATTTGAACTTAGGACCAATTTTTACTCTGGGTCTAAATTCTATTCTGTAATTAGCAGTGTCTGTCATAACCATGAAATTTGTTGTTTCTTGCACAAGCTCCAGGCTTTTCACACCACCAATGCACTCATTTTACACACACATATTCTCTCTCTCACTCTCTCTCGCTCTTTCTCACTCTCTCTCTTTTTCTCTCTCTCACACACACACACACACACACACACACACACACATATACCTTTGGCTAACTTTCACTCCATACTCTTCCACTGAAACAACAACACAGTTGTTTGTCCAGACGCAGTGGTCCTCCTGTCCCCATCTAGTCCCTAAATGAAACCCCCACATCCACACACCTCCCCCTGTGGTTGTAGGAAAAGCTCTGTGGTGACATATGCTTTCTCCTGCTCTCCCTCTCTCTCTTTCTTTCTCCTCCCCCATAATTTGGTCCCTTCTCCACTGGGACCACTCGTCATAACAGCCACCAGTGGTGCAGCGCCAGGGCTACTTTAAAACAAGAGTAAAAATAAACCCCCGGGAACACATGTGCTTCTCATTTGACTCCAGGGAAAAATAGAAAGGGGGCACTCATTGTGACCTATTTACTTTGAGCTGTTATGATTAGGCACAAAGCAGCATGCAATTTACAGATTATTTCCTTCAAATAAGAGGGTGTGCAAAGGAGATGAAGACTAATAAGTGTAGAAGTGGAGGGGGGAAAGTGTGTTTAAAAAAAAAAAAAAAAGTAAAAATAGACTCCACAAACCACATGATGATATCTAGGAATAGCACACAATGGATGGTACCCACCTGTAGTCTCAGAGAGACATCCAGATGTCCTCAAAAAATGACATTCCGATAGTGTGAGGCTTGCACATAGTAGCTTGAGAGCTTAAGAGTTATGGGGAATAAGTTGTACCAAAACAACCACAAGCAAACCAAACATGTTTCTTAATGTGCCCTCCCAATCAGGAAGGACAGCGGCACAATCTCTGCCAGACTGTAAAAACAGGACAGAAAAAGTGAGAGCCACTCTCTTCATGGCATGATGTAACGTTATGCATGGAGGATAAATGTTGTACACCTGTGGCCTTACAGTGTAAGTGGTGGAAGTGAGACAAGCAGTGATGCTGCTCATGGAATCATGAGTGTTGGTGATCAGGAATGATGTTCAGTTTGTAACCCGAGTTAAACTGACCAGCTAACTATCATTACACTCACCTCCCAACACCTCACTCCCATCTAGGCCATGATGCCAAAGTAATCTGTGTTATCTGTGCAGTTCAGTCCTACAGCTAACTGGACTCCAATCAGCAACTCACAGCAAGTGTCGAGCTCACTAGCAAGTGAGTCCAAGCTCACAGTGGTACTGCACAGGACTGGACAGAGTGAACCAGCTGGTCGCTGTTACTTACTTGTTCAGAGGAATACTATAAGCCTATGGAAAATGTTCAAATGGTGAAGTGGATTATATTTCAAGTGGATGATGTATACTTTCAAATGTTAACTTTACTGAATAATTCATGTCTATGGTCCAATGTGTAGTGAAACTTCATAATTTTGTGGCATCATTTACTCTTCAGATCCATATGGAATGTCTCTGGAGAATTTACAAGACATACTGTAGTGAAACTGGGGATTGCACAGTGATATTTACAGAAAATCTTCTTATTCCCAAAAGTCTGCCTGACAGAATACAACTGAGATGTACAACTAAATACAACTGAGATGTATTTAAGATTGTGTCACTCAAACACACACACACACACACACACACACACACACACACACACACCTAGCATATTGTTGCCCAGGAAACAACATAACCACAATAACACGCTGTATCTCATGGGGAATGCTTACAGTAAAATCATACCATAGCCTTTCCATCAACCTAACTCTCACGCTGAACTTTCAAGATGAGGTCAGGGAGTTAACAAGCCCCTGCTTGACCAGGCCACACTCACTCACTCATTCACTCCCTCCCTGTGGCCTGAGACTCCATAACCCTTTAGCTTTGGTCATGTATAGAGAGGGAGAGGGAGGGAGAGACAGAGTGAGAGACAGAAAGAGAGAGTTGCTCATCGGGAGCTGTGGAGGAAAGATGGAGGAGAGATGCTCACGCTGAGTGAAAGCACAGCTGCCAGTGACTCAGGCTCAGCTAATTCTGAGAAAGAGTCCTGGGATTGCGCAATAACACACAAGGTTGGTGTGAATAATACTTTGGGCAGAAATGTGAGATAGCCATTTTGATTTGCAGTCTGTTTTTTTGTTTCTTCTGAATTTTGGTTTGAGTTTTTAGGGGGCATGATTTTAAATGAACTTCAGATAAGAAGCTCAGAAGGAAATTAAACTGAAATCAACATTTACTAATCTTGAGATTGTGTTGGATATGGTCAGATTCTTTCAAACAATCATATACTGCACATCCATGTAGCCTGCATACTACTGAGAGAGAGAGAGAGAATTCACAAAAAGGTGGGTCTACAAAGGAGTGCATGTTACAACAGAGTAGAGTCATTCTTTCAAACCCCAACTTTTTACTGAAGCACACAAAAATACTTCCCCTCTTTTCACTAACTAAAGACACCAAGCAAAGAGATGACAGAAAATCAAACAGATGGTTAAAAGAGCACACACATTATGAACATGCTTAGGAACAGATCTATCACTGCTGGCAGCCTTATCTGATGCTGGAGTCAAGACTGCTGAGCATATTGACATAGTGTTGTTAATCATGACAAGTGACTCATTCCTTAAATACGAGCAATTACAGTAAGAGCTAAATCAATGGGATGAGGAGCCCAAGGATCTTCAGGCCTGCTTCTCAATGAATAGATTTAGACCCAGCATCTTTTCCAGGATCTAGCTGACACAAGATGCTGGATTTCCCCACTGTTACATACTAGTATGTTGAAGATTGCAGTCTGGATGATTTCCAGGTGTTTGAAAATAACTGGAAGACCAATAAACACTTTATCACTTTATCATAACAATAGATGTGTGAACCAATGTAGTAAATTTCAAAATGTTACATGATTAATTCGTGATTAATAGCTCAAAATCACGCTTTAAACATAGTTAAAAAAAAAACTAACTGATAAACATTATGAAGGAACAACATGTAACTGTGGTCATAATAGCATAATGAGCATGTTTGATGTTTTTTTTATGACAAGGCTCACGGCAGAACAGTACATTCTGTACACCTAGTATTAGTTCCATCCTCTTCTTTAATTGAGAACACATAGTTCCCACTATTGAACATAGTCACTTGATGTACTACACGACATGACACAACATTACAAGGCAGAGGAAAAACATTTGGTTGCCCATACCTTGGCAGAAGCTCCATGCCCACTGGCACACCTTGTTCCTCCAAGGTATGTTCAGGTTTCGTGCCATGTGAGGTGAACAGCCAAGGGTCAAGACCGGTGAGACAGCTGCCTAACCGCTCTTACCTGAGAGGGATCTAACAGCGTCAAAACACCAGCCTGTCAGAAAACAGGCCACAGCATGAGAATGTGGGGCATTTTAGCACTTCCATGCCTTCGCCAGGCCCAAGGGAAGAACTAGGAGGTATTGTATTGTCACAGCTGTAGAACAAAAATGTGCACATGCAAATAGCGTATGCATCTGTCAGTGAATATATCAGTCACAAAAAATGTCCGACATTGAATAATGTGTCAAAATGTTGTTTACTTTTACACTAGAATGACTCTAGAATGACTGGTTGGTTGCACAACTGATATTGATAAGTGGACAGAAATTGCTCAAATGTGCAGACTTTGCAATATAGTCATACATGGCTGTTGGGCAAAACATATCTGGACATGATGTGAGATGAATATATGAACCCAGTTTGTAGGACTTCAGATCCACTGAGGTCACCAAGACTGATATTTCAGCAGAAAAAGAGAAAAGGTTAAAATGAGGCGACGAAGCTCAGTATTTTCATCTGTGTAGATGGTTGCCATGGTAAAGAACGACACTTTAAAACTTCCATTCTATGAATTCTGTTTCACAAGGAGCTAAGTCTCCCACTTTATGGACACGGGCATGTGTGACACTGTGGGCTTGTGTGTGGCATACGGCAGGAATGCTGCTCACACAGTAGTGTGTGAGTGGAAAATGACTAATAACCATGAAACAGGTTTATCCTCTGCCATGTCCCAGGAGCATGCAAATTATTAGCGTGAGAATTAGCATTACTCTCAAAGAGAGATACAGAGTGAAAGAGAGAGAGAGAGAGAGATAGAGAGAGAAATCCCATAGTTTTTGAGGATGAAGAACAATGAACAGAATACCTTCCAGCAAGGATTAACTTACTTTTCATACACTCGCACTCACACAAATAGGCTACACACATGCAAACACACACACACACACACACACAAAGAGTTGTTCACAGGAAGTGTGGTGGCACTGTGGACATGTGCAATACAGCCTTTCTCTTGGGTGCTTTCATTACGGTTAATCTCTGGCCTGTGTCCACCTCTCTATTCCTCTGATGACGCCCAGGTGGCAGAATTTGGAGTCCTACAGAGAGCACCACAATGCATGGGATGGGTGACAGATGTCATCTGATCCGATGACCGATTCTCTCAACTGTGTGTGTGTGTGTGTGTGTACACGCGTGTAAGAGAGAGAGGGAGAGAGAGGGAGAGTGGGGTGTGGATGTGATTTACTATAAATTTACACGAAAGTATTTGCAAACAGCAAAGTGGATTTGTACTATGGCTCTGACAGACAACCCGTGCCCCAGGTCAGGTCAACAAACTCATGTATTAATGGCTCCAGTGATGGTGGGGTGGGGAAAGAGGAGTGAGTGAGAGAGAGACAGAGAGAGAGAGATGGAAAGAGAGAGAGATCCACCACTCAGCCACCCAACCTCACAGCAACTCACCAGATGCAGCCCTTCAGCTCAGCCAAACCAGAGTCACTTTAATGTCAGCCTTTGTGGTCAGGATGTTTTGCTTGCACAGCCTTTGCTAAACGTTCCTCTGTAAAACAGGCCAAGAAAACACAGTGAAATGTAGAAATGCCTGCATGAAGTTGCCTTTTCAACGCAAGAGGTTTACATTATTATCTGCACATAGCCCCAGCACTCGTATTGGTCAAAAAAACATCCCATACAATAAAAAGCGCAGCTGTGAGCGTGGTCTCATCTAAGAGTTTATTCTCTTGTTGGATTTTCTTAGCCCAAATTGTTTAGACAATTGGCCACATTTTCAGTTCTAAATGGAGAATAGTGTGGAGGGGCTTTTTACCCTCCGCCAAGTATTCCTCCATCATTGTGGGATACAACAGAGTGAAATTGACTGTGTGCATTTGATTGGGAAAGTATGAATTTTATTTCAAGGTTGGCCACATGAATAAGTCTGTCGAACACTGAGAATGGCATGGAAAAGTTGAGAGGGGTCCAGGCAGTCACTGTACCCAGCAGGAAGCTTCACATAAATGAATACGCTCCTATGATTGTTTTATGTCCCATCACTCTGTGATTCAACCTAACTGATTCTCTGGTTCATGACTCCAACAATAAACAGCTGGAACACCAATAAAGCTCTGACTCCAGAGACAGAGACAAATGAAAGATGACAAGGCCTCCCACCTTTTGGGCTACAGACAAGCACACTGATATTTTATTATGGCTGCTATGAATAATCAGAGGGCTAAAACATATCTGTCATGTTACTCATCTCAGAGCTGACCTAATAGTGAAAATGTATTGCAGTGCAGTTGCTGAAAAGGGCAACAAACTGAGATCAGCAGTGTTGTACAAGTTCATACTTTATTAGAATTAGCTCAAAGTTCAGTTCTTACTGTTTAAAACACAATTCAAGTCCATAGCTCTCCATGTAAATTTGTACATGGACAATATTCAGTTCATCTAATATCTTTTAAAAAGGGTGAGAGTGAGTATGTCTATCTTATTTTTTTAGTGTCTCACAGAAATCTGGGCAACTGAACATTCAAGTTCTTAGGTGGCAAATCTGTTCAGGTCAGCTCATGGAAAAAAAAAACTTGGTGAATGAAATAGTTCTTCTGAACTAGGCAACTTCATGCACATAAACAGGAGAACAATACCATCTCTCTCTCTCTATCTATCTCTCTTATGCTAATGGATCTCGCAAAGACAGCAAACTTGTATTTGGCAGCTATATGCAAATAAAGAGCTCTGTGTAAAAAAAATAATCACTAATAATGGTATTATGGCTAGAAGTGTTATTAAAAGAGCTATTCCTTGTTTGCATTTAGAACAGGCAAATATTTGCATCCAGATCCAGCATCCACATTTTTGTGGGGCTTAATTTCACAGCAACTAGACACATAAAACTCAACAAATCACCAAGGCAAATTCCTCTGTAACTAAATTTGGCACCAACACATATCGGGCCTTTTCCACTCCCGGAGATCAGAAAAGCTCCGGCTTTGTCTGCGCTGACAGTTGATGATTCACTGGGCTACTTCTGTGGATGGATACCATTTTTCTGTTGTTGGCACTATCAACTTGAGACATCACTGATGAAATCTGTCTGTTTTCGCCCTGACTCTTCCACTCACATGCATGCTGCCTGTTTTGCACAAGCGGGTGTGTGTGTGTTTGTGTGTGACTGTGAAAACACTTGGCAACACGGCAGCCAGTTTTGCATTGTTTGCCTCTTCAGCCCCAACCTGACAGGGGGATTTAGAGGAGTGCTTTAGTCGACATGAAAGATGTGTGTTTAATGCCTCTGGGGGGCCGCTACCCCCTTTGCTCAGACACAAGGTGCTTTTGGTCTAATTATGCTATTACCCAGACTTCATAGCCTGAAAGCCCCAGTCAACCTGCCAGAACCGTGGGAGGCTAACCACATGACTCACAAATACTGAATGCCTTCAGTTACGGAGTCAGTTGGGCACTGCTCAGATCTGTACATGCATCACAGGGTGGGCATTTTTCAGTGGGTCAAGTGTGAAAAAGAGTAGCATCTCAGTTGGAAAAACCTGTTTGTTTTCTTTGTGTTTGTGCCACTGCTTTCACTGTGATGGTGAAGTCTTTTTGCCCAGTTTGATGTACATATGGTTTCTTTGTCCGAGGCCCAGTAAGATAACAGACCCTGGTGAGAGGCATTCCACAGATGTTTGATTTGACTTCAAATAGTCGTCGTCTTCAAAAGGCACCTCAGTGCAGGGCACTGTGCATAAGCTTTGCTGAGATGGCCCCTTTGAGCGGCTCACTTTCCACAAACTCAGAGGCCCCACATCACCTGTAAAAAGTCCTGGGAAACTCAACTCCCACTCCCTGCTCTGCCATTTCAGCACGAGAAAAAATAATATTATTCCTCCGATATGTGTGAATATGCCCATTACGACTCTATTCAACATGGTCGTTGAACACTGTATTTAGTTTCCAGAGAGACAGACAGAGAAAGAGAGAGAGAGAGAGAGAATGGAATATGTTGGATCCCTTCCCAGAGTACAGGAAATATTCACAACCTCAGTAGTTTCAGCAGAGCAACGAAATGGTTGTAAAGAACTCACAGGGCTGGTGGAGAATACGCAGACATTCCTGCAACTTATTCTCACGAGAAACTACGGTGTTCTTTTGTTGCTCTGGTTGTGCCATACCAGAGCCACATACGCAAAAGGCCCAGTAAGGGCAGTCATTGACTACCATTTGTTTTCTTTGAGCTGCATATTTATCATACCTTGTTTTTGTCAGCACTACACTTTGTTTTTTTCCACTTATAATGCCACCTCTCAATCACTCAGCCTCAGTGACACTCACAATAAACACACTAGAGTACTCAAGATCACATGGGGCATGAAAGTGGATGTTCACGTAAAAGCACAGCTAAGCCTAAGGTGTGAAATAACAAACACCTTGCTGCAAGGTGCATAAACTTATGCAACACCACCAACTATTCAGCTTTGGCAGTCATAAAGTACAATCAACTGTGCAAATACCAAATATATTAGATGTTTCACTGTGCCAGGAATGTCGCTTGAGAAATTGCCTCCCTGTGAATCCCATCAACCAAACAACACTCACCAAATGACACAGAACAGTTTAAGTTAAGACAACAGTGAAGACAAACCATGGAAGTTGATGCTGTTGTGTTCTCTGGGTTACATATTGTTGTGAAGGAGAGCAGGTGGCCAGGGAGATGCAGGGGTCATGGCACATAGTGGCAGTGACTGAGCCATGGGAATTGCTGCAAACCATGGGAGCAGACAGGGGATCAGTCGGACGCACTGTCTAGACAGACATACCTGCATTCTTCCGCCGGGTGCTCATACCAAACAAATTAAGGACACCTCTTGTGCAAGACATGTGGGCTCACGGGAGGGCTGAAGCATGCTGAAGCACATAGGCCCTCTTTCTGTCCTCATACTGTTTGGGCTGGACATGGAATAACAAACCATCCACCGGGGGGGAGTGGGGAAGGCGGGGGGGGGGGGGGGGGGAAATGGAGGAAGTGGTGCCGGGGGCAGTGGGGACATCTTTTATTTATTCAATGCCACACCTCCCTCTCCTCCATCTGAACTCTTTTCCCTCCCCAAACACACAAAGGCCTCACATTACACATGCAGGCGAGCCCCCAATCGTGTAATTATACAATCTCACTAGAAACATGTCATTTCAGGTTGGTAACTAACTATTGAAGTGCTGACCGACTGTGCAATTTTCCGAAGTCTCATATACACTCTTTGCTGTTGCTGTCATTTTAAGTTTAGGGAGCTGAACTGAAATAAAAAAGACTGCAGCAAATCTTGTTGCTCAAAGGAAGTAGAAAAATGGGTATATCTTGTTACCCTTTCCCTTGGTTCTCTTATATTCTATGTGTGTCCTGGCTGGGAAATATTTATATATATACACACAATATATACACAAACTGTCACACGTCCATAACTCAAAAAAATGCCATGTTATTTGTAATATTATTTGTTAGTGCACCCAGATATACCATAATTTAGATTCATATATTAAAAGAAATCTGAAAGATATTAACTACGATTCACCAGGTTCTTTATGACATTTATGACATCTATGACAGAAATCTTGATCATGAGATATATTCAGGGAACATAAACAGACAGTATCATCCAAGCTTTTAACTTAATGATTTTAATCAAACTAATTCTTTAATTCATTCTTATTTCATATCTTGAAGAGATGCCTTGGAAAAAAATGTCTCTTCAAAGCAATAATCTGGCTCAGTTATTAAAAATGGTTGTCATAGGCAGACTCTGACTAATAGGTCCACTTATTAAGCCTCGCCAGACTATGACTATGACTTTAACCTTAGGCTGAAGGTTATACTTCTCATGCATGTAATGACTGTGGGCAGTGTGATTTTGTTGTTTGAATTGACACACACACAAAAAAATAACTCAGGGACTTTTTTTCTAGCTCTCTTTACCTGACAGGGTTTTCCCGCTCCCAGCTTGGAAGGTCAGTGCATTAGGCTAAACAAGCAAAACAGGGCTAAAGAATAAGACCCAATCCTTGACTTCATTATGCAGCCATTGTCATGCAGGCAACAAATGAGCGGGGCTTTGATTTGACCTGATAAACATGTCTGCGCAGACAAAGCCTGTGTTTGTTTACCCCCAAACAAACACCTGAGACAGGCTCACACCAGGGGTTCCTCCAGACGCCACACAACAGCCCTGGTGCTCTGTCTGCCTGTCAGGCTCAGAATGGAGAGAGGCAACAGAATGCACCTGAATGCATCTATACAAGCCTCACTGGACCTCCTGCTGCAGACAGGATAATAAAGCCCCATTGGAGGGAATGTATTGTGTGAGGGAGCCAGAGGGAGGGAAAGCAGGAGAAAACAGAGAGGAGAGGTGTGTGTGTGTGTGTGTGTGTGTGTGTGTGTGTGTGTGTGTATGTATGTGTGTGTGTCTGGCCTCTCTTTTTCCAGGTGAGCTGTGGGAGAGGAGGAGGTCATCTTCCAGGTTGCCCCTGCTGGGAGTACAGTCATTGGTTTGTAATGGTACAGAGGCACCCCACTGGGGTCTTAACAATGTCACTTAGCCAGTCCTCCTGTGGGAAAATGAATTACACTCTCAACGGCCTCTTACATGCCAAAACACAGGCAGTGTAAAATAGTTATGACTTTAATATTTATCCCAGGACTGAAGACTTACGTATTTCACATGTGGCTGCAGTAACATTCTAAAAAACTTTCCCAGTTTCAGTAATATATTAAGTAAAATAGTGTCATCATAAAGATTGCCATTCTTATTCTTATTTCATTGTTTTTTAAAAATATTTTATGCACACCAATTTTACCAATTTTGAAATAATCATAATAAGCTAAGAGAAATTCCTCGCTGATGAGATTCCCACAGTAAATTAATCAATTTCACAACCACTAATGGAAGCCCATCATCACACCTGTCATTCTAAATTCACCTTAACTGTTTTTCACATGCCATCAGAGCAGACAAAGCAGTGTGTTTATGAAGGAGCCGGCTGTCCCCACTGGGAACTGAATCAAAAGACACCCCGGCCAACTTCAAAGCTCTTCCAGGGAACACACACTTTGTGGAGCAACAAAGCCCAGGCTATTACACTGCTGGGCTCTGAGAGGGAAAACATGGCTGTCATCATCATCAATGTCACTCCCCAGACTTGACTGTGTGTGTGTGTGTGTGTGTTAATGACATGCCAGCATGGACTGTGACATGAACATAAATAAAATGATCATTCATCACTCTCTCTTACACACACACTATCATGTCAGTGTTGTAAGAGTAGGTAACTGTAAGATGACACTGATAGATCACAATCCTTCCCTTATTATTTTTCACAGTGATACAGATCTTTGTCCATATTTTCTATGACTGTAAAATTGCGTGTAAGTATAAGAAAAATGGTTGTAGGGGTTCAGCTGGTTTTCTTTTTTTCTCTTAAGATGGGATGTGCTGACATTTCCTGACTGTCGAAGCCTCAAAAATAGGCCAAACACTGGGATTGAAAAATGCAAAACCAATGCCTTGAAGAAGTGGAACTTGAACAGACTTGCTGACAGTTGTGCAAAAGACCAGCAACAGTCTGCAGAAGGTGTAAGCTGGCTATGTTCTGGGTGCTGGCTGGACCTAATTGTTCTTAAACACCACCATGCATAATCCATGCTCAAGCAGCGTTTGCAGAAGGGAACAAGGAAGAGATGGATTCTTGGACATGTTGGAATAGAAACACAGATGTGGTGAATTTCTCTCTGATTCAAGGTAACAAAGAGAGTCAGAAAGAAAACAGAGCATGAAAGTGAAAATACACACACGCACATGGACACCACATACACACACACATACGCATTCATACAAACTTGGCACACCTCTCATGTAGCCAGCGAGAGAGGGAGAGAAGGGGAGGGAGTTCTGCTTTGAGTGTGTGCATGTGTATGTGTGTGCTTGAGTTTGGCAAGCAGGCCCCGAATCATAACAGGTTCTTAACAAGCTGAGCTGAAGAGGCGTGCCCAGAGCCGAGGCACGCAGCACTGCCGAGCTCAGCTGGGAAATATGCTGCTGCTGCAGCAGCCATCGCCGGGGAAGCGCACTGATCATGCCCAGGCGCTCGGGCCGACTCCTTGCTCCGGCTCGTCTCGCACTTGGCACGGGTGGCGTCTGGTACGAGTGGCGCCACAACCCATCAAGCCACAAAACGCATCCTTTGTATCCCCGCCAGACTCTAATGACCTTTAAACGCAACTAACAGTGGGAACCACACCTTTATCAGTTTTTATTTTCACTTCACCCTACACACACACACACATAAAGGCACACACCTTATATATGTTAACAAACTTTTTGTGAACAATTAATTTTGGCTCTTTTTTAATCAGCCTCACCTTTGATCATGTTTATAAAACTCTAAACTTTATGCAAATGAACTTCAGTTGGAAGGTGGTTTCATTACTCAGTGCGTAATGAGAAGAGATGAGACTCTCGTTCTTTTCACTGGGAATGGGACTGGTGAGGACTCTGAAGCGAGCAGATTTCTTCCCATCATGTCGCAGCCGCAGGGGTTAAGAGGAAGGCTTTGGGCTCTCTCTCTCTCCCTCTCCATCTCTTTCTGCTTTCCCCCACAGGAACCTACCTTTGGGGTGTCTGTAGCCAGATTGATGTGGAATATAGATTCATTGCAAACACCCTGTCAGCAGCCCTAATACTATCACCTTCTCGTGTGACTGTGGTTGCGCTGATTCTACATAATATATTTTCCAGACATTGCATATGTCAGCTGAGGTTCACCTCACTTTGGCGTGGCATAAACTTACACCGCTGCACACCTCCAGGCCAATCCATTTGTGCATCAGCCAGCTCGTCATATGCAAGATGCGATAAGGAAGATTGAGTAGCACACGGCTTGTACTACATACATGCAAACACACCACAAACATGGAAGGATTGCAAAATTCTTACACATTGGAATTTTATTTATTTAATCATTTGAACATTTATTTATGGGTCTGTCTAGCCTGTATTGGTAGGACAAGACAGAATAGTTTTAACCTGAGACCTGCATGCTGTGGTCATTTGATCCATAGCATTCCTTACTTCTGCTCTATTTGGTATAACCTTCTTTTGTGGAAGGATAAAAATGCAACAGAGAGTTGTTTGCCCTCATCAGCACTGATGAGCCTGAGTGCCACCATCAGCACAAACACCATCCTCCAGGTGCTTATTTCCTCTTAAACTTGTAATTATCTTATAGGTGGTTGGAGCTCATTTAGCACTGCAAGTGCACACCAAAGCAAAAAAAAAAACCTGCCAGGCCAGTAATTTGCCAGTGGGGATTAACAGAAATGAGGAGATTACATCATATTATTCACAGCACACTTACAGCACAGGTCTAACAGGAAAATCTGTGGGAAAGTGATGAGAAAATTATTTCTAATGTCTCACTGCAGCGCATAAAATCATAAGGCCTCTCCCTTAAGCACTGATGAATGAGCTTTGCTATTGGTCAAATAGATTGAAATCAGTGTGTGTCATAAAGGCTCCATAGCCCTCAGCAGACCTATGGCTATGTAGTGAAATCGAGCCTCCCTCTGTTTTCCATTAATCTCTCCTCTCACCCCTGGAATCTATTATGGACAGAAATAATAGTTGGCCGGCCCAGGCGTGCAACATCTGCTGTAATTGTTTATAAAAAAATATGCCCGTAACCCTCTGGTGTTCTCGGGGGAGCCATCCGCAGGAACAATCCATTCCTGAAAAATAAAAACGTGATTCCTTAAACAGAACTGACTATTGTGTCCCTTCAGGGATGCCAGCGATGATGCATCAACACACAAACCAAATGGAACTGATCACTTTCATTTAAAGTGAAGTGATGTACTCCAAGCAAACCTAACTGAACTTGTTGAGCACAAGAACATGCACATAATGGTCTGATGACTGTCTCCATGCTGAAGTGTGTTTCTAAACAAAGTTTTTGCCAGTTTTACATTTCATTCAGTTATGTTCAAAGTAAGACATGCTCAAGTCATGGAACTGTGGATTAGATAATCAGAAGCATTTATTCCACTCTGAATACAGTGTTACAACGGAAATGTTTTTACACATAATAGAAATATACACATACATAGACACACACAGACACAGACACACACACACACACAGACATGCACACACACACTTGCATACAGTCCATTGCACTGATCCACACAAACAGCCTGCTCTCCTTTCATTAGCCCAGAGGAAGAGAGATGTAATTACTCAGCCGGGGTGTGCGCTCTCTGTAAGTAACAGGACTGAGTGTGCAGCGAGGCACATCGAGTCGAGCCACACTACCAATGTGATCAAGATGCCCAGGGCCCCACGCCAGAGCCCTGACACACATGGAATTTATTAGGACTTTTTTCACTGCTCTCGGGGAACCCCACTGGCCTGGATCAATGTCACGCTTTTCAGCTCCTCAGAGGGAGGGGGGATCCTCATGGTCTCTATCCACCCCCCCCCAAAACATACACACACACACACACCTCCACCCACCAAACACCCCCCCCCCCATCACTCCCTTTGGTAATATCCCTGAGATTGGTCACTGTCAAGCACCGTGAGCGGGGCCCCGTCTGGACCGAACCCCAGGGCCTCTGGTGCGGTAAATAGCCCCTGGTGTGATTCCCTCGAACTGAGTCACCCCGCGTGCCTGTCAGTGTCACTCAGCCATTCCAATCCCTCTGTCGGACATCAGTGCACACACTGAGCAGACAAGGCCTATGACACCACCACCACATACACACACACATGCAACACAAACACGCATCACCACGCCACCAGTGACGTCCACAGCACTTGGACTCCTCTTTCCTCCATTTCGTTTGGTTTGTTCGACTTCTCGTTTACTGTGGTTTGGACGGGCCGAGAACTAGCATACCACAATTATTGCGGCATAACAAGAGCTAAATGAATTTACAGTCTGCCTCTTTGTGGAGTCGCCAGTTTAATACCGAGTGTTGGAAAATACCCTGTCTTGCTGGAAACACTTTTGGACACGCCTGGACTCTCCCGAGAGATTTAGCCAGAGAGGGCGCCCCTGTTGTTGAGAGAAATGAACTGTGTATCAAATATCATTCCTCTGTTTGGGACCAGCTCTCCTTGGCAACTAAGAAACATGCCATTTTTTTTCTCCCTTGCTCTCTCCTCAGACTCAGTTGTTCAAGATACTCCATAAATGAAGGAGGGGACTATACGCTATACATTTCCTGATGATAATTAATAGCTGGTTATTTCCAAGATCACGTGCGCGCATGTGTGCGGCTCATGTGGATTTGATTTGAGGTTTGCTCGGGCCCCAGGAAAGAAATAAGGGTGATTTTAACAGCTCAGACTTTTTTTAAAAATGAAAAAAGTCCCTCAATACTTGCCATGTGACGAACTTTCATCAGTGACGTGACGTCAGCCGCAGTAAAATGTTTCGTTTTGGCACTCGCTGGGGTGTGGGGCTGCTTCGCACTCACTCCTTCTAATTCACGCCTGCTTGATTCCAAAGATCAGTCATTGACCAACACGTCCACTCTTATGTTCCAGACCCCAGCTCTGGCTCCCAGCTCCCAGGCGTATCTCACAGCTCGTCTCAACTGCACCTCAGTCCTTATTACTGCTGGTGTGTTGACAAGTTTAGCTTTTATTTGTTCTGTTAGTCGCCTTCAGCTGATGGTTGGTTGGGTGTGAGGTGTAAGGAGGGGTGCAGGGCAGTTAAACTGTATTTATACTGAAAAAAATCATCTTGGATGGAAGATGATCTTTGTTGGATCCAAATGTGAACTCCATAAAAACACCACATCTTTTGTTCTAGTCTAGAGTCTTGTCACTGTCTGCAACTGCTCCTAGTATATAGCATGATTCATTGCATTACGAATGAGTGGTCAGCCCATTTGAACGTTCTGTAGAAATTGCTCTGACTGTGATAACATGACACTCAGATATAAAGGGGCATTCTGTGATCACAACAGAACAGCTTTCGGACTCTAACTCAGAACATACACCCAAATCATTCCTCATAATCAGACTGGGGGTCATTAACTAGCAAGCTAGTTGCTTGAGAAATTCCCAAAACCAAATAAGACAGTCAACAATTAAGGCACAATTTCTACATTTTCCACTGGTTGACAAGAGGCATCTTTTGCTTACTGCAAGGCTGAACATACTGTGTAGCTGAAACTCAATATAGGCACAGATCTCCTTTTGTTGACAACAGGCTTTACCATTTGTTTACATCTTGTCACTTTCATTTACCCAAAGTATGCATGCAACTGGTCTCAGATATACAATCATTAGTCTCTCATCAAACATCACATCACTGCCTTCAATGGATATCATGTGTGGAAGACGACAAAAAATTGCAGATTTACCTCAAAACAACTCCATATACAATAGGTCTGCTAAAAATGACACACACACACGCTCGCGTACGTACATGCAATGTTGACCTTGTTTCTTGATTGATATTGTTACCGTCATTTTATTTGAGCATGAGCATGTCAGCTCCATGTGTTTGCCTTAGCTTATGACACTCGAGTGTCCAGTGCAACATGCCTGGGAGCCGAGCGCAAAATGCTTGACTCTGCAGGTAATTTCTAAAAATCGACTATCCTAGCCATTCCCCTTCAAAGTAAGTGCTATTGTCAGTGCAGCTGGAGGGTGAACGCTACTTCTGCCCAACACCTGTCTCTCACAGTTTCCTCTGCGCTCACGCTCTTGTGTGCTGTCCAAAATGAATAGAAAGGAATGCATACTTCTTTCCTGCTTTCAATAGTACAGGCAAGCTGTCACAGCAGCTCACAGTACTCACCCAAGGGAGAGTACTGTATGTGCAATGAAGGCTACACAGACGGATGTTGTCCCCTGCAGAACAGCCAGCACTACGGGCAAATGATTAAGCCTTGCATTCCTCAGAATGATTTGTCAAAAATAAATAAAAACATAAAAAAGTAACACAGAGATTTGAGTGGATGTTTGATACGGTTGTGTTGTTCTACACATTGGGCTTTAAGAGAGAAAGCCGCCAACCGTCGTCACTTTACCCACATGCTTTGTGCTGCCGACTGCAGCTTTCAGAGTCATATTGGGCTACTCTGCCTAATAAAAGAAGCAGGCCTTTTTTTGTAAACCACGACTCCAGTCTGTCTGAAAGCTTTCCTGAAGAAAAAGCTCTTAGTGGCCCCAATCTCACAGCATTACAGTGAGGCAATTTGTATCTGTGACTCTGATAGGGGGATTCTTGGCTCTGTGGAGATGTTATCAGACCCCTGCAAAAAAAGGAGGTCGGGGAGGCGGGGTGGGGGGTGAAGGGGTTGGGGGGGTTGGGGGGGCTGCAGGGGGGATGGGGGTGCTGAGGTTGGGGTAGTATTTACCAACTGTTGCTGCTGGCTAATTAAAGAGGCCATTGGAGCAGGCTGACTCCTGGTCACTAATCACAAATCCAGCCTGTGTCAGTCTTTGAAGTACTCTCGGTGGTCAAGAGATGCCGAGGCCCATTTCCTTACTTTGATGACAGGGCCCTTAGTTTGTTGGCCAGGCAAAAATAAACATCGGAAACCAAAAGCGTAACGCCAAGCGGTGGTTCCTCGGGATTTACAAAAATGCTTAGTGTTTCAGTTTTATGTGGGTTAGTATCGGTCTTGGCTAATACTGAGGTTTTGACTGCTCAGCGGCCCTCACGGTGTGTGCGCATGTGTGTGTGTGTGTGAGTGAGATGTCAAATCCATGTCAACAGGTGACTCACCAGACCACCTCTTTCCGGAAGAAAAGTCAGTGTCAGCAGCTCTTCTAGGTGACCAAATTCCATGATGGTGAAATCCGTCAGAATGGAATTTGGAGCCAACTGTAGACCGTACTCTTCACGGGGGCCTGCTCATTTTCTTGTGGGTGAGGGCAGGCATTCTTCTGACTGGGGCCGGTCTGGCCAGGCCGCTGGTTGGTTGAGCACCGGCGGGCCATGTGGTGTCACGGGCCTCAGCGCTGGTGTCTGCGGCCATGCCTGCCTCCCCTCCGCCCCCTCGTCCATCGCGCTCATCCTGCGTGCGGTTGAGCTTGGACTGCAGCGCTGCCATCTGAACCTCCAAACCAAATATTTTGCCTCTGCAGGTTTCCAGCGGGAGCCTGTGGGAAAGAGACTGAACTCAAAGCACCAGAAATGCACTGTCTGCTCTCTGCTCTCCCGCCCGTTTATTGTCTTAACCTGAGCTCCTCAACAATACCTCTCTCTCTCTTTCTCTCTCCCTCTCTCTCTCTCTCTCACGCACACACACACACACACACACAGCTCTCCTTCAGGCCTGCATTAGCATTCACATCTTGTCTGCTCATCGCCGTACGATAGAGCCAGAATCAACAGTGCTGAAAAGTAAGGAGGACGGCACCCATCCCCCACCCCCCCTTCAAAGCCTAATCCCCATCAGCAGAAACGCTGTGTGAGTGCAGGTGGGCGCCAGAAGACCCACTAACAGACAGTGGTCACATGACACTCGCTTGCTTGTGGCACACTCAGCTTGCCTGATTTGCCTCGGCACAACATTTGACTTACAAATGAACACAGAGGGAATCTCAGGCAGTGCCTGCGCTTCTCAGACTCTTTTAGGATCAGCCGATGCTTAGTAGTTAAGAGGCCATTTATGAAGTCTGATCATATAGTTAATGGAGTTGAGAGCCTCTGTGTGTAGTTAGTCTAGTCCATAATTCAATATGGTTCACTTCTGGGAATACTTGTGTGGAAAAAAGGAACATTTGCATTTGAAATATCTCAGAAACAAATCTGTAATCCTTCAATTTGTTTAGGCCTTGCACTTTAAAGTTATTGAGAGTAGACTATTTTCCAAGGCAGGGTCAAAAGATTCTACTTCTCCTCCCAGTTTTTTGGAAGGCTATTTCGACAAATGTTAGTTAACAGGCATGCAAGTCATTCAATTCAATTCATTTTTATTTATACAGTGCCTTTTACAATAGTATTGTCTCGTGGTGCTTCACCAAAGGAGCACCCAAGAGCAACAGGGGCAAGGAAAAACTTCCTTATGTTCAGTTAATCTAGGAAGAAACCTTGGGCAGATCCACGACTAGGGGCTAAGGGGCTAACCCAACTGCCAGGGGTCATGCAGAAAAATTACAATCAGTAGTAACCATGACAGACTACAAGTTGCCTAAGGTTCATAATAGAGTATTATCCCATTTTACATTACAGGGTAGTCAGTCTATAGGTGGTTATAAGGAATTATGGCTGGACAATGTAGCAGCAGCCAGACATAGTGTCAAACTCAAAGGAGTGAGATGGGTCATGGGAGTAACAGTAAGGGTCCATTTGACAGTGCCATTGTGAGGGGGGGTCAATCACAAAGCCTCAAAGAAGGGGAGTAGGGCCTAGCATGGGCGTCCAGGAAGGGCCTCTATGATGGAGAGTCGGTCTTGACATGGGCCTCTCATAGTGTTCGTTGTAGTCCACTCAGGACAAGTCATCAGATTTCTTCGAACTTCAAAGCATGTTCACACCAGAATAGACCAGTTCCCTCTTGCAAAACCTCACACATGATTGAGGTGTCATGTCAGAGACTAATTAACATAATTACAACAGTTCATTACATGTTTATGCCGCTCTCTCTCTCTCTCTTATGTCTGTCTTTCTTTTCCTTTCACTCTCTCTCTTTCCTGTTCTACCTCTCCCTGGCTGCCAGAGGCCTATACATACTCTCATTCCAGGGAGGACAAAGCCATTAAACCACAAAAGCATACAAGAAACCACCTCACCTGCTCTTTTTCTCTCTCTCTCTCTCTCTCTGTGTTTCTCTGTCTCTCTCTATCTCTCCTTCTCTCTCTAGACTTTGACAGTTGCCTCCGAGTCATCCACCAAATCGTATTTTGGTGATGAGTGACATGGTAGGCGTCCATGTCCTCATTCTCATCCTATTTTTACTAATTCTGGACACAATTGCATGCCAGGCTGACGGCTCATCCAACTTCAACCGCAGAATAACCCCCGGGACAATTTACTGTACAGCGGTCGGTTATTAAGCAGATTTCTTTCAACAGCTAAATGGTCTTCCAAACGCGATGCTAGACCATACATGCCCATACGTTTTTCAAGAAAAGAGCTCTTGCATAACATATTGGCATGCATATAGGGTTCCCTTTTTTACCCTTGTGTACCCTTTTTTAGATTAAGGCCCAGCATAAAAAAGTAAACAAAATGGAAATATGATTTTACCTATCCAAGTCTTCATGTAGTGAGTCAGTGTGCCTATTTTTCAGCCTAGTTCATTGGAAAGTGTTCTGCAGTCCCCATCTTCGGATCTGTTTTCTTGTGTCCCCATTCCCATGTAATACAAGTTCCTCGATAAATGACCTTTATTCATCCGCATTCATAATCCTGAACCAGTCGTGTTTTGGTTTCAAGTGCTCTGAGTATGTTAGCTCCTTTGGTGTTAGGTATACCATCAACTGAATAGATTATTCATAAAGCCCCCTCAGTTTCGCTCTTGCTCAACTTAAGGCAATATCAGGTCTCTTCAGATTCACTTGAGAAATGAAAAAGGATATAAGAGGTATAATTCCCCAGTGGCCACACTAATGCCTGCTACATTATGCTGAAAGCAAAACTCTGTATGACAAACACCAGAACTAAAGCACATGAAAAGTGAAAATCTGAGTCTTTGGCTTAATCTAGATGATGCACCTGCAAACTTTGTCTACTCTGTCAGAGAAACAAATGTCTCAGACAGTGCACTCAATATACTGAAACTGCTCAAGATAGTGGTCTGCCTTCTGAGAAAAAAATGAGTTTCTCGGAGGCTTTTAATGGTTGTTTTTCCACTTCTTAGTGATATGCACTTTGGCGATGATTGATGCATCTCCAAAGCCAATTACAATTTGAACCGATCAAAAGTACTTCCATAACCATTCTCCCCAGACTGTTATGTAATGACTCCTGCTCAGCTCTACAGCATTCTCCATATCTCTTTGGCCAGTGCGCACAAATCTCAGATCATGTGTTGTAAAGTAGGTGGTCTGTGGTTTTCATCATGATGTCTTATGTCAAATGATGTGCTTTACAATTCATGTCATCTATTGCAGTCCTGCACTGCTACATAGAGAAGCCTGGGAGAACATAATAATGAGACTAATAATGAGTCTGATTAATCGGACAATCTTAGCATTGTCTGGCAAATAAAGCGATTAGAGAGATACACAATTAAAGAACTCAATCAGGGCACAATGTACACGGTGCACACCTTTTTGTTGTGAGATAAATGCTTGTCATTTTAGCCACTACATCCTGTCTGTGACTGTGGTTTGAGCTGCCTTTCATCCTCTTCTATTATTATTTAGATACACAGGGGAGAAGAAAAGCAGCAATAGTCCCTGGAACTCCGTTCCAAACTTGGACACACTTTAAAGAGACTACATTAGGGCCTGTAACTTTAAACCAAAAGAAGCACATAATTACGTGTCTACACCTGACTTGAGAAAGAAAAGAGGGGCTGGGGAGATGGAGGACAGGAATTATTTTCTGAGCCCACCAAGGTTGATGTGGAGAGAGGTGGAAAAAGAAAAAATATTACGAAAGAAAGATATTCAGACTCATTCAAGCCCAGATGGCTATGTCTCAGCCACAACACATCAACTGTGTAAAAATGTTTGCTCTCACCGTCTTTCAAAATACAGCATCTCAGTGTCAGACATTACTGTAATTATCCTTGTTGCTCTGCACTTGGGCAATTCAAAGAGCATTTAAGGCACAAGTGGCTAGACAGGACAGCACTGGCTGACAGGGAGCCCATCCATCTTCTCTATCCACTGAAAGACACAGAAAAGACACATACAAGCGGACACACACACAAGTGCACACACATAAACACACACACACACACACACACACAGTCTTTTACTATAAGGTGTCCTAGTTCCTTGGGATTACCACAAGCAAACATTTTTCAAAATTTTGAGGTTTTTTTTTTTTTTGGTTGGTTGATTTGGCAAGATGACTTTGCAGTGAGTCATTGTGTATCCATGACAACAAAATGTTGCATCAGATTTTATCAAGGGATACTACACTAACTAAGATGCGCTATTTCGTCTAACCCAAGGCAGACGGAGCTGACCTGACTCACCTCTCCATTAGAGCATTCCTCCAGACCCTTGGCCATCAGGTGTCCATTCTGTGGTGGAGGCTTCCATTGTTGCCAATCTGGAGCCTCCTAGAGCTCCCAGCAGGCCAGTACTTGCAAGTCCAATTCAGCAGCAAACAAATGAGCTCCAAATGAGCTGAAGAGTCTGGTGTCTGGAGAGTGCCAGTGCTCTGTCAAAGGTTAAGGAAGTTAACATTTCTTAGGTAAGGTGCTGAGCAATTATAATAGTAAAGTTTTTTGGGCATTTGTTTATTTAAGTTAGACAAAGTAACACACAGCTCTCTGACTGCTATTAGAGACAGCTTGTCTCTTAAAATGTAAATTTTAACTTGTAGAAACACTTTTCCATGTATCCTACATGGGATAAAAATGTTATATTACATAGACAAGATATGGATATTAAAAACACATTTGTCTTTGGCACTAAATCCAGGGTCCTGAACTCTTTGTTTTCACATCTTAATGTCCCACCTCAAGCATCCTACAATCTAACTCCTGATAGGCACACATTAACATATATGGCAATAACTGAGACCTGCCCCAGAGGCACCGCGTATGAAATTCCATGACGTGACATTTGATTGAGGCCACACCAATGACTCGATAAAGAAAGAGCGATTGCTTATGGTGTAAGTTGGCAGGTGAAACCAAAGGTAAGTCTTTGTCTGAGCAAACAAAAGAGTGAGGCACTGGGGCCAACATTGAGAGCAAACAGCACTCTTTCTCTAACTATCGCCTTCCCTCCCTTCTGTCCCACTTTGCTGGCCAGCAGAGCTGTCGTATGCCCCAGAGGCTACTTTACCTCTCCAAAGGCAATGGCCCAACGCTTTGTTCTCAAGTGTCTGCTTCCCACTAAATGAGAACACAGCTAGGATTCTGATAACCTTCAGTTCATGACAAGATCCAGGCAAAAAATTAATATAGGTTGCAAAAACTTTTAGTTACACAAAGTGACTTAGTTACACAGTTACACAAGTCTATGAACTGTGAGTGTGTGTGTGTGTGTGTGTGTGTGTGTGTGTGTGTGTGTGTGTGTGTGTGTGTGTGTGTGTGTGTGTGTGAATAATCTTGTATAGTATATGAAATAGAGTTGAGAGATAGAGCTACACATGGTTGCTCGAAGTTACTTAGTTACACAGTTACACAAGTCTATGAACTGTGAGTGTGTGTGTGTGTGTTTGTGTGTGTGTGTGTGTGTGTGTGTGTGTGAATAATCTTGTACAGTATATGAAATAGAGTCGAGAGATAGAGAGAGAGAGCTACACATGGGTGCCCGAAGTTACTTAGTTACACAATTTTCTGCTAAGTCTGTGTGTGTGGAAGTGTGAGTGTATAATCTTGTAGTGTATAAGAAATAGAGTCTGCAGATACAGTCTCTGTAAAAATTTGTGTTTATGCATTTCAGTTTGTAATGATGTCTGAGAGGCTCTGTTGTACACATGTATCTGTTTACGTGTGTGTACTTGAGGTCTGTCATCTTGTGTGTTTAAGCATGTGAAGTAAAACCTAGTAAGGGCAGGACATTTAGAACAACAAAGAGCCAGAGAGAGAAGAATTACAATTAAGGCAGAAAGAGCTGATCTCAGAACAGTCATTAACCAGTGCTACACAGAATAAATAATAATAAAAACAGTGTGCACAGTAGCCTAAGTCTTTAGTCATCCTTGAGAGATCACAGCCAGCTAGAAGTACATGGATGAGTGTGTGTGTGTGTGTGTGTGTGTGTTTGATGTGTGTTTCTTATCTTGTACACTATGTTTGCAGAGAAAAAAATATCACTTAAATGACTGCAAAAGTGATGAGAAAAAAAGAGGAAGGGAAGAGGAGGGAGCAAAGAAAAACAGACTGCCATGAGAATTTTTGCAATTCCTTCGTTCCACTCCACACTGAGAAAAGCCTTTCATGTGTGTTTAAAAGTAAACTGAAATGTGCCACTTGGGAATACAAGCCTACAACTCAGCCCATAGTACATAAAGGTGTTGACCTTGCAAATGGAGAATACTTCAATAAGTGCTTTGGTGAATGTCAGCGTCAGATTAGAGCCGAACTTGACATCAGTTAAAAACGTGACTGATTGAGGTTCACGGGTAGAAGGCAAATCGAACTGTTTGTCAAACAAAAGAGACTGTGTGTCCGCTGATAGTTGTCAAGATTTACTGAGGCCCTACAAAAACGACTTGCTCTGTGGATGAACCGCTTCAGTCAACCACGACCCCACAGAGTTATTGCTCTCACAGGAGTGATAAAGTAGCAGACAAAAGGTTAAGACAGGTGAACTGGAAACAAAGCATTTCCAACATTATGGTGCATGTTTTCTTATCTGAAAATAGAAAGACAAGCCCGATAGTGAACTGCTCACTGCTTACTTCAAACTAATCTGGGTGTGTCAATCCTGTGAATTAACCACTAATACGAATCCAGCATATACAAAAATCCCTGCATGGTCAGGTCCAGAACAAGGTCTGTTTGTTTTTGTATGAGATTCCATTAACGAGAGACTATAGTGCACCTGAACTGTGTTGCCATTCCAAAATGTACGTCATTCATGACAATACCTGACTGCCTCTAAGAATGTGAATATGTCAGGCTTTCAGTCAGGAATTCTGATGTTGCAGATACATCATACCTCCAAAAATAACCAGGCCTGACACAACTAAAATGTCATCCCTTTGAAAATGCACAGATAAGTGATCAAACTGAAAAAATATCCAGACTCATTTTAGGTAAAGATCTTAATTACTATCCATTGTGTTCTGGGTTGTCTGAAGAGCAGGATTCTGCACATCTATTGCACTGAGGGGGAAATAATGTCTGGGCGCATGCCTTCACTGTAATTTGACTAGAAACACTGCTTAAGGTTAATGATGGTTTCAGCTCCACAAAAGCACCCTTTGCACCTCATTAGGCATGAGCATTGGTGTGCAGATTCTACCTCTCCTGTGCCAGCGCCTCGACTCTTGATGACTTGGGCCACGTTGAGCACCGTCATTAGCCTGTAGGCGTCCCAGTGATGACCTCTATGCGTCCTTCATTCTGTCTGATGCATTTGGGGAGAGGCTAATGAAAGGCTTGGTAAAGGATGGGAAATTAGAGCCACTCTCATGAGGGGCACACAAGGAGAGAGAGGCCATGTCTGAGCCTCAGAGCCAAGCAGAGACGTAGTGGCCGGTGGACCAAAGCAAGCAAACAGCTGGGTCCCACTGAACAAACAACACTCTTGTGTGACACTAGACACGCATGCAGAGTGAGCAGACAATATCACTCATGTTATGGTTGGACACATATGAATGAGGTTTACTGAGTATAAAATCCCAGGTGAATTCATTGTGTGCTCTCTGACAAAAGCTACTGCATATAAGGGAACTAAGGCTTCACAGTTGTCCCTGGTGCACAGAATTAGTTCACCTTACATCTTGGGCCATTGTTTACAGCTGTTTGTGCTTTCAAAGTATGGGAAGAATTAACCTCACAAATTTAACAAATTGTTATTTTGTTTTAAAATGAAAGTAAACTTTCAAAGTATGGGAAGAATTAACCTCACAAATTTAACAAATTGTTATTTTGTTTTAAAATGAAAGTAAACTTTCTGAATCCCCCTCTAAAAAAACAAAGCAACTGTTTGCTTCTTGCTGAAAGCTTGCAGACAGGTGGACAGTTTTTCCTTTTGTCTTCACCCAGTGAGACACAGAGATGAAAGAGCAGGCTGGGTCCCCCCCCTCAAGAGGGCCTTGTTTCGGTGTGGTGCAAACCGCCTGCCCTGCTGGTGTTTGCACATGGCACCCTGTCAGGCCCCCTGTGCACAAGTTCCTGCTTGGCTTCCTGCTCAGAAATGTCACCCACGTTGTTGTGATTATGAGCCCTCCGCAAATATGTACACACACACACACACATGATACAAAATGAGTCACACTGTAAACACTAAGGAGGTTGGGTCATTCTTTTTTTATCGCTCGCTTTACTCCAAGAAGCTCCCATCAAATCCCTATCAGGAATGTGCCAGCATATGGTGAAATATGCCCCTGTGGCTGCCACTTCTGCATGCCTTCGTTTCCTTACGTTCAATATTGATTGCCCTTCAAATAAAAACCAAAACAAACCACTCGTAACCAAGCAATTGGTTACACATTAAGCACTGAAATGGAGCAGTGAGGCTGCTTATATAGGAATTGTTCTGCTATTAGACAGGGCTTCATGATTTTATGTTCCCATAAAACATGTGTTGGAACTCCTGAGTCCAACCACTTGGCGGAGAAAAACAAAGCCATTACGCAATGTTTCTACTTTTGATTTACATTTAAATCTCCATTATAAAAATCTGTGGTATTACAAATGGTTTGGTTTCACATTTTATAAATTGCAAAGTGCCACACTAAAAATTCTGTTGTCTTGTAATTAAAAAAAAACAAGGGCTGTTGTCACATTCTTTCAGAAATAGCTGAGGCTAAACTAGAGCTGTGGGTTTCTCCAGTGAAACAGCAGGTTCCAGGCATCTACACCTACAGGATTATTTGTTTGTTTATTCCTGTGCTTCGCATTGGGATCCTGAATCACTCTGTCGGGACTTATTCAACAATAATGACCTATGTAGATAGCTATGCAAATATTATGACAGAGGCGAAATAATAAATCATTATGGCTGACTCTTGTATCAGTGTGACGATTTGATCCACAAACTCATTTTCATGGCTTACCCATTCAAGAGTTTCATAAGGTGAGTCTGACTTAAAGGAAACCGGATAATCCACAGAACTCTGTGTGCACAAGCAGAGCACAGAGTCCTGTTCAAGGAAATGCAGAAGATGTCAAAGGCAATATGCCCAGTCCAACAAGATAAGCTACATTTAAACATGGTTGACAGCAATGACCTGCAATTTTTATGCTGGTAAATACCTTATAATCCATGATGTATGTCCTATACATTACAGTCTACCTCTACCCATTAATTATAAAGAGTATGACTAATGCCTACTTCTGTAGCCTCTCAAAAGGAGCATCACCATTGCTTGCCTGACATCAAAGTATGCCATCTTGAAATGACATAAGTTGCCTGTGGCAAAACAGCATATTCTGCATACAACTGACTAACAGAGCTGCCTATAAAGTATACATGATGCATCTTTTACCATGAACAAAAGCACTGTCTAACTTAGAGATGTTCCTTTGCCCTGCCACAATCATTCTCCAAGATAAATAATATTCATATGAGGACAAAACTCTCTTTGCACTCAGCCTTGTTTATCTCATCAGTTTGGGCTGTTATTTCCTTCAGTGAGTGAAGTACACTGAATTAAAGAGTGACGCTACGCAGCCTCAGAAGCGTCTCAGTCAAGCCATTTGGTTCAATCATAGAACAATGGCAGCCATTATACGAAATGCTCTCAGTGAATAGAAACCACATCAAACTGTTCAGTGTTGTCATGGCAAGAACATTACCCTGTACTCTGCCTCGGTTAAAGTAAAAGACCTTAACCCAGCCGTAAAGTCCAACCTCCAGGCTCACAAAGGAGTCATTTAGTTTGCGCTGCCAAGACTAACATCCTAATCTAAAGAAGCCTTTTTTGAAGCTGTTAAATAGTCAATATTTATGGCTTGTTTACTTAACTGTAATTCTTTCTTCTGAAAAGAACCATGTGGCATTGCACAACTTAACATGGTCATCAGTCACATTAAGTAGCCTTCCGTCAAAAGTGAAAAATAAACTGGACAGTTACCCATGCACGACAGAAACACAAAATACACATATACATCCTGTATAGTTGACATTTGACACTGATATTCGTTTTTGTTGCATGGAACTATCTGCATGGGCAAGACATCTATCTCTGAAAAGATGGCAGTGTTTCTTGATGTCTCATCTGTGCAGAGCAACATCACATAGGATGAAGATCTATTGCAAGAGTTATTACCCAGTGTAGACACTGATTGTGTAAACATATCTGACTTTTTTTCAGACTGTAGGCGGATATTACTTCACTTTCTTTGTTCAAGAAATAGTAAAAAAGAAACCCTGAAGGTTGAAGAGGTCTCTGCCAAGACCTTGGCCGGGCAATCAACTGCTGTGTAGGAACAAAGGAAAGGTCCCTCTATATAATCCATAGACGGAAGTCCCATTGTGCTGCCAGACAACTTTTTTTTTATTAATCTACTCTCCCAAATGGCAAGAATAATTCTGGCTTGAGATCACCTCTGTTCTAAGCACACAAAAAGGGGATCACGTCATCCTAGCACACTTGTTGTGAGCTTGAGAGCATTGTAATCTGAAAGAAGCAGAATTCATTCATCCTCTGTTCCCCTTTCAGGAATGCTGGCCAAAAATACTTTTATTACATCTCAAGACTAACATTGTTCTGTGCGGTCACTATGCACTATGGGAATTTATCTGTTTTGTACATTTTAATCTAAACATTAGGAAAACTGATTACCTTAATAAAAATTAGTACCACAGGCGACCAATGGCAGGTCTAAAACTGGCCTGCTTAGGTACAATCTACTCACAGTAGTAATGCAACAAATTTCAAATAAAAAAAGACAATTATAGTAGAAGAACTGTTGTATAAAAGACATGACACTTGTGTTTGTAAGTGTGGTAAAAGAATTTCCCAATGGCTGTGATTATTTGCTGCCACTGGCCACTGACACTCACACCTACCAGCTAAATCACAGTCCTCCATTGCCCACCTAACTCTCACTTGTGTCATATCAGTTGAATAAGAGCATTGTTTACGTCAATGGAAACTTTTTTTGCCGACGGCAGTGCAATGTTGTTCCTGCTTTTTTACCTTTTGACTGGAAATGACTGGGATCATCAATATAATGGCCATGCAGACACATTGATTGGAAGGAGAAGCAGTGAGTCAGATGCTGAACGAGACCACAGCAGATGTGAGGTTCTGGAGCTGCTTGAAGCACCTGTTGTCAAACTGCATGAGGACATCAGTGAATGAGCAGGAGTGACACAACACATGAGAACTGCAAAGGTAGAATCTGTTCTGGAACAGACACCAGGGAATGTGTCACAGCATAAGACAAGATGGATCACGCTCGTACTTCATTTTTCACAGTTTCGCTTTTTCTCCTTTACGTTTTACTTATCAGCAGCAAGGTGAGAATGTGTCACAGAAGCCAGAAAACCTACAGGCTACTGTCCTGAGTCAGCAAATAAAAGCGTTTAATTACTGTGTGTTTGCTCGGTGACTGCTTGTTTGATTTTACCCAAACCTGTGCCAGGACACCAGTACGCACACACATGCACAAGCACAGACACACACACACACACACACACAAACACACATATTTGTCCCTCCACAGATCTCACAATGCTCCTCACCTATTTCACCAAATATCCAGCCTAAACGAGAGCCGCATTCAACACAGCAGTGTATAAAATGACAGTCAAAAACAAGAGTGTATTTGTAATCAACTCAGCCTTCGGCCCAGAGAAGGGCTGTGTCAGTCAGGTCTGTATGAGTCAGTGCACTGCTGGCTTGAGCGTGGCGTTGGAGGTGAAAGAGGTAAGGGAGGGGGTGCTGGAGAGATCTCAACTGTTTCCTGTGAAATCTGTTTTTCAGAATGATCTGGCAGCAATCACTATGTTGAGTGAGCAAAGCAAAAATTTGCTTTTCTACCACAGAGCAGACCCAAGACATCCACAGCACTGCTGCCTAAAAACAAGGCTGTCTGGTTTTCAATATGACTACTGTTAACTGACAAAACACCCATCCCAGAAGACTAAGCAACAGTTGCAGATCTTTCACAACATTGAAGCCTGCAACTAACCAACCAGTCAAAGGAAAACATAATATGATGTTCACTATAGACAAAGCTAACACCACCAAAATGCACAACATCAACACTATCTCCACCATCAGAACATTACTTCTTTTACTATTACTAATGTCCTGTTGAAGCAGCGCCTAAGAAACACATTTGTGAGCTGAAAACAGTTTCAGTTTTGGGATTGGCGTCATATTCTAAATAACAATTCTTTTTTGGGTTTTATTTTAGTGGGCATGTAAGCAGTAATGTTTGGTATTTATAACCCAGGAATATCCTACTCTGCGAGCGACTGGATTTCAAAAAGGGCTTTTACTCCTTCTTGAGTTCTAGTTGTTGATCCCATCACTGAGTGGCAGATGACAGCTAGGTATCCAGACCAAGTCTCACCTCAGATAAAGGTAATCAGTCACAAAAGTCACACTGTGTTTATGTAGGCTACAGTAATGCAAGGGGGTGTCCCAGAATGTATGAAAGTATTTTATGATGCCCAGATGTCAGGTTTTAAATTGGGCCTTTCAGTTCTTCCAGCCCCATCCCTCTACAGAGACACCTGCACAAGCCTGTAAAGTCGCTTGTAAAATAACAATGTCAAAATGTCAAGTCAAAAGAAGTTCACCTTGAGAAGACGAGCAAGGAACAGTGGTGGTGCTTCACTGGGTTAACACTGAGAAGTCAGTAACTCACCAATCTTAATTAAGCCCAGAATCTAAATTGGCCTCAAAAAGATGGCCATGTTTGGTTGTTTGCATGAAGCATGTCTTCCCTCTAGGCTGTCCAGTTGACTCATTCATGAGGTGATTCCTGACTGACTCAAAGGAGTCACCGCCTGTCCATCCTGTGAGGAGAGGAAAGGCTGACTCGGTCCAGTCTGTAACGAGGAGGCCCTCTCTGTCCACGTGTGCTTATGTGCAGCACATTCCTGCCTGTGTTTACTTTCGGACCAAAACACTGATTCTCACGCGGAGTCCACGGCTGCATCTAGTGGAGCTTCACGCAGATCGCACGGCACTATCGCCTTCAACGTTTCCGTCCAAGGCCACAGAGGTCAGGAAAACAGTGCCAACTCGGCAGTGTGTTGTCCCTCGGCGCTCAACTATCAACAGGAAACATCTTTCACAGAACAGGAAGTGCTGGTCTCTAATTGGCCCACCATGATTCAGTAAGGACCAATGACAGAGCAGCTATTTTTAGGAGCAGGTATAAAAGCTAGCTCCTCTCAGCACTCTAGGCATTAGGGAGAAAGGACGGCTACGAGAAGCAAAGACTTCATCTGAATCAAACAAGATATTTCAATTAACAGTTTTGAATGGACTTGTTTCACATTTGCTTTTTCTCTCTAAAATTATGAAAGATTTGTGATTTCATTGCAAGCATATTTTCAGAGAAATAATTCTGTGTGAATTCCTCAAGGGGAAAGGTCATTCAGATTCTTGTAATGGAAACCCATTTGAACCTATTTACCATTTCTAATGGCACATTTCTCAAGCAAATACACTTGCAATTATAGGCAAATTTGTCATCTGATCACACTTTCTAAAGCTACTGAATCAAGTTTTTGAAGTCATCATGATATAAATTCGCTTAATGAGGTCTAAGTGAGCTTGACAAACCCATATATTGCCTAACTCAAAATTCTCAGTCATACAATTGGTGATGATGAAGAATGGACTTTTGATCTGCCAATGCTTTTAAAAACACCAGGCGCCACAGTAAAGTGTGTGTACACAAAGCTGTCAGCATACAGCGCTATTATGATTACGAATCTGACTCAGAAATACCTTGAACTAGCAGCAGACCAGCAACATTTTATCAGTAGAGGGGAAGTCCTGTGTTATTTTCACTGTGACTCTGAAGCTGCCATGCCATCCCACTATCCTAGCCTGCAGGAGCCAGGCCTGTCATAGACGGATCGGCAGAGGAGCACGGGGTCCAACAGGAGCAGAGATGAAGGCCCCTAATTAGCAGATAAAAGAACTTTAATATGGCAAAGTATAATATTCCCCAATCTGTACACATTCCAAGACAAGCACTTTCAAAAACAATCAGAGGAGGCTTCCGTTTTGGAGGCTGGGCTTACTTCCCCATGATAATGGCTTGGAGATTTGCAGTTTGCACTTATCTTGAAAAACACAGGCCACAACATTTACCCTGCTGCTACCACACACTCAAATACAGTAGAAGCGACTTTTCAATCACATCCATTTTATTCTGATTTCCTTTTCATTTTGTTTTTTGTCTATGTATTTGTTTTTTATTTATTTATGTGCATGCATTGTTAGCGAGCTGTAAAAACAAATCATACGATGAACACTTTGTCTTATATTTTCAGTTTACAGCAAACATTCTACACACTATCTCAACCTTTGTGAAATCATCTGACTTGAGACAATAGTAACCAAAGAAAATGTATCGAGTTTATACATAAAAACAAATGACACACAATGAAAATGCTGTCTTCCATATTTTCAGTTTGTAACAAGCATATTATACATATTCGCCTTAACGTTTGTGAATTAATTTGATCTGAAACAAAAGCAAGCGCAAAAAAATGTCTACTATAGAGTTAAGACACATTCTCTGGCTGTCAAAATTAATATAGTATGTTCTCTTTGACATTGGCAAGCTCCCTCTAGCAGTACTCACAGTAGGGTTAATCATTCTGGCACTGAGTGAAAAGTGCAAATATATTGGCATGAGGATTCCAACGCAAGCTGTGTCCAAATTTGGGGCCCTCGTGGCATCCACAAAAAGCTTGTGAGGTCAGAGTGCTGTGCTAGTTGCCTTGGTTCAGTGGAAAGCAGGGCCTGGTAACAAGCCTAGCCTATGGATTTACTAGCATACACCTGGACCCAGGAATTTTTACTGTGTCAACTGATCTTTGCCATCCCCCTGGTTCTGGATAAAGGCAGTATCTGTGTCCAGCATGGTGGTAAAATGTGTAAAACACTGACCCCAATCTCTGGCCACATTCTGGTGTCCACTGCATGCTAGTGTCAGCATTTAGCAGAGCCTTACTGTCAAGCCAGTGCATAAATACAAATGCCAGACCACATGTAGGCAAAGCATAAATTTGGATTTCCATTTCACTGATCAACCAAATTAAATGTGCAGCTGTCTAACAAGAAGTTATATAAGGCATTTGTGGCTTTTCCGCAATGCATATGGAACATTTGATTCATACCGAAAAGTACTAAAACATTCATGTATGTGTTTTCATGTATTGTTTCACATAAGCTATATCAGTTTTATAGAACAAGTAAAAGAGCAGGAAAAGATACTATCTATGCAAAATCACTCCCATGGCAGCTACAGTAAACTCTATATCCTGTGTCACTCACAGGCCACAAGCAGAATTTACTCCTTGTGATGGAGTGAGCTGAGAGCAAACGCTTAGTCATCATGCTCTTCCATTACTAGAAAGACCAGCTGTAACTGTAATAGTGATCTATCGAGGTCAGAGTTCAATATTATGCAATAAGCATCTGATGCTGTTGCTTGAGTGAGAAGGGGAGAATGAAGGTAATATTCGGTTAACAACAGACCGCATGCTCCCCCAGTGCTTGCACCTTGCACACACCTGTGTGTGTGTGTGTGTTTCTCTCTTCTCTCTGCAACCACAGTGGAAAAATCTGAGGGTGACCTGTTTTTTGAAAGCTGTGGCAGGTGTGGGCAACCAGTGCGGTGTGCACAGCTGCCCTGCAAACCAGTAAGCACCCTCTACATTTCTCAGAACTGATATGGCTACCCTCACAACAAGAGAAACGAAACAAAAAAACAACTAAATAAGAAAAGAAAACAAACATCTACCTCAAACCGAACAATAGTAGACGCCCATGATACTCCTTAAACTCCTATTCACCAAACCCTGGGTTGTTCTTGCTACATACTACATGTACACAGATGAAAAGAAGGTCATTAGGCACGAGTGTGCCAAACACAATCTGGGGATTTTACTGATGAAATTACGAGATGGAATAAAATGCACCCCAGCTGTGTGATAAGGCAATCAAATGAGCTCACCGCAAAACTTTAGCAAACGACTTTTGCAGAGATATGATGTAACATTCACTAGACAGAGGCAGCATGGGAAGAGAAAGAGAGAAAGAGAGAAAGAGGGAGGGGGAAAAAAGAAAGAAAACGACTAAAAGAGAGAGCATGCCAAACGGATAAAGCTTTTCTGTTTACGAAAGACATGTGTTGTCGTGGCAACAGAAGGGGGAAACCCACACAGCTGTTTCGGAGCGGTGTCCTCGCGGAGCTGCTTGGCTCCGGAGTGGCCCCGCGCTACAGTGGGCCAATCTGAGCGGCTCGCTGGGAGCCAGGCTGGGTTTCATCACCGAGGAGGCCCTAATGCACTGCAGATGTGGAGCCAACGGGAGCTGCCAGCCCACTGACATGAGAGGAGGAGCCGGGCAGAGGGAGGAGGAGGAGAAGGAGAAGAGAGGGGGAGTAATCCTTCAACCCATCCACTCGACACCCCTCCAATGCCCGTCCACCCTCTTCCCATATCCCTCCATTCTACTCCCTTTTCGCCCAATTCCACAGAGTAAACCTCCTCTTCTTCGGAAAGTCCCTCTCCTGTCTCCTACACATGCCTACATGCCTGGCTGCCAAAGCTCTGCTCTGTTCAGAGACTGGTGAGGCCATGGTTATTTGCTGTTTCAACTTTCACTCTAAATGGTGGTGGCAGCTAACAGCACTATGACGTTTTCAGTTTATGTCAGTTTCTTCATGTCAGTGACTCCAGTGTCACCACTCATTCTAGACTATTCTTTCATCTGTTTAAAATCCGCATTAACATCGCTATGAAGGACATTGGAACCCTTCCACTAACCATGCCTCCAATTTGGGCTACACATTCCTCCAACTTGTCAAATCACCTGGGCATTCTTTAAACTATTATTCAGGAGCTGCATGTCCTGTTGAGGCCGTGAGACAAATATTTTGAGCTTGGCCGGCCCATATGGAATGCCTCAGACGGGGCTGAAACAACACAGGCCGAGTGGCATCCCTCGGTGCCAGTGCGTGGAGGCCTCCTCACCCTGGTGTGATTGCACAACCTCTCCACCTTCCAGCTGCCTAGAAGTGCGGAGGACTGGTGTATCTCCAGGGGAGAAGCCTGCCATGTACATAACTGTGGACCAACTGACTACCGACTAAGGAAAAGCAAATAAATGCAGTTTGGTGGTCAGGAGTGACTGTGATTGTTTCTCTTTTTGCTTCAATTTGGGGTTGCCGAAGATGGAAATAAATTCGGGAATATAGATGTATTTTCTGCAGCATGGCTATGTCTGTATAAATGGTGTACAGTCTAACAGAAACCACACAGGGTGACATGCACTAAAACCGCCAGACTAATCGAAAAACAAGATCATGTTTCTGACACATGTGATGTCCACTCAAAATATTCACACACACACACACAGTCAAAAAATCAACAAATAAGAGTCCAGAAATGGGGTAATCGCTTCTCATTCCACCCAAGCCAACAACACAGCATAATGGCAGCTCCGAGGGGTTTTGGAGGTCTGGACTGCTTAAACATCCACTTGAGAGGAGCACCAATCATAACAGCAGGTGCTCCTGGCAAGTCTGAAACCACTAATCAGCACTTTGCAATAAAATATGTTCCACATCTCCTAAACCAGCGACCACTTCGAGTCATATAAAAGGCCCTGTTCCGTTGTGCAGTTTTGGTGTGGTTGCTCAGTCAACAGAGGCCACAGCAGGGCCTTCACTGTGACAGCTGTCTTTTCGCTACTTACAGGGAGGGGAAAAAAAACAGAACACAATCTTCCACAGCCTTCTTTTTTCTATTTGTCTGTCAATTTTTTCTTCATTGTTTGTTTCCTTCTCCCATCTTTCCTTTTCAAACACCGGATAGAATGGCACCTTAAGATTACAATGTGATGATGACCGTGCTAATGAGTTGGGACGCAGCAACACATTGTGTGGTATGATTGAGGACAGCGAGCAAGAGCATAACAATAAATTAGTGGTGAAAAGCCCTTGGGCCAATGGCTAAAAAAGCATCACGGCGAAACATGCTTGTTTTGCTGCATTGCTGTGGATGGAGGCCTCACCACAGTTGTTTCTGAGCGTCACCACAACGAAATAAGTCCTCGGCCTAACTAGACTTCACTTCCTTCCATAATAACATTGTTCCGAAGACAAGAGAGACCAAAGAGGTTGGGAAAGAATTGCAGGGAGCCTGTTCCTAGCAGCTTCCCCTCTGCACTCATTTGCAACAAAATATTTGACTATCCTTAAAGACCACATGATTGTGTTAGGATGGAGTACAAGCTGAGATTCGTGATTTATACTGAAGACACCTCTGCAAAGAAAATGATGACAGGAAGAAAGAAAGACAGAAAAAAAGCAAGAGAAAAGCCAGACAAAAGGACCAGGTGTGCATAAAAGAGCAGTCTTCACAGACATACCATGACAATAAAGTTACTGACCACAACGAACAGTGCACAGATGCATACACACCTTTATAACAACACAGACATAACTTTATTTTACATGCTGCATGCTACCGACCATCCTTTTGATACCCAGAGTAATTTCTAAAGAATGCAACTAATTATAGGAACATTTCAAATGTAGTTGCTTGTCTCAGTAATAGTGTAGAGTTTAAAATGGGGCTCTTTCCTTTTGGCAGTGACAAGTGGATGAGTCTAACCTTGTCTTCTATAAATGTCACAATCATGCATTATTAGTCTAGAATGTAAAGTACTTGCAGATTGAAGGAAAGAGGTACGGCCTATCAGCCTGACAGGTAGGGTTAGTTTGATGGTTCGAACTCCTCTGGAATTTCCGGCAAAATATTGCATTTACACTGAGGACATGTAGATGTTTTGGATACACAGTAATGCACGGCAAGGGTGAATGTGCAATTACATTTCCATTTCATATTTCAGTGGTTTACTTTCTGAGAATAATTCTCCATAACCTAGAAGTGACATTGCAGCAGATATACACCATATTGCACCACATACCAGATACAGAACATTAGTGAAATGTTGCATTATGACTTATATTTGGATTGATAAGAAGTCAGTTATCTCATTTTATGAGGTTTTAGGCTCAGACCAAATTTAATGAGAAGATTATCAGGACTGTGAATGGCTGGTGTTGTTATGCCCAATGCACATGACTGTATCATCAAAATAAAAAAAACTTAATATGAACTAGCCCAATGAATCTCTGCTACAACTTTGGACTTTGGGACTTAGCCCAGCACTAACTGACCAAAGGGTGCTACTTGTGCACTGTGCAGCACTTTTTAAATACAAATACTTTATACAGCATATCACTCGTATATCAACAGCATATCAACATCACAATTGTGACATCATAGACATCAGCCATACCAACTTTCTTGGACTCATAAGCCCATACTAGATTGGAAATGTCCATACATATTCATACCTTTAACTACATAATAGGATCCACATGGAATGTGTTGTTCGGTTGCCTGAATGCAAGAATCAGGATGCAGAAAAAGATATTTCTTGAATAAACAAGACACATTCTTTCATATAATGCTTACAATCTGGACCATCAAGGTAGAAATTATTTAACAGAATATTACACTGAGCATAAAAAAAATTGCTCAAAACATATGAATGTTGTATAAATGTAATATCTGTCCAACAGTTATTGGTTGTTGCCAAGCATCTATCTTCCTTGGATCATAAAAAGATGCCTTTCTCTTAAGAACATTCTATCCTTATGGCACCTCTGCATTTCAGTGTTGACATCCAAAGACAATAGAGAACAGTCTTAGTCCTCACATGATAGCCATGATGTCATTGCTCCCCACTAAAAGACACCTGATCCCACATAAACATTGGGGCCATGTGCCAAACATTTGAAGTCTCTGAGATCAATAGTGGACAAAGCGAGACCAGCTGCAAAACATTGATCTGTGATAACTTTCCAGCTCCGGGCAGCTTTGTCATGTACACAGAAATGTGGCTTGAGCTGTTCTACCATAGAAATGGGAAAGAAGTCTCATAAGGGCAACTTGCAGCTCTGTGTAAACTTTCTACACAAAGCAGCCTTAAGTAAGGGTTTTAAGTACACAAAAAAAGGCATTCCAAATTTGAGATGAACTGTGTCACCTTATTACCCAAATGGCATGACGTCTATCATAAGTGAACCTCTGTGCTTGCCATTCTGCATGTGAAGCACTAAAATACATCTCCACACAAAATGTAATTACAAACTGAGAACTTCAACAACTGTCTAACTGACAAGAATGGACAATATCTCCATGATGACTTCTTTAGACCTGCATGTTGATACTCTTTAACAGTCAGTTTGCACTTTACAGCCGTGACAGCCATACAGTTTCAGGCAAATCCAGTTGCTTACAGTCATAACGCAGGTGGAGGAAGTAGACACGCTTTCATCACAATTGTTTTGGACAATTCATGTAAAATCATCTACACAGCCGTGCCACTGCATGGGCAAACTACCACTTCTGCAGCATATTTAGTTCCACTTAGCATATTAAGACAACGCGATTTTCCACTACTGCATAGTGTCACCCAGACTCAACATTACACCCTAGTCAGTGATTTGGCACAGACAGACCCATACAGGAATGGGTTGACAACCCTAAGATAAAAGAGGAGAGCTACACTATCAAAGACAACAAAGGGGGGAGGGGGGGGACTAAGGAAAGACCATGTTGACTGTTTGAAGTCATTAAATTGAGACGTTGAGATTTGGGCTGTAATAAGTGGGCCGCGGAAAGCTGAGGTCCCTCTGTTGTTGCTGTTGCTGTCCGACCCCCCATCATGCTGTGGTGTAATTACAGCACTAATAAACCAGCCCCAGCCGACCAAACTGCCTTGAAAGGAGTGAGTGGGGGCTGCTCCAGGGCTTGAACACCCAGGCTTGATGGCACAGAGCGACAGCAGCTCCACTTTACCATGCAAGTAGTGTGCCTAGGCAGACCTGCGAGGTGTGAGGCGCTCACCCCCACCACTTCCCCTCTGCACACTACAGCCACGTTTCTTTCTTAAAAAATGCATAGAGTGTCGACTGGCAGCTTTGAAGTTTAAGCGCTTGCACCTTCTGCAGTGTGCACTCCGCTGCCTGTTGTGAAGGAATCTGCCAGCAAACTCACCTGTGGCTGCTTCTATTCACTCATTTAGTCACACAAAGGTCTTTCCTCGCCTCACAGAGCCCCTCATTTACATCATAGCATCCTCCATAGCTCAGAATTATTGACTGAAGACAGTGAAACTCTCAATATGACTTTTGATTGAAACACAAGCTATTGTTTGATCCAATAGTGCCATTTCATTACTGTTGTCTCTCAAACAAACAAAGCCCATAGCTACATAAATGTGTGTTGTAACAATAACTTTCACTGTGAGATTTAGAAACTATTTCAAAAGAGCCAAACATCTGTTGGAGGCTGATATAACATAAGCAACTTGGTAACTTATGAATCCCAGATGAGTCTTGTAATCCTTCCCATTGATCTAATATTCTCTCTCTCACTTGCTGTATTTACTTTCCTGTCTATTTGCAGAAATGTCCATCTTTGCACCACTGGCCTATGACTGAACTACACTTAGGCCAAGAGATACCTCATACATGCTTTACTATGTGTATGCGGAGTCTTCGCAAATGAAACAGCACAATTCCTACTAAAGACTGTAATTTGACATAGCTTATACATATGTACACATATTGACCCAATGCTGAAGTAGTAGTACAGTTGGTTTCAGGAGTAAAAAAAGAATTTGTCTGGCTTTGGCAAATAATGAACATATTTGGCATTCATCAGGTAAACATGTGCCCAAGCGAGAGAGAGAGAGAGAGAGAGAGAGAGAAGGAGAGCCACGCTGGGCGTGTGTCACAGCGGCGGAAAGCCAGGCCACTGAGAAAAAGCTGGCCGCTCTGAAACTCTCCTGTGGTTTAACAGACCACACATCCTGTAGCAGCAAAACCTTAAGCACACGTTGCATCGAAACACCATTGTGGAGTGTCAGCGCTGGAGGATGCTTAATCTGATCAAACAAAGATAGACCACAAAAAGCGTATCTCAGGCTCACACTGAAAATGAAAAACAGGGCTTTATAAATGACAGCGTTTTCTGCTTGCTTGACCTCCACACTCTCAGGAATATAAAAGGTAAAATATTCAACTGCCACACTTTCAGGTTCTTTGGCTGATTCATCTGAACTGTACTACTACACAGAGGGCTTAAATGTTGTTTGCATAGTCTGCTTTACCCTCCATAAAAGAATTAAAGACAGATACTTTCACAAGCACAGAACAGTTGAACACGTGAATTTGGCCCAACAAAAGCCACCAATGTATCATATTCAGATGAACAAAGACAAAAGCTATATGAGGTCACAGTGCATTTCAGGATGGCCATCAGTTTGTATGAAGACAGTAAGTATAAGCATTGCTTAGTGTGCTGATGCTCACAAGGGTAATGCATGCCTATAAGGTCAATTATGGCTGAATTCAAATGTCTGAAACTCTGTCATAACTACATTTGTGGCCTGCAGCAATTCAAACTGAGGAACTATGACTACTTTTCAAACACAGGAATTAGATTCACCATGCAACATTGTGCATGGTGAATTGTCTGAACATAACATGGCAGATATATTTTAATTCAGTAACAGAAGGTACTTTAAAGGTTTTGAGGTCGGCATATACTGAGCAAATTGGGCAAATCAGCACATCTTCAAATGTGTATCATCATTTGTTATGAGAGGCTTTCATCTATATGTAAACAGGAATCAGACATTATATCCAAGGTAGGAGGTCACCTCTGTATAATAAAAGCACAGGACATGTCTCACCCGAGTTTCTGACAATGTCAGGGCATCCTCATTGATACTGAAAGCAAAGTTTGACCAGTGATGGTTTCTGCTGACTAATCCAGTGGGAGGGTACTTTCGGTACTTTCTTGCCAACACACACTCAAAAATGCAGAGCTTTGTTTGTAGACTTTTTATTTTTGTTTTTTTCTTCTTTTAAACTGAACTGCTAAAATCTAACCTAAATCCAGCACTCCCCAGGGAGCATTTCTCTATCATTCAGATCCCAGTCAATGTAACAAAATCCACTAATTTTGTAAAATCATGCTGTTTTCATGCATGCCCAATGCCAACTTAATTCGACATTACTTATTTCACACTTTGGTATCAAAAGAAAAGAAATATTGTTCTAAAGCCCGTGAAAGGTACTTGGACCCAGTATTAATAGGCTATTGACAATGAAACCATGGAAAGTGTCATATCAGTTTTTCACTTGCTAATGTGAGACACACAGGTTAGCCATATCATGCACATTCATTGTTTAGTGAGATAAACGTAATTAAAAAGGTCCATCTTGAATACCACTACCCTGGCCAATTCGGAAGTCAGGCTCCTGCCAAAATTCACATGTGGGTCTCATTGACAGAGTGTTGGACTATGTGTGCATTACAGAAATGTATACCATCATCCATATCAGAGTACATTTTTCCACTGTTGTTCCCCGAGCATTGCCAAATTGTCTGTATTCTTACAGGAACGCATGACAGACAACATACATGATACCAGTAACCCTCATGAATTATGACTTTTCACTACAAGTATATATTATGTAGACAAGCTGTAGCCTTCCAAAACATACTTGCACTATCTGCCCACCATATAGCATATAGGAAAGCAGATACACCACAAAAACATTTGACTGCCTTCAAAAAGGCAAAATACTTCAAAAATAATATTCATCTTGGGATACTTCATTGGAGCCAAATGATTTGTGTTCAAATGTGTCTTTGCTGTACAGCCAAGGAATGTGTCATCAATTTGTGGTCAGGTACATCAATTTCTAGGTGTATACACATGGCATTACAAGCAGGGGTTGAATGATGGAGTTCAAAGTGAGAATAAAAAAGAACCTGTGTGTTCGGCTCTGGCTCTGATATTTATGCAGCTGGCACAGTTTAAGGCAACATGTTCAAGTGTGTGCGAGTTTGTGGTTGGAGCTGTGTATAAAAAATCCTGTGGCCTGCTTTGGCTTTAGAAACTCAACTCTGCATTGTAACAACTGGCTCTATAATTCCAACTCCTAAATAAAAAGGAACTGTTTTTGGCAGATCGCTCAGCAATCCTGTGGTTTTGAGACTTATAACGATGAAAATCTAGAATGTTGAAATTACACAGATACTGCCAGGTTAAACTCAAAAACATTTCTATCCAAGCTTAAAATTTCCCACTCTAATGGTTGAATGATATTAACCTTGGATTTCCGAAATGCCTTTTTTTACAAGGTCAAATGGTATGTGTCCGCATGGCTGTCCAAACAAGTACCCACAATAGGTCACTATCAGTGCTGCAAGCTCCTTGGAATATAGTGTCTGCTTGTGACTACCTTCTGCTTGGGTTTGGTGGTCTTTGGCTATTCCTTTGACAAATACCATATGCCACCACATGCATCCTTTATACAGAAATTTCAGAAGGCACATTCAGTACTAATGGCCCATTTTCCTACAATGGATTTCAGTTTTGATGGTAAAGGGAGTGTGCTTGAATGTTGCAACATACTACCAGTTTCTGGAATGAGCCTTGGTGTCTCTAAAAGGTCAGTAAAACATAAACACTGTTGATAGGGAGGCCGAGAAAACGCTGTCTGGTCTTGTTAATTGAATAAATAGGCCCTTTCACTTGAGGAGAATGAAAACATTTTAACAGCCAGCCGTCGGAGCCTCATCCATGGAGTAATACGACGTGAATGATATGAGGTGTTAACAGCTAATAATTCGCCTCATTTTCCCATATGAGTGACCTGACCAATTAGGTCCACATGTGAGGCATTCCCCTCATGCTGAGGGGCTGAGTGAACTGGAACTGACTGGCTTCATCTGATGTGTCCGTTCCAAGTGTAAACACAGTCATTCTAACCACGCTTAGATTATCTGATAGGATATCTTACCATGAGGAGGATAAACAACCAAGTGGACCTAGGAAACTAGAGATCTTTCAAATCTGGATAACATCTCCAACATACTTCCAATATTTGCTGTGAGGCACTGGCTATTGGGCATTGTCGTTTGCATACATCTATGTGGAAGTGATATTTTCAAGACATGAACAAAATGTACTTTTTGCAATTATATCTCTTTGAAGACCTCATAGGTTACTCTGTGTTTGTATGTGTGTATGTGTGTGTGTGTGTATGTGTGTGTGTGTGTGTGTGTGTGTGTGTGTGTGTGTGTGTGTGTGTGTGTTTAAAGGAGAGAGAGTGTTTCACTTTGTGACTCAGCGCTTGACCATCTGTACTCCATTCCAACATACACAAAACACACACACACACACACACACTCTTCACCCTGCAACGCTATCATTCCCTGATCCCCCCTTTGAATCAGCCCCGTGTGCAGAGTAGGGAGGAAATGGAGCCAAACTTGCTTCCTGCACGGTCCTCAAAGGAAACGGCGTAATAAGCGAGGGGTGTGTGGTTAAAAATATCTCATATATAAGCTCCTGCCTCCACTCCAGTCCGACTCACACTCTCACTTACACCAGCAGAGTCCCTGGCACGTCTCTCTCCAAAATTCTCCTCTTCCCTTACTGAAAAGGTCAGACATCCCTCCCGCTGGGACAAACTGAGCAGGTGTTTCCACAGTATTTTACAATAAAGAAAAGAGTGAACACTCAAAAAAGCCTAAATGCCTAAAAAGCATTATAAAATATTGAGATTTTTAACAGCGTTTAGAGAATGACCCTCAAAAACAGAACCCTGGCCAAACAACCCCATGGCTAGATTAACTCTCACTGTGTTCTAGATGTGAAGAAGAGTAAGAATGGGCAACAAGATTATAATCTCATTCCTCATTGATACAGGAATCAGTATACACAATCTGAATTCAAATGTCTAAACACATTATTGGTTTTAAACTGCAACCCCTCTACAGTGTTTTTCTTTGTAGTCAAAAATGGTTATAGGGTCTCTACACACACTTCAGTAAGCAACACTGAATGGAAACCATAAGGAAAACCTAACCTGTCTCCCATAAAATACAGCATACCTTCCACACTGGAAAGATTGTTTATTGGGAGTTTCTCTGTATTCCATGTTGTAAAAGCCAAACTCCCACAGCTCTATGTGTCACAAGTCTATGACACAATGTTCATCTTACTTTGAGAATGTGTTTTAAAAATTAGTCTCCAATATCTTGTTTATGAACTGTAAACTTTCAGCATTTCAGTAGATAAAGTACATTCCTCTAAATGTTAATATAAAGGGCAAGGTTAACAATCTTAATGCTACGTTTAGTCTCAACTTAGCTCTGCGCATTAATCAATTTTATCAGACACATGTATCTATGACAACTAAAAGAATTCTACAGGTGTACAGCATATCTTTGGCTTACATACAAGGAGCCCTATAATTAATGTTAATACATTAGCCTTAAAGGTAAAACCTTTGATGTAATGCAATGTTAAGCACCTTGTTTCACATTTCAACAAATTCAAAATATGTCTCACCACATAAGTTAATGGTGAAAACATGACAAGGAAAAGGCATATGCCTAATTTCATATGATCATATGATGGGATGATTTGATGGCATGCAAATATCTGCACTGTAAAAGACTGACAGAGCCAGGGGAGACAACCAATAATGTATATCTTTAACGCCAGTGTGAGATGTGGAACACGAAACAGGTCATTTAGGCTAGCTTAATTGCCCTGATACCAATATGAATGCAAACAGGCACAAAGCGATCTAAAGTAGCTCCTTGCTGGCCTTGATATTTGCACCTGAATGGAGAATCAGATAGGCTTTAACAGCTTTAATAGTACATATTTAGGAAAGTGTTTGAAGAGCCAGAGAGATTCAGATCTGGCGCCTAATGGCTGAGACGTTCCAGGACGCCTGCCACGTGGAGAGAATAGATCAATCTTATATTTAGTCGCAAAATAAAAATAATTTCCACAGTCTACAAAAAAACTACACATTCAAATTGTTAGGTGTCCTTTTCAATGCTAGTCTAATTGGTCTTTGGGCCTTCACTGATCATAGCGCAAAACGCATCCCTTATTATATTCAAGCATAAGCGTAATTCTCAATTTCAAAACAGCTTTTGGTTGTACAATTTGCTTTTTGGTATGCGCCTCGCTTGCTTTTTTTCTCAAACATTCATCGACACACGCACGGCGGGCGCGCGCGCACACACACACACACACACACATAGAGGCGTGTCCAAAACACACACGTCATTGATGCGTTTGAAATGCTCGGTAAAATGCTTTAAGTAGGAGCAGAGAATAAGTAGCTTGCACAGGGGCATGTGAGCCAGCATTGACGACAGGCTCTCGCTAAGAAACAGCCTTATATACTTGAGCTAAAATTAGGGGCGAGTATTGCTCTACCTCCATCCTGAACGTGTTTCCTCCGCTTACTACAATTGGTCCAGCTTTGCAGCGACGATATTTATAAGGTAGGCTCTCCTACCAATCCAAACTTACTTATGCGTTTGAATTACTCTACGACAGTGGAGAAACAAATCGTCCAGAAGAACTACTAGTATTTCTCCAAGGAATTGTACTTGACGCACAGATTACACCTGGCAACTCAATCTTAACGAAAGAGAAATTTATTTCTCTTATAACTCCATCCTTTGGATATGGCATTGGCCGCAACTATTTTGCCGTCAATCTCTACTTTTGCTGGTCAGAGGGAAAAATATTGGGATAACGCTAGTGTGAGTATGAATCACAGTGACATATAAGAAGTAAGACAGTGTTGAACATCTGTACTAACTGCATTTCTTAAGGCATTCATAAATATATTTAAATGAATTGTTTTCTTTAATCCATTTCAGAGGTGGAAGAGTGACATTGACAGGTCCATGCATTCCAGCTGTTCCATAGTCGACAACACACAGAAAATGGAAACCCTTGGAAGACCGGAGGACGAGGATCTTGACAAGTACTTAGACTTGGACTTTATTCTGGCAAACAGCACTGGCGCTGGAAACGCAGCCACTCCTGTAACTGCAGTTACGGGCGATTTCAGGCTGCAGGAATCAAGCAGCTTGTATAACGAGGGGATCGCACCAAATTCTTACCCGATACCCGAAATCAACACTCCTCCTCCACCGTACAGCACCAGCCTCATGGCGGAACTTCTCAGGTCCGAGGTGGATAACAACTATTGCCAACTCCCTGGCAACAACATCCAAGGGAGATTCCTTGTCAGACCCTCCTTCTCAAATCAGGAATTTCTGGACAATGTTAAAACAGAGCCCAATATGGACGGTTACGGGCCAGTGATAGGAATGGTACCTAAAATCAAACAAGAGGCGAACGTGTCCTGCATGATGCCCTTTGAGCAGCCGAGAGTTGCGCACTCTCCACAGGCAACGGGGAACATGACTCCTCCACTGAGTCCAAATGATCTGCTGAACTCGGACTGCCAGTCTCAAATGTGCCACACTATGTCGTTTCCCCAGGGCTACCCCACTGCTACGGGTTTCCCTCACTCAAACGCGCACCCACATCACCCACCCCCGTCTCATCAACTCCAAATGCCATACCCAGGCGCTCATCATTACAATATGTGCGAAGACGGCCTCGGAACGGCGATGAACAATCAAAGAGTTTTGCTGACACCCCCCTCTTCCCCTCTCGATATCATGGACGCGAAACCCAAGAGAGGACGGCGCACTTGGCCGAGAAAGCGGACGGCGACTCACGTCTGCACGTTTGAGGGATGTGGCAAAACATACACCAAGAGCTCGCACTTGAAAGCGCACCACCGGACGCACACAGGTAAGAACGCTTGTGTTTGTGTCAGCCACCACGTGAGCTAGCGATTCAGGATTTGATCTCTTCTGTGAATTAATGTGTACAAGCACACATACTTAACGATGTTATGTTGTCTTCTATCAGGTGAAAAGCCATACCACTGCAGCTGGGAGGGATGCGGCTGGAAATTCGCCCGGTCTGATGAACTGACCCGCCATTTCCGTAAACACACCGGACATCGTCCGTTCCAGTGTCATCTCTGCGAGCGCGCCTTCTCTAGGTCGGACCACCTGGCATTGCATATGAAAAGGCATATGTAAGAGATATTCCTGGACCATCCAATGAACACTTTACACTGATCCAGGCATACAAGAAAGTGTGCTTATGAAATTTGCATTATTTTTTAACACGGCATATTTAAGGATTTTCTAGGGATAAACAAACGTTTGTCAGTAGGCCCACAGACGAACATGGATACACTTGACATAGTATTCTATAGATCTGGATTATGTAGCTGGTACTACTTTTTTTAACAAATTCTATTTTTAAGACTGTTAGATAGGCTCTCATCTGTCATTAACAGTAGGCTGGACCTAAGTACACAACTGACTGGAAATATACTGGAACCATACAAGCAAACCTCTAAAGATTGTGAGCTGTTGCTTTTTTCACCACATTGCCTTATCTTAAACAATGTATTTACATTCATAGGAGTGCCATTGATTTTTTGGCAAACATATAGGCCTATATATATTTTCAAATCTCTCAATTTTAAAACAGCACAAGAAATAAGCTTTAAGACAATGTTTTTTTTAAAACTAAAACTGCCTTTAGGTCTCAGGCTTGAACATTGTGTTTAATGTGTGCATTGTTTCAAAGATTGTAAATCAGGGTCTGTAACTATGCCTTAACATGTTTTATCCAAACTGTTTCAATTAAAAGCATTCCAGACAGCCCCAGGTGCTTTATGTCACTGGGGGATAAAGTGAATTGTTCAAATCACACATTTTGTATGTGAAGCCTTTGGACTTGTACGTAATTTATACGTTGTATATAGTGTATTTTATGTACATAATAAACTTGACTGCAATATTTATGCCAGTTTCCTTTTTCCTCCTTCTGATATAATGTAATACTGTTCTACATCATACACCACTTCACTATAGTCAACTACACTAGGTCTATAAATTGTCACATTTCAAACTGTGTATCTATCATATATGGCTCAGAGGTCACAATAAGATGAAGGAGGCAATGTTCCTCAGCTGCCCAAGTGCCACAGCCAAAATCCTGTGGCTAAGCCTTTAAATACAAAAATGATATTTACATAATTGCGGAGACAGAATATAGTTATGCCTTGGCAGAGAGGTACACCACTCTTTAAAAGATAAACCCTGACTCAATTTGCAGGAGAAAAAAAGGACAGAGACGATGGAAGGAACCAAAAGAAAAGAGCTCTGACTTTGGAACACTAGATGCAATACGCAATCTACTGTGGTCACCCATTTTGTAACAAGTGACAAGAATTCAGTACGTCAACATGACATAACAGCATTCCTTTTCAATGAAGCCAGAGGCTTCATAATAAAGAGCCTCTTCATGTTGTTCTGTGTATTTTGATGCTCTTAGCTTTCCGTGTATTCAGCAAAAGAAGAGGGATGCCCTTTGTAAAGGTGGTAGGAAGGTGGTGCTTTTACATGCTCATGGCTGGGCCTCAGTGCTTAGCCCCAGTTTTATAGTTCAGACATTTAGTTCACACCAAGCTGAATTGTGAAAACATTCAGACTGAGGAGAGGAACTTATAGGAACCCCAACTCCACCCACACCTTTTCACTTTACTTTCATGTTTTGTTCAGCAATAAGAGCAACTAATCTGACTCTGCAGTAGTCAATGCCACCATTTCATTTGCAACAGCAATTCAAGCCCTCATCCGTTAGACATGTTTGCCTGCACAGCATTCATGAAAATAGCTGTAGAATTACATTGAGTGTTTCATGAAAATATTCTTGCACAAAGCTGAAGTTAAAATGTAGACCGTATTCTGAAAATGGACCTGGTTGGCAGATCTTTATGTTGTCTTAATGTGAAACCAATACAAAACCACTCACAACACAAGGGCTGTATCTATCTTGGTCGTCTGCCAAAGTACACCTCAAACTCTGAGCAGCCAAAGAGAAATGGAGAACAGCGTATGTCAGCGCCACCCGAGGGCTCCATTCTTCCTAAGCAGGAGATTTAGTTCAGAAGACGAATACTTTGTGAAGGTTACTTTACCGATTGATAAGTGGGTGTAACTTTTATGAAATATTCCCACCTTCACTAATGTTGATACCCTCAGGTGACATGTGAAATCGTGATTAACCTTAGAGACAGCCTGTCTCAGTTGTTCTGGTAGTTTCAGCCTTATTTCGAAGAAACACTCAGGTGTGGCATAGACAGAAAAGAAAGGCATTGTGTTATTGTTGTAAATAAAAGTAGGCAGATCAAAGTCTTCTATCGCCTGGTACAAACTTTCATCGAAAAAACACCTCACCACGTGTTACACACCTCAAACACCCACACTCTGCAAACATGCTAACTCTGGTAGCATCAACTAAAGCTTTAGTAAACATTTTCTGCAGGAGCTCATTCGCATTTGAGCTGTCTCACTCCTTACAGTGGTGTCACAAATGAATTAAGTTCCCTACAGAGAACTGCACATGAATTTTGTTCTCCTCATTTTCCACTATTTGTAATGCTGCATTGTTTTTTTTGTTTGTTTGTTTGTGTTTTTCTACAGACAGGTCACCTAAACAGAAGGCTCCTTAGATCACAAACTCCTCAGATCCCATAGGAAAACATTCTTGGGCAAAGCTGTGGAATGAGTGTGCCATCTACAGGAGTAAGACGGAATTCTGTTCCGAACAGGAATACTGGAATGCACCGCAACACATTCTGGGGTCAAAAAGAAAAGACATGTACTGTATGTTCTAGCATAGTATTGAGCTTTACCTCAAATTATAGTCGGTTTAAGACTGTATGCTGAACCTGACTGGGCAGTGCAGACTTAAAACCATGACAAACATTAAAGGGGGAGGGGGACTTTTAGGGGACACAGACTAGGTGGCCTACCTCCAGCTGCCATTTCAGCTGCACAACAAAATTCATGACTATCAGCCTCAGAAACTAATAGAAAATTACACCATGTGACAGGGTAATGGAGTAGGTGCATCTGGACTGCATTAACCCGCATGCCTCTCCTGACAGTCCTGCTGGAAAACACCAGCATTTTTGTCTGTACCACAACGTCCCCGGGGCAGCATTACAATGCTGAGAACCCAACTCCCCTTCCCAGCTGATTAAATACTCCAAAATCCTCTCACTCACTCTCTTCGTCTGGTGTTCCTTAGGACCAGATTGATTACATATTAAGCATGGCACACGGGTAAGTCCATTTTAAGAAGTAATCTCTACTTTTTACAAATATAACAGCCCATCTGTCAATAGCTCTTTTCTTCCTCCTTTTTAGCTTTTCAGTAAAATATTTGCTGGTATGGCCGCAGCAGGAGGAAGGTACACATAATGGATCCTGTTACCTTGTAGAGCTGCAGAATAGACCCCACTTCCCTTACAGGGTCACTGTATGTAAGCACGTGTGGTATGCATATCTCCCCCCTAGCCCCCTCAAAATCTCCTGTGCACACCTGCAGCCATCTCTAGGAGACGGGATATCCCTCCTCATTTCCAGGAATCTCTGGTGTGACAGGGAAAGGCGTGGTGCTACCTAGCAAACCCTGTGGTATCATAACAAAGCCGAAAACTGCACTCGCTGAATGTACAGCTGCCATTCTGGCATCTCTCAAGTTGAGCCCTGTGAGGACTGACTGTTCAGTTGTTCCTTTGCTGCTCAACTGAAAAGCATTACAGTTTGGGTTCAGAAAAAAAAGAAAAACTAATGAAGTGTGGGGGGGAAATGCATGTAAGTTGTGAGTAAACACTGGGCACTCAGTCGGACACGATTCTGCTCTGACCGCTTAGTGCTCATTAAGTCTGCCATGGCCAGTGAATCCACAAACCTCCATTTGGATTGAAGGTAAATAAAAAGTTACCTTGGAATTTCCTGTTATTTCATGTAGACATTTTTCACATTCCGAAAGCAGCAGAGAACGGGACTAAAGTGGGTAAAGAGACAGGAGAAAAAAGGTGGCCCCTCAAAATAACTGCACAAATCCTGAAATGTTAATTAAGTTATGAGACAGACACACAGTTATGAGACAGACAGACACACACACACACACACACATACATACATGGAAGGGTCTTTGGATTCAGAGCTTAGAGGGACGCATGGGGTTAAGTTATTTGCATTTTACAACCAATGATCAGTGTTTTAAATTTAAGGAAAATAAAATACAACAAATAAAATTCGAGTCATTCGTGTAAATCTGAAATGTAGTTATTTTTATTCTATTGAACAATGACCACATACTGAGCATTAAACATCTTTGAAGAAATCCAACCTTTTTTCTAGTTGCTACCAATGTAGTCAGAAATTCTCCAAAAGTTACACATTGAGCATTTTTTCACTTTTTATAGGACAAATATAACAGACATAATATACAAGGTTTATGTATATTTTATGCATTTCAATACAACAGACTTGATTATTTCTTTGTTATCTACAGAGGAAAGATAAGTCAAACGCATTCAGCTTCAGATTGGTTGAAATGCTTTCAAAACCTAAAAAATGCCAATTTGTAACAGCAATATAATAGGCATGTTTAAATACTCCTAATGGTCAAAACAAAACAAAACAAAATTAATACAATGAATATGAAAAAAGTAAAACTGGATTTACAAGTATTGAAATGGAAGTTAAAAAACAAAAACAAGAACAAAGACTATTGCACTGTGGACATATAAGACAAACACAGTATGAATGTTAGTGGGGAAGCAGCTGGTGTCTGGACAAGCTAAAGCCAAATGCAATGTGAACAGATTCATCTGAGTTAGAATGGAAGTGGAAAGATCAGTTCTACAGCACTACTCAACCAGAACCATCCAAACCACTCTGTCAATGAGGGCCACCTCAAGCTCCCAGGCTATTCCGCTCCATTCAGGGCATGGCCAGCGGCTCTGACCTCACATTAGATTCACCTGTTTTCAATCCAGTCATTAACTTACTGATGGCAGAGAGGGAGAGAGAGAGAGATATCCGAGTCAAGTGTCAAGGGTGCAGAGCAGTGGACAGAGGTTTTACGGTCCTCTGCACTGAGCAGAGAACACAGACTGCAGCACAAAAAAGGAGTGCAGCTGGCATCAGGCCTCGGCATTATAGCGTGTTAGACTTGTGATTAAAACACCACAAGAGTGACCCATGCGGCCTCCATCAGAAGGACACAGGTAAAGCTCTCGCACATGCAGGGAGCGACAAGAAACACACAAAAAGAACATAAACAGAACGGGTGACTCTTAATGCATGTAACAGGACAGGGCATGTCAGTAACCAACACCAGCATCCAACAATAAAGGACAAAATTTTGCTTGTAGTGACACTAGAATTTTTCAGTCATTCCCACACAACGGACCATTGGTACATCACAGCCTAATGATGCAAATAATAATAACAACAACAACACCAAACAATGATACTGTCAACAATGGCTCAGAGGTAAACACTCCCTAATTTAGTAGCCTTTAAACCTGGGGGCATGTTCAAACACATTCTGGAGGGAACAAAATAGCACATCCATTTCAGGCCAATATTGACCGGCTGAGGGACAGAGGGTCACTCTATGTTCTTTTTAGCAGAGAGAAAATGACCCGTGGGAAACCAATGAGCCGACCAGTACCATTGGTAGAGTTCAAGTAAAACTGAAATGCAGCCGTTAAACAAGACAAGTGATTCATTCCAGACTTCTGTAGCTTGAAAACTTAGTACAGTTGGTATTGTATGCTAACATTCACATGAATAAAATCAAATCAGGCTGATCTCACTACGTAATTTGAAGACGTCTAAACTACGCTGCACATTGCTTAAATGATAGTTTAAAAACAAACAAATGTATATAAGACAAAACACTTTTAAAAGTACCAATACTACGTGAGCACCAACACCACTAGCCTTCCACCAGGTTTGTCCCACTAAACCATCAAACCCCTAGCAGCCAATCACTGGGACTCATTGGAGACATGCAAAGAACACAAGCAAGTTTTGACAACACTATGAGCTTCTTCTCATAAAACAAATGCAGGGGGGGTTGTGCTTCTGCAGTAATGTGAAACAAACATGTTGCCTTTCCTGAAATAGTAAACGGTGCTGGTCAAACAAAAGAGTTTCCGCTGTTCTTGCTGCTGCAGAACACAGTGACCTCCGTCATCTGAGGCTTTCTCTTTCTGGACATCCCACTGCACAGGGGAAAGGACCAAGATGCACCGCAAAGCATAACTTGTCTTTAAAAAAAAAAAAAAAAGCATTTCAGCCTCTCCTACTGCCCCATGATAAGTAAGCATTCATATGGATCCATTCACACACAGTCTGAAACAAACAAAAAAAGAAAATAGAGTTTTCTGTACAATTTGTTTCCAGTCATGGAGACAGCCACCCATTCACACATGCAGAAGACCATACCACTTGTCTTTTGCCCCTCCATAAAGAAATAAAATAATAAAATAAAACAAAATAAAAAAATAAGCAAACAAATGATCAGTCCAAACCACAATAGTGATATTTTTGTCCTTTTTTTCCTCAGCTTTTGTCCCTTCTTGACAATCTATATCGACTACATCCACCTGTCCAGTGTGTGAAGTTCCACGTCATGTCACGCCACATAACTTCACTAGCCTGATACGAGGCCCATATTTCCCTTAAATAGCACGTCTGGGTAGCGACAGACCGTGTAGGTTACGCAGTGCATGTACAGTGCATTAGTTTGTTTGCAAAACACCACAGGTTAACCCTCTTGCTATGGTTGATCACATTAGAAGTAATAAGAGGACAGTATGATTGTTTGATTCATCACTAAAACACCCCAAACCAATACTATTGGTGTGTGTTAAAACCTAAACCCCCTCCCCAACCCAACTCTTTAATATGAATGTTTTTAGCTTGTTTCGCATTGGTATTTTAGTTGAAGTTCTTGCACTGTGGTTAGTACATCATGAGGGAAGGTGAGGTCATGACTGGGGGTGAAGCATCAGACAACTTGGTCTTGTGGAGTAAGTGGAGCAGCATGGTGGGTGTGGTAAGGGGGGTGGGAGAGGTCAGCAAGGGCATGAGATGGGGTGTTGGGGGTCTGAGGGTCTCAGCCAGGCTGAGAGTTTGAGCGGTGGGCCGGGGCGAATCGGAGAAGGGGGAGACACGGAGGTCACGCGTTGGACATCTCGGCCTTGCTGAGGGCAATGGCCAGCTCCAGGTCCTCCTGCTCCTGCTGCCGGAGGCGCTTCAGCCGCTCCCGCTCCGCGCGCTCACTCTCCCGCTTGGCCCATTCCATCTGCTGCGCCTCATTCCCAAACTGCAAGGGGGGAAAAGACAGATAAGGGACTTACACAACGGCTTACCAATGAAAACAGACACACACATACAACACAAATAACCCACTTTGCGCGTGCGCAAACACACACACACACACACACACACACACACACACACACACACACACACACACACACACACACACACACACACACACACACACACACACACACACACACACACACACACACACACACACACACACACACATCCTGAGTAATGTCATGTACTTGATGCTTCCATTGGCTTTAACATGTTTCACACATAATTTATTTGTGTGACCTGCACAGTAGCTGCAACGCATGTATTCAACACACACACTCAACACGCACTTTGCCAAACAACAACAGACTGAGAAAATGATCACTTTGACTGGAGGAAGAAAAGAATTCAACAGACAATAAAAAGACAAAATTCATCTGATGGAATTTAGTCTAAATCTGAACCAATTAATTCATGTTATTTTGTAAAGGCTGTATTTATATTTAACAGCAGTGAACAAATAGATTGGAGGAAAAAGTTTGACAGATATACAGATATAGAAACAGATATAGAAGATGTGCACAATATATGAAACTGAATCATACCAGCAGATTTATGAATGTCGCAGTGAGAACGTCAGATCAGTTCAAATGTATTGTAACACATAAAGCATAAGAGCAAGCCATGCTTTACTGGCATCTATAAATACTTCAACCACGATCATGACCATATAATGTTTACTGACCATTTATAAAACCAATACATCAGAAGGGTATAAGAGTGCTCAGAGGTGTACATGTGCATTCCTAATCCCAACATTTTGGGTTTTTACAGCTAGGCCTGTGTTTGTGCTAGGATTCAATCTTATGTAAGTGGTCGTGTGAGTCAAGCGTGTATCTATGCTATGGGACTTTCAAGTGTGTCATGTATATGACGTGAAGCAATTGGACCAAAAACCTCAAACTACTGAGGTGGCCAATTAACAGTATAGCTTAGCAGCAGCATCGCTCTCATGGTAAATTATTATTCTTTGTCTGTCAGGTCAATGTGTCAGTACACAAGAGGCTGCTTGATCAAGAGACAAACATTGTAGAACGTGTACATTTACGCAAAATTCTGTCAAAACAAACCACAACTTCAGGTGTCTTACCTTGGCTCTTTCGTTTCCTGTGACATGAAAATCGTGTTATAAAGCAAAAAAAAAAAATACACAGACAGGTTCAAACTCCAAACAGCCACCTGTTACCCCCCCCATACAACACACAACGCTGAAAGGACCACCATAGTGAGACAGCACACACTCACATACAGGAGACGGACCACTTTAATAGGTGAAAGGTCAAAAATGAACGCAAACACATCAAACAGAACATGCAGTGATGACAAGCAGAGAGAAGCTGGCAGAGGAAAACAGGAAACATGAAATATGTCCATGTTGCTTGAGTGACTTAAGACTATAGTTTAAGCAGCTATACACTTTGTCTATGACACACACACACACACACACACACACACACACACACACACACACAACAGAATTGTGAAATGGTCACACATGCATGGTCAATGTGCTGGTGTGGATAAGAGTCCTTGCTTAACCACTTGATGTGCTTATGTCAGCAAATGTTAGCTGTGGATTTTTTCTTTTTTTTTTTTGCATTTATACAGCTGAGTTAACCCATCCATGTATATAATCGTAATGTACTAATTACACACAAGCACTCTGCTGTATAGGCATCAGACTGTCTTCAAGGACACTACAGTTTAGGTGACTTAAATAAAATGTTTATTACACTTTTGGTTGGACCATCACAGAGCTGACTTGAGGTATATGATTAGAGCAAGTAACCTACAGATCAACATTGCCTTTTTGTGGATCTGATTTTAAAATCAGAAAAGGTATAGCAAGCCCCCACCACCACGCCCCAGAGTCATGCAAGCAAAACACAACCACACCAGCAGAGGCATGGAGAAAAGGTGTTGTGATGTGGTATGGGCATGACAAACCAGACGCCAAAGAAGGGGTCTGCCTTGCAGGCTACTGGAATGCACACATTTACAACAGAATATAAATATATAAACAAACACATAAACCGAGAAAAAACAAAAAAAAAGAGAAAAACTGTCACATGCTTGGTTGAAAACTCCGGCCTGACAGCTGAGTAGTGATACTGCTGCTTCCCATGTGAGCAAACCGCACAGCCATTGGCTTGGAACTATCCCCCTGAAACAACCACCTACCCACAGCCGGACAACATCCCAGCCTCTGAGCATCAGGAGCACATGGCTCCATGCTATAAAAGCTCAGGGGAGCACACTCCTCGGCCTCATCCCTCACACTGCTAGCAGGAGTCTGGATGAGGAGCTCAGGGCACCTGGGCCTCTTGTCCTTAGCTCTCTGTGATGCCCTGAATGAGTAAGTAGGCATAGTTATGTGGAGGGAATGGAAAAAGTGCAGAGAAGGTTGTTACTCTCGGTGGACACAAGGCTCTTTTGTAGGGTAACCACAGTTTGGCCAAAAGCAGCCGAGTGCTGAGAACCGAGACTGGCTTGAAGGCTTCTGTACACTGACTGTGACTGTGTCTTAAAGCTTATGAGAAAATAGACAGAGAATGAGTGAGAAAGAGAGGAAAGAAGGGAGAACCCCGACCCCCAAAGGTAGAGAACAGACAGACAGAATAGTTGCGAATTTCTCATTCTACAGTCTGTCCACTTCTCACACAAGAGAAGAGCAGAGGGTGTGAGAGACTTCATGCTCATGAGAGCAGGACAGACCACAGATTCCCACACCTCACAGGGACCCTTGTGCTGCAAACAGAGCTTGGCTGCTCAGGTGAACAAACCAGATGCGTCAGGTCTGCCACTGCACGCCTGCAGGTTGCTTAGGGAGAGATAGTCCACAGTAACAGCTGGATTGTTTGACAGTGTCCAATATGCACCCATTTACCCTTACAGAGTCTTGCTAGAACAGAGTAAGAGTTCTCCCCGGCCTTTTTATGGAGCCAATGGATGTTGCTTTTCTCCAGCTAACCATGTGGCAGAAATGCTTTCAAACCAATCCACACTGTGTGTCTAGAGCAAGACACTGTTAAAACCACATGTTAAATTTATAAGATTTAAAATTTTATGTGCTATTATTAGAAGACGCCTTATTCTAGAGTTATCAATTACACCTGTGACTCAACCCTGTCAAAAACAAGCCAAAAAACTGTACACGTGTGGTTCTTTGATGATGAACCTTTTCCACACTTTTATTTTGCTACCTACCTCTGAACTTCTCTGAAAATCTTATCAACCAAAAGTCAAGTGACACCTGCAAAACTTTCACTACAGTCATCAAATTCCACTGAACCTGAACTTGGAAACTTTGGGACTTCAAAGTGAAATACAAAAACAAAACAAAACAAAAAAAAACATCTAGCCATGCAGCTTTCTCTAAACTGTGTGTACATGATTTGTCGTCTTGTGTTGATTCTGGAAAGACGGGACCACCTTTGACAGGAAATACTGGAGACCCTAGACTATGTTATGAGAGAAAACATGCTCTTATGAGGTATCGACTGCATTTGCCAAGGGTCACTGTGGAATTCAAAACCAACTCCTATTAGCCTCCATCCAGACAAACTAGCAAGCGTGATGAGTTATTTACAAATAGAAAAATGGAGAGAGTGGCCAGAATGAGGCATAGTAGGGAGGTGGAAGAGAAGCAGTTGTGCTACTGCTCTAAAGATTTTGTCCTTTTTTTCTCACAGAAAAGTCATGATTCACTGTGAAGCAAAAGAGAGCGAAATAAAGGGGTGTACTGGACAGAAGAAGAGTATCACTGAGCTCAACTTACAGAGCTGAAGTCTGCAAAACCCAATGAGGAGTCTCTAGAGGCTTTACTTGAGGCAGATGGAGCAAACGGATCTTTGCCACTAAAGGGATCCCCTGGGACCCCGGCCACCCCCTTTTTACTCTGAAAGGGGTCGCTGGCGTCAGAGCCGAAGGGCTGGAATGGGTCGCTCGGCTTGGAGGCATCCCCCGATCCAGGCAAGTTTACAGGAGTGCTTTTACCTGAAAAGAGTTCAGAGATAAACTGGGTTCATTCTCCAGCCATTCCCTGTAGTCATGACATAAAGACAGTGACATTAAGGGATTGGCGTCGCGTGATACTCGTAACCCAACGGGCGTCTTGTGAGGTTGCCTGATCACTTTGTTTATGCATCACATTTTTCATTCTGACGGAAGATGCAGTTATGTGAACAGCGGTGGGAAATATGTGAGATCATCTGTCTCCTTCCGAGGTTGTGTAGAGCAATCACATGATTTACAAATACAGGAGGAGATACTCATTTTTTATTTTCAGCTAAACCTGCATTCTCACCAAGGCACGTGGCTGACTTTACCTAAACTGCACAAGAACAACCACTGAACCTCAGCCCTGCCACCCAGTTCAGCCTGTAACCTGAACACCAAATGTGGTACACCCAAAGCCACACATGGGTTAGAGCTTGTAGGGCTGGAGTGACGTACATTTAAATAATCTACTCTACAATTTGACTGCAATTCTTCCTAATCTCCCAAAACAATCTATTTTATAAAAAGCGCATTCACAGAATTTTACGCTTTTAAAACTTTCAATTTTACACTTTCACACATGAACCACAAGTTTCTGTTACTGTGCTCCAAATGTCTGATCTTGTAGTACATTGAGGGCTGGAGTAACCCCACTAAAGCCAACAAGAACCTCAAAACTTCACCTCCCTTATCTGTAGCGTAGCTTTCTGAATACCTCAAAATTGATGGTAAAGCAGATGTACAGGCTTTTTTTTTTTTTTAAGAAAAAAGTGAACTTTGTCATCTATGTTACGGTTCTCAAGAGAAATGCGTGGGAACGTTTTACTAGCTGTTGTTCCCCATGTGAAGGTGTTAACCACATGGCTAATTTGGCTGGTATTCACATATACCCGTTCAGATTAGCACCTCTCAAACACTAGCTCACAAGCAATCAGTTCTGTTCTTTCTGTAAATGGCACACACAACCGCAAAAAGGAGCTCCACCCTTTGTTTTTTAACATCAGCGCAATTTAAACATCCTCTCTGCATCCTCCAGCCTGGTGCATGCTTGCATGCATGGGTGCTTTTGACAGCATTGTGGCAGTCAATAGCAATACTACATACCACCTGAAATCTAACACATGAGGAGATCAAGCATTTCACTCATAAAGGCAATTCTTGTATTCTAGAAAAGCTTGGCACATGGCAGTGAATTTTCTAGTGGTACCTCTAGTGTGAGTACGTGAGATTTCTAAAAGGATGGGCAGTGTTGCAGTTGTGTTCTGTTCTACTCCCTCTAACACAAGTCATGGGATTCATTTTGTGCAGAAATACAAGAAATAGAAATGTATTTACAGGACGGTGAAAAGAACACTTCAGAACACTGGTGTTAAAAGTTATTCCGAGTATTACACTCAAAACACACACACACACACACACACACACACACAGCAAAGAGGAAGTGGGAAAGGGTGGGGAAAGCATCAACACATCTGATGTTGCCAGTGCAAGCTAACCACACTTCATCTGTATGCTTCCATCAACACCTACATTAGATACTACGAAACGCTAAAAGCTGAGAGTTGACCCCACAGCACGGCTCATCTGTGTCTGCAAAATCTCATCTACAAGTGCCCATCTGCACCCATGCACACACTCTTCTAAACACATCTTTACACTCAAAGAAATGTTATTTAATTTCTTGTTTACTGCTTATGTATTTGATATGCATCTGTTTGTAATGCATTGTTTGGATTACCGTTTCAGTGCATCTAGAAAGCTGCTTCTAAATTAAGCACTCCATTGTATGATTTAAGTATAGACTCGATCAGTTAATTGTAATATTGTAGGATGTGATCCAAAGATCAGATAAGTCAGACAGAGGTGCAGCAAATAGAAAAAAAATATTCCAACAAATTTCCATGATGCAATGGAATTGAATCAGAAAATAACATGCAAAATGCTTTCAGCTGCATTGGTGAGCCTCTGTCCTAAAATTGTGAGACCACCCATACATTCCATCAATAATGGCAAACGTTACAGACTGGCAGTGCAGACTTTAAAAAACTGGACTCTGTTGCTGCACACATCTGCTGCAAGGTTCCAGTGATCAAAGGAACAAGCAGTCCGCTTTAGCTTATCTGTGCCCACATTTCCTGTTTACTACGTCAAAGAGTTGAAAAAAACTGCACTTAGGCTAGAAAATGTTCTTATTATGAAGAAACTGCTCTGGCCACAAATAACATCCAACAGTTTAATCACCCCAGCCTCCCTCAGTGGCGCAGAGACGAGAGGAGACATGACTGACAGCATTAGGGGCGATGAGGGACAGTTCTCACACAGCAGAGCAGAAAAAAATGTCATAATTCAATCTCTCATCACTCACAACCCTCACTGAATTTCCAAAACAGGATATAGCTGTGAGCAGAAGGGTGTGGTGGAAAGTGTGTGTGTGGCTCAAACGGACATTAGTGTTTTTGATGCTAAAAAACCATCATGCAGCAACAACACTGCCAAATGTATGTAATAAATGAAGGCACACACAGATTAATCACTTCACTTAATCACTGTGCACTGAATTAAGCAACATGGTCGGAGGATACATCATACCACATACCACTAGGAGGCTTAGGTCGAGGTGGTACACCTTTCTTGGGTGGGAGTGCTGGGGTATCTTGCTTTCTGCTGAAGGGATCATCTGCAAAGCCCTGAACAACACAACACAAGATACTGAGAGTGAAAAAAACTTAGAAAATGAGAGGAAGCATGAGCATAGGCTTCAGTTGTCTCCATGCACACAGTCTTTGTTATAAGGTCTGGAGTTTCATTCTGCTTTCCCCTGTTCATGGCATAGGGCTTGGGGTGCAACACAGAGTGAGGGGGGAGGGACTACTTCCACCATCACTGAGGTGAGCCTCAGATCTGATGAGCATTGTCTGTAGAGGCTCTGACTCCAAGGGCTCATTCTTACCTTTGACATTTGGCTGAAGTCTGCAAATCCACCACCGCTGCCAAATGAGCTACTTCCAAAGGGGTCAAGTGTTCCAAAGAGATCTGAAAGGATCCAAAAAAAGCCTGAAGCTTTTAAGGGGATTTTCCACAGGGAAGTTTCTCCAAAAGATATTTTGTGATGATGTGCTTTATAGCACAACATACTGATGAAATGCTTCATACATAATACATAAATAAGCAGAAAATTAGATAAAGATTCATTACAATACATGATCAACTAGACTCAAAAGGAATCTGGATAAAGCTGGATTTTAAAATGCACGTAATGCAAAATGCACAGATGTATTCTAAAAAAGAATACCAACGTGTCTCAAGGACACTGCACTAAAGAACACAGTTTTTTACTTCATACAACTCTCCATTAGCCTTCACCCTTTACTTCATACAACTCATCCTCAAAAGTTCATTTAAAAAGTGGAAGAAACGCAACAGTAACTTCTTCATACACCCATGTTTGTAAACATGCATTTTTAAACATGCAGTCTGCTTTGGGTCAAGAGTTCAGTTCTCAATCCCTATCTGGGCAACAGAAAACTTGCAAAGAAAAAAAACATGCCACATTTCAACTGTTGATTGCACAAATTATGTTCCTCAAAAAAGTCTTGACTTTTCTTCTGACGTGTCCTTGCAGAGCATGAGATACTGGGGTGAGACTGGCTTTCATCACTGGCTGCCCACAGCAAAATTAAAGATCATTTGTTACTAATTTTAGAATCTCTGTTGCCATGTCTACTGCTAGCTACCAGACAAAGAGCAGACTTGGAACTTGTACCCCTGTGCAAGCTGGGACTCAAAATAGTAAACCTGAATTTATGCAAATGTGCTATTCAGCTTACAGAATGTCATGGGAATGCAACATGGGCATATGAAACGCGACAAGACCAGTATGTTCCTGAAAAAAGCAAACACGGTTTTGCGGTTTAATTTCCATTTGAATACCACTGGCCAGTCCATGTGTATTTAGTTTCACCCTGTATCTTTTTACCAATCTGAGATGCTGACCATGAGGCAGACCATGGATTACACATCAGCAAATAAGTAAATTAACACTACACAGAGGGTATGATGTAGTGCACATAATTCTCCAATGTATAGTCATTAAAAAAAGAAAAACTACAGTAATTTTTAAAAGTGAATAGAGTAGCTTTTTGAAGGATATCCACTGTCCACAGTTTATCTGACAATGACCATCACTATGAAAACATAGCTATGCCCTGGATGGAATTCTGTCTCGATGGGGAAGGCTAACAGGCTACTAGACTGCAGCCTCCAAACACACACTGTGGCAGTGACATGGTCCTGCAGCCTTAGCATTCAGGTGATGCTGCGCCACGTTTTGCCAACTCAAAATGAGCATAAATGTTCAGTGTAAGTGGCAGCTGCTCTTTTGACTTTCATGCGGGCCAGATGCAGAAGCCACAACACATCATGTGTGACCTGCCAGCTGTCTGCCTTCATGTAGCCTTTTGACCCTTATCTCTAAGACAACAGAAGGATGATGTCTTAGACAGATGACATACAGAACAGAAATGATCAACTGTCCACACTGCAATAACACAGGCACTCTCATCAGGCATAAGCATGCATTACTGACAAAGAATTGCCTCTCAGTGTCTTTCCTGTCTCAGTGTTACACCCTTTACCAGAAACTGACTCTTCCAAACTAATATTTTTCAGTCCCTTTTAATTTAAGATAATCTATGCAGTAATTAATGGTTCCTGACACTGGATTGGCATGTTAGTGAAAATGTGCATTATTATTAATTTGACGAGTATGACTGGATGAGGTTCATGAACACTTCCTTGAGGCTGATCGGAATACTATTATCTGGAGAGCAACCACAAAACATGGCAGGTGTGAAGCAGATAAAAACTGTACCTGGGCCTTTCAATTTGGGGCTGGTGGAGGTGAAGGGGTCATTGCTTGTGAAGTGACATGCCTGCTGACAAAGGACAATCCAGACAAATGGTCATGGAACAAAAATATACAATGTCTCAGCAACTGCAAAATATAACAGAAGGGCACAGAGTTCATCAGTACCTTTGTGGGAAGTGTGGCACTTTTGCTGAAAGGGTCGGAGGGACCAAAAGGATCCACCTTGGCTGGTTTCTTAAAGAAGTCCTCTGATGTAGTTTTGAAGGGATCACTCTCTTTGAAAGGGTCTCCCCCAAATGGATCTAGGTGGGAAGAGACACGTATTTAGGCTTCATCTCCTTGTGCTAGTGCAATTCTAAAAGACTAAACTTAGCAGAAATGGCTGAATCATGTGACTGCTTACTTACAAAGTACACTTAATAACCCAGAGTACTACAAGTGATAACATGTTACATCAATATTTGACATCTCTCCATGGAATTACCCATGTGGCTTAGATGTTTTCAGATGTTGTTTAAATAGTACTTTAAATATCAGCTCTTTATCAGTCTCAAGTCCTCATATTGATGAGTTTGGGGAACTGAAATCACCAATATTACAAAGAGGGAAGTTGATTGAGTTACTAAACCTTGCCGCATAAGGTCATCTTCAATGCATGTGCATGTGAGCACACTCATGCTGAAGAAGCGGAAAAACACATTCCAACTTGGGCTGATCAAGAGCACTTCTGAATAATTGTGCATAAATACCTGTGGTGGTGGGTGGCTGCTTTGCAAAAGGATCATTCTGGAAAGGGTCTCCTACAAGAGGGTGGCCAGAAAAAGCACGGAGAGAGAGTAGGTATCAGCAGCCATGCCAGAGGGCAAAGGGAAAGCCAAATTCCAAGAGAACCAAAACCATTTGGGGAAGATAGATATTCATATCTCTACATTTGGATTGAAGGGGCCTGTTGCCAAGTGGTTAAGGAATCCAAGGCTCCTCATGCAAGTATGGGAGGGGAGAGCGCAAACACACAGAGGACAGCAGTCAGTAAGGCTGAGGTCTACAAACACATAGACAGCTAGTCCCTGGCCGCCATTTATGATTTTTGCAAATACATGCAGGAGAAAGATGAAGAGAAACAAGAGAAATTTAGTGGAGGGATAGACAGAATGGGAGGAAGAGAGAGGGGGAAAGACAAGCACCTTTGAAAGGATCTGTTTTGAAGGGGTCCTCTGAGTGGAAGGGGTCTGTGTGCATCTCCTGGGGGTTGCTATTGAACACAGAAGTCTTCACCTTGAAGGGGTCCTCCTACAAGGCAAAGCCATTTGATAAGTCTAGGCTGAAAATCCACAGTTTATTTACATTCATCTAATACAATTTTGCCTTCCAGAAAATATTATCAGGGCAGTTTTGTCTTCATTCCACCTGTTTCTTCAGTCAGCCAAAAATACCCCCAGCTGACAAACAAGTCTACATTCAAAAACAAAATAATTTGGTGGGAAATTATTCCAATAATGGGCCACTTCAGTTTATTGTAAAGTGGTCTAAGGAAAATGTGGCAGGAATGTCCGTCAGAATTCGAGCACCAGCCAGCCAGCCCCTTGGATTAGATTTCAGTTTAATAACATGCAGGCAATTTTCATTCTCCTGCAATTTGCAGTTCTCAGTCTGAGTGGGCCCATTAGACTCAGCTGGGCAAAATGAAAAGGCTGCTCAATGAGAAACAGTCTCCATCAATCTCTAGGGGTGTCAGGTGTCGAATCACCCCACCAACCCTGTCCCACCCCCACCCTCGCCTAGGCCCTAAACGTGGCTTCAACATGCCAAGCCGCCTGCGCTATGAAAACGTGGCGTGTTGCGTTTCATTAAAGCAGCCCTCTCATTTCAGGAAGAATTCTGACCCTAATCCCAGCTCCCTGCCATGACACAACTCTGCCGTGAAATGAACCAGGGGCACGAACGACTGGAGTGCAGAATCTTCTGGAGACACACCGGTAATAAAGACTGGAATAATAAAAACACAAGCAGATTAGGTAACCATGCCTCCTTCCAAATGAGCCTAATGAACCGCACGTTATGTGTTGGTTGTACAAGATAGGCAGGAAGAAAGATGGAATGGAAAGATCAAAATCCCCATAGTAATTGCTTGCAAGGGTGACCAAGAGTCCATTTAAAATGAGGCAAATTAAAAGAAGGAAATAATACCTGCACTGGAACATGTTTTATATAAATATCCTGGTAATCTTCACACTTTATTCAGCAATCTCAGCAGCTGGGACCAATTTACCTCACAGGTGAATTTCATGCCATTTTCACAAGAGGCTCAAGGCATGACATGCAATGTGTTCTCAACTTCTGGAGATCATTACTATACGCTCATACCCACGACTTTGGTTTTGACATTTTCATTCTAACCATGTGAATCTTGTCCAAAACATTCTACAAACATATGCAAAGCCAATCAGTCTTTGCTGTGTCTGTAGATAAACTCACATGAAAGTGGACTTGCACACAGGTACGGAACAGAACCATTACCTGCACTCCTTATGAAATATAGCCAACTGTGTTATAAGAATTGAGCTATTTGTTCGCTGCATATAGGTTTGAGAATAAATTAAGCTCTTGATGACTAATGCTTAACCTTGGCCCTACAACACTTTACCCCGCTCTTTGTGCCCTCTTGTCCTTCCTCCGCCCTCTACTATGCGGATGTGATATGCAGCAAGCTCAGAGGTCACCCAAGGGGCAAATTACATCCTGCACAAGCCCTGAACGCAAACAGAACATACCATGGCCCCGAAGCCACCGTTCTCCTTCTCAGGAAAGCCCTCACTCATGTCCGCCAGGTTGGTCATGCTGCCCCCATGCGTGCCGTTGAGGGTGCTGTTGTACTGCTCAATGCTCTTGGTCATCTCCTGTTGATTGTCTTGTATCTGTGAGAGCTTGCTGCGTGCCTAAACAACAGAAAGTGCAACCAGATTAACACATCACAAATTGAGGCACCCATTTGGCTTCAGCTCGTAAGACTGAGGTAACACAAGCTACCCGAGTCTGGAGCCGCTGGGCCAAACCATTATTGAAATAGCATTAGATTCCTGAGCAGGGCAGTTTTTATTATTTTTATTAATTTTAATTAATAATATATGCATAAAGCATGACATGATATGTGTGCATTGTAGGATTCATAATTCACTATTCAAACTTCACTCCTCAACACGACTTTTTCAGCACTACCCCTGAGTGATTGGAAGCTCATTAAATGACACAGCAGAAGCCCTCTGTTCTGCCCATCTGACCTGAACCTGAAGTGTGCCATTTCATGCAGGCCTCAGTGCTCCACAAACATCAACCTCAAACTGCTGCTGGATCCTTTTACTCTGAAAACTGAAAAGTGTTTTTTTTGGTATGACAGGGTCAAATGATTTGAGACTAGGACTGACTTTGAAAGCAATACAGTGTGCCAGTGACAGACTGTCAAACCCCTCACACTTTCTGGGTCTTCCTGTGTTAGAATCACACAGGGCAGCTGTCATAGAAAACAGGTGAAAGTAAGTTTGAGATGTGTGTCTCCTCATAAGAAAAAGCTGTCAGTGCTACAGTCTTCAAGATGAAGACAACCCATTTCATGATGAAGCCACAGCCAGCCGAAAAAAGCAAATCTCTTGTCAGCTGTCTTTCTCTCGTTACTCCAGCTCATTTAAGAGAATGCACAGTCATCTTGCACAGGGCGTGTGTGCATGTGCAAGTTGGCTTCTGCTTGGCTCAAAAAACGTCTCTCACTTGCGCAAAGTGCAGAAGCACAATTTTTGATGGTCTAATTCAGAAACTGACAGTGGGTACCCCACCCAAGGAACAGGAAGGGTGTGGAACACTCAAACGTGAGAAAGTATGATAGGCAAGTGTATTCACATAATAACACACTATCTGGCTACAGCACGCTGATAATGATGAGTATAAGACAGATAAGCAAATGCAATATTTAAATAATTTCAGGCCTAAGTGTCAGGCTCCAATATTGCAGCAACAGCATTATCTTCAACATCTGTGAAGGTCAACATCACAGTGAAAGCTATAACCATTTTTAACACATTACAGTACATAGTGTGGTAGGCCTTGTCCAATTATCTGGTGTTTTGATGTGTTTCCATTTTTTTTGCAAGTTCTGACATTTTAAAATGGCTTTCCTGCTTGAAAAATAGCATTAAATTGAATATGAAATTTATTCACTTCAAGTTCATTCTGCCATCTTCTATTACACAATGCTGCTTATGCACACTTTCTATACACTAAGACTGGGTAAGAGACTTAGTTGGACGTGTCACATAAACACATTAAAGTTCTTCACTTTAACACAAGGGTCTCAGTTCTGTCACTAAACACGTTCATCAAGAGAGCCTATACTGTGCCTTTATATCGACTCAGAGAATTTAATTTTGGAGTAAGCTGCATAGTAGTTGCATACTTTTTTACCACAAGTGTTTATTGCAATGGTTTAGGACAGCATACAAGTCAGCTTGTGTGGTCAACGTGTGAACACACACATCCAGGAAACAGTCTACCATGTGTCAAGTATTCATGAGTGTGCCTAATCAAACTTGATCACAGACAAGCAATTAAGACAAAATGGCATGGTGCTATGGCGCTCTCTACAGGAGGCATCCAATTCATTCTGCTGATCTCTCCCCAATGACACATAATGGACAGGTTGATGAGAGCTTGAGCATGCAACTCAAATCTCAATTGTTACACTTAATCGGCACGACAGTTGGTCTTCTGCCAGCACACAATTTTGAGGCTTGAGGGTGGGGCAGGACTGAGCTGAGCTGCTGGGCGCAGCTTACCTGGTTGATCTCGTCTTGCGTGGCCTTGAGGGACTTGATGATGGTCTCCAGCTGCAGCTTGCCGGCCTGCAGGCTCTGCTCCAGCTGGCTCTCCTCCTGCTGCAGCCGGCCCAGCTCGGCTTTGGCCCGGTCGAGCTCCTCCTCCTGGCTCTGCAGGTCAGACTCCTGGGAGTGGATCTGAGTCTGCAGCGAGGAGATCTACCGCCCCCATGGGGGGAGATGATGGAGACATAGCAGAAGAAAAGGCATGCATGTCAGAGAGATGAGAGAAGGAAAGAGAATAGAGTTATAAAGGAAGAATGGAAGGGAGGACAGAGAGGACAGGCAAGGAAGCAAAAGATTAACAATAAAGTGGGACTGAAGTCAGACTGAGCTCTCCTGATAATAAAGGTCTTTATTGATAACACAGTTGGGATATTACATCCTGGCTAAAAAAACACACACACAGATGCACATGCTACAAAGTCATTTCCTTTTCAAGTAAATCAAAAATGTTTTTTTTATTTTTATTTAACTAATGCTTGAAAAAAAAAAACATAACCATTTCAGTGCTGGACCGTTAAGGTAAGAGCAGCCATAAAGCCAGACTGCCAACCTCACCATCTGGGACTCCTCCTGGCACTTCTGCCGCACGTCGTTGAGCATGTCCTCCAGCTTGGCCTTCTGCTGGTCCATCTCCTCCAGCCGGTCCTGGGCATCCTGCTTCTGGGCCTCCAGCTCCTGCAGGCTGCACGTCTCACGGTCCAGGTCGTTCTGCATCTCCTGGGCCACAAACAAAAAAAAACAAGAAAAAACAAGAAAAAATAAACATTCTTGCACACATCATAAAGTGCTGTCTGTACAACACTAAGTGAAAGTGACATAGATGTACAGCACAATCCAGCGAATATCTGAATATCTGTTGAACATCCAACACTTAACTAACTTCACTGCATTTTTGATGAGTAAGCTAAGCTAACACATTCAATAGGTTATAGGCTGCTATAAGCAGATTCTCATCACAATAGAATATACATAATTGTAATGAGAACCCAACTTAATTATGTCTGTGTTATGCCATACCAGGCATAATCTTCCCAAAACTAAAACTGTCAAGTCAATTAGCCTACAACATTGGCTCCGTTAATACCTAGCTGTAATGATAGCTAATAATTAACATTATCGTGCAGGGTAACCCCACAAGCAACACTGCAGATCGCACTAGACTGTCGGTGTGTAGTTTTGCCATAAAGCTTAAATTTACACATTTTGTTGAAGTTTTCTTGGCTATGTAACAGACATTATAGCATTTCCTTATCACTATCATGCCTTGAACTTCTATGCTAGAGACAAACTTCTGGCTGACACTGCACTCACTCCGTAGGCTATAATGTTAACGTTGTTTGATGGGATATGTGACAAACTGACATGGTGTATTTCTGCCTATTAATTTGAGTTAGTTGTGTTGTTTATCTGGACTTAACAGTCTACTTTGTGTAAAATATGATTGTATTATTTCTTCCTCCAACGCTTTTGACCCGTTGATGTTTGCAGCCTAACTATTGTGATCTCAGTGATAATTTTATAACAGTCTACTGTATTATTTAAGCTGCAAAAACAAAGACCGATTTGGTAATGTTTTATGCATTTGAATATGACTGGATTGTAACTCTTTATAAGAAAGTTATGCCTGATGCTCCATGCACCAGCAATGGGATGGCTAGTGACAGACAGTGATGTTTACCCTATGAGCCTTTATTTGTGTGCAGAGGCTGGTTTGCCATGTCCTCACCTGCACCTCAGTGGTCTTGTGTCGGATGGCTTCTTCTGTCTCTCTGATCTCCTGCTCCAGAGTGTACTTCTCTCTGAGGGAAAAGGGGCAGCTTGATCAATTCATTCTGCTTCCTACTTGTGACATTCACAAACATGATCTCCCATTCTTGCCTCCTCCACACACAAACCAAACCAAACTCAAAACCAAAAGAAGAGACAGAAACAGAGCGAAAACAGAAGCCAAACAGAAAGTGTGACGTCCAGAGTAAAGGGATTACCTGAGCGTCTCCCAGTGTGTAAAAGCGAGTGTGCTGACGCAGCATGAGGAGTAAGTGGTGAAAACAAAAGATTGATAAAACACACACACTAACAAAGGAGCACCCTAGGGGTGAGATGAGGGCGATAGAGAGAGACAGAGGGAGAGAGAAAGAGAGGCTTGAAGTGAAAGAAACACAAAAGGAGACCACCAACAAAGACCTCATCCACCACTGAAATCTTTTCTTTTACCTGCCTCTTTGTTGTAGGTGTGCATTTTATCACCAGCACTCTATAAGGCAACTGTTTTCAAAGGAGCACACTCACTTTGGGGCCAAAATAAGCAAATCAAAACAAACATACATCTGACAAAAATATCAAACAGGAGGAGGCATTTCAACACATAAAAGTGGACACATTTCTGTAGATTGAAAAAAGGTTGACCCCCCTCCCATAGTCAAGACTATAATGTGTGTATGTGTATTGTGTACTGTATGTGATGTGGGTGAGTATATTGTGGCCTGTCTCTGGTCATGAGGAAAAGACAGGGGATCATATTAAATTGAAACTACGGTGCCCTCTAGTGAGTGAAAATAAGTGCAGTGTGCAGGATGGAAATAGTGACAAAAAAGTAATGTATGGCATGTATTTAAGTCATCAACAACAAGAAAACAGACATAAATGTCTGACACAATATTGAGCACAATGCAAGTACCAATTTCATGGAAATGAGTGCAATGTATTTACTGTATACTGTGCGTGCTGAAGTTAAAAGCTTGCAGTAATTCTCTCTTCATGGTGTCATAGACAGTAGAAATTTTAGAATGGACATGGCAGCACCACTAGACAAACAAAGTGTGCTGCGAGCAATGACACACACTGGAGTGAAAGACTTACCTTTGAAGCTGGGCAATCTCTTGGCTGATATCGTCAAGCTCCTTGATGCCCGTGAATTCGCCTGACCCCACTGAGCTGGAGCTGTCCTGTAAGCGTGAGGCAGGAAGAGGAAGAGGATGAGTGTGAGGAGAAGGAAGAAGACACTGGGCCTGAAAAACAAGACCACCGCTCCAACACCAACACCAGCACATATACCATCCAAAAAAAAAAAAAAAGGAAAGAAAGACAAGGGGTCAGGGGATGGAGAACAGACACGGGTGTCGACAGCACACAGGAGGAGGGAGAGAATGCACACAGGGCTGCAGTCCTCATCCCCCACCACACCAGAACACTGGGAAGGCAGGAGGGCACACAGCCAAGGGTCACAGAGCACTGACTCTGGCTTGTGGCACAAATGCTTTTCGGAAAAAAAGGGCCTCAGCTAATGAGCCACAGAAAGCATTTGTTGTTTTGTTAGTTTGTTTACAGTTGTCATTTACATACCCATAACTTGAACATTATTGCCTGATAACAGATACAACCCAGAGCATCAGCAGCAGTAAAATTAGAATAAAGAAGAGAGAGGGTTTCCCTTAAGGTTGCGTTCATCTCACACTCTTTAGATCTCACAGGCCTCACTCTGAGCAAAGAGGAGTTGCGAATGTCAAAACACAACCACATGTGCATGAAAGAGACTCTGATTCAAGTTAACACATTATGATGACTAAAACCATTCATATTCCATGACTGTAAGTAATAAATGCCCAATAGGCCAATCTTGGATTTTTAATGCAAAGGTGCTTGAAAAGCTGTTGAAGTTATTAGCCACAAATTACCATTTGTGCTGCCATGACAGAGTGAAGGGTGCTTTTCATCCAAATGAAACTAGAACTAAAACACTCATATTCCTTAATCATTTACTAGAAGTGCTGCTAGTATTTTCTTGTAATTTGTAAAGATTTGAAAAAGCAGTGTATCGTTTCCTTATCTAAAAATCCGAGGACGAGCCCAACCCTCAGCCTGTAGAGTAGCCTGCCCTAAATTATATTTGAAAACAGATTACAAGAGTTATTAATTAAGCTGTAATTAAACTGAACAATGAATTTTATAAAGGAACCTCCCTCTTAATAGTCTTCCAGAATAAATGAAAAATTATAAACATCTTTGCAAAAAATCACACTACGGAAAATGGTAGAAACAAGATAAAAAAAAAAATGTGGTCCTATCCGATGACATCAACAAAGTGTCAAACCAAGATCAATTGACTTACACGCCGCATCTCTGAGAGGGCAGCCATTTCAGATCCCACTGGTGTCATGTATCCAGATAGGCTCTGGAGAGAAATGGAGAGATGGCATTTCTCAGAAAAGAGAACATAAAATCAGTGAAGCTCTTTTCTGAAAAGTAAAATGGCTGTTAAGAGCCCAAGTAAGCGCAGTTAGATATCTAAGAGACCAAATCAAAGCATAACCATTTACTTCCTTTTCAAAAGCTGAACAATGTGCATGATCTGATTTGAATTCATCATTCTCTTCATCATGAAGGAGTTCAATATTTGAACTGTCAAACAGCTGGCCAGAGCTGGCTGCTTTAGTGGTACATACCGGTACAGGGGTGCCTCGCTCCGACGGTGGAATCATCTCAGCGCTGAGGGCCTGTGGGGGGTCAACGCCCTTACTGACTTTCTGCTGGATTAAGTGCATGGCCAAGGCAAACTGCTCGCGGGTCAACTTTCCCATCTGCCGCGTGTCTGCTAAGGCCCTGCGGACAGACACACAGGCTTTGAGTAACTTGCCGTTCTCATGTTTCCATGTTCACGACAAGGAGCTGTGGTGGGTGCTACAGAAACCTGCTTGTTCTTCTCATTGGGCAGGCTTCACCAGTCACACAACTGTGTGTGTCCATAAGTGTAGTATTGTACACTGCAACAATTACCTCACCATTAGTCAGTAGCAGTGGCTGTGCTGGACATGAAAAACTGTACATATACAAATGAAACCAGTCTTCTAAAACTATACTAGCATGCCATGAATGGAGCGCTTACAATGAGTATTGAGTGCATTCTGGCTGCAAGTTAAACTAACAAAATACTAAACAAGCACAATGAAGACAGCCTCACCATATGCAAAGTGCAGCTTTCTCTAGTTTTCTGTAACTGTTTGGTCTCACGCTATGAACATGGTGAAAGAGACTGACTGAAGCCTGCCCTCTTCTAATGTGTTGTCAACATAAGAAAGGTTTATGAATTACATGGGGACATAACACAGGGCCCTTACACAGATGTGAAATGAAAGGGTACACAACAATCTAATAAAAGAGGAGTTGCACCAGCTGAGCAGCAGCCCTTCATCCTTCATCAAAATACAGTTACCCTCACCATATGTGTGCCAGAATATTCTGAGGGAGTCCTGACTGCATGAAGATCTCTTTGACTTCCAGGCCACTCACAAACCCATCAAGGTCACTGTCTGTTTTCAGGAAGATGTCATCATAGCGCCCTCTATCTGCCACAGGGACCACCCAGTTCACGGAGTGCTGTTTGCAACAACATCATTACACAATCAGACAACATGCCCAACACCTTCAGGGAGAAAAGATGGACTCTAGCACAGAAAATAAGGTAGAAGTTTGATGGAATAATTCACAGTACTATCTGTGTCACATTCTGGAATTGTGTATTTCTTATATGAGCTCAAATATTATTTAATTTTCACAAAGAATTTGTGCTGCACATGATATAACTAAGTGGGTAAAGCAGGAAGTAACCAGTTGCAAGCATGCTGTTGTGTACCTGTGAAGACTTCAGAGTGTGCTTAGGAGAGAGGCTGCCTGCACTGTTGAGCGAGTTCATGCTTCCATGCGAAGGGGTGGAACGCAGGCTGTCTTTGGGTGGCGGAGGGCTAGCGGGCAGGCCGGGTACCGTTCCTGGCAGAGAGCTGATGGACTTCTTCCTCTTAGAGGGGGGGATGAGTGAGGAGGGTAAGACTGAGGGCACAGGCTCCTTCTCAAGGGCTCGGTAGACTAGGTGCATGGCCTACCAAACACACACCACAGGACACTTACCAGGTCATGAATGACTGTACATCCCCATTGCAATTAACCCACAAACACTACTGTCATTTTTCCCATGACACATTTTTACTTTACACTTAGTCATCCCGTAATGCCTGATGTCTGACATCAAATGGACATATACAGAATAATGGACCACAGTCGATATCCTTTTGAATATGTTAAATATACATAAATCTTACCACGGCAAATTCATCCTTATCCAGATGCCCATCTTTATCAATGTCACTGAGGTCCCAAACCTTGATATACAACATTACATATATTTACATAACATATATTTCCAAATACATTTTCATATTATCTAGACATTTTTATATTATTCTTAAAAAACATATAAACTAAAGTAAAGCATAACTCTGTACCTTTCCCAGCACATCCAGAGGTAGTTTGGAGTTCATAAGAACAGGTTTTACTTTGTCTCCAGAAAGAAGTCCACTTACTGGCACAAGGCTTTCAAATATGCCATCAAACTTACTCTTTTCTTCAGGCTACAGATGACAAAAAGGAAACAGAATCAGTGAGCAGGTCCGGACAAGGGAGGTCAGCACACTAACCATTACAGATCATTCTGTACAAATAAAAAAAAAACTCACCCTCACAGTCCAATGGCCATCACTTGAACCTGGTACTGTAGTGAGTGATGGACTGCTTGTGTCCTTCTGCCAAGGAAAAAAATGCATGACACAGGAATGCACCCACCATGACTGTCAACAGTTGTTTATTTATTAGAGGCCTACCTTATCTTCAAATACAGACCACTGTAGTACCACTGGTCCAGAGTGTAAACTTGTGATTAGCATATAGTATTGCTCTCTTTTAGCCTTCAAGTACTGAGAGGTTATGCATAAAATTACTCACAAATTTAGGAGGAGGGATTGTGAGGTTCAAGCTTGCCAGACTGACTTCTTGGCCGCTCTGTGCACATGCTACCAACCGCAAAGCAACATAAAATCCCTGGACAGGAAACAAACTGATCAACAACACAGCAACAACAGATATGTTCAACAATAAGTTCAACCATTTCAGTGGATTCACACATTCATACCTGTTTGTCTAAAAATCCTTTTCCGTCTGGATCAGCTAAATCCCAGATCTGAGGACAGATTTTATAGGTTAATGTTTTGTAAATAGCAAATAGCAGCAATTCTAAAAAACAGAGTGTCCCAGTCCATTAATTGGTTGAATTGTGTTCCATGGGCGTTGTAAAATCTATGACATACCACAGCTCCAAGCGCATTTCGTTCTATATTGCTGTGCCGTAGAAAAGTGAATGGGGGCTGCATTAGTGGCTGCAGTGCATTACCTGGCAACCATTCAGCTAAAGGAAATTGATTTCTTGACAGAGGAATTATCTATGAATAATCTGCTATATTTCTCATTGTTGTATCTTTGTTTAATGAAACTATGCCAGGCCAATATGGTAACCCTTTTGGAAAAGCAATAACCCACTGGAGTCTGTGAGTTATGCTTGTATGCTACACGTCATGCCTAACAACCCCCACTTAGCTAACAAGCATAACTCATAGCCTCTCGTGTTATTGCTTACATATACTGTGGCATTAACTACAAAATCATCTGGGCAGCACTCACCTTTCCCAACGTCATGTCTGGAAGCCCAGACTTCTTTAGGAACAGGGCTGCTTCTGTAGGCCCTACTCTCCCTGTGTTTCCTGGGTCAACCTGGAAGAAAAAGACAGTTAACAGCCCCAAGTAATTTATCAAGTTGTTCTGACATAACTAGATAAATTAAGAACAACAATATTTTTGCAGTTGCACTGACAAAAGGACCTGTATAATGGATACACTATGTGCATACTTCTTAAGTACATTGTCTATATATTGTCAATATTGCTGATGAAACCAAATTACATTAACATTAACTTCTGTTTGTAGTATTTCTATTTATGTGACAAATAAAATTATATTAGTTATTGAATCCTTGAATACATGTAACACATGGCCAGGAAAAATATGATTCTGATACTGATTCTAATCTAGGCAAACATACATCATTTTACCTCATTGACATCTCAAGACTCATTTGCATCTCAAATGTAATAGCTCATATTTATTCTGTGTTCACAATGTTGAGGGTCTAACATTTCAAGCGATAAGAATATTTGATAAAGGACGGAAAAGGATTATTAATTCCCTTTATCATGTCATTGCATCTTACACTTTTAAAACTGCAAGTGCAGTCACAACACATCACGGTCAAAATATATTTATATATATATTTAATTAATTAATTACTTTTTCAAATACTTAATTCAGTTCAATTATACTGAATTAAAACAAAAAAAAAACGATATCGTCTCGATTATTCTATTATTCTTCTAGAGAGAAAATAATTTTGCTCAAACGAAACAAGTTAATATCACCTTACCTGTCTATAAAAATTTTCATATACTGGGTTCCCACTCGACAACTGTGGAGAGAAAACATTTGGTAGTGTGTGTCATTGTCCCATCTACATGCAGATAATGTTTTAAGTAAGTTACCCTGTCGTTCGTGCTTTGCCTGGCTTAATGGTCAATGTTGACCAAATGTATACAACAGATGGCAATATACGTGTAACCAAGTACTGACTTAAAACTGTGGGTAGTACAGCTGCAAAAGATATTAGTACAATAGCTAGGGTTAGCTGGCTTAACGTTATCCAAATGGAGGTGGTAAAAAGGCCAGGCAGCTAGCTTTATATTTTACACTGATATTGTCGAATTATTTCCTACAACTGGCAGTGACAGCCTTGCAACTTCCTAGCAAATAACAATGTTACAGCAATCTGACTGGCAATCGGGATGCCCTCGACGTCTCATTAAGTGTGAAAACAAGAACATTAAAACTGACCGACAGAGTTTATTTTCTCACAGGGTGTGATTTAACGGCTAACATCAATAGTGGGTAGGTGGGATATCGGAGATGCTGAACAAGTTTAAACTGTACACGACGTACAATAAAATGAAAACAAAAAGAAAAGTATACCTTTAGGTGACTGTAAGCTAACGATAATGTTAATAATGCTTATTCAATGAACGTTAATAACACATTTAACCGGGCGGGTTAAGGGATTTGATATTGCTAGCTAGCAAGGACCGTATGATTTTGTTTGCATGCTATCTAGTATGCGCTATCCTTGCATGTATTTTCACAAATATCATTTCGTTGACAGTGTTTAATAGGTACCATAGAGCTTGTTTCCACAAAATATAATTGAGTTATAACACTGTTTAGGTTTACCAAGGTTTGCCTCCCATAATTGCATTCTACCCGATGATCAAATAACAGGCTAGCAAACATGAACATGAACAGTGATGGTTTTCAGTTAGCGATGGCTAGCTTGGTCGCCGCAAATAAACGGCCTCAATATGCACATTATTGGTAACATTAGCGAAATGTTAATATGTACTCAACCTGAGTGTTTCAATTATGCCAATCAACTTATACCCTAAATGAACCAGGGTGGCTATCAGTATCTCCTTTGGGAAGATAAGATAACGCTGGCTAGCTAGCTAGCTAATGCAGCTATTCAAGACTCGAACTAACGGTATTCCTTAGCTGGCTTGATTTAATTAGGCCTCGACCCATGTCGTCAAACAAGGTAGATAAACAGGCCTTGCACTTTGTTTTGTGATAAAAACAACACTGGTCACGCCTGCCTTTACAAAAATGTTATTCTCATTCATTAACCATAACTGTAAGATTTACAATGAATGCGTTCATTGCTGTTACCTGGGTGAGAGATGTGAGGGCTGCCATCTTCCCTGTTGCTGCGGGAACACGCACACCCTCTTTGCAAAACACACCCCCAAGTGGACGAATGGCTTCAACTCCCTGTACTGTACTTTGAACCAGCAACCGTAAGTCATAAATAGTTTTCATAGGCTACACAATGATAAATAGGTGATTGAAGTATGTTTCTTTAAATTATGCAATGCCCTAACATAAAGAAGCCCAAGACGTGTTACTGAGTATGCCCTTACAAAAAACAAAAACCCTGCTGTTGTGCATTTTTTTCTGAAGTAGGCCCACTCTACTGTACTGCAATGTTTTTCTGTGCAAAATACAGCATGATGCAGTGCAAAAAGTGCAGTAGTTTTGGAGTAATTGTACGAATGCATTTTCCCAAAAGCAATAGTATCCAAAACATCACATTTACTGCAGTAAGAGAAAAAAGAAAAAAGGGTGGTTTTAATACTGCAGTACAATGCAGGATTTTTTGTAAGGGTGGGAAAAAAACACTACAGTTTTCCATCACACTGCCACATTGGTTTATTTGTCTTGAATGCAGTGATTGACATATGTAAACATTTCTCACTTGTTCACTTAATTGGCAATACACAGGCCTAGGCCTTTAAAACATAGATTCAAACTGAATACTGACTCTGCTTTTACCCTCTCCGATAGATTGACTCAAAGACTCTTTTTAAAGCTTTGTAAAAGCTATTTATTTCATATTATGCTGAAATAATAACCCATGTGTCATAGCCAGCCCTCAACTTTTGTGTGTTAAGGCATATCATTTCATAGCCATCTTCTCGCCATACTAAAGGACAGTAATATAAAGCTACAGGTAAAACACTGTCACCAGACTATGACAGAAATGTGACCCCCCTGGGTTATTTTTAAATTCATGCAGATGTATAGATTCTTGCAGCAACATTCTTTGTCATAAAGTGCCAACATTTACCAGAAAAGTCCTTTTCCATTTTTGGCCTATATGCCTTCAATGCAAACAAATGCAGCAAAGAGAATCATGTTCCTTTAAGCTAAGCAACACATGTTTAGGAAAAATGAATGAATGAATGATAAATATTGGCCTCCTAATTAGACTATTACTTTAACAATAATGTAACAATAGTTCAACCTAATCTTTATCTGTTTAAGATGCAGTATTTTCACTGAGATGACTTTTCCATTAAAACAAATTAAGGCATAATAGAGGTGATGTTGCTTCAGGGCTCAAAATGAATCAAAATACAATAATCCAGAGAAACAACAGTTGTTTTTATCATACATAATCCCTTAATTTATAATTTAATTCCTTAAGTAATCATTGTATAACATTATAAATACAGCACTAGAGACCTTGGCATGCTATGCTTTCATATCTTGTATTCTGACTGCTCACATCACTGGACAAAGGTCTAGACTCTGCAGATTTGTATTTTCCAGGGCACATTTGTATGTGAGCTAAAGGACACACTTCACTTTCAGTTGGTATAGACATTATGGTTGATGGCAGAGAAGCAAAATTAACTGTAATGAATTAGGCTGTGTGTCCTTTGGCAGAAACAAAGTATAATTGCCACCTCAATCATAAACACACAAAATACAAACAGTAGCTATAGCAGCAGTAAACTCACAGTTGAGGTGATATGGTTCAATAAAAGGGGAGTGGCTGTTAAAATTAATAATATTTCCACACCATGGCTTTTTCCCAAGACAAACTTTCCAGAAGACCAAATACCACTGGTCTTGCCCCATTGCCACATATACTCTCTCTCTCGCTCTCTTACACTCTTTCACAAACACACACACACACACACATAAAATACTGTTAATCTGTTCTCTTTTTCTGTGGCCATCTCCCAAACTATCACCATCTTAAACTGCAAAAAGACACTCAGTCACTCGTCATCAAAGTTTTGCTGAAGAAGGAAGTTGGCAGCAAGATTTTCATTTTTCTCACACGCAAAGTAGGCTTGAATAACCAGTCCTTCTGGGAACCCCAAAGCTTTTAACTGTATAACAAAGAAATGTTAGTAGTTACTTAGTAGTCCTACAGTAGAGATTTTACAAATATATCATAACATTTGTTGTTATAATGTTATACACTAAATGTTCATTACCCTCTCTATTGCCTCTTTCTCCTGTGGAGTGACCTGGATGTAGTTTGTTTGTGGTGCCCCCTGGGCCTCTGCTGCTTCCCCATGAGGCTCGTTTAACATCTGTACAAACTGCTCCTGGTGCTGGGTGATTTGCTACAAACATACAAGATTTTATTTATTTATTTATTTATGTCTCTTCGTAAAGAGGGAAAGTACACACAAAGATTAATTAGCAGCACAGCTCAGCATTTGGCATATCTTAACAAATCAGACACACAGCTTATCAGCACACAGCCCTGCTGACATATAGTCTATGTTGTGCTTCACTAACTTGGAGCAATTGTTGGTTGTCTCTGCCCAACTGCTGGAGCAGAGCAGGAAGGAGGGCTGGGTTCTGCTGGATGATCTGCCTCATCTGCTGGAACTGTGGCTGATTCCTGAGAAACTCCAGAGGATTACCAGACGGTGGTAACTGAGATGGAGTCGCTGCTCCAGCTAAAAGCACAAAGTTGAGCAATGATTATGGTCAACATATTGCCTCTGCCCTACACAGAATTCTTAAACTTGAAAGAAGAACGACACACTCACCAAAAAACAAATTATTGGTCAAAATGTGCTCTCCAAAAGAATTTCAGCATGTCAGCATCAACAATACACTTTATTACAGTTTCATAAATAATTAAGAGATGCTTGTGGCTTGGTATGGATTTCAAAACCAAGATAACAAAAAACAACCTGAAGGGAGAGGCGGTTGGGGTCTCTCTGCAGGTGGAGCACTGGGGTTGGCTGCAACTGGGTTGGTAGCAGCTGGGTTGGTTGTAACAGGGCTAGAGGCAGCAGGGCTGGATGCAGCAGGATTGGAGGCAGCTGCAGGTCGTGTCATTTCATGTAGTGGCTCAGTCTCTGACGGAATGCCCTTATGATCACAAAATGATTGAAACGATTGTTTTGAAACAAGAAACAAGGATGCCAGGGTTGAGTTCAGTATCTTACCATGAGCCTCAGTATCTTACCATGAGCAAGTACTCCACTGCCCGATCTGGATTGTTGTAACTTGCTCGAAGAGCTGAAATCACTTGCTCTCTTTCATATCCCATGGACATGATTTCAGTAACCAGGTTCTCATAAGCTTGCCCTGTAACTAAGGAAAAAAATGTAACTGTAACTGCAATCTCTGCAATAAGATTGCTATGTATTATAATCGAGTTGTGGTCATCTTTTACCTAATATTGATGCCGCCTCTTCTAAAAGACCTAATTCATCAACAAGGCTAGGACCAGAAGAACAACAGACTTATCAACCATATCCAACAAAACTGATGTGGTAATACAGTACATAAGAAAGAAGAAAGGCCATGTGGTGACGTTCCTCACCTGGAGGCCGAGAGAACTGGTGGGGTGACTGCTGGCTGCTCCTGGGGTCTGCTTTCTGGAGGCGGTGCAGAGACCGTTGTGGCACTTGCTGATGGTGCTGAACCTGTGCTTGCAGTCCTGGGTACAGAGACAGGCTGTTCACCTGTGCTATGAGTCTCTTGCGATGGGACCGGCTGTGGAGCAAGGGAGGGTGTGGGCTCTGGAGCTTGAGCTAATATTGGAGCAGGAGCCGATGCTGGATTTGGAGCAGGGGCAGGAGCTGGGGCTGGGGCAGGTGTGGGTGCTGGAGTAGCCACAGGTGCAGAGATGGGAGTAGGAGGAACAATGTCCGTGAATGGAGCTGCACCAGGGACAGGGGTCGGAATTGAGCCTGGAGTAGCCTGAACAGGTGGCAGTGTTGATTTGGGCTGTAGAGAAGAAATCAATGAGATTGCTCTGAGAATGGTCAAAATACCCACTAAACCCACTATACCCACTTCTTAAATGCTATAGATTACTTAAGTCAAACAATCAAGAGCCACTGATCTGTTCACATGGGTATTAAAGGAAGGAAGAAGATAGAGAATACACAAAGCAATACTGAGAACCTCTAATTAAGACCACAAAATAAAAACTTTATTGTCTTACCTTTGCCACCATGACCACAACAAAATTCTTCTCATCAATTTTGTAGTCCTTTAAAGGGATGTCATCATTCAGGATTTTACCTAAACAAAAATGATAAGTCTTGCACAATCATTACGATCATGATTCTTTTGTCTCTGGGCCAAATTTACAAATTACAAAAAGCTGGAGACAAATGGTTAATGATTTAGTTTTCTCACCGGCATATATCAGTTTTTGGCCTGTGGCTGGGTAAGTGTCTTTGCCCCTCTCCTTCTCGATCTTCTCCTTTAATGCTCTCACCTGAAACAACCAGTAAGCCAACAATTTGAGAATTTGATGACAATCCATCCCTAACATTAATCTTAGGTGCATGGTAGTAAGTGTAAAGCTGTAGTTTCAAAGCAAAATCCTTTATTGTAAAATCATTATGTTGTGATCATTTACCATTAATTAATTGTAAATAGGCTATGAGTCATTTATTTATTTTGATTAATTTAATGTTAGCAATCCAATGGGCATCTTTGTGTTGGATATTACTTGTACAAGTCTTCTACATATATACAAAGTATGGCTTACACATATTAATATCACCTTGTGTTCAGAAGAAGTAACACTTGTCTTGCATAATACCAGTCATTTGTTAGTAATTATCTACCTTAACAATATAGACATTTTGGCTTACCCGGCTAGTGGGATATCAAAGGTGATAGTATAGCCTAGAAAGATATAGTTGCCAGTGTGTAGAAAAGCTACGTCTGTTTTAGCTTAAACATTTTAAGCAGAATATGAAATATTTTTAATGATAGAGGCAAACTCAGAGAATGTTCAGGACGCCCCTCTTCCCATTGCTCATTTATTTGTCGGATTTGTTGCGATAGCTTCAGAGTGGAGGGGTGAAAGGGAACTCCACCGTGATATCAAACCAGACCCGAGGAAATATTGCGCTGTCATTTCTGGCCAGGAAGCTGGGGTGGCAAGTAAACATCGGCAAAATCATAACCGCACGGCGATCACGGAATGTCACTCCCGTATACCATGAACTGCGACATGGTTTAAAATAGTATCCCCCTTCAGATTTAAGTTGCTTACGCCGAGGCCCCGGTATTTCCCAGTCCCTCTAGCCCGACCAGTAGTCTATTTACTTGGGCATAGGAACTCTGGCGTGGTTACTTACCGTTAGTTCTGGATCTATTTCTACCTTAAATGTTTGTTGCTGTAAAGTCTTCAGAGTTATTGTCAGCATTTTCGATAAGATCCCAGCTCGTGGAAAGCTCTTCCAGACGCGCGCGTACGATGAATTTCCTATTACCGTTACCACAACACTTAGATGTGACTCAGCTATCTCACCAGAAGATAATATTATGGTCAGACGCCATCTACTTGCTGCCGAGGACAAGACAAGGTTTTAAAAAGCCCATGTGGTCACCGCCTGTGGGATGTCCCTGGTTGGTTTAAACAACCTCACAGGCGCTAATGCCAATAAACTGCGTGCGCACAATCCTTGATTTAAATCTGTTAAGGGGTTAAGCTATGCTGAAATGTGAAATGAGGTGTATTTGTAGACTGCATCGCACCCTTCTATGCGTATTTCTGGTTATACCGGGTCAAATTAAATTCATCTGGCCTATGAATTGACAGATTAGTTTAAGGTGAAAGGTAAAAATCACTTGCTTAATATGTAGGCCTAATGGGTGTACAGTATAACCTGAAATATACAAACGTTGATATTTTATAGTCATGAAAAGGCCCTTGAAGTGAAAGTGTATAAACAAAAACTACAAATGGAGTCAGTAAGTTTTTCCCCCTAGAAATTAATGCAATTGTGTGTAACACAAATGGCAAACATAACTCAGTCAAAAGCATCAATGGGCCAAGTCAAAGGCCAAAACATAAAATGTTCCACAAGATCTTTGTCAATGCCGTTATAATGCACGGCAGTTCACTGCTCATAGATCTACCAGGTAAAGGACAATGTGTTCAGAGAGGCCTGTTATGGGCTTTTCCCCAAAGGTCTTTTGTCAGGAGTTTCATGCTCATCAAATAGTTGTTACTGGTTGGGTTTCAGTTTCCCACAAACTCATCCGTGAACAGTGGGCCTGTTAAAGGGAAAGTACTTTCATGCGCATGCCAGTTTACATAAAGAACGAGAGGGAATGTGTTGATAAAGAGCAAAAGTAGTGCTTCAGAGGTGTAGTATTTACATATGAAGGGGTTAGAGAGTGCCAGTGGATGGCCACGCCAAAAACTAAAAGTTTGGTATACATCTTTTAACCTATTGTTCAATGAGGGCAACTGGAAACAAGGCAAAAGTGATGTATTTGGTTGGAAACAACAATAATTTGTCTTAAATTGGCCATAAATATATCATATCCAAAAATTTGCAATGTGCAATGGCATTTTCACAACGCAGTGTTCTGCACTGAAATTTAGAAAAATGGAAATTGTGTGCAAAACAAATAGAAATGTCCGCAATGCTGACACAAGCCTGGACTGAAATAAAGCACACACACGAACAAACATGCAAGTTCTAATTTGTATTCTGGATCCACTTTCTTCTTGATATAAACTACTGATTGACCGTACAAACCTAAAGAAGCTTCTGTCCTGGGTAGATAGAGACAGGAAGATCATTAAATAGTACAGGAATGTTTAAAATCTATAAATAAAAGAAGTTAATAATAAGTAAATCTTAAATAAATAAGGTGAAAGTGCAAATCATAAATACAAATAAAATTATTTACCCCAATACTTTTCCAACTCAAAGAGCACAGGAGCACAAACACAGGGCAAATGGCATTTCAAGTAAAAGGACAAAATTTGCCTAGTACAGAAAAAATGGAACCCAAAACCAATATGAAACCATTAGTAAGGCAAATATTGCCTGCTCTACCCTCTTTTTCCCAATGGCTGAAAAACAGAAAAGGGTGTTGTGGCTTTTCCCTCAGAGATGAGAAACCCCAAGGAGAACAGACTGAGGGTGGATCATCTTCAGAGTTCATCTTTTGCACCCATTATGGGAGTCTCCTCGTCTTCCCCTTCCTCCTCAATTGGACTGGTCTCGTCTGTGGGCTCCTCGTCGAGCTCATTCTCCTCATCTTCTTCATCCTCGCCACCCTCTTCATCGAGGCCTTCTTCATCTTCCTCACCGCCATGAGAATCTCCTCCCGCGTCCTTTTCCTTCATGTCCTCCTTTTCCATCTTTTCCTCTCTCTGTTTCCTTTCCTCCTCCAATTGCTGCTCTCTCATCTTCTTCTCAGGCCCCTGTGCACAAAGTCAAGCAATCAAAGAACAATACATTTTAAAATGTACTTAAAAAACATGATAAGAATATGAAAGTTTTGAGTGCCTTGATGTGGATTACAAACAATGGCATCACTTTGATCAATCAATTACCTTTGTGGCTCCCCAGCTCTCTTTAGCAAAGTCATCTGCTGTCTTCACATCATCAGTAATTATGAAATTATCAAAAATTGTCCCTGATTTAACCTAAACAGTGAAATACATTAAATAAAAAATACATAATACAGATATGATTGTGTAGGAAGGAAACATGAATGATTATTTCGTAGCTTCATTAAGGCTTGTTACATCTATTTTGTATATTTAAGCAATAATTGAGAGTAGTGTTGGTGTATTTAAGCCATAACTGAGAGTTGTGTTGGGTGGTGGATATCGCCTTGGCTGTGATTCAGCCATAGTACAGTACAAGTATAGTATACCTGCCACAGATCTAGGCCAATTACTCCAATGTTGTCAAACTTGTAAATAGTGTTATCAGGCATGTAGTCTGGGTTGTCCATTTCTGGATGAACCCAGCTGCCTTTGTAGTTGGGATTATCAATCTGCTTTGGCTTCCACTCTCCCTGAAACAGATAAAATGATTAAAATGAATAACTAACAAGTTGTTACATTCATTCATACATACATCAAAGCAAATGTTTGTCGAAGGTTTATACATTTTATTGAGCACTCTGATCTTTTGTGTTATAATTGTGTTATAATACATACATCATGAGGGGTGTGGCAGGTAGGATGTACCTTGTACTCTGGGTTAGGGATCATGGGGGGCTCCCATTCCCCATCCATTTCCTCATCCCAGTCATCTGGCTTCTTGGCATCAGGATCAGGAATATTTTCAGGCTTGTCCCAGTCCTGAGGATAGTCTCATTGATTACAAATGACACACTGTACATCTAAACCTAAAGTAGGACACTATAAATGGCATCATTGGTAAGACTGAAGACACATATGACACATAAGGTGTATCTGAACAGAAACAATTAGCAATAATAGTCACCAATTTCCATGCAGCTTCACAATACAATAATAAGAGGATGTTAACAAAATGTGTAGCCTCACATACTTCAGGTTTTGTGTCCTCAGGGTCGTCGATTGTGACACGATCATCCCAGTCCTCAGGCTTCTTAGCATCTGGGTCCCTGATCTTTTTGGGAGGAAGAAAGTCCCAGTCGTCCTCAAGGTTACCCCACTCCAGCCTCTCATTGTTAACTTTAACTTCATACGTCTGGTCAGGTCTCACAATCAGTGTATAGAGATGTGTGTGTTCATCATCCTAAGGTTGAAGAATTATGGTAAAAGGTTCAGTGCATGTTTGATGTGATTCTAATTACACTAGATTACAACATACTGACAAATGATACCAACATAAAACTCAAGATACATTTCCATGCATATCCACTGGCATCTGTAAGTTATTTATAAACATACTTAGCTGTTACTAATAAAACCATGAATATTTACCCTTGCTTTGACTTCTTTCTTTATGAGGTGGTTTTGTCCCTTGTAGTTGAGAATGACATGAACCTTTTTGGTGCCATAGCCACAAATATCAGGGCCTGGAAAAATAAGCCAAGTGAAGTGTGGGCAACAATCTAGCTGTAAAAAATGTGTTGTTTGATATTAATTTAATAAACGGGATGACCCACTGAGCTTACCAAACATAATGTAGTATTTTGAGTCTCCATGCATATCAGCTTGGTTCAAGTCAGCTGGGAAGAGTTTCACATATCCCCCACCACAATCAATTTGTTGTTCATGTTTAACTGTGAACTGCACAATTAGGGTTTTACCCTCATTGCTGAAAGGTTCAAAACGGCTTGAGATGGCATAAAAGCGGGCATCTTGACTAGTTTGAAGGCCTAGGATAATCGACAAGCATAAAGGAAAGTAAAAGCAGGGAAATTAAACAGTTTGAATGGTACCAGAATATCAGAAGTTGGGTGAAAATGGCCTAAGGAAATATCTCAACACAAAACACTGAAATGAAATAGTTACCATTAGCGTCCCTGAATTAATAAAATTATACCTTTGTCTTTTTCAGGGTCTCCATAAAATTTCCCCGCTGTTAGTTTCCACTGCCCATAGTCAGATTTATGTTTAGATTCCATCCAACGACTTTTCCATCCATCTGTGAAGAAATGGGAAGACGAAAAAAGTAATACAGATAGAAAGTTAGCAAGTAAGTCATACATCATACACAGATATGGACCCCCTGGCCCACAGCCCACTAGACTGCCCTACATTAACATCAATTAGACTACAGAGCACTGAATTATTATTTCAGGGTACTTAATTGTGCCAGCGTTAACAACTGCATCATGTCATATTTTGGCTGAGCTAGTTGCCTTGACAATATCAGTGGCTAATTGCTAGTGGCTAATTGATGTGGTATTAGTAGGCTAAGTAAGACGATATATTGAGATGCAGACCATTCGTGCATGCACTAATTTATGATGGCATTCACTGTGCATAACCAAACCACTCTACTAGTCTAATTGTGTCTTTACATAATCTTTGTTTAATTGGTTACCAATTAAGATTGTGCTAGCTTTCCTCCACTAAATTTGACTACTTCAGTCATGCAGCATGTACCTCCATCCACAAATTGCTCTTTGAAGAACACAGTCGCATCTGTGATGGCTAATCCAAGTAATGCACATATTGCCAAAGCAGGTTGCATATTGGTAATTCTCCGATGTCCGTGATCTTGTTTTCAGTATGCTAGAAAACAGAAATAAACACTGAAATGGTAAGGATATTGGTATAATGATGCTGGTCCTGTTCCTGTGCACAGATGGCTGAGACCGATTGGACTGATGCTTAAGTGCTTAACCAATGACATGAGACCACGGGTTGTCGGAGGACATGTCAGCGCGTCTCTTTCAAAATCATTCCCACTCATTGCAATTTTCCTGTCAACAAAACTTAGGCTGAGCACTGAGTGCCAATTAATAAAATTGCTTACGTATTCAACCTATTTGCTTGGTCTTAATATTTAATCTCAACGACAGCAGTCAATATTTTACATTTTAGATTTACGGTTACGGGTTAGGCTGTATATTCCAAAGTGGTGATAAAATGTGCCTATTTTCTGTTTGTTTGTGCCCTCCTTTAATGTGTTGAAATAAAACGTCAAAGGATGTACGTGAATCTCACATAGGAATCTCATGGCTTGCCGTAGTCATTCGGCGCATGACAATGAAGTCATCAAAGTGCATATCGGCCATGGTTACGGAGGACGCTAAATGGATCATAATCTGTTTACCGAGTTGGTTATGCTGCTTCACTGGTTAAATCTGAGCAAATTGTTAAATCTGGTTAAATCTAAGCAAAATCCTAAAACTTACTTGCAATGTTGAAAACATAAATGTTTGGCTATTATTCACGAGTACATGAATGTGCAAGACAAAACGTGACCATTCTCTCGACTTGGAAGCATGCTGCTTGCATACTAAACCATCACTAACATCTACGTCTGGGAGTATTGGGATACGTATATATAGAACGTAAAAACAGTGCGTCTAGTTGAGACAGTAGGCCTGCTTAGACATACTGTCGCACAATGTGGAAGCAGAGAGATAACGTTAGCAGAAGCGCAGCGCTCGATAGAGCAATGGCTAAGCTTGCGGCGAAAGGAGTTGCTAGAGAAGGTTCACAGATAAATGTGAGTAGCTGTCTTTTTCTGTGTGTATTGCTAAAAGCAACGAAATCAAACGAAAATTTGTTATGCGAGAACATTGTGCGTGACTTGACTTCAGCAAACGATCGAGTAACATAAATCTGTCTCTCCTTGGTAGGAAAATGTACCCCCTCAAACAAACACCAGCCTGAAAAGCTTATCGCCACGTGGACAGGTGGACTTCCAAGACTTGAGCGACATATCCTCAGAAGGTTACAGTGACGTTCACGATTATAGTGTGGCCCCAAGCAAAACCCTTATGGATAATGATCTAGCATTACCAGAGAAATCTGTGGTTGGTGGCGGCTCAAGGTTCCTGAAAAAAAAATCTAATGCGGTAACAGACAGGCTGTCCTCAGCACCGAGTTCACAACGCCTATCAGTGGAAGAGTCTTCGTGGATACCCCAGCGACGGTCCAAAAGTGCAGCACTACGCCGACTTGCTCAGTTTGAGGAGCGTTTCAGACACCACAAAGAGAAAAGTTATTCACAAACCTCAAGCCCTGACCCACCAAATCCTCAGGAGGTCCCCATTTCCGTCCATTCCAGTAGTGATGTCAGTATGAAAGGAGCACGTTTTCTCAAGAAAAAAGTCACATCATCAGTTCCAGAAGAAAGTAAACAAAGCCATGCTCCACAATTCTTGGTCAAAGCTCCCCCCTCAAGGGCTCCCAGTAAAGGTGTTACTTTAGACAGTGATGAGGAGGATATGAAAAGGATTTTGGGCGGCTCTCTCAACTCATCAACTGAAAGCCATGGACTCACAGAGAAGGTAATCCAGGTTTCTAAAGTAGCTTTTATAAAAGGTAATCACACATTACATTTTTGTTGTCGTTTTCAGCACTGATGGTATATTGTTGTTTGACAGTCCTACAAGAAAAGTACCAGGAAGACCCCGACGACTGTGCAAGACACAGACACTCTCAGACAAAGCATCCCACGACCACCTTCTAGTGAGCCGGCCAGCCCAATACACTCACTAAGAAGTGTGTCAATTGTGTATTCACCATCTCCATCGCCCCCAAACATTCACTCGCCTAGTAGGAGGTCCCCGAAAGTCAGATTCCTTCGACCCTCTCAGTCACGCTCTTCAGCTTCAGTAAACAATGAGATCAGGTCCCTGGAGGAGCTGTTCACAGATACTGATGATACCGTCAGCGAGAAAAGTGCAGCATCTGGTGGTAAGACGCCATAAATCGTAAAAAAGATCACTTAATCATTGAAATTATAAGAATGATATATATGATAATAATATATAAATAATATATATATATGATAATATATATTATCATTAATCATACACCTCTTGTAGCTGATCATTGACTACTCTGTTGTTTTTTTCAGGCTTCAAGTTAAATGTCATGACCCTGGATGATCTGATTCCTGCTGAACCTGTGACTTCCAAGGTTTGTGATTCAATAATCATGGTAATCATATTATGAAAGACTAAACATTTCCCAAACAATGCCAAAGAAATTATTTTGTTTGTGGCATGTTCCTCTACATCTTTGTGCAGGTACAGGTTGGTGTTGCAAGCAGAGGAGACGATGCCACCGACGATGCAAGTGAGTGCACATTGGATGACATTTTCCCTGAAGAGGAGGCTGCAGAGCAATATGAGAGTGACTTTGAGAGTGACATGAAGTCTGAGGTCACAGACCATAGCGTGAGCATAATCCCAGAGCACCTGACAGACGACGAAAAAGTATCAGAAGATCATCAGTCAGAGGACCACAGTCATAATCAACATTTCTCTCAGAGGGACAGTCACAGTCACTCAGCTCAATCAGAAACAGACAGTAGGAAGTCATTCGAGTCACATGACCGCAAGAGTCAAGAGTCTTTCTCTAGGTCATACTCCTCTTATTCTCAGTCAGACACACTCACCCCTATCAGTGAGCCTCACAGAAATCATGTGAAGGAGGCTGCAGTTCAGACTGAGAAGGGAGCAGCCTATATGGTGCCATCAGGTAAGTTACAAGTCCCTCATGTTTAGTTTTGATGTTCTTGTAAATCCCCAGCCAGCAGTGGTTCAAGTGATCTGTCATAACTTTGCATCTTAGGACTGGATGCTCTGGCGTCTACTTACATGGATCCCACACCTGTGACTCGCTACACAGTCAGTGCAGAGACTCTTGATGGTATGTTTGAAGTTTCATCGCTGAGGCTGTCTGCCTCTTATGTAGGTTATATTATTCTCATAAAACACAAGGCACCGCAAATCTAATCAGCCTTCTTGTAGCATTACCAAAGTGTCAATTTGGTGTCTTTGCGACATGGTAATGGTAGGTTTCTGCCAATAGTGTTCCACTAATCTCTGCTTTCTCAGCACTGACCTCCCAGAAGCCTTTTGAAGCAGCCTTGAATGACATGTTGAAACAGCAACTGGCTCTGACCAGGCACTTCATACAGTCCAGCCGCCACCTGTACGGCTCCTTGTTACAGTCTCTGGAGATGCCGGACTACAAGTACACAACTCTAGAGGACACAAAAGAGGTAACGGCACCAGAAGGATGGCAATGTAGCATGAATAATCAACTTGTTTTTACAGTATGCCAAAGTAGTCGTCACTAACTAGACTGAATTCTAAACAGTAATCTAATAACTCAAGCTATATTGAATGCTTTCTAATAACTCATTTCTTCTCTAGTACATACGTAAACACAGACCTCCCAAACTCACCATGGAACAAGCCCTGGAGGAGGTGCAACGAGAGATGAGAGAATATCACTACCTGTAGAAATCATTGGATGCCAAGAGATTACCTGCCATTTGTGCCATTAAAAGTTTTATTATAAAATTGGGTATTTTTTTCAATGTCATTACTTAATTCTAGTGAGCTCCACAGCAACTGCAAACACAATATGATGCATGATTTTAAAAATATTTTTTAATTTGTTTTGTGGAATTACTGGAGTGAAATCCTGTTGTGAATACATGGGTTTAAAACATCCTCTTTCCACTAAGACTTTTAACTAGAAAACAGAATACTACAACACAAAAGTCAGATTTTTTACACAAGTTCTTTGTCATTCAGTACAAGAGCAAGAAGAGGGGGGGGACATTCACGAATGACAATCGTAACCAGTGTTCAGGTTCCTTAAAAAATGGAGGCGGGTTTTAAATTGATGATTTTCATCATTCTGTTGCTGAAGGCTCCTGCGGTTCCCGATTCACTGCAAATTAAAGCAAAAATTTAAATCTGTGATGAAATGAAAATTTAAATGGACAATTAAAATAATTTCCCACATCCATGGTTAATTGCGTGGCAGACTCAGATTGATCTAGTTCGAGGAAATTACCCACATCTTAAAAGCATGTTGTACACTTCATGAAAGTTTATGAACGATTTGTCCAGATTCAGTAAAATCTATCAGATTCAAATCCATATCACTTGCAACAAAAGATGGATCAGTTCCATTGTTTTTTTTTTGGGGGGGGGGGGATAACAGTTCACTGGATGTACTCTTACCTTCTTCTCTGGCTTTCATCCGGGCCACAAAATTGTAGCTTTTGTTCCTGCGGTAGTTCTCATAAGGGTCGTCCAGCGATACCCCCACGCCCTTGTACTGGTCCCACTTGTCCCGCACGTCTCCGCCTTTGATGGGGTCCTGGATGCCCTGCTCCTTGGCTCCTAGTCCTCCTGATCCACTCCAACCTGTTCCAAAAGAGTTGAGTCACTCGTACCACATCACACATGACCACACAAAGGATGCACATTAACAATAACAGCATGCATTTCTAAAGATTTATAAACTAGCCTGAACTACAGTGACGGGCACCAGTACTGTGTGTGTGAGCGCACAGAAAACACTTAATTCATTAATGAGATCGCTCCGTAAGTGAATAATAGTCTGTGTGTTGCATTACCAAGTGGTCTGTGCTGGGCAACTAAAAGGCCTCTACAACTACAATACTAAAGAGAAACTTCATGACATACAGCTTTACAGAGACCATGCCAAACCACTCCTCTCACTCTTACCCATCTTCATGAGCATCTGATGTCCCTTGTTCTCCTCTCCTAGCCGCAGATCTACAGGCAGCGCTGACCCTGTGCCAAGTCCAGACGTGGAGCTGTTTGGAACAACAAAGATTTTCATACTATGAAACCACAACGCAATGTGATCAATTTGCAGTAACAGTGACTGCCCCTGCACAGAGAGGCGTAACACTTACGGGGGAGTGGGGCTACGAGACTTGGCTTGTCGTCTCTTGTCTGGTGTTCGGGAACGAGATCGGGACCGTGAGCGACTGCGTGATGACCGTGACCGACTCCTGCTTCTGCAAACAAACATTTCACCACACCTCTGTTACATTCAGCTCTCTACCCTTCTTCAAAGTTACTCTCCTGATAACTACCTTCCACTCACTGGATTGCCCTGTCCACAACACACTTGGAAGACTTTATTTTAAGATGCTTTAAGAAAACAATTCTAATTTTAAAGTAGGTGAAACAAAGCACACTTCAGAAATGTTCAAGTGGAGCAAAAAGAGGATTCTTCCATGAGGCTGATTTGGAAAATGCCAGAGGGGCTGGTCTGTGATGGGTGTACCTGGATCTGGACCGAGAGTAGGACCTGGAGCGGGACCGGGACCGGGACCTGGAGTAGGACCGTGAAGACTTGGAAGACCTAGAACTAGAACGTGACGAAGAGCGGCCTCGGCTGCGAGAACGACTGCGGGATCGGCTGGCTCGCATGCTAATGAGTGGGAGAAGCAGGGAAAAGAGTTGATGAGAGTGGAAGAGGTTCAGAGAAAGGACAAGTATGAGAATGTACCAGAGCTGACCATGAGAAAAAGCCTGGCAACTCACCTGTTGCGTTTCTCTTGTTCCTTTTTCCTTCGTGCCCTCATCTTTGCTCGGAAGAACTCGTAAAGGCCATTCTGTTCCCAGCCCTCGCTAGTGAAATGATAAGACAATATGATAACTAGCCTGAATGGGAGAGAAATCTTTCTTTGCCACGTCGAAAAATAATGCAACTACATCGGACACCTTTGATAAGTTACTGTTCTGTAAACCTGGGAACTAGCACATGACTTAAAACTTCATAGTATATCCAGCATAACCATATTCTTCACAGTACAGATGTAATACCTGTTTCTGGGCCTGTCGTGTGATGGGGGGCTATAGAATGCCTCCACTGCAGCCAATAGCCGCTCACTAGGAGGCATGGGTGGAGGGAGGCGGATGTCTTTGGGATCAAGAGGCTTGTAGTCATGGTCTTCTAACTACAAGAGACAGAAAAACAGATACAGATCTCCTTCACACGCAAAGTATTAAAGCAACACTATGGAGTTTTGGTGTACAACTAGACTACGTAGTCACCTAAAAAGGAGAACAAACTTGAGTTGACCCCACCCTTCAGATGACTATATGCCATTCAGATTCATTTGGAGACAGTACAAAACATTTGTCTGATTAAGAGAATACCTGAAATAGTGGTAAACTGTTGAATGAGTTGACAGAGTTGCTTTAAAGGGAAGACGTGTTAGCCTTATAAGATTGACACCGGCATCAGCTACACAAACATAATTTAAAATGTTTAGGTTTTATTAAAAAGTTTAGAAATATCCTTTTACTCGTAAACTGCCATTGTCGTAAAAACCTGGTTGAGCTAATCAAGGTTCAGCAATCAAGCTGTTGCTGCATATAGGTACCATCATCAACATGAACCAGGTGATATCACTTTTTACCCAGAAAGCACTGAGACGTAAATACAATGGCAGCTTACAAGCTGTGCAAATGAATAAAAAAGAAAACATTTTTAGTGCTTTTAAATCCTATAGCTGATATCAATGCCTACATGTCTTATCAGTCAGAGATCCTTCTAAGAACAGACTATTACCACAAATTATACATGCAACTACAAAAAAAACAAAAACAAAATTGTTTAAAAAAATGGTTAATATGTATTAAAATTAAATGTATAACATAATATCTCAGGGGAGAGCCATGTCTGATCAGTAAGGGAATAGGATTGTGACCAAAGGAGTTCAATTCTCAACTGGTGGGAAAAATGTAAGCTACCGGCCAACCATTTGATTTGAATAGTTGGAGCTGAATTTCTGTGCAAAGGATGACAGAGGATGACGCACCTTTACTAATGGAGCCATTAGGCCTGCTGGAAGGTCAAAGTAGGGGACGTTGGGTACCAGACTGGGGTCGTCTTGGCTGACATGCGCAGGACCTGGGCGACGCATGTGAGGAGACTGGCCATTGAAGCCGTGGGGTGGGGGGCCGAAGTCTGGGTGCTGGTTGCCCCCCCATGGCGGATGCTCCCCCATTCCTGGAGGCGGAATCCTCTGGCTGGGGTGGTGATGAGGAGGAGGCCCGATGTCTGGATTTGACGGAAAAAGAGTTTAGATTGCTGAAGCCAGCCTAAGCTACAACATGCCGTCTAACCTTTGCGTTTGGTTTCGCTTACCTCCTGGGAAGTCCCCTTGAGGGTAATCGAAGCGATGTGGGGGGTACGGGGGTCTATCGAAGTGGTGGCGCGGTGGGAAGTCATCCTGCATAAAGCGCGGCGGGAAGCGGCCAAAGTTGTGCGGGGGAGGGGGCTGGTTGAACGGCGGTGGCTGCTGGTGGGGCGGGAAGGGCCCTCGAAAGTGCGGTGGCCGCTGCATGCGGAACGGGGGCTCCCTCTGACCCCAGGGAGGCTGATCGGGCTGGTTGCTCCACGGCGGCTGGTCATACTGACCACTCCAGGAAGGTGGGGGCTCCGACTGGCCACTCCAGGGACCACCGTCGCGGGGGCCACTCCAGTTGGGGTCCCTCTGCTCATTCCACATGCCTTCATGGCTGTTCCATGGAGGACACGGGGGCGGGGCCTGAGTGGGGTCGAAGGGAGGCTAAACAATGAAACGACATACATCAATGCCAACTGATGCATACAGCAACCATTAAGTCATCTTCAGAATGAGACAAATGAGCTACATATGCAAAGTATGCAAAGCAGTTTAGCCACACCAAAATGAAAACTTACTGCATTATATCACACAAATAATACCCCATCCAAAAACTTCCATCTTCCATCAATATTCACTGTGTATACTACATGTATTGACATCCTGGAGCAGTAAATACCAATTATGATGCGCACTAGAGTCTGAGATTGAACACATAGTTATCATGTAAGAGTTGACTCACAGGCTGCTGGGGATTCCAGGCTGGCAAGTTGTGCTGGGGGTCGAACCAGCCGGGCTTGGAGGATGGGATGTCTGAGGGGCCACTGGGATTGGCAGAGTCTGGGGGTCGGGTGGGATTACCGTCATAATCTCCTGGAGGTGGGCCCGCCATAGGGGGCTTACCCTCACCTGGTGGTATTAAACATGCAGAAGTTTGAGTTTAGATGACTACAGAGAACTTTACCAGTCTTGTCCTGTCAGAAAAGGATGTATGTGTTCATTACTACGGCTACTGATGATAAACTTCACTCTCTACCTTCTTTGTTGAAGCCTTTAAAGACAAGCCATTTCAATTTTGCATTCTTAAACAAAACACAATAGATGGCAAATGCCTAATTGTGGAATCATTTTAAATGTGAAATGAATCATTTTCCCCAGATTTTTATCATTTAAGTTTCACACACCCAGCTGCTATTTAGCTAAGACTTGCTAATTAATGTAGTGTCTATCTATTTCCCACAGGCAGTGTAGGGTACACGTGTACATCTGTGTATGTCTATGTAGGTCACCTGGCTGGGAGGTCAGCGGTGCTCCTTGTGACTTCACTTCCCCGTCTGCGGGGGCCAGCTGCCCGACAGCGGCCGCAGCCGCTGCCACGGCAACCGTCTGCTGCTGCTTCAGGTTGGCGATGAACTCATCGTGCTGCGTCTTGAGCGTCTGGATCTGCTGCTGGAAGGCCAGCTGGATGGGCTGCACCACAGCGGCGTACTCTGTGATCATCGATGCCTGGAGGAGACGAGACACAGGCGGCGGCAGCAGTTCAGTCAGCAGGAGAGTGGCAAAAGCACCAGTGAACAGTTCACACAGAGAACACATTACGCATTATAAGGACACTGGTTCCATGACTGCTGGCTTTTGTGAATGTGCACATTTCAATGCTTCATTCCACAGTGGGTCAAACAAGGTATGCTGAATAGCCATTCCTGTTGCAGACGCTTCACCTGTAGGTGAGCAGACGGCTGAGTGGCTCACCTGGTACTGGCCCAAACCTACAGCAGGGTTTTGGAGCTGCTGGATGGTGAGGTCATCAAAGTAACCATTCTTCTCCCAAAGCTGCAGTAACTGGAATACGCACAAGAGACAAAGTACATGCAAAGTACATATGCAACCCAGTAATATCACTCTGACAATCCAGAAGTGTCTGCACCCCATTGTCACCAGCTGAAACAATTAAAACGCAGAGAAAGAGCCACAGTTTGGCTAAAGTGTACCCGTGTTATTTTCTGCTGCTTGTCCTCCTCCACAGCCAAGAAGCTTGTACAGTAGATGGGCACCACCACCTTCTGAATAGCAGCCAGCAGATCTCGCTGCTGCTTCCTCTGACTACAGCAACACACAATTACATGATTATACATCACCATCACCTACTCATATCATACATGTATATTAACCTCATATCACAATTAGGTAAAGCAGAGCTAAGAGTCAGCATAACAATATGAAGTAGCAAGTAAAAGCTTGTATGCAGATCTTTGCCCTCATGTAGCAGTTAGTCAGTGTGGCAGCCTGACATATGAGCGGGCCTAGAGGGGACGACACCCACCAGTGATGGAGGACGTCATTGGTCAGGTAGATGAGGTGGAGGCGAAGCTCAAAGTGGGCCGTCTCTGCTGTGATGCGATTGCGAAGGTGGGAGCACATTAGCTCACAGTGTTGAGGGGACTTGGCGTTATTGAACATCCAGTTTTTACCAGCCTGCAGAGAGATGAGCAGAGAGCAAAATAAAAATCGATCTCAATCTAAAACAATTCAGTGCGAGTGTTAAAGCAAGAAAAGAAAGGGGGTGTCAAAAACATGAAGCAACAACAAAGACAAAGCTAGTGCTGTCATTCGATTCAGGAAAATGTAATTAATCACAATAGAAAATGTATGTTAATCACGATTGACCACAAGTAAGCACACATTTTAAATACTAGAATTCTTCTTTATTTTTCTGTGGAGAAGGTTGTCTGCGACAGGGGTGCCCAGGGGTGACCGACCACGATTTGTATTTTTTAAACCCCCTGCCCCCTGAACTCACATTTCAGGCATGCAAATTCTGCACACTCCCCCTTGCTTCAAGTCTACTGTGGTTTGTGCTTGTCCTTGTACTCTGTCTGTCTGTGTCTGTCAGCTCTTTTAAAAACGGCATATTATGAAGCATCTACAACCATCATTATGCTGCTTATATTCTGCAAATAATGTCAAAGAGAAACTCTTTCATCCACAGACAAAGCTCTCTAAATCTTAACAAGATATTGAGGCTAGACTACTTTGCCATCTCACGTCAGTGCGCAATTAACCTTCAGATAAACGGCAACAACTTTCTTTGAACCTGTCTAGCGCATATTGAACTTCTGCAAAGTGACTTGTATACGTAACGTTACTTTAGAAAAGAAAAGAGACCTAAGACTCCATTTACCACAAAGTTAGGCAGTAGTTAGGGCTGTGGTAGTTCAAGTAGCCTGAAGAGTTGTGGGTTCGAATACCAGCTGCCACCGTTGTGCCCTTGAGCAAGGCACTTAACCCTGGGGAGACTGGCCCTGAACAACTGATAGTTGACAAGTTGTAAGTCGGATAAAAGCGTCTGCTAAATGCATAAATATATATATATATATAAATATATAGTTTGCAGAAGATGCAGACCGTGTTTATGCAAGGAGAGTGCTAGCGGGTAGTGTGACATGTGCGTCTGCATGTTTCATTTGTGTAAAAAAAAAAAAAAAAACGTTACATACTGAGATGGCATCTTTTGTGCAAGTGTCGATGATTGGCTGTAGGAGACTGTCAAACTCGGCCATATCCAGCTGGGTGTCAGCTAGCAGCTTCTGAGTCTGCTGCTCCATTGCTAGAGTAATGGCAGCTGTCACTTGCTCCTGGAGAAGAAAAAAAAAAACTGGTCAAGAAGATTAAAAAAAAAAAAAAAAAGGGTCACAATCTTGTCAATGATATGGTCAGCATGCCTGTCTGAGTGTACTGAGGTGCTGCTCCTGCTGCTGCAGGTTCCATGTGCTCTGTTGGATGAGCTCGTCCACAGCAGGGGTGGCAGGAGGGATGGGCGGCGGAGGCAGCATGGTTATGGGCGGTGGCACATCTGGAATCTCCTTCCCGGGGGGTTTGCACATCACTACAACAGAACAGGGCGGAATGAGTACAAAGACCAACAGCTGAATGGGAAATGCTCTTGTTTTGACTTCACTGTCATTTTGCAAAGTCATGAAAATGATTTAGGGACAGAGATATTTCTACAACATGGAAAGCAAACCAAACGGAAGTGAAATCAGGTGTCATAGCTCAACCAGTCACTAAGGAGGAGAATTAGCACTGCATGGCATGCACTTCTTTTCATGCAAACCAATGTGCAATTACATGTTAAAACTTTGTAGGAACAGTCATGGGCCAAAACAAACTACTATACTCACTACCATAACTTTACCAGACTTTCTCAGAAATAGGCTAAACATTAATGAAGTGTAGTAATAGACAAGGGCACCAGTAAAATAACAAGTAAATAATTAAAATGATTAAATAACTACAGGTTTGTCTGATCTGGGCAAATGATATATGCCTTTATAAATTAAATGCTATATCAGGTGACCCATTCCAAAATCCAAAATTCCAAAAATGTCAAATGCAACAAAACTCACAACCATAGCTAAAGCCCAACAAAAAAGGTAGAACACATACAACCTCCAAGCATGTCTGATGCAAAATTATTCAATGAAAAACAAAATAAATGTTTGGGTTTCCCCTTCATATTGCTAAGCATAATTTAGTAAATACCTTCCAATTTATACTCGTCACACTCGTGTGTGGAAGAATCTATGAAAAAAGAGGAATACCTTTAATATAATACATTTAACGTTTCATACTTACAGCAAGGTGGAATTACTCATACCACTGCAGTTTTTAAAATGCATTCTACTTTGCTGTTTCACAGGTCACCCATACCTTCACGATTACATAGAAAATCTAAAAATACACGTTACTTACGTTGTTGCTGTTCAATGGCAAGTTTGTACTTGTAGTATCCAAAGAACTCTCCTCCGAAAAGAAAGGAAAATTTAGGATTATCTTTTTGTTTCTCCATCGTCATTTTTTCAAACTCGGGACCATTGCGCGCAACAAACTGAGCCAGTTTGTCGATGACATTTCTCAGCTCTTGGTCTGTGAGACAAAGTGAAATAAGAAATTAAAAGAATGAAAACTCCTAGCACCTAGGTCATCTTGTGAGCAATATTGACGGGGCAACAAACTTTTGGGATGTGCCAGCAATGAATGAAACTCAACAACGTCAATAAATGACAAACGCGAAAATATAATTGTTGTTCAACATAACTCATCAACAGGTAACCAGTAGATAAACTATTAACGATACCTAGGCTAACGTTAAGTGACTGGGGACGACGGTGTTGTGACGCTTACTAGCGTTGAATAGCGTTATTTCGCCACTAGCCCGGCATGATGGCTAGTTAGCAAGCCAGCCAATTGGCTATAGGTACCTACATTACGGAGTAATATTCTGAATGAAAACTTTAGGTTATACTTTTTAAGTCATTCTATTAACCTAACGGCAAACATCCGTAGCACAGATTGTTATATCCATCATTAACTTTGGGTATTTTTGTGCTGTTAACTGCAGGTAACATCAGTCAGCACGCTAGGTATCGTTAGCTTAGCCTGTTCAGTTCATGCAAGTCTACACTACGAACCTTCTGGAGGTGTCGAAATATCCATGATGATGTATCAAGCAGACTAAAGCAATGATAAATAAGGACAGTTGGAAATTGAAAAAAATGTCACGTGTACCAAAAAGGTACACTCGTACGTTAAAACATAGGCAAAATTCGTGTTATATTTGGACACAGGCGCTGTATTTCTTCAACTTCCCAGCACCGGAAATACATCACAGTTTTTCCGACCGCGCCACTTCACAAAAAACACTCCAAATTGACAGCGCCATCTATCTGTGGTGTGTGTACTAGCGAGACTTTTTTTATAGGAAATTCAGTGACAACGCAATTCAAGACAATACCGTGCAATACAAACCGATAACACAGCTAGACGTACCCTGCCTGGACTATAATTTAATCTAGAAAACGGTCTGACTTTAGGCCAAAGAATATAACTTAACCTATTCAGGAGCACACCTTCATTTCAAGTATTTTGGCAAAATTATATAAGATGCAAATTAAAACTAACATAGTTTCCACTTAGTTTCAGACTCAAAGTGTGTGTGTGTGCGCGCGTCCGTGTGTGTGTGTATGTCTTGTCATAAAATGGTTGCTTCAGAATCCCTTAATTCCCTAATTTCCTAATTGCTAACTAAGGGGTTGCCAGTTCGATCCCTGACCAGTATAACCAACTGCTTTGGGTTAGTGTGTGTGCACTGTGTGTGTTTCACAAATTCATGATTGGGTTAAATGCAGTGATCAAATTTCTCTCACGGGATCTATAGATTATTATTATTATCTATCTCTTAAAGATATTTTAAGTGTCTTGATGAAACAAACAAAGTATTTTTCTCTAGTGTGTCTTCTGCCATCATGCACAGGCAGTCCACTCTTTCAGACATTCAGATAAACCTACTTTCAGGTTGCTTTATTTTACCTGCATCTTCATTTTGTGATCTCAGGAAAATCACTGAGAAAACAAACTGTGATACAAAACTTTCAAATATAGATGGCAGTAGAGCTCCTTTTGGCCATACTCTTCCCTTACCCTGTGCATAGGGAACAGTAAGGGAAAGCCCAGGGAGATTCCTGAATTGCAAATTAATGCTTAGTAATCTAGTTATGCATGCAGTGCATATTTGGGTTCTATTTTTAGTTGTTTCAAAGAATTAACTCCCTCACAACCCATGTATAGATTATAGTATAACAAGATTATCCAAATTCATTCTGCCTCCTGATTATGAAAGTGTCAGACACAGTGCAGTTGGTGCCTGTGCTGATTTTGTATGATAAATAAAAAATTAAAAACATATTTAAGAACACAATATTTAAGGTTTCCAGGGGCAGCAATCACACAGTACTTTCTAAGAGGCATGTCTGGTTGTTTACTATAAGCTGCCAATCACCATGTTCTCAACCAGTGCACAGCAAAAGAGGACAGCAGAAACTGGCGCCAGCCACCCAATCCACCACCTCCACCCCCTTCCTCACTGACCTCCAATTATGTCATGCGAAAAAGCTGTCTCCCATTCAAAAGCTTCCTTAATCAAACCCAATTAATTCCGCTCCTTTCCCTTATTATCCCCACTGAGGAACGCGTCTTTCCAATCAGCCTGTTAACTCCAGCCCGGGCCCCATCTGAGGCCATGGAGAGGGGAACAAAATAATAGATTATGCAATTAATTAGTCGTTAGAGACTTAATTGTTCTTAATGAATAAATACCAGTCTTTGGATCCTTGTGAGTAATTCACAGAGTAAGCCATTTTTACATTTGCACTCTACTAATCTTGTTGGTCACTTTTGGGTATTCCCAGATCTTTTTATGTTTTGTTTTGGTTTGTGTGTGTGTGTGTGTGTGTGTGTGTGTGGTAACAACAGCGCCCAGCACAGGAATAACTAGCTGCATCTCTACAAAAGTCTCCTCACTCATGTTTTTATTCATTAGATTAAAGAGAAGTAAGGTCAGACTGAGTTTGTGTACACTTCTCTCTTGACATTTCTTGCTCCTTTCCTTCTCAGTTTTGCTCTATTCACATTTATTTATTTGCTCTATTCACAGTTTTAAATGTAATTGTTGAATATTTAATAAGGGTAATCCTCACTACTTTGTTATAATCACAGTAGTTCTAAAATAGCATGAAAACAGTGAGTATTTCAGCATCAATCTTCTTACTCTCTGACATTAGGGATTAGGGCAAGGTTTATGTTTTCTTGCCACCAGATGTGTGATTTGGAGAACATGTGCTTTAAAGAAAGTAATGCTTCACAACAAAACATGTTACACTGTCAGACGCATTCCTGATTTCCTGTTGTTATTTATTGTTGACAGATTTTTACGTCACAGTTGTTGTATATGGTTGTTACATTATATGTTAAGCATCTTATCTCTACATATTCTCTTACTTCCACGATGACAGGACTGTAGGCCTATCTTTTGTAGTATATTATATGAAGGTTATATATGGTTGAACACCCACTCTGGTCTAATTAAAGGAAGTGAAACTTTTAGATCTGGCATGAATTGTCTAACCCTCAACAGTTGTCTGCCCAGAACAAATAAGGTCAGCTCTGACTCATCACGTTATTTCCGCTGTCAATCTAAAAAAACCCTACATTCTGTAAACAAATAAAACAAACCGACTCAGGTCAAAAACAGCAGACCTTGAGGTAGTTGGCCAAATTCTGCCCAAGCAAGCCTCACAAAAGCTTTTATGGTGACCGGCTGCTCTTTTCCCATGCTTCTTTTTGTGCCACTCAACCAGCTCAACGCATGCCTACCCCAGGCCCCGGGCCTCGGCCACACCGTGCCAAGATGTCCAGCAGTCAGTGTCTACTCCGTCAGGCTGGGCACTAATCCCTGAGCTGTCAGGGAACCCCGCGCTGAACTCATCCTGGCCCGCAGGAAAAGGCTCTAATTGGGGGATTTTCTACATCATTAACCCTGATGAGCAGCCATCCCACCCGTGCTCCCACCCCTCACAATTATTAATACTTCCTCCCAAGGCAAAAAGAAAACTTTACAGGCTGCACAAGAATGTTGTTTTAATCAGGCAGGGCCTTGTGCAGTTAGTTATGCATACTTCATGTTTGCATAGAGGGGGGAAGCCCGAATTAAGACATCATAAATCAGTTTATCATATCACACAAACTTGGGGCATTAATACTGAAATAACCTGAGTCATCAGCAGATGTTGTCAGGTCTAGATGAATTTGCATCAGCGATTTGAAATCCTGCTGTTAACACTGACAGTGGAAACAATATCAACACATCACCTTACATGTGCTTTTCGTTTCATTTTCCCCATCCATATTTGCATGTCCGTGTCAGCCCCAGATGGCCCTGCGATACGAGGGCCCCCTGATAAGACGTCCTCCCTGCCTTCCATCTGTCTGTGGGTGCAGTTCACACACTGGAGATGTGAGCGTGGCGGGACTGGCTCGCTCTGAACATGTGCTTCAGCAGCAGCACCTGGGGGCAATTAGGGAGCACTGGCCCCTGTGGCCTGCTGCCCCCCCTGGGGATCCTGATTGATTGGAGCCTCATCTTCCTAACGGGCTGGCAGGGTGCCACCAGTCAGGAGCAAGTGGTGGGAGAAGGGTAGTGGAAGGAAGGGTTTGCGGGTGGGGGTGGAGGGGAGGGGGTGCCAGCCCATCTCCTGTGGGTGTCTCACTGTGCCCCGGTGCTTGTTACACATGTAGAGAGATGGACCAAGTTTATGAAGGTGTAAGACACTGTTCACTTTCAGCACTTCTCCACATTCCACTCTCCACATTCCATACCTCCTCCACTGTGCTCAGTCTGAATTCTGTTCTACAGAGAAATGTCAAAGACTGTGAAATCTATCAAACTAGAGTTTATTTACAATAACAGTTGTGCAGAACAAGGACATTAAGATGTCAAAATGTCAAATGACAACATTACAGGATGTTACAGCAACGCCTACCAGAGTATGATCAAATGATGACTACCCAGGTGGACCACCTGTGCACATAAGTCCAGGTTGTAAGACAGCTTTCAACTTTGGCTTACATTCAGTCCAGAAAATAATTGTCATTAAAGGCAGAAATGATGTGTTTTCATGGTCTTGTGAATGACTTTTTATAGGATTTGTGTTGGATTGTTGTTTTTTTTGTACTCGGACAGAGTGACAGAGGTGAAGTGATGAAACGTGAATGATGAAAGAAGGGAATCCAGGATAGTTCATTGGTATTCAAAAAACTTTACGTCTTCAGAAAGTAAAGACACTCCTTAAAAAATACAAAATGTTCAATATGACATGCTATATCAAAAACAAATTTAAAAATTGCAACCTTTTTAAACCCTTTTTTTCTTAAAAAAAGGGGGGTCGGCAGAAGAGGAAGAAGAAAAAAAATGGAACTGACTGTGAACATTGTGTTTGCTATTGCCTGTCAGCGCAGACTGGCTGAGTTTCCTTTAATAAAGTAGTCTGCAAATTGCACTTCTGTGAGGAGGGCTTTTCCCACTCCCTTTTCAATGAAAATATAGTATGAAAATACCCCTCTATGAAAATACAGTCAACTCATCTTCAGTCTACTTAATGAATCTGAGGAGAACAATGGGGAATTCAATTAAAACAGATCACTTCTGTCAGGGTCAGTGTGCATAATTACTTTCACATGATGAGTGAAATTATACATCAGTGGAGTTTAGCAAAGAGACCCATACACCACAGACCCCTTATTTCAAAATGTCTTTCAGAGACAATGTCGTTTTTTCCTCTTTTTCCATTATTCTATATCGAAGTCCTGGAGCAGAGGCCTTGTAGTGTGGCCCATGACCGTTTTTCCTTAGGAACTTTAAACAAAGGAGATGGGCTTGGATCAATTGAGCCAAACAATGGTGGAGCCTAGTGGGGTGACACATCAGTCAGGTCCCCTTCTGCTCCTCTGCACGTACAGGCTGAGATGGCAGGGCTGAGCTGCCAACAGGATTTCTCCTCTAATGACCACTGAAGCAAAGAGGCTTCTATGGTTGACCTCTGCTGCTTCAGCGCCCTACTATTTAAAACTGCTTGTGACTCGGATGCACCAGCTATTTGGTCAGAATTGGAACCACTCCAGGATACACACTCATCAGGGTTAAATGAGAGTTTCTTTGCACCAAAAGCTGTATTTTGTGCATCTTAAGTACAAGAAACATTTGGACCGCCAACAGTTTAGACAAAGTCGTTTGAAAAGTTTACAAGACTTGCAATGTCAAGTAATGAAACCTAACCACAGTCCAATGATAAGTTATTGTACAAAATTCCCTGAAAGGGATTTATCGTTATTCGTATTGTAATGCATCCGTACATTACTGGAAAGCATTACATCCAGTGGGTCAATATACCTGCAATTACCATAATTTGTTCATGCCAGCTCTACCCTGCTTTTTGTCCACAGATCTGCAAAAAGAGACTGCTCCTCACTATCCAAAATCTAAAAACTTTATCCAGAAGTGTTACACATGGCAATCCAATGTGTAAATAATACAGTGTGTCTATGTCACAGCAGAAAAGTGATCCATTTCATAACTGGTATGTATGCTTTGCATAATAGTCTAACATTAAAGTTGCAGTTACAGGTGTCAGGTACTCCAGGAACAAACACTTTGTGCTGAAGGTTTTGGCAAAGATAGATTTGGCCAAGAACCATTTAGAGTTGGAGTCCGGAAGATAAATGTGTACATCTGCAGAATATATGTATGAGTTTTTTTTACAGAGCCTATAATAAAAATATGTCTTCTGTCAGATAGGCACGCACCTCTAGTAGTGAGACCATGACACCAGATGAATGCAGATAATACAGGATGCTGCTCTAGAACAGGGAAACAACAGTAACCTCGTACAATCCTCTTTCACAAAGTCAGCTCTTTGAGATAAAGGATGAGATTAGAAACATGACTGAACAAATAAGATTGGTCAGCAAGTACAATCTACTGCTGATTTCAAAACAAATCAGCACACAAACTTAAAAAAAAATCAACCATTTTGTTTCACAAGATTTTGACATCAAACCTTCCAGTTTTTTTATGATTCCACTGGGCTCTTTCACACATAGTTCTTATTTTGCTCAGATTCATTGCTTGGTGTTCAATGGCACTCCAGACACTTCACTCCACACTTCATCCTCCAGCCTGCACACCAGAGATCACCGTGCAAAAACGACAGCTCCAGCTGGAGCACGCTATAAAACCAGTGTCTCTATTTCAACGGCAAGAAAGTAAGCAGGACAAGAAAAGAAGGAATGTTCCAGATGCCATCATCTGCTCAATATGAAAATAGCCCTCTGACAGTGAAAGGATACAGTGAGGTGAGAACCATGGATGAGCTGATCACATTGGTTGCCATGTTTTGTCCATGGACTGAATGTGCTCCTTGGCTTTCATCCTCAACGAGGCAATGCTGGAGCTTCGTTGATCCACATCCTCCAGAGGGTACTTGTCAGTGAATGCTGCAGGGCATTGGTATGGTGGCGGGGCCATCGTCTGCATCCCTTGGCCCATGGGTGGTGGGGTGTTCAGGAAACCATGGCTCGTATATCCTGGTTGAAGGCCCTGCGACGGGCCCATGAAACCTGGGATGCTGTGCACGGGCGTGGCACTGGTCAGCGGAGAGGTCAGCCATGGGTCCAGGGGCAGAGAGTTGGCCACTGGTCCCACATTGGTGTGTATGGGCGGCCGGTTGAAGGAGAGCACCGGAGAGTCGTGGAGCTTCATGCTGCTTGCATCCATCTTCTCCTGCCGCCTCCATTTGGCTCTGCGATTCTGGAACCACACCTATGTGGTGTACAATGTCGGGTTTAGTACCTCAGACTGGTCCACACATTTTTAAGGAAAACAGGAATGCAAAACACGGATCTCTAAACCAGAAAAAGAGCTAATGAGCTCATTAATCTTGTGACCACTCTACAATCACAACCACAATAAAATATAGCTGTGAGTTTAATCTAAACGAAAAAAAGTAAACAGCCCCATTTAGAGGAGACTACATAAACTTCAGAATGAAATATCAGGAGTATTAGTGTGAATGGCAACACTAAGTAGCCTCTGCTAATTGTCTTACAGGAGCATAAAAAGGTACCACTCATTATGTCTAATAGGATCCAAGCATGTATAGCCCTGTAAGACTTGAGAGGTGAGGAGAGCACAACAAACAAACCTGCACTCTGACTTCAGGGAGGTTAACTTTCATGGCCAGCTCCTCACGGCTGTAAACATCAGGGTAGTGGGACTTCTCGAAGGCACGCTCCAGCTCGTGCAGCTGGTAGGTGGTGAAGGTGGTGCGGTTGCGCCGGTGCTTCTTCTTGGGCTGCTCCTCGTCGGCAGGCTCCGGGGATTTGGCCTCGCCCTCAACGCCCTTGTGGAGTTCACTGACAGTCCCCTCGCACTTGTTAGAGTACATCTCTGGATCTGGACAATCAAATGAGGCAGAGGCTTAACATGCAGCAGAATGCTGTGATGGAGTCCTTCGACACAAGCAGCAGTACACATGAAGCCTGAGTGCTGGGGGCTTGACAATATGGATACAAAAGCTCTATAAACAAACGCAGTATAAAATATTGTCAGCAAAAGCTATACTGAAAATGCTGTTGTTCTGAATGCTTTCAAGCACATCTTCTCATAAATAGCAGCCTACCTCTTGCTACGCCATATAGGTTACTGGTAGGACTGCTTGCACCAGTAGCTTTCACTCTAGTCTCTCCCCAGGCAATCTTACAGGTAAAACATACGGGCCCCTGAAACCGTTAATAGTTTCCATGTAAAATCAGCTCTAATCTACCTACACGCTTTTATGTGAAGACAGCTTTGTCAGTAAACACCTTAAACATTTCCTGGCAACGCTAAGTCCTAGCCAGGCTGTGCATGCATGGGGGAAAATGATTCAATTAGCAAAAGAGGACCATTAGATCAACCAGATCAGGTTGTCAAATCCCTCTTGAACATAATGCACGTGTCCGTCATCTGTTGTTTGTAAACAGCCATGAGGGATTTTTAGGTCTGAGACAGGTGTAGTTCACCTCACAAAAGTTTTGACATTTGACAACATTGACAACACTCTATTATTTGACATTATAGTCTATTATTTGACATCACAGTCTATTAATTGACAACATAGTCTATTTTTTGACATCACTTGTGGCTGGTACAAACAATCATTAACCTCTGGATATACAACCACAGTGAAATTACTCCTTAATTGTATCTGACAGCCATTTAACTGGGCATTATACTCCAAAGCTTAAAAAATGTACTTTCAATATTTCACCAAATACACAGACATATCTATTGCTGATGTCAAAACAGGTGACTCAATAGCTCTCCTCTACAGAAAGACCAGATGGGCTAACATACATGACAAACTCAAGAGAAAAGGGGTACCCAAACTACCATGAGTTATGGATTGGAATATGGGACTGATTCAAAGCATATGCTTTGTCGTGTATCTGGTGCAATGCTTTGCTATGCTATCATTTGTTTCAGCTTTTCCTTGACGCAGTAATGATGGCAGGAACTTTCCATTAACCGTCTGCCAAGTATTACTCTTAGTGGCTTATGGCACTCAGAGCTTTGGATAAGTGAGGAACACACCTTTTTGAGTAGGCCTATCTAATATTCAGCATTGGTATGTGTGCACTCTCTTCTTCCGCTGCCATCAGATGTAGACACCTTCTGTTTAATGTGGATATGAAAAAAACAGCTAAATTTGGTGTGTTCCTGGAGCATGAGAGCATCCTGAAGAGCCTTACCATGAAAAGAGGGCTGCTCCGTGTTGTCCCTCAGGCTGGAGAGGTGTCCATAGGAGTGGGTTTGGTTCTGCTTTCTGGGGTCTCCCAGACCCTCCACTCCAACTTTGTGGGGCCCGGTATGACCAGCGGGGTTAAGCAAGGGGTCCTGCTCCTTACTGAAGCCTAGGATGACATCAATGCTGTGGACTCGGGTCCCCACAGCTGCCCCACCTCCTTTAACTATCTCATGGAAGTTATTGGGCGAGAGGCAACCTTCGTCCACCATGTTCATGCTATCCAGTGATAAATGCATTCGAACGTTAGGGATTGTCCCAGGTCCTCCAGCAGAGATCCAAATTTAGGAGGGAGTCAGAGCAGTCCACTGGTATCAGAACCTGTCAAAAACAACAGAAAAAAACAATTATAGGATGATGTAGAAAATCAAACTTTTATTGGATCATTAGCCATTAAATGTTTGAGGACTTACCTCTGACAACTAGAACTTGAAAAGCACTGTTTGTTATATCCAAATACCCTACCCTTCATTTTAATAATACTGGCCAGTGGATAATGTTGCAGGGAATTAAAGCCCAGTGCTGACTGTTGGTTTATGAAAAATAAAGTATGTGTCAACATGCATTACTACAACATTTTCTTTTGAGTGATGTAAATAATCCATATTACACTTTAGGCCTACAGCTTTTTGGCGAAATTATCTAAATTCTGGACGATATCAGTTTTATCGACATTCAAATGATTTTTTTTTGCAGGGTAGCATAGTCAGACTGTCTTCAAGTCCTCAATGAAGCTAAATCTCATTTTGCGAAATAAAGTTAATTTTGACATCAAGTAAATCATTTCTATATCAAAAACACCTCGATGTCGCCTTTTAAGATGCTTAAAAGACAGAGTAGTTAGGACCTACCTCCTAAGGGATGTGATTCCAAACTGAAGTGCGAGGATATTCCACCTGTTCCTTCCTGGCAGAAGAGCTGGACACAACACGCCTTCGCTTTCGTAAAGCGGCTCAGCCTCCACTCAGTAGGACTTCGCTTTTAACGCTCATCCAGGTTAATCAGCAGTTTGTAATGTATCTTTAAAACATCACATTCCCTTATTTTGTCGAGCAGGTATTCTCAGTCTACAAACCCACAGAGCTATGCTGAAGAATGGCAATAACTAGGGGAACGAAGTGGTTTATTAATTGGAATCCTTCCCCTTTAAGAATGATTGACAGTTGTTTTCTAGTCAAGTAATTGCTCTAAATGTAGCTCGCACTCACCCCACAGGAGGAGGCCAGGGCTAATGAAGCAAAGACAAGACTGTCTTTCAAAAATCTATTGTTTTAAAGACAATAGACTTACCAAAAGTTTTCGTTAATCCCCTCATTATCCCAGTGAAAGACTATATATCTCTATGTAAACTTTCTACCCATGCATGCATGTGTATTCTAATGGAAGAGGAAATTTTACGATTTCATTCACTAAAAGTGTTTTGAAACGTTAACATGCAACTTTGGTGGCTATGACTCTTCCTGTCTGTTTAATAGCATGTAGCCTACACGCTGTGAACATCAAAAATGACCACAACTATAGTTCAGTTATCTAATCTAAGGCTTTAATGCACATAAGTGCATGGAACGATAAAAAAGAAATCATATGTAATCAAATAGGCTATGTTCAATAATGTACTATCTACTATCCTTATCATTTTTGTTGTCTCGTGTTCCTGTCTTTAAAATCTGGAATTATATAGTCTCTCTGATGTCCTAATATTAAAAATGTATTAATCGAGCATTTATGTACATATCAAACGTTTATTTATATACAATAATTAGGATGTATGTATGTTACAAGTAGCCTGTTAGCTACACATTAGCCTATATTCTGCATTTTCAGCTTTGAGATTTGCCAACTGGTGCCACTTGTAAATCTGAATGTGTTGATGGGCTGGGTGTCAGAGAGAGCAGCAGTGCACCTACTGAGAGGAAATGCCTAATAGCAAATAAAGATCTGACTATTTGGCACAACTGTATATTTCTATTTATTTTATTTGTCCTTTATTTTACCAGGTGATGTCCCATTGAGATATTAAATCACGTTTGCAAGAGAGCCCTGGGCCCCCAGGGGTGGTAAAGTAAGAGTTAGCCCTAAACTCTGAAGTCACTGTAAAGTGGACCATGACATGCAGTAGCAGATAAAAATATTGGATGATGGAAGGTTATTGTCCAGTGTCTGTATAACCAGTTATTATATGGCTCTCCAGAATGCTGTTCCATTTACTCTGAATGGGCCTTCCCAATGTTCAGAGGTCAGTTATTTCTGTATAATGAATGATAGAAGTTGAACTTAGTGCAGAAACTCTATTAAGAGGTGGATAAACTCCATTTGAGAGGTAGGTAAACTGCAATTTTGCTTTTATCATTGAAGAGTCAGATATATTAATATGCAAATGGTTGGCCTATACTGACATTTTAATAGGAAATTGAAAAAGACTATAGACTATTGTTTAATATCAATTAGCAATTAATAGCAATCAATAAACAAATGTAAGTAATTGCTAGATTTCTATTTCATGAGGACCATTATTATAAAGTATTGCCAACTACTCAATCCAAACTAAAGTTTTGAAAGCTCTCCATGTGATTGAAGTTAACAAGAATATGGATAGAGCAGTTCCCTGGTAAAAAATAATAATGTTTTATGTTACTGCTTGGTAATTATGTAAAAGGTAAAATAATACAACAGGAACTTGATAAAACAGATACATCAATATAGTATCAGAAATTTGTAATATCTAAAACACTTTGCTAATCGTCCACTTAGGATCAGTCAGAGTGTTGACATTGGAATGGTGTCACTGAGCCTTGCGATGGAGAGGTAAGAGGTACATTTCCTGGTAGGCCTAGAGAACCCCATATGGTTGCTAATGCAAAATCCCAGAGAATGCACGCATCGTAGAAAAGCTGATGGCATGCAAACATTGTCCCTTTGTGCTCAAGGTCGGTATGAAAGAAGACATAGATCAGATGTTTGGTTAAATAAAGTTTTACTGCACTGTTCATTCATCAACACCACAGGATATACAGTGACTATACCATGTGCCACCCAATCAAAAAGGATGCCAAGAGTCTAGGAAGGGGACCTTTCTAAATGCAATGTTTTTACAAATGTGGGTAGGTGACTCCTTTTCTGAGAATCAAAAGCCAAGATTAATGTATGTGTGGAAACAGTAAACTACTGGGTATCAACAGAAAGCAATGACTCGTTAGCCATCTGGTACTGGCACCTAAAAACATTTCTCCCTCAAAATTAATAAATTTGTTCCCTTTTTTCAACACACACTTCACAGTCACCATACAAAATGTAGCTGTAATTCTATAACTTCATGGATTCATTGAGGTTCATATTATGGGTCATATTTCTATGCCCATCGATCGATGTACTCGGCAGGATTTAACGGTCCACAAGAAGTGGTCAAAAGGACAGGGGATCCAAAAGTCATCTGTGAGCGCGCTATCAATCAAGCTCATGTATTTTCCAATTATCGGCGATTATTCCATCAAGCCTGTGCATTTTGAGAACTTCTACTGTTATTTCCCCATTAGCCTAATTGAGTACAAATTGGTTAAGATGGTGCAGCACAGCTATCAAGCTGCTTAGGTTTATCAGATGACAATATAAGCCCTCTGATCCTATTAGGGACAAAGTAGCTAACGCTTAAAGGCGCTGTGTCAGCTTACTGGGGACATGGCTTTAGAAAGAGGAAAAGAACATGAGGGAGGGCGAGAGAGAAAGAAAGAGAGGGAGAGCAGATGAAGCGATGAGTGAAGCAGTACGATTTGCACTGTCCGACACTATTTTCCTTGAGTAAACTCTAGGCTAGGAAATTAGCTAAGTTAGAAGAAGGTGATCTTATAGGAACACAGATATCTCACTTGTTCAATAAGGGTCACATATGTTATTGACTTTTCTCCCACATGGGAATTTTGAATAGTACAAGTTGGGGTAAGCCACTTGCCTGTATGAGTGGTATTTGTATGGAACTTTCTATTGTTTAGACGACAGATCGAAAGCTCTGTGATCAGTGACATCAACTCATTCAGAAGACTAATAAATATATGATAATACATATATCTAGAGATGTGATAATTGAATGTGTGTTCTGTCATAATTCAAATCTTACTTTAATAATCCAAATGGTAAAACCAAACTAGGCTTCCTGAAGTCTGCATGTGATAATGATATTACACTGTAAATTAGCACATCGTTGAAATTAAATAAATAAATCAATCTAATTTCAATGCAACTCCTTTTAACAGAGCCACAGTGACTAAACAGCACATTACTATGTCCTCAACATAAACACATGAGCTGCCTGGTCCTGGTGGAAAGTAGACCTAGGTCTATTTGTTTAGAACTGTTTGCAAAATGAGGTGGTGAGACATAATTAATTTGATCAGGGCATTTCTCTTCTGTCCAGTTTTCCTAACCTTTTAGTGGGGTTGGTAATGGCTAACACACTGACAGACAAACAACTGTAAATGAAAACACAACCCCTCAGAGTGAGGCTGCTGACTGAGACGCTACCCTGTACCCTACCCTTTCTGCATTAAAGAGTGAGGATTGAACACTTTAAATAATATGATTGACCCTTGACTCCTCCATTATCACTTAATCTGATACTCTTAACATCATTAAAGGTGAAACTGCTTCAGACAGTGACGCAGACTAGTGTTTAATCTGTTGCTTAAGTGCCTTACCTGTCATTTATACACTTCCGGACCTTTTGACCGAGTTTCATAATTATGACCTCTGTAAGAATGTGATACTGACATACATATTACACTGGATCAAGCAGAAGAGATGAAGTGACTTAGCTATAGTGCTATAGGCATGAAGTGATCAAATCTGACACAAGCGTTGTTGAGAGTTGAAAGAGGTAATTTTCTTCCTTTTCAGGAGCCAGTAGAGGGAGTCAGCCGTCCCAGAACACCAAACACCGTCACTGATTCTGCTTACAGCCTTAATAGGATTAAACTAAATCAAATTATTAATGTTTGCTTTTAAATCAGGCCCTTTGAAGCAACTCATGGACCAATCATGTTGAACCTTCTGCCTTTATGTATCTTGTTATGACGTTATTCACTTGTGTAAATTCCTGTAGACATGAAAAGCATTTAAAGGATATAAACTAAAAAAGAAAAGTATGATTTTCCAAAAGTCCAAAAGTGTTTTTTCCAGCATAGGAATTTAAAACTTTTAATGAGCTTCAGCAAATGCCACACATTAACATTATTTTTTTTTAATGTTTGGTTTTACTCTTTCATTGGTCTATGATCATCAGACTTAAAAAGGAAAATTGAACTTGAACGTGTCTTGATTCTGAAGTTGAATTTGTTCTTTCTTGTTCACCAGCTCCCCATTATACTCCCGCAACAAATCGGCCAGACTTGAGATGGTTTGCAGGTTCTGTGATTACATATTTTAATATCATCTTTCCTGTCTGCTCACTTCCTCCTAGTCGGCATGGTCTTATGGTCCTGGATTACTGCATTCCCATGGGGGATTAGGAGGGCCACAAATCATAAGAAATACACACAAAATCACAAAGGGGAACTCGAGGACTTGCCCCTTCAATATGAAAAGAATTTATTATTATTGTTTCATTATTTATTTAGCCAATGTAAGTCATGTCATCATAACTCCATGTCTTTGGGTTTAAATTCATGATTTTCAAATTCAGTTTTATATCATATTGTGGTAAGACAATGACAATAGCTTTATGCCTACTGTATTGTTGGTCAGCGACCCTGTTATGTCATAAACCTCTCACTACATAATGTTCCCCACTGTGGTTTATAAAAATTGTAGATAATACAATAATTGTAGATAATACAAAAAATTGTACATAATACAACCACAATGGGGCTCCGTGGTAGCCTGACAAGGCAACTATAACATCAAAATGTATAGTCTGGCCAAGACTGATTGACTGGGCTCAATCCTAGGGAAGGAATCAGTGGTTGTCTTTCAAGTGGATAGCACTACGGCAACAGCAAATGCATCCTTGAGTGCCTTTTTCTGCTCAACTTTCAAAGAAAAGCCCAAGTCTAATTTTTCTAAAGTTGATGCTAAAGTCAAAAGACCACTATTCCTCGGCCACTTTTGTTGATTTGCACCTTCACAGCCCTGTTGTTACTGTATTAAGACACTTTACAAAGACAGCGCAGTGAAAGTCCAGTGGTAGACCTATTAATGCCCCAATGGTGTGTAGCTTGATGTACCTGCTGAGCAAAACTGTTTGCTACTGCTAGGGTGTGTCTATATTTCTAGGCTAGCTGTGTGGACTATTCCATTTAAAATGACATGTATGAGGATGGGTTAAGCCAAAATGTTTGTAATCCATCTTGTTGTCCTAAGACTCCTTGTATATTTCGGCTTGTAATACTGTGTGCATTTGTGCTCATAAGGGTGTGTGCATGTGTGTGTGTGAGCACAAAAGATGGGGAGATGTTCTGTGAATACTCCTTTTGGCCTATACCCACCTTTCACAGAATAGTGTGGCATATACCCCAAGGAATCATTGACAAAAAAATTGTAGATGAAAAAAGAAGGAAAACCAATCTCCTATCTGATCACACTGCACTAGCACAGAATGAGTTGCTTCACAATGATTTTCAAAAACCAATTCTGGAATAATGCATGTACTGTAATCTGTTCAGTTTTACACATGCTGGGATTTGTTCCTTTCCTAAAGAGGTATTACACAAACCTGAAGAGAGTGCTGGATTAACATTCACAAGCATCTCCATGGTGTTTAATCAGCCAGAATATACAGCACAAGATGCAGGCAGTTTGGATGTACCACCATCTTTGCACAGGCCATGGACCAGATATTTCACATGACTGTGTGACAAGTCATGTGAAAGGAGAAAAAAAAAACTTCAGGGAGATTTCTCCTGACAAAAACAATTAATCTTCTCAAGAATATTTCATTCTCTATTTTCACTAAAAGATGCAGCAGAACTAGATGTACTACCTATATCGTATGACCAGTATATCGTATGACCACTGCACATTGTACCATGTGTCATTCAAAGAAAATCTATTTCCAAGATGACATCTCATCTTTTGAACCACGATTCTTACAGATTTACTCCTTTGAGCTGTACGAATACACATACTATATATAGATTTCTATTTCAAATTCTGAATTCAGTCTGTGAAGTCAAGAACCGACCATCAAAGCAAACGAAATTTGGGTGGTACGTAGGTCTCAAGGAGCTGCATCAAACGACCACCTATTGACAGGCAAATAATATCAAAATAGCTTGTTTTTCTTGTGAGCAAATGATTCCCCAGACACTGCTCCCCACCTGAGCTGGACCCCCTGAAACACAGGTTGGTTAGACACAGTTTTCATGGAATAAGTTGAGAACTGTAGAGCCAAAGAAATTTCAGTGGTACGTAGATCTCAGTGAGCCACAACAAACAAGCCCTTATACACCCATGTGTGGTGTAGCACCACCTACTGACAAGCCCAAAATGGCAAAATTGGTCATTTTTCTTGTGAGCAAATTTCCGACAGCCATTCCAAGGTCACTGAAACACCAGGTCCCTTGAAACTTTGTTGAGATGTATCCCCAGTAGGCCCATAGCACATAATAGCCTCAGTGAAAGATAGGCCTCAACTTCCCATTTGTGGAGTAGCGCCACCTATTGACACATAAAAATAGCTATATTTTGGAGCAATTACCTTCAGTGATTCTCAGGACACTAAAACAGTGGGTCACTTTAAGCTCACTGGGCTCATATGTCTTAAGCAACACATAATGTTGCCAACTGAAGTGTCCTGTTTTTGCATTTTTGTCTTGGTGGTGCTACACAACAAATGAGTGGATATGAATTTGTTTGTGTCTATGTGTGACCTACATACCACAAAAATTTTGTGATCCAGGACACAATGGTTGCAGAGTAACTGAATGAAATCTATTTTGAGTGTGGTGGGGTCCTCGGGAATCAAAAAAGGTTACGCACTATGAGCCTCGTGGGGCAGTATTCTAACCAAGTTTCATAAGATCTGGTGTTTCAGTCTCCCAGGAATCATTGACGGAAATGTAAACGGTACCTACAAAAAAAAAAATCTTGTCTTTCAATCAGTGGTGCTACATCATGCATGACATGAATGAACCTACATGCCGCTAAAATTTTGTTGGCCAGGGCGCAACAGTTCTCAAGTTATTCTCTCAATAGGTGGTGCTATACCACACATGTGTGGATGAGGGCTCATATGATGCAGCTCCTTGAGACTTACGTATCACTGAGATTTCTTGTCAAAAGCTACTACGTGCTATGAGTCCTCTGGGACTAGATGCACACTCCCTGAAGAAAAATTCTGCACAAAGCAAACCCAAAACCCCAAATTCCTGATATTTTCATCTTTGTGTCTCTCAATAGGTGGCGCTACAGGGTAATAGGTGGGCTCATTTGATGTGGCTCCTTGAGACCTACACACCACTCAAATTTCGTGAGCACAGAAAACTGTTGGACCACCCCGTGTTCCGCCGTCTCTGTAAAGAAGTGTACATCCATTGTATGAAAGCCAGTAGAAAACAGATGTAACCTATACATTGCCGTCACAATCTATAACCTTTTGTGGCAATCCGAATGGTGCCACTGTGATGGTCTAAACACCTGGGAAAAAGAACTCCTAATCTTTCACTCTTCTTGTAACAGCATTCAGTATAAACAGTGAAACACTGCATACAATTGTGTGCTAAGGCCTTCTTTTTCTGTTGTGATATTTTACAAGGGATTACACTGTATGACGATACAGTATACTACAGTAGGAATGCTGTGGGATTGGCTTGATTCTGCACAACCTTGGCTAATAAATCCCTCATATTCACTTGTCAGTTCCCTCTTCAGGTTCTGTGTGCATGGTGCCTGCTATAAGCTTGATGTAGTCCACTGATGTTGACGTCTCGGTGTAAAGACTAGCAGTGTGTTTTACAGTATGATTGCAAACACCATAAAACCAAAAATGACTACTGCTCATTCATATCTATAGCATGTATTCTTACTGTTCATGAAAAGCATAGGGACACCAGATGTTTCCTTGAGGGAATCTAAGCAGGTGAACTCAGATAAGAGGTGTAATCCTTGATCCCTAAATCCACTTTGCCCAGTAGTGATACCTGGAAATGTAAAAGAGGATTTGATCCTACTGTCACTGCCACTGTTCACTACATGTGGTTCAGCTCAGAAACTTGCCTTTTGGCTGACATTCCATACAAAACATAAAACATAAAACTCCATGAAAGATTCCATGCTTGCAGTCTGGAAGAAGGCATATGGCATGGGTGAGCGCTGAAATCCCCATGGTGTCTGATGTGTGACAGTCACTGCTCCTCAGATGTATGTCAGACACTAACTATGCATCCATATGCAGACCCTTCCTGTTTTCAAGCCTACAGCTTCCCAGGAACGTCTCCTGTAAAAGAGAGCATCTTAAGCTAGGAGCCGCATGCTGCCAGAGTTCATAACTGAGTTAAAGAGGATGCCACTCCTTGACAACACAGAGATCCTCAGTTCAAGAACCTGGCACAGGGTCAGGGGCTCAGAGTGTTTACCTGAGGACAGCAACCCTGTGGGACTCACCTTTATTGTGTCAGTCAGGTACCAGAGTTCTAAAACTACAGTGGTAGAGTCAGTACGAGTATAACTTAGAAGGCTAATGCAATACTGCTCTGCTTCTACTGTAGCTTAATTTATCTCAAAAGAACATTTTGAGATAAACCAGGGAATAGCAAGGACAATTTGAACACATGAAAAAGTGTACGTCACAGGAATGGCTCTGGCACCCAACTTAAAAGTTAACTGTACTCGTGAACAATCCAAAAATGTATCTATGTTGAAAAAATCACTCTGAGGAAGGCAAATGCTCTTTTAAATCTTCTAATATGTTTGAAATTTCTTTAAATATTAGATCTCATCCTTTTACAAGCTTTAGATACACAAAGCAAATCCAACATAGGCCTATGGTAATGAAAAGAAAGAGGATAAAGACTCAATCTGTGGTATATCCCGTGGGTAAAAGACAAATACCAGGCTTACAAAGCATTAAAACTAATGACATATTTAATTTTGGGTGTAACGTGACAACCAAACAAAACAAAAGGGGGAAAAACTCTCCCTGTATAAATCTTTCAGAAACCCATCAGTTGCATAGCGCAGGGTTCATTATGCAACATTTCAATAATCCAGGTCAAGTGTGAGGAGGGATGTGTGTATGAGCATGACTCCATCAAAATACCAGCAAATGTCCCTTTGTCCCAAGAGGTCTCACAAAACTGTGATGAGTCAGAGAAACTGTTGTCCTGAGATCTTAGCTCGGATGAACTGGGAAGAAAAGAGGATATCTGAACCCAATCCCCTGTAACTCCAGAAAGCCTCTTCACATAGGCTGCAGCCTGCTTTGTAATTCCTTACTTATATCAGCAATAACATTCAAGATTTTACATATTAAGCTCTGAAGCACTGGGCATATTGCTGGACAATTACAGTACAACACAAGCAGATACTGGTGATCTGCATTTTAATCCCAGATAAAGCATTTCCCCCTCTCCCTCAGATCCCATTTGGCTAGATTGCGTTTTGTCAATGGACCGTGAATGTCTGAATCTAAGCATTGCCTACCTGATTCTGTAAAAAAAAAATTGCTGTAGACTTTCTGCAACTTTTAACACTTCATGCAACACATTAATTTGAAATTCAACAGAAAGGTATGCATGTAGCTTTGTCATTATCAAAAATACATGTTTTGTTACAAGTATGCACTCGACCATTTTACAAGTCCAAATTTAGTAGACTAGTAGTTCAGTATAAAATCTGATCAAAATAGGGATAAAGGAAGTACAGATGTGGAAAGTCTGGAGAGACACAGTAGAATATATGCCATGAAGTAGTACATATCACACCTGAAACCATCTGCTAAAGTACACATTGCAGTTAGAGTCATGTCCTACTCTACTGGAGACTCATGTTGTCCATTTCCCATTTCCCTCTGGAGCTTGTCTCTGAGCTTGTGGAAGGAAGGCCTCTTTCCCGGCTCCTCCTGCCAGCAGCTCCTCATGAGCTGGTAGAGTGCTGGGGGGCAGTCCTCAGGGGACTCCATCCTGTAGCCCTGCTCCACTTGCTCACGCACGTCTTTCAGTGACTACAAGAGCAAGCACAGAAGAGGGGCACGTCATTCCTATGAATACACGCTGCTTAATGGTCTATTTTTTCAATCAACAATTCTTTCAATTACATGGAAGTTGTTTTGTGTGGTAGTTGCCATTTTTGGTGTATTCTGCACGCAGTGCTTTTCATTAGATCCATCAGGTTAGAAAGTATATTACGCATTTGATAGTTCTAAACAACACAAACAGGACTTAAGCATGTTATAGCACAGGAGCTGGTTTTGCTGTAAAGAACAGCAGACTGTTGGATGGTGAACTATTGCTTCACCTACACTGCACAGAGGCACAGTGAAGCCAGGTTCATCTCAAGAGAGTGAGCCAGTCCAGTTAGCTACTAACAGAAATAATTCTGTGTACCAAGAGTTAATGAGATATGTCCTAACAAGGCCATTATAGTTAACCTTGTCCCTTGTCAAGTTAACCTTGCCCTGTTAACAAACTTTGTTGAACTGTTGGCTGAATCCAAGGAAACCTAAACCCCTAAATTTGATTAACTTGAACTCTGTCTTTCTTATTTTCCACAGTCCAGCTTCCCCTCAAAGGCAACAGAAGAACATTTATGGTAAATGGCATTTCAAGTCTTCATTGTTATAGAGCCTCATAGATAGGTCTCTTTCCATCACAACACAACAGTTACAGCATCACAACATCATCACAGAGATGGTGAGCTGACACAATTGGCCTATTTGTGACTGGGTTAACGTCAATGAGACCAGGATCAGGGATCCTGGAGATCAGGAGTAGAGCAAGTTTCCACCAGGCTGATTCCCATTAGCATCTAGCAACCTGATCCCATTAGAACCTAACAAAAGTACTGAAGAACACAACTACTTGGAGATAAAATTGTTGCCCTCCTGACCCTAATTCAGGTGCACTGAGGACACTTTCTGACTTGACCCACACTGCCTGCATGCATGCATGGACCCAGTGTCATGAATGACAAGCCTAGTTGTATGGGAATGGTTGTGCACAGGCCAGGACGTTTGTCTGACGAGACTTTAGGACCATGTGTAACACAGGGATCTGGAAGTAAGATAATCCCTGCCCCACCACCCCACCCCATCCGACCCCAGCCGACCTCACCACCATCCCACTCTCTCCCCCTTGCATTTCCTCTGCTGGCTTGCTGCCATGAGGAGCTGTTGCCATAGAAACAAGCCCCACAAGCATTAATCCGGGTTTATCCCTGCCTTTATTACCTGCTTAGTGAAACCGCTTTGATTTCTCCATGTCACATACCTGTGTGGTGAGTAACTGACAGAAACACAGGCAAAGAAGATGTGCTCATGCAATGGAAGCAGGTGACCGTCATCAGACTACCACATGGATGTTGTGAAGACAGAGATTCAGCTAGCATTTGACTACTCTACACTTTATCTCTTTCAGATTGAGTCACTAAGTTTTGCTGGGTTTTACATTTTTTTTCCCAAACCCATCAAGGCTGATGTGCTTATAACAACTATACTATAACACAACAATGTCTCTGAGCTGTGCTGATCATCAACAGTAGCTAAGTGGGCTCTTACTAGGATGTCTGGGGTTTAGTCACTTTACTTATTTACTTTTAACTAAATTCTACACTTAGATTTTTTAATCCCTTTAGTCCTGACGGACCACAGACTATCCTGACAGTCCGAGCTTGAGAGAGTTGCCCTTAGCTCACCATCTTTGGGTAGGGCTGACGGCCGTAGGAAAATGTCTCCCATAGGAAGATCCCATAGCTCCAAACATCTGACTGTGTGGAGAATTTCTGAAACCAGAAGAGTCAACAGCACAGTGCTACTTCAAAACTGAGCATCAAATACAATATCTTGCTGTTTTATTGCTGTTAGTACTTCTATAGCATTTCTATTAGCAAAGTGTAATGTTAACGTCAAAAACAGTGTTGAGGACACCAACCCCACCTCTTTCCTCAAGGCCTCTGGCGCTGTCCATTTGACAGGTAACTTCACCTGCTCAAAGCCCTTTGAGTCCCCTTTGGTTAGGCCAAAATCACTGACCTTGGCCACTGTGTCCTCAGACACCAACACATTACGTGCTGCCAGGTCTCTGTGTACCAGCTTTTTGGACTCGAGGTACTCCATTCCTTCACACACATCACTGTTAACAAAATCAACAGCATTATTCTCATTGACAGTGTTAAACAGTCTACAGTGGTTCAAAATAAAATGTTCTATTCAGTCAAATGGTAGTGAACATCAGAAAAACACAGGAGGGGAAAAAAAGACAAAGCCTTACAGTGCAAAACGTATCAGCTGGCCAAAGCTGATCTGAGAGCGCCCTCTTGTGCGTAGAAAATTCACAAGGTTGCCCTAAAACACAGACAACTACCAAATTTAAAGCTTACAACTACTACTACTAATTATAATAATAATAGCATATATTTACACGTCTAGTACAATATATTTCCTTTATTTGGGCACACTAGTCCTTTACAACAAATTTGGCTTAACACATACCTTGGCCATCAATTCTGTGACTATGTACAATCCATTGTGTAAAATCACACCCAACAACCTCACCAAATTCTTGTGCTGGAGTTTCCTATGGATGACAAACCAGAGACTGAGGTAGCTAAATCAAACACAATGAATTAAGCCTAACCATTTTTCAAGATCTTTAATGCGTAGTCTGTAAACAAACAGATGTTTAGTGCAAAGATTTAAGAGCATTGCCAGACCTATCTGTATTAAACTGCACATATCTCAAAAGAAAATCTTGCAAACACCCATACTGAAATGCCAACTGCAGTATAAGAAAAGTTTGTAAAGGTGCTTCTAATTTGCCATCTATACACAGAAACACAGAGAGAGAGAGGGAGTACAACTGACGTCATGACTGCTGTCTCGGACAAAAAAGCTTGAGCTGTAACATCACACTTAATATTCTTCACTGCCACCTGCTGGCCCATGTACTCCCCTTTGTACACCTCTGTGGACAAATCAAAATCACTACAAGTCAGTGCCTAATTCAGAAAGCAGCAAAGAAACTATTGGCATAAGCAAGAATCTCTGATAAGAAATGCAAAATCTGATAGACAATGTTTGACATCTGAGTCCTCTTGAAATGAATTGTCTCATATTATTAAAGAAGAAAACATAGCCTTATTTCACATTCTGAAAGACTCACCTCCAAACTCACCCTCTCCAATACTTTCTCCCAACACAAGCTTCTCCATATCCATGAGCCATCCCGCTAAGGCCGAAGGCATGAACATTTTTGAACATTGTTTTTTTTCAGCATACTTACTTACAAAAAACATGCATCTAAAACATGAGTCCATGTGGATTCAATATGAACGCAATTTTGGCAGTAAAGAGTTTTGTGATAAACATGTGGAATGTCAAGAAAATCCCCACACAACTCATCACAGGACTTTCTGTTTTTATTTATATGAACAAATGAATCAAAATTGCTCGTATATATGTGAACACTTACTTTTAGATAGCTCTAACTCAGCTGATCGGACTCCCTCCTTCGCTTTAGCTCTGTGCAGAATGGTGGCAATGGCTCCCTTATTTTTAGAATAGTACTGTAAAAACAAAATTAATTCTGTGTTATTCATCATGATGTTGATAACATTCCCATCAGGTGAAAATCAACAAAAGCAAGGATTAAAAATGTCATGTCATGAATTTATTTCTTATGATAGCACCTCTGAAGAGAGTCACCTGCATGTTGTCTGGACACTCTGGCCTTAAGTTTTTGATGCGTTTCCAAATGTAGCTGTTGTGAACTGTTGTAAACTGTGACTGGTTCTCTTCTCTATGGGATTCCCCTCCTGAGTGCCTCCACACTTACACATCGTTCATAGACTGATATCAAAGCTATTCTTAGTTGACAGGGCTATTGAGAAAACTGTTTCACTCTGTTTAATAACTGGAGTCTCTGTAAATTTTAGAAACAAGTGAAAAAACTGAACCAGAGAAGGTTGAGGACTAGTAGATTTTGTGCACTTTTGGACCTTATTTCTACTAATTAGTTTATCCACATGTCTAAACAGTTGTAATGTGCCAATTAATATCATTTTCTTTTGGCCACTTGCTTCATAAGGTTTCTATCAGAGTAATATATTTAGTGATAAGGGCTATTTAGAGTCTCTACATGCTTAGGAAAGTTTCCTGCCGTAAGGAATTGTGGAGGAACTTTAGCTTAACCGTTAGCTTCAAAGGAACCATTCATATACCCTGTCCTAATGGAGGTTTAAATGAAGGCATTGGAACACCTTAGTCTGATGCATCAAACGCTTTCACATCGTTTCCCTTTGTTCAAAGCGTCTAAAACTATCTATCTATTGAGATACGTTTGCTTCCTGGTGCACAGATACCTTCTACTTCAATCGTCTTTGCGTTTATCCCTCCTTCTGTTCGCTGATTGGTCCGCAAAGCCCAGAGTCAGTGGAACCTAAGCCGATGGATAGAACCCTGTCACAGTGGTAGCTAAATGAGAAATTGAATGGAGGCACTAGGTGGCACTAGCCTGGCTAGGAGCACCTTAAGCTGGTTTTGGATTCTATTTTTAGAAAAGTTACTATCAGAGTGAACAGACCGTCAAATATTTAGAGGTGAGGGCTTTCAAAGTTCCTTTCATAGGGTACACTGGCGGTCCCTTTAAAGCAAAAGAAGGTAGACACAACCACCAATCAACTTGACAATCAGTAACACCTGCCTTCACATAAGTGTAAATGGATTCATATTCTCTTAACATCACAGCAGCCCTGACTCGCAGTGCTGAGCATATTTGAGAGCAGAGCATATTGGTCATCTTTTATAATTTGCTGACAAACAAGAAAAGCATGACACACATACTTAACTGGAAATTTCTGCTATTTACGTATGTGCCTTGGCAATGACTAAAAAGCAGTCATACTTATCTTGACATGTTCTCATCAACCTAAACAGAGTTAGGAAGATGTTGACAAAGATGTGGAGGGGAAAAGGGTTCAGTCGAAGGTGGAAAGACATAAGATTGATTCTTTTGGAGTTTGTAGTGGTACTGAATGTACCAACAGAAACTGCAGCCAAACAACTGTATGTACTCTATAAACAAGGCTTAAACCACTGAGGAAGTAAGTCAGAGCCCAAATGCCTGGGAAGGACAGATAGGCCCCTGAGCTGCTCTTCACTCCGACTCACTCAAATCCCTCTCTCATTGTACTTCCCCATGCAGTTTATCTGCCTAACTAAGAAACTCTTTTATCATCTAAATGGGAGAATGACTGGGCTGGTGGATGCAACTATGAGAAAAGCAAGAGTCTGCTTATATTCTGCTTATATTCACCTACAAATGCATGAAGTATAATGCAATATTTTGTCAATCATAAACAATCATAAAATGTAATGATTTGATTATGGAAAAATAATTTAATTTCATTACTCTAACTTAGTCTCATATTTATGTAACTTATACAAAGAATATAAAACCATTGTGTGTCCTATCAGTATCATGAAAATAACTTTTTTGTAGAGGTTGAAAAACTGAAATATACAATTTTTGTACAGTATACTAAAGACGTGATGGAAACAATTTCCAAAGACAGCACATCATAACAGCAGATAACATGAATCTCAGATCTGAGCACCCACCTCAATCATATCAATAAGGTTATAGAAGAACTGTGAGTTGTCAATAGTCAATTTGTTGTGCTGGTAGATGACTCGATAGTGAATGACCTCTCCAGCAAAGCTGACACACAGAACATAATCCCCAGGATGGCGGATGGACTCGCGCACCAGAAATAAGCCATCCTCCTTGGGCTTCAACTTCTTCACTGCCTTAGGGCCTGAAATCTTCCCATGAAACCACCTGACCCATTGCAATGAACAAAAACATTGTTTGTGGTGATAGATTTATCAGAACTAAAAACTAATTATGCACAGCCATGCCTATTCCAAAATCTACTAGCAAAATTGAGAGTATATGCCATGGTTCAGCTGAGCAATTCTGTACACATCGGCTAACAAATAGCAGTGGCAGTGGGAATCAGTTGGGAATCACTAGGCTTGACCTGTCATAGCCAGACTTGTCATTACAATCCTTTAGGGTGGGGATAGAATCAGTTAGAGTACTTTAATGCGTAATGCCATAGGCATACAACGTAGAGCGCACCATTACTCACTCTTACTTTTTCATGAATTCAGGGATTCAGGGAAGCGCTTTTAATAACTTCAGCAGAATATCATCACATCACAACGTGCATATATGATAATGACCTCTTACCATCGTTTCATACAGTTACCTAAGCTAGGAATAAGTCATAGTTGGACGAATTCAAACGTGAAAGTATGTGAAACCTACGGCATAAGGCTAAGGCAGGAGTCGATGCGGATAGCCTCTCTTTCCCTTATATTGCCACAAGAAACCAGACCTTCGTCTCCCGTCTTGTTGTTTTTTGCTTTGTATATGCCTTTTTCCTGAAAAAAAGAAATCACATTAATCAATCAACCAAGTGACATTTCTACTGATATGTCGGCACACCAAAGCCAGCCTAAGTTTACCTGCGTTGTCTCCACTATAGTAAAGATATCTCCTTTTTGGTAGGCAATTTCACCAGGTTTAGGTTTTAAGTGGTCACTTTTGGCAACACACTGTGCACCTGCCTCCAGAGCTTTCTATATATATTTATAGAAAGAGAGAGAGAGAGAGAGAAGGAAAAAGAGAAAAGCGCAAAGGTGATGTGATTTTCAGTAAATAAGCGTTTAGGTGTGTGACAATAATTGAATAATTGAATAACTCTTGCTCACCGTTGCCATCTTCAAAGGTAGGCTACGCTGTTTCTTTCTACGATGACAGTTTTTCTCTCCGACGAGGTCGTCATTAATTGCAGACATCATTACACATGTCCATAACAACTAGGTCTATCCCATCGTTATATTTCAGCATTTTCACACCAGGTATTGACGACAAATTCTCGACCAGCGCATCATTACAGCTCATCATTCTGCCAAACCTAACCATCCAGTAGAAGTCTCACGCGTGGACGTCACTGACATTAAAGCCACTGCCAAACCTTCTGCCACACCTCCCTTTAGCGTGATGTGGGAAGTATGTCAAGCCGCAAATTTACACAGAATTTCATACTGTCAAGTTCTGAAAGCTTTTTTCAAAGGATGTGTATCGCTATAAATATTGCTTTATGGATATTGCAGATACAGACTTTGCGACACTTAGTACTTTTAGGTTCATATACATCTTTTTAATATTGTAATGATTAAGGAACACTACAAAGACATTAAAATGAGATGTCCACAGTCTTTTAAACCATATCTGTAAAACAGATGATTGTAACACAATATACCAATACTACAAAAGGGAAATAAAATGGGTTAAAATAATAAAACTTAATAAGACAAAGTAAATTAAGAATTTTACAGTGAAAACACACACTTCACACAGACAATAAAATGCGTAAGTGCACTGTTCCACAGAGGAAACTGTTAAATGTCTCCTTTTTTAGAGACTGGAGCCACCCCTCTAGCATGGTACAAGTTGTTTTTTTAACTAAAATATTCACTTTCATGAGTCTCCATTCAAAAAGTCTGAAACTTATACTGACCACATTTACCTTCCATACACCAGGCAAAAAAACTCCACTCTCTTGCTCAAGCATGCCATTCTCTTTTATAAAGCCCACACTAAAATGGCAGGCTTTAAAAAGCAAATTGCACACAGCATATATTTCTTACCTCAAGTCACAAGTATCCCTCCGAAAGTGCCTTGTTTGCAGTGTGTTTCGTTCTCAATTGTGCAACTTAACAAATCTATATATACTGAAGTCCCAATACTGAGACAATTGTAACTGCTTCAGCACTATCAATTCTATGATTTTGCGTAAAAAGGTATTGAGTTTATTTTGGTGTACATTCTTTTTTTCACAAGGTATAACCTTACTATTCATGTGTCTGTTTTACAAACAATCACACATAAACAACATCTTCCCACCAAGTGGAAAGGTGCTTTTAGTAGTTTTTTTCTCCTTTTGAATTACCACTTAGGCATACTTACGTTACAGTTTCTATCACATGTTAATGTTTATTCATTGTTACTTGTTAACTGTTCATCTGAATTTAGTCATGTCTTTTTTTATATACATTTTCTTCTGTTTCTACTGTGTTCAAGCTCCTTCAAGACCTTCAAATGAACATAGTTTTAGTAGGTTAAAATGCCTTGAGCTGCCCTGTCTTGGCAGGATAAATGCTTGTACAGGACAAAGTGTTTCAAATGGCTGAACTAAAATGTAGTCAGTAAAATGAGAAAATTAAAAGTAGATTTGATTCAGATTATTCATTTGGATCTTCAGCAGCTAAACTGTCACCAGTCCCAGACATGGAATGATGCTATGGTATCCTTTTCATTTCAGTGACAGTAAAGATGAGTGTAACCAAAGTCAATCTAACAGTACCTTAAGGAAGAAAAACAACAATTTTCTCTCCTGCCTTCCTCAGCCCTAAAAGAGGGCTGGTCATCACTCTAGTCATTTAAGGTGTCTGTGTAGAATATATAGGAAATAATGAGCATAAACCATGCTAATGCCAGTCAGTCAATTGCACTTAGCCTCAGCAAGATTTTCAAGCATCCTCTATGTCTTCTTTTTTGTCTTTTTTCCCTTCCCCTTCCCCCTCCCCAGCTTCGCTGCCATCCCGTCGCCTTTTGCGATTCCTGGTACTGGCTTTCGATGCAGGCAGGGATTCCATGCCAAGGACTTTGTGAATCTGCCGGAAGGCGAGTAGCCGCAAGGCATGCTAAAGAAAGAAGAGGTGCAGAGAATAATTCAAACAATCCCTTATTAATTAAAACCACACACATTCAGAAGTACAGCATAGCATATTATCTTTACCTGTGCACTAGCAGTTATGTCCTCTCTAGCTTGCTTGCTCATACCGTCCAGAGCATCAGTCTGGTCTTTCTCACAGGGGTCTAGAAGGCCTGGGCCATCTAAGTGAAACAGCCAGAAATGAAAGAATGTATCACATGTGACAGGCACACTATGACATGCAGAATCAAACAAAACTCCCTGCATTCATCAAATGCAGCCCACAAAGATTTTAGCATTTTAGCAAAAAAGACTCAGCTTCACATTTCCAAAATATTTCAGGTTTGCCCAGGTCACACTATAAAGAGCACTTACCTGGTAAGAGGATTCCTGTGGCAATGCATTCTAGAACCCTCCGCATGGCCTCTCCAGGACTCAGAGGACTTGAGGCACTACTGATGGCTTTCTCCACCAGCAGCTCCATAGCCTACAGGGGTTAGAGGGGAAAATGTTGGTAAACACCTAAAATAAAATAACAGAAATCCACCAGGTTGGGTGGCAACTCACCCAGCTTGGCATCCTTCCCCAGGTTGGTACTCGCTGACAGAGGTCTCGCAACACTCGAATGATAATCACACAGGACTGTAGACCATTGGCTCGGGCCTGAGGTGTGATAGAGCACAAACATGATGGATTCAGTGTACTTTCTGTGCGACATGGACTTTTTAAAGAGTTTGACTGTACCTGTTCATGCAATTCAAACAGTGATATGATATGATGAATGATAAAAGGCTAAAAAAGTCTTCATTTACCTGAAACCATTTGGCGTGGCGCAGAGCTGCCAAGTACTCTAAACAGGTCTTCTTGCTGAGAACATCTGGAGGGTCTATTTCTGACACTGCTGTGGTAAAGAGGGAACTGTGGTTATTAGTGACTGCTATGCTTTGATAAAATATAGTACTCTCAGGACCCTTTTACATTACAAAACAAGCTGGCAACTTACGGCCTTAATAGCTAATACGCTGACCACCAGAGTAAAGAGCATCTGCATATAAATGCAACAGGTTAGTTAAATGTGAATATAATGAGGTCAAGACATTAGGATTTTAAGGGTATGTCCGCATGGCATTTCCTCATCCCTAGAAAGAGTAACCACCAGTACATATTTTAGGACAGATATTTTCACTCTGACATTCTATGTAGGTCTGCTGACACAGAGCAAACCCACACAGGCCAGTGTTTTGATATAAAACAACATTTACAATAGCAGACGATTCCATCCCTCAACTGGTTTGTGACACAAGCTAGCCTACACAAGGAAATAGAATACACAAGATGTCCTTATAAAGAACCTTATAAAGAAAGAATCACTTAACATTCTCCTCTACCTTCCAGGGATGAGAGAAAAGTGGTGCAATAATAACATACAGTAGTACTCAACGACTAGGCCATTGGCATTTCTTATAGCATGGAACTATTAAACACTTAAAAGGTCACATAAGACTGTGATGGAAAAGGTTAACACTAAGTGAAAGCCAAGCTACTTTAAATGTTATAATATAAAAAGAATAAACAAGCTCTCATCCCTGGGTATAAAACAAACAACTTCTCGTGTCCTCTTTAACAACTGTCCACCATAAAGAAAATCTATGTTGGCAGCAAACGCTTGCCTCTGTGGCATAGAAAGGTGAGAGATCCTGCTTCCAATGTGAATTGGGGTTCCAAGAAAACAAACAAACAAACAAACAAATAAATCAACAGTGAGATTGTTCTTGAAGTCAGGGGGTGGGACCAGCTGGACATTCTTACAGTCTGGTCTGAAGTTACTGTCAGGTGCTTTGGGGGCATATTTGTTTTAGGAGAGACACACAGTGCACTTGGACTGAAAGCATGGCTTCTCTAACCTTTCTCGGCCGCCTTGGCTCCTGCCTGTTCTTCCTTGCTGGGGGCAGGAGCAGGGTCTTCCCTCATCACTGGCGACGTAAGAGAGATGGTGACCTGCATTTTTGGTTCCTTGCTCGCAAAAATCACGATGTTGGCTTCGTCTGGGTGAGCCTGCACCTCATACTGATCTTCAGAAAATGTCTGCCGGTTAAAAGGACACTGCAGATTACTCACTACAGAGGAGGGGCGACTGCAGTTTTAGCTTGACTATATAGAAGAATATGGGAGGCCACAATGTATGTATTAATTGTATTCAGTTTTTTTGCTTTTCTATTTTTTTGAGGGGGTGGCATTAATTCATACTCTGTTCACCAATTATTGCCCCAATGTCACTCTGTAGGGTATAGGTGTCATAACCAGGCAGTTGCACTAAAGATCAGTTAAAAACATTTTCAAGGACACATCCACTCAAACAGATCATGAAAATCCTCCTCAGTCTATTCCTGTGGATTTCTTTGGTCCCTCAGAAATTTATTGCCAATGTGTGTATAAATGGATGGAATTACAAGGAATTGATGGAACTGATGGAACTGTTTAAATAGAAAATGAACCGCAGCTTTGAGTTGATAAATATCTCCTTTCTTCAGTATTTCACAGAAAGGTCAAAGAATTCCTCAAATTTCAATGACTCAACCAACTCCAACCATTTCACAACATCACCTTATAAAGCATAAGCCAGTTTAAAAAGGTATTTTGTCACTGCTAGAGTCCTCCTTACATGCACTGATTTGTCATTTACATCACTGTCTTAAAATCATGTCAATACGCGTAGATGTGTTTACTAGCCAAAGGTCAGGAACCAGTGATGATCATTTTCAAAGAGCCATGTTGACTGACAAGGCGATAAACGCAATTTCATAGGGCTCATACATCAGTTACTTTCAGTGTCAGTGTCTGCAGGTGGCCGGATTAATTTCCATATTAGCCTGGGAGACTGCTTGGAATGGTGCACAATTCTTCCTATTATTAAGTATATTTACCGGCAAAACGACTTTACATTGGGGAACTGTTACATTATGGAAAAAACCTGCTAGAGTGGTCTTTAAATCAACTGACTGAATAAAGTATATTATCAGATGCTCTGGCACTTCAACTTACAGCCAGTGGTCCAGCTGAAAACAGGCTTGTTTTGTGGAGTGTTTCCATACCAAATTTCCTTGCCTTGAAAACAACAGTTCTGCCTTTTTAGCCGCGTTTTAGAACATGGAGCATATCTCACTTGAAGAATAATTTTATGCTCTAAATGTGGGGCAAATTGTATCTCAGAAACTGAACAAAATTTTCTTTTACTTTTGTCAAACTGATTATTGGAGAAAAAGTGTTTAATCTGTTTCCAGATTAAATACTTTCTTCTCCAAATGCATGCTTATTTACCCTTCTATGGCAAGCTCACTCTCTTGGGGCGGTTCTTACCGCTAACTGTCTGGGCAGCTGCTCGGCCACCATCTTGAGGAGGGAGCTGGTGGGTTTCTTGGCGGCCAGGAGAATGAGCTGGACGTTTCTGTCGCCATGTAGCAGCAGGCCCTTGGCAAGGATGCCCACACGCATTACCCCCTTCAGCATCCGGCCCTGGTGATCGGCTCTGCATCCATTGGAGGAGGAGAGGAGTGGGAGCACAGAGGAGGGGAAAAGATAAGAAACCACCCAGCCTACACACAGGAAATGACATTGCGCCTCTGACTAATATTTTGACTAATACTCTTTTCCATGTGTTGGTACACAGTCTTTCCAGTTTTATCTGACCTCATCTCTGACAGCTCATATCAACATGTTGTTCATGTGTTGCAGTGGAGCACATTGGCCATCTGTCATATATTCATCCCCTTCCTTCACCACGTAACAATTTTCAACTACTGCTAAAAGGCAAAAAAATCTTTACATCTCTCCATAATTATTGGGATACACTTTCTATGTGCTTGATTAAAATACCAGACTATCTTTATCCACTTGTGCAGGGAATAGATGACAAGACGTCATTAGTAATTACCTCGTCAGGGAGAAGTTTGTTGTGAATCTATCAGTAGTCCTGTTGTTTGACGTTGCTGAGTGCTGTTGGTAGATGTGAGAATAAGAGAATTTGACCGAACAGTGATATGGTAGCTAACGCTACCAGATGGGGACACAGGAAAACAAAACTGAAACAAACTTTCCTGTGCCCTTATCAGTAAGCGTTAGCTTAGGCCACATTTTCGGCCTACACTGCACCAAATTCTCTTGTTCTCATACCTACTGACAGTTCTCAGCAATGTCAACCAACAAGACTATTGATTGATTCACACCATGTTTCCTCTCCTTTAATATTTGCCCCACTGTGACTAATAAAGTCAACATTTCTGTTTTTTCTGCTTTTACTTCCATTGCTTACTGGTGTCATTTTGTGGTTGTATTTTCGAGCAAATATTGCCACAGGCGTTTGCCATGCTGCTTTAATGCAGGCTGCGTGCAAAAGCCTTACGTTTTCTCAGGCTCTGCATCTTTCGTAATCCCACAGGCCTCCTTCTCCATCAGGGAGTCTGAGACCAGCTTGAGGGCCCTCTCCGAGTGCGAGACGATCTTCTGCACGGCCTGGAGCTCCTCTTCCACAGGGTAGATGGTGGAGTGTTTGGCCATGATGTGCCGGTCATCCGGAGACACAGGCCGGCGTACGGGCTGCAGAAACAGAGGATTGCCAAAGAGCTTTGCACTGAGGCTTAGAGACAGTGTTTCTGATCCAACACCATTGTGACAAACACCCACAGTGCTGCTGAGTGCAACACAAGCAGTTACACCACCATAGATGTGCAATAGACCACCTGCACAAACTCATGCTTCTGCTTCACACTTGCTGTCCGTGCTATACATGCTCATAGTATAAAAACATGAATAATGTCATTTGTGTCCAGACAAACATCTACAGTCTATTTCAAAACACAGTTCTGTGATTTCTTATCTCTTACATTGCTATGAACAGAGGAGTAACAGAACACAACATAATCACAAGACAGGGAAGTTTAAAAATCCAGTGAAGAGAACAGAACTTATCTGCTTTGTGTCAAAACTATGTCATCATCACTTTACCACAACGGCCTCAGTCAGACACTCTAAATGCATGTAAAAGTATATTTGATTCTTTAAGTGTGCAGCAGGTTTTACTCATCAAAAGCAACCTTTAAACAGTCTTTGCCACAAACGCTGGCCTCTAGTTCAACAGCCGTGTGTGTGTGTGTGTGTGTGTGTGTGTGTCGGCTAGCCGCTCACCAGAAGGGGAGGAACCGGCATGCCGGGCCGACTCATGAGGGGAGGAGGCGCCATTCGACGCCGCTGCTCCCCCCAGTACATCTGCTCCTCTTCCATCCTCCTCCAGTAGAGCTCCTCCTCATAGCGCCTGCAAGGGAAGAAGGGGAAGCACCCTTTAAAACACTGACTGCATCACCCACACAATGAAGTGGAAAAGTCCAGAAAAAGGAGAAGAGAAAGTGGTGTTAGAACTCCTCTCCCATTGTTGTGGACCTGGGTTTATGTATGACTGATCATCTGAGTGGTGCGAAACTATCCCATGTGAAGCTGCTGTCACATGAATTTTATTCATTCTTGGGACTTTCTATTTTGTTTTGTTTTTTACCAGTTGACATTAAGCTTGTTGGTCTGATTCAGTGTTGGACACATGGCCCATAGCCTCAAAACACACATACACTACATCTGCACACAGTCACTATATAGTTTGAGCTTTTTTCTCATCTATTTCTAATATGCTGAATATTTGTAAATCTCCTTTTAATTATTTTTTCCTTGTTGTAATGCTAAAACCACTAACCGGGATTGGAAACCATGTTGTTCTATGTTGTATGTATGTTATATTTCCTGTTATTTTTCAATGTGTCATATGAATAACGAGTAAGTCACTCGATTGCTAACTGGATTTCACATACACACACACACACACACACACACACACATGCAAACACATCCAGCTAGACATCCCATACCATCCCAGGTCGGACCTCATCTCCATGTGCCAGCGCTGGTCATCCTCCTGCTGTCTTTTCAGCACAGCCTTCTGCTTCTGTTTCCTCAGCTTGCTCTCCTGCAGCTTCCGTGCCCGGTTGCTGGGCTTGATCTCCACTGGCAGCTCAGGGTTCACCTTTTTCTGCAGGGCAGGAGCAGAGAAATGTCACAGAATATTAGACACCCTGTTACGCATCATGGCACAGTTCATCTGACATCATCATGGAATGGAGGGGCAGTGTAGGTACATAGGCTGCTTGCAAAGGCTGCCATCTTGTAGAGAAGGCATAGAAACACCAGCGCTCAGATGTACATGCACACAGGAGGAAACCACATGATAATCAATGAAAGAACCAACTAGCGTTTTTCTGAAAGTGGAATGGAGTGTATATTGAAAAACATAAAACTGCACTTTATATGGTTATCTGATGAGTAAAATGTAGTCATGTCATTATTTTGGAAAGCATTAGAAAGCATCCCCAAGTTCAAGTTCGAGTTTTGCACTAGGATTCTAGTTGTCTTTCACACACCACACAGAACTCTTCTATCAACCTACATCTAATGCAGTGCCAGGTGTGGTAAAAAGTGGCATTACAAGACAAGCAGCCATGTGATAGCTGGTTAGCATGCTAACTTATGGACAACACAGAGATGGTCCTTACATTGCATCAAAACAGCACTTCATTCTTCACGCCACTTCATTCCTAAAAATTACCGAATGATTCCAAGCGGGCTTGATGCTTGTTCTATCTTCTATAACACCGCTAAATCTGACCCTCAGTATACTTTTTGTGGTGTTTTTTTACCCACCTTGTACTGCAGGCGGTGCCTCCTTCCCTTCAGATGCATCTCCTTTGCATTGGGATCATTAAAACTGCATTCACAGAGCTTGCAGTGGAAACGGATGACCTTCCCATCCTCGTTGTGAACCTACCGCATCAAACCAGCAGGCGATCATTACAGAGAAAAAAAAATCAATGTAATCCCAGCCTGACAAAAAGACAATAAATGTGACAAGCCAAATCCATATCACACAAAGCATGTCTTTAAATCATGGCTGTGCACCAAGTTCAGGGCAGGCTACTCTGTGCACCTACCTCCTCCACGTAGTCATGGCCGACGGGCTGGATGTCCCCCTGGCCTCCCACACTGTCTCCTTCATCATCATCACTGGGCTCATCTGGTCTGACTGGCTGCTTGGCCTCCTCCAGCTTTGCTGGCACTGGCTGGGTAAGCTTGTTAGCTGGGACATCAAAGTGGTGAAATTATTGTACATGGTTAGTTATACATCAATTAAATATCTACAGTCAAATGTGTTTGCAATATATTTTGCCCAAAAACAACTTTCATGGCAGAAAGAAATACCAGTTTCGCTTGACCATCTGTTTTACCAAAGCAGGAACTACTATGATGTTGGAGTCTTACCAACAACAGGTGCTTTGTTAGGGACAGGCTTTTTCACAGGTAACGAGGTTTTGGTGGTGTTGAGGACAGTGGCTTTTGCAGTTGGGGCAGCAGCAGTGGTTGGGGCAGAAGCAGCAGCAGAGGACGTGACGCTGGGAGCTGCAGGCTTCCCCGCTGTCACTGTGGTGGTGACCGGTGCTGAGTTCACCAACACTGGCTCAGTAGAGGGAATGGGCTTGCCAAGCTTTGTGTGCAACTTCACGACCTGTGTGGCAAGCAAATCCCTCACTTGTTGGGGATACAGTAGCATGGTAATAACACCAGACCTCATTCTACACTTTCGTTTCGTACAAAGGGGCTGGACATTTGGTTCGAAATTCAATTGCTTGCTTGAGGTGTTTAAGTTTAAACAGATTGGATTAGCCCCTGACTGATAGCTTGCCTTGACTGGTAGCATTCTAGCTCTGCATTCACAACGCCTCCCTCTGTTCACTGATTGGACAGGTTAAAATGCCTCCTGAGACAACAAGCTCAATGGGATCAAATCTAGACTAGCACTGTAGGGAGATGATAATCAATCAGAAGTGCTAGGAAGGCATGGCCTGGCAAGGGACACAGTAGACACCTTGAGCATGACACTGCCCAGATAAAAAAGTTAAAATCAACTTGAGGCAAGACCACAAAGACCACTTGACATCAAACTCATGATGATGGACAGGAGAACATTTGCATTATTAACAATGTCTTTGTCACCGATACAACAGTGATTTAGAATGCTCTTGCATGAGCAGTGGCTCTTTCATGCTAACCTTCTGGTGCTTGGCCCCCCGTATGTGTGCTGCGTATGCGTCTGCTCCGGTGCAGGAGACGTCACACAGCTCACAGCGCAGCTGGGTCTGGGCTCCGCGCGGCCCGTTAGTGGGCTGGCTGCCTGACTTGAGTGTCGCCTCCTTCTTCTTGTGCTTTTGACCTTCTAAGTGCTCACGGTATGTCTGTCAAACACAAGAAGGATAACATGTCAGTTTGTGTGAAAGATCTTTTCAGTGATGATTGATTGATTGGTACTTACTTGGCACATAAATTAGAAATTGATTGTTTCAGACATACATTTTTGTGCATAACTGTACTTAATTTTGCCATACATTAGCTATCTATTGTGCAGCAATAAAATATCAATAATAGACTCACCATGTTCAGCAATGAGCCATAATTATCTGACGGACCAAAAGCTTGTGGCCTACCTGTGGCCCCGCACAGCTGATTTTGCAGATGTCACAGTAGTGCAGCTGGGGCTGTTTGGGGGAACCTTTAGGCTTCTGTAGCTTGCTCTGGTGGAACACGGGCTTCTTGTAGGAGTTGACGGCCGGCGCCGTGACCATGTTGCTGCCTGCGTTGCTCCAGGAGGAGTTGGTCAGCTGCTTAGGGGGCTGCTGTGGCGGGGGCGGCTGCTGAGGAGGCGGCTGTGCCTGATGGGGGGGCAGCTGGGCAGGCTGGTAATAGGAAGGGGTGGAAGTGTAGCTAGTCGATTCGTAAGTAGAGTAGCTAATGCCTGCGAGGAAAAGGTCAGAAGAATCTATTCATGAAAGCCATTCAAGTCTCATTAAGGTCTAAAACAACTTTCACACACCAACATACCGCCCTTTTAAAAATGACAATATTACATTTTTGAAACCTCAATTTGCATTCATGTCCTCTGAGAGAAGTGAAACTATAGCAGCTAGACAGACAGCAGTATGTGCTCTCAACACTCTTACCCGAGTAAGACGTAGCAGCAGTTGAACTGGCGCTGTAGGAAGAGCTGGGAGTGTAGGTGGATATAGGAGTGGGGGGCTGCTGCTGTATGCTGGTGGACACGGGGTAGAGGCTGTAGCTGGAGGACACAGAGCTGGCCGGAGCCAGTGGCTTTAAGGCAGTCACCTGTCTCTGAGGGGGTGGCTGGGTGTAGCCTGTGCTGACCGGACTGTAGCCACTCTTCAGTCCTGCTGGACAATAGCAGAGAGAGAGAGAGAGAGAGAGACAGACAGACGGTTAGTTCAATATCTACGAAGGCAAAGCAAATAATGAATCTCCTTCTATTCAATGTCAGCAGAACTGTGTAGCACATGAATATTTAAGATATAAAAGTGTTATAATCACCAGGCTGAAAATAGGTGTCAGTGGGTGTCCGCTGAGCAGGAGCAATGGTAGTCTGGTAGTACTGTTTGTTTTCATAACTGGCAACAGAAGCAGCACGTCCATAGGTGTAGTTATCCTGTAAGATTTCCAGAGCAGAGACAAGCATGTATCAAACAGTGTATATGAATGTGAATTGGCAAACAGAAATAAAAATATAAAACAGGCATGCTATACTGAAGTCTCCTACATCATAGTGTATTAGTGTACTAGTTTACAGAGGGGTGGGCGGTATAAACACTATAAACGATATACAATATAAATTCGGCCATTGGTACAGATTTTTATCATAGTGGTCAACTGCATTAGCACAGTTCCGATTTGGTTTTGATTTGCATTAGCTCTGCTGAGAGCTCTATGGTGCGTTGCTATGTGGTGCCCGGATGAAACATTTATTTGTCAAGAAGGGTCAACATGTTCCACAAGCTGAAATATTCCCTAGCCACATTTAGTTGCTTCCTTTATCAAGTAGGATGGATATGGGAACATCTTGGGAGATCTTTGCTTTTTATTCAAAACAGCTTTGCTATTATTTACAGATTTCCTTTAGTGTAATTGATTCTGTATTTTTCCTTTAAAATTGTCCTGAATCTTTTTAATTTTAACATTTAACATTTTTTATTTAATTTTGTTGCATTATGCTTTCAATTAGTAAGGATTTGACCAGACAAAGTTTGGCTCATCTTGGAGGTTGATGCTGGCAGGTTCACCTCAATATTATTTTGGCCTCAAAACATTCTGAAATAAATTAATTAGCTCATTATTTTTAGAGAACAATACAACTTTTGTCTCTGTCTCACCTCATCAATTCTGCACATTTGAAATTGTATTTTAAAATTATATGAATATACATTGTTATATGAAAATATAAGGCATATGCTTGAAATTGTACTGCATTATGAATTTTAGGCCATTTTCCAGTAGTGCAATGAACAATATAAAGAAAGTTTGGCTATGAAAATGCTCTAAAGAGATAAGAGGGTAAACATGTTTAAACAGCTAGGGAGCTACTGACCGCCTCAGTAAAGACTTGGTAGGTCTGGGGTACACTAGTGGGTTGAGGTGTTGGATCCTGCTGGCGGTAAGTGTATTCTGGAGCCGGCTGGGCCTGGTACCCAGGATAGGGGGTCGATGCTGCAGGCCGGGCTGCCTGAGGGCTGGGCACCGGTGCGTAAGAGGCAGTTACAGCGTGGGCCACACCTGCTGCCGGCTGCACGCTGTAACTGGCTGAGGTGGGGTGTGTGTATGCATTGGGGGGCTGCGTGCTGCGAGAGACATACAACAGGGAAGAAAGACCGCTCAGCGTTAGGACAACACTGCAATGTTCCTGAACACCCAGTGTTATGCAATGAAGTACAGATGTAATGATGCTGAGGCCCGTATTGCACAGATGTTCCATGACATAGGTCAACCAGGCTTCTGTCACTTTTCCACTAGGCCTCAGTTACAAAATAAAACTCAAAACTAGTACATACAACATATCTATAACAAACATCCCGACAGGACATGTGTACGTACTGACATATGAACAACACTGGGCATAATGAAAAAGTTGCAAAAACTTCGCAGGTCGGAGTGCTGTAGTAATTATCATGTTATATATCGTGTTAAAAACTTTCTTTCAGATTCGTGATTTATGCACGAAACAATTCGCTTACTTCACTGAACAGGTAGAAACACCGATGTTGAACTGATGTTGAAAGACTGTTGAACTTGAACTTGACCATGTAGGCTACTAAACAAACTACTCTGCGAGTCAGGCATCGCTGATCTGTCGTACCTTCTGAAAATAGCATTGCAGCTTACAAACAATTGGCGTATATCCTAATTGTAATTTTAATAAAATCTAGCATTACCTAACACACAGAGCTATACCACATTCGTAACTTTAGCTGTAAAATCTAATTCGGGGACTGTCAAGCCAATTCCAACTGACATAAACAACTACGAACCCTGACGTTACACTCAACCCCAGACGTTATACTCAGCATCATATTGGCTAATGTAACTGCCTGCACCGATTCTGCACAAACCATTACTAACCTCTCTGACTTCTTTCGTTAGCATTGGAAGGATTTTAACTAGCAAGCTTCAGACCATGTTAGCTAGCTTAGCCATTTCCTCATTCTTTTACCTCCAACACTAAAGCGACACAACATTTTATAATTCACAGTATGCCTGCAGGGCACAATAAACCGTTACATGTTTATCGCATGTAGCGCTGACCCGGCAATTACCTGTACTGCGGACCGGCACCATGTGTGAACCCATAATAATTACTTGCAGCCATCTTGGCATTTTCAGAACCGCTGTATCGGTCGGTGGTCATGTGACAAGCCCTAGCCACTCGCAAACTCCTGCTTTAACTGTATGCACGCTGCAGACCTATCCTCATCATTTCTCATTTTCTTTTTTTAACCTGACTATCTGAAAGGGGCTCTCCAGGAATTGCTGTACGTCCCAGTATGCCTACAGAGACAATGGTTACAACGTTTGCTGGATCTTCAGCACTAGAAAACAAACTGTATAATTCTTGCCTAAGTATTCTGCTGCGTGAGATGCCCGTTATGGTAAATAATTGCACTCCTGTGGGAACACAACCCACACTGTGATTGGAAGGAGACACTTTTTGGCGGTTTGGTGATTTTTGTGGATTGTACAATCAGAATAAATCTCTAGAATAAATAGCCAACAAGTGCGTAAAGGCGCAGAGCGCGCGGTTGCCTTGTAGTCAAAGGAGACAGATTGCGAAAGCCAAAGAGAAATGCTTGTTTTATTGAAGTTACGACCTCACAAACAGGTGGCCTTTTCTCTAAAGGGGGCTCCATGCGGAGTCTGGCACAAGTTCTGTTACCTAGGCCTTTCAAATAAACAGATCGTTTCTTTTTCGGGAAGATAGTAATTTTGGAAGAATGCTCTGATTCTGTAACTGGCCTTTCGTCTGTTACTGAAGTTTTAATAAGCTACTAATAAGAAAGGGCACAACAAAGGAGTCCATCTGGATTCTGCCACTGTGAGTATCATCTTCTTAATCATGAGCTTAATATGTTTTTGACATTTTCAGAATTTTATGAATTAAATGAAATATCTCGTTTGTTGGTGTAATCCAGGAGGAGGATTTTGACTAAACCGTAATGTTAACTGTAAATGCAAACACATTTTTTTTATTATGTGGTGGTAACTCAGATAGCCGCAGGTATGAGAGCCCGCCCACGTGACAGTATTGCTTTCAGCGCTGCAAGAATTTGTGCTCAGATAAACAAAAACAAGCAAAGCCAGGCTAACTTGTGATTTCATGATGCATAATACAAAACTTTGCAGAAACTTGTCCATAAGAAACTCTCAGAGAAGCTCAAACAAAGAATATTGATTAAATGAAATAATCACATTGTTGTATGCGCCTATAGCCAATAGTTTTACACTACACTTTTACACCTCAGACAGATTTTCCCAGTACATCCCAGTGTGCATGCAATGACACTGAAAACTCTAGCCCCAAAATAAAATTTCAAAATTGTGTTCCCAAAAGTGATGAGATTTAACACAACAAAACGTGACATCTCAATTTAGGATTAAAGGATTTTGAATAATGATTAAATTTTGCCTCTATTTAGAATTACTGAGGAAAGTCTGAGGGTTAGTCACATGTACCTCACATGCTTTTCATGGGGTAGTCTTGTGATCTGAATAAGACATTCAGAGATTTAAAAAAATATATATATTGTGAACCAAACAGTCAAACAATGGGAGACATCTGAAGCCAGTACTGAACAACATGTTTGTCTATTCAGTGTGATTCCTCAATGTGTGCCTTTTGACTGTAAGTGCAGGATATGCAATCCTCATTTCTAATGAGAGCTCAGATTATTGTCTGTCATTCAGATAGGTCATGGAGTGCGTGTCTGTGTAACATAAGCCCCTCTTGCCCCTTCCTAAAGATGGCCACTTCTGAGGCTAGCTCACTGCTGGACAGCATGGAGGTGAGGGAGGAGTGGCAGGATGATGACTTTCCCAGGTGAGGCCCTTTATAGGTTCACAGATTATCCTTCAGTTTTAAAAACCCCACCACACACGGATAATCCACAGTGTCTTTGAAAGGCTTCCTACTTAATTATTGTTATTGTGGATTGTTATATATAGTGTATTTTTTTTTTAAAAATTGATTACATCTCAATAAATAAACAGATAAATATATTACCGAAATAAGAGTATAAAGAATTGAAAAACAGCCTTAAACCTTGTAACCTTAATAATGAAACTGAGTAGTTTTAATTTAAATCATCATCATTTGGGAGTTGGAAAGATTCCTTAAATCCTCCCATGGCCACTCAGGAAGGAATAGCAGTGGAGAGGATTTGGATGTCATTTCCCTCGGTCTTGCAGAGATGAGCAGGTGCAGCTCCCTCCTTAAATGGAAATCAGCCACGTCATGTGACGTGCACGGCAGCCAACAACACAGCATCACCAGGAAAATGGAGGCAGGTCAGGAGTAGAGAGGAAAATAGCAGAGAGACTGTTTTAGCATCTTTAGGCAAGATCTTCAGAGATGTGGTTCTTAACACAATACATGTGAAAGGTACAAGATTATCGTTAAAGGGCACAGCACAGTCAGTAGCAGCAGACACAGGACAATCACTACTCTTCACCAGATTCTTTCCTCCCTCTGTATTTCTGAAGGTAAGTGCAAACACTTAATTTCCCATATTAGCTTGTCTCGTATTGCCCTCTAGTGTAAGAGTCATATCTATTTTCAACAGTGGCGTTATTGACGATGTTCCTCAGGCGAATGAGGGGAATGGCCAGTCACCAAACATTTCTGTTTGCAGTTCAGTATGTCTCACATCATGGTTGCCAGAAATGCTGAGTTCAGACAAGCTGTATTACCTGCATTGGGAAACCAAATGGGGAGAAACTAGCTGATAAATGGCCACACTCTAGTATTTTTAACTCAGTTGGCTGCTGTGTCCATCTATACAGAACTTCCAATCCTTTGTTGGTTTCCTTCAGACGCATGTGCTTTGTTTTGCCGACATCTCTGCTCTCCCAACCCCCCCTCCAGTATAGTGTCTGTCCTGCCCCCCTCTCCTCTTACCTCCTTGTGTACACATTGTGTGGGAGGTGAGGGAGATGACACCCCATGCAAGTTAAGTAGCGTGGAGACAGCTGCTCCCAAACACAACCATCCCTTTAAGTACCACTAGCTATCCCTCCTCCTCTGGTGAATTCATTAGAATTCTCTATGAGGGGCTTAGCACCATAGCAGCTTTTCTGTTCCCTGTGGGGGCTTCATAAAGACAAAACTGATCTGTGACTATATCGCTGCAATGTGTGAGTGATGAATAAGAATGATATGGCAAGTATGTTTCATGCCTGTGACTTCCACACCAGGAAGTCCCACAGTTAAGATATGGTGGCAGTAATAGTATTTTGTTGCACTGCCTTACATGAATTTACCTTTTGTGTTGATTTTGTTTAGACCACTCCCAGAAGAAGGTGAAATGGAGTCATCCTGTGGCCTTAATGAAGGCAGAACTTGTGAGTGAAGCTGTATACCACTTTCAGTGTCATCACACAGTTTAAACCATCCTTCAACCATTCTTCATTAAAAGGGATTGTCTGAAATAAGAATGAGAAAATGTGGTAAGAACAGGGACCTGAACTAGCTACAGGAATACAAAGCTGAAATAGAATTTCTTTCCCCTCATTAGTTACCGTCGGTTGCCATTTCAGTATTCGGTCTATGTTGCCTCAATTTTTCTTGTTCTTATTCCTACCAACAGCATTTGACAACCTCAGATATTTCTGTGGAGTGCAGATATTATAAAGTCATGCTTTCTGTAACCAATCACACGCACACAGGAATGTTATAATTAGCAACAAACCAAACTTTCCCTTTAATGTCCTCAGCCGTATGCTGTTCCCAGCTTTCTCTTTTTAGTGCCTTTGCCAGTTGGAGTTTCTTTTCTCCAAAAAGAGATCTTGGAGCATTACTATGTAAAGTGTTGTTTTGCATCAGTGTACAAAGATGCACATGAACTTAGAAAGCATCTTTGTTTGCAAGTTATCAGTCATCCCCTGCCAGTTAGAATTATTGGAGCATTTTGTGTATCTTCTCTTGGTCTTGTAGCTCCACCAAGTTCCCTTCATCTGGGTGGGGCAGGGGTGTCAGCATCCCACCGAAAGCGTCGCACCTTAGTGGCTCCAGACATGAATCTTTCTCTGGACCAGAGCGAGGGATCACTGCTGTCTGATGACTTCCTGGATACACCGGATGACCTTGACATCAACGTGGATGATATTGAGACACCCGATGAGACAGATTCTCTCGAGTTTGTCCCTAATGGCAATGACCTTGAGTGGGAGGGTTAGTCACTTCAACTTTTACTTTGCTTTTCATCCATGTCAATCATTCAGTTGATCTCTCTCTGTACCACATATGCTGCATGTCTGTGGGTTTCTAGAATTAAAGCATTGTATCTTGAGACTGAAATCAGTGGATGAATTGCTGCAGTCTTTCCCCATACTCAGATGATACACCTGTTGCAAAAACCTCGACGGATGGAGCAGGGGCTGAAGTGGACGATGAGGATGGCACAGGTGGAAATGGACGACTCTGGAGGACGGTGATCATCGGGGAGCAGGAGCACCGCATAGACATGCAGGTCATTCGGCCGTACCTGCGTGTCATATCTCACGGAGGTAGGCTGAGCCAGACCACCTATGATTCCTTTGATATTTAAAGGTCAATAAAACTTGATGTATTTGAATTATGTTGGGTTTGTCTCTATGATATTGTGTTTGACTCTATAGGTTACTATGGGGAGGGATTGAATGCCATCATAGTGTTTTCTGCGTGCTACCTCCCTGACAGTAGCTGTACAGAGTATCACTACATCATGGAAAACCTCTTTCTGTGAGTATGGGTGATCCGGTGGATTGTTTCTGTGAATGCCTTCACCCAACTGAATAAGTGTTTACCCCTCCACCAAGTGCTTGCCATTCCACTGCACTCAAATGCCTCAGTTCACTCACTTCCCCTTCCTCTAAACCACGCTGAACCACCCACTCTCAGGTATGTGGTGAGCAGTCTAGAGATGCTGGTTGCGGAAGACTATTTGATTATCTACATGAACGGAGGCACACCTCGGAGTAAGATGCCTGGCATAGGATGGCTAAAGAAGTGTTATCAAATGATTGACAGAAGGTATGAATGAGTGTGCCACAATGCAATATGCCTTTACTCACTTTGTGATGCATGCACGACACAGATAATACACAGCAATCAAGTATGAACGCATGCAAAACCTCAATTTTGATTTCTCGTTCATCTCAAATAAGGTGCTTCCCATTGGATATCACTGTGAATTCTGTCCAACTCTTCATTCCAATAGGCTAAGGAAGAACTTGAAATCTCTCATAATTGCTCACCCTTCCTGGTTCATTCGCACAGTGGTGGCCATTTCCAGACCTTTCATCAGGTAATTACTGTTGTGCACGGTGCCGACGTTCACTGTGGCTTGTCAGTGTAAGTAATGCCCCCTCATTGTGCTTTCACAGCGTGAAGTTCATGAACAAAATCCGCTACGTGCACAGCTTAGAGGAACTGGAGCAGATCGTCCCCATGGAGCATGTGCAGATCCCTGAGTGTGTTGTTCAGTGAGTATTTTTGCCACTAGGGGACAGAGCCGTCACCACCAACGCTCTGATCAAAAATACAGCACTGGAAATCACCAAAGGCATCAGTGGGAGAAATATTTTTGCAACAACAGGCGTCTCTTTAATCTGAGACTGTTATGGCATATGGGTCTATGTTTGGATTTTAATTTGGTTTTAGGGACATCTGTTTGATATGTGCTAAATTGGTTTGTGCAAGTTCACGTTGTTATATTGTTATATATTACATGTTTTATCACAACATAACAGTGTTATATAATTTAATGTTCTCTGAATTTTAAGGTTTGAAGAGGAAAGGATTAAAGCACGGAAAGAAAGGTATAACTGGGGTGTTTTGTAGCATGTCGAACTTAAAGTATTTATGCATATTTTGTGATTGAGAATAAAGGAGACATCAATCAATATTTCTGTTTGAAGATTGGAACAGGAGCAAAGGGAACAACAGATACAGCAAGAGCAGCAACAACAGCAGCAGCAAAATTCAACTAAATCACACTCTGAGAGGTCAGAGTCAGACATGATCGTATTCCTTTGTCATGTTCCATTTAAATATTCACATATTTAGACATTTCAAGTGTTTGTTGTGTTTTATAGGCCTAAATCTATAATTGAGGACCAAGGAATGTGAGAGAAATTGGATGTCCGATTACCCATCAGGTAATGGTAATGGGTCCATACTCCTCCCAAATTCCTGGATAATTCTTGAAGGTTGTAAGGAGAGAGAAGCCTGTTTTATAATATGGAATTTTAGACATTGAACTTACTGGCTTTCAATCATAGTTTTCTCATATATATTCTTTGCTCTGGGATCGTTGGTTTGTTGTACAAAACAAGATCTGTTTATGTCTTCTGCAGATGTAACACCTTCAAAATGCTATACCACACCACCATAGATAGAAGTTCCACAAGAGGACACAACTCTGTTCTGCCATGGTTTGCTGGATAGGAGCAGTCATTTGAAGATCCATGTGTGCCAGATTGGAGCATTGCTTTTAGCAGTTATTCTCCAAGCTTTTATTGCCTTGTTGTTAGTGAAATGTTATTTTTATATATTTCCTCAGTATGTAAATTGTAATTGCCAAATTTCTCATTTTGTTATTTGTCATTATCATATGCATGTTGACTTTGTTGCTGTACTTCATTTGAAGGCACATGCAGTGATAAACCTGAACAAATTGTTTTTTTTTTGTGTTTGTCGAATGGCATTAGGGACCTACTTTATAGTTGTATTATTGTGTGTATTATGTTATTGAATGTAAGTCTTAATTTGCACAGCTCAAGTGCATCTGAAATTAATCATTTATCTGCTTATTTAATTTGCATTATAGTTATTTTGGCATGGATCTTAATGTTATGACAAAACCTTAACAAGGCAAGTTTTCCTAGTGTATTCCAAACATAATGAGCTAATGTCACCAGCTTTGGAATACAACACTATTAATCAAGCTATGTTGAAAAGAATTGTCACCATAAAGCATTGACAAAAAAATATTAAACAGCAATGCAATTGGCTGATTATAGACCTCTCTTGGACTTGTGAATTCATAGAAAAAGTTGGTGCCTCTGTAAAGCTTTGATTTTGAACTCTGAATATGAAGCACAAGTGTTGTAAACAGCAAAGATACACCTTCGTTTTGGAGATATGTGATACAGTAAAGAAAATAAATACTGCCCAGTAATTTCTTACTGCCTCTCACAAACACTGATTGTAACCTTTCTGGTTTGATTAAAACATAACTCCTCTTTTAATGTTGTGTTGATAGTGAAAATAGAATTAAAATGCATTGGTAAAGATAAATATAATATCTTCATTTAGAATTTTGGGCCCACATGTTCATTGTAGGCTGTGGCCATGGAGAGGGTGGCTTTAACAAGGTTATGCCACATAACAAATGTAGTTGGCAGAAGTTGGAACATGACATGATTATTTTGGAAGCTCAGTTTAAGGTGCGCTCAGAGTACAAATGTACTGAAGTGAGGTCACAACCAACAATAAGCCAAACTAGATTGGTTAGATTGGCTGCCAAGGCCACATTTTCCCTACAATGTGTTAAACACCACGTCTACTAGATGAATGTACAGCACAGGCATTTACAGTTACTCAGCTGATGTGAAGTCTAGGCTACGTGAAACTGGTCACAGAGTTAAGTCCTGACGTGTAAACACAATGTGCCAGTTATACCATATAGGTATTTACTGCGTCCTCCATTTGTGGGAGTAGGTTACACGTTCAGCAGGAAAGCTACTTTGTCACAAGGACACAAAGCAGGTGGCAGAAGATAATGTAAACCAAAGAATCTAGAGGCCCCTGAACGCCGATTGGTTACTATCACGATTTCTAAAAGCACGATTGGCTGCGCAAAAACAGCCGCGCCCTCAAAGGACCACGAGGGGTAAATATTCCAGTGATTCACTCGTGATGTGGAATTTAGTTCGTGGTCTCCCGGAGCTATCAATGAACTGCTCGGTGAAAAGTTTAGATAACGTTACCGACGCTTTTATACATCGTCTGAAAGTTAGGTAGCGAAAGCTTGTCGTGGGGATTTTGGTCAGTTTTTTGAAACTTGTGCCTTTAATCTTTTTTAATAACCCGAAGTTGTCGAAATTTCAGGATGAAGTACATTATAGGAATTGGCGGGTAAGTTGGAATTTCATTAGTTAGTGTTAATGAATTATGGACTATTCTATAATTTTGTCTAGTTATATTAGCTATTAAATAGTATTTGAGGCACTGATGGAATTTATTAGCTGTAGGCTTAATGATCACCGTGTGTCAGTTAACGATAAATAACGTGTTGTTGTTACGTCAGCTTGGAATTGTTTTAAAAATCTAAACAGACATTTCGTTAAGTTGACTTTCAAACAATCAATATGTTACCTATAATGTTAGTGACCTGTAATAATAAAATAGAATATAAAATGTGAAATAATAGTTGTCTGTGTTATGTTGGTAGCTAGTATAGAACGTTTAAGCGGGAGATTTAAAATATTGCGCGGCATCCTGTGGGAAGTGGAACTCCAGTCAGCAACCTTACGCTAGGTTTTTAGCCATACCAGACACGGATGAATCATTTGTAGTGTCAATGAGCATTTGTTTTCAAAGTTGCTTGTGTTGAGTTGTTGCATTTTTCGTTAATGTCATGTCAACTGTTACACTATAAAACTGCGATACCGGTGTTCCTGGCTGTTGTGCTGTCTAGTGTTTATGAGCTGATAACCACGTTAAGTTGGTTCTCCCAACCGGTTAGCCTATTTTGCTAAGATATAAAACTCTGGGTTATGTTGACAAAATTTGATCGTAAAATATCTAAATTTATTCTTTCTGGAAGTCATTTTGAATGTAAAAGCATGGACATTAGCTTGGCCATAATGACCATGAAGCTAAACTTGTGGCTAAATCTAACGTTAGATCCCGCCAATTTTGAGTGATTGTATAGGCAGGCACGCTAACATTAATGCACTTAAAGAAGCCCTTTGTCTTAGTCACGATTTACAGTCAATGTTTCTGATCGGTGCATATTTTTGTTCGATTTTATTTACAGTGTGACAAATGGTGGCAAAACCACACTAACGAACAGATTGGTCAAAGTTTTGCCGAACTGCTGTGTAATCCATCAAGACGATTTCTTCAAGGTAAGAATTTGTTTTAGATGGTACCAAAAAGTTTAAATAACAGTGAGTAACATGAGTTCAGGGACACATTATAGTGTAGCAACAGCACTAGCGGACCACACACACGCCAAACATTTCTTGATCTTTTGCATCTTTCTCATACTTTCCATTGCTGCAGTCACTACTAACCCCTACATTGCTTTTTTTAACAGTTTTGTTGTATCATATGTAGGTACTTGAAGCTTTCAATATATCTACTTGCACCTCCGCTCACTTGTGTGAAAGACAAGATTGCTTTGTCTAGTCTTTGTGCTTCGCATGCTTCTGTGTGGCAAAAGCAGATGTGTTAGCATGAGTTCAGGATGTAATTAGGCCGTCTGGTGTGCTGGTCAACCTGAGGTTGCAGCAGTGTTTTACTGGTCACTGTTATTTCAGCCACCGGATCAAATAGAAGTCGGAGAGGACGGCTTTAGGCAATGGGATGGTAAGATTGAGTTTAAATGTAGGAAACCCAGCCATACATCTATTCCTTGTGCTATTCCACCTCGATGCTATTGTAATAATTTACCACACAAAAAATTTCTTGTCTATTCTTGTATATTTGGTCACCCACAGTTGCTGTGAAATGACACTGTACTTCCACATTTGCTTGTGTGCTCTCCCTGTGTAGTTATTACAGCTTTGGATATGGAAGCCATGGTCAACACTGTAAAAGGCTGGATTGAGAATCCGGTAAAGTTTGCCCGTTCCCATGGTGTGAGGCTGTCGCCTGCTGAAGAGGTGGAAGATCAAGCGGAACAGACCCACATACTGATTGTGGAGGGTTTTCTGCTCTACAACTACAGGTGAGTCGTGCAGCAACCAGAGGTCTAGATTGTTTGATTTCTGTCCATTTGTACAGCACATGTTCCACACAGGGCTTAAAGTTTTGTGAAACTGTGACTAAATTCAGGCGTGGGCTGGGCCATGTAAGATTTTAAAATGGATAATTTTGTGTAACAACTTTGAATTACTCTGACCTTATGTGTCAGGAACATTGGGTCTTTAGTGACCTAAAGATTTTTATCCAGGTCTGTCTTACTGAAGAAAGATGAGAAAATGTAATACTAGGGAAAGATGAGAAAAGATTAGTTTCTGCGAAGTTCGGGGAACGGAGTGTCCCATCGTGTCTGAAGCCCGACATCACGTGAGCGCTGCAGTGCTGTAGATAAGGAAGGTGGCTGCTGATTCAGGCTACGCATGTTGTTTTGGTGTACATGGTGTATTTGCAGCCCTTCCAATGAAGGGTGATATCTTCTCACTTACACTCGAGGCACATAATGTGAACGGAGATACTGATATAAGTTATGTAAGATGGGTTGGTATGTAATGGGGTTATGTTATGGGGTTATAGGGTTATGTTATGTCACAACATATCCGCTCAGATATTCACACTGTATGTCTTTTCTATTTTTTCTAAAGGCCTTTGGTTGATGTCTTTGACAAGTGCTACTACATCAGCATTCCATATGAGGAATGCAAAAGAAGAAGGAGGTCTGTATGCCTGTAGTTCCACAAGTTTAACATGGTTGGAGTCTAGTCATTGACCCATACAATTTTTGTAGTTTTTAACTTCATGTAGAAGCATCCCCGAAAATAACAATGTAAACTATGACTTTTGTAGTACAAGACAATACACTGTCCCAGACCCCCCTGGCTTGTTTGATGGCCATGTGTGGCCTATGTACCTTAAGCACAGGAAGGAGATGGAGGATACCTGCTTAAACATTGGTGAGTGAAAATGTTTAGTACATACATTCATCTGAACCACATTTTCATACTGCTGACAAATATATATATATATATATATATATATATATATATATATATATATATATATGTGTGTGTGTTTGTGTGTGTCTTTATATATATATATATATATATATATATATATATATATATATATATATATGTGTGTGTGTGTGTGTGTATATATATGGTTTATTTTTTTTTCTTTGTACATGTGACTGTTGGCCTGTTCTTATTCTTATTGTTTTTTTTTTTATTTCAGAATATCTGGATGGCTTGAAGTCTAAAGATGAAATCTTCAATCTGGCATTTGAAGATATTCAGAATACACTGTTAAATTGTTTATAGGTAAGTGTAGTTGGAAGTTGTAGAAAAGTAGTTGTAGTTGGAACATCAGTTATCACTTGGATGTCCTTGTTTTCCATGGAGACTCATGATTTTTTTTAGAAAACATAGCAAACGAAGGCATACAGTTCTTGTTAGATATATAATTAATGGTTTTATTTGAAATGATTAATGTGTTCTTTAAACTTTGCTTCCATTTAAAAAGTTGCCATTTGTAGCAAATATAGTCTGGGTGACATTGGCATAATCATTGGCATCATCATATTGACATAATCTGATGAGATTTCACCCCTCCCACAGTATACATTAGCTCCATAGACTCTTCCTCCATAGCATACAGTCAGGTGTCTTCAACAAACATTTTATTAATTAATGAATAATGTGCTGTCTACAGGGTATTGTATAGCTTTGTGAAATTTTGTGATATTCTTCCTTCTCTAACATTCCTTGAAATCTTTACAAATCTTCCCATTTACCTCCACTAAAGAACCCAGAGATTGTGAAACAATGCTTGATTGATGACCTTAAACAGTTCTTGCATCCTTTTAATTATTCTGTGTCTCAGATGAAATTTGCCTGTCTGTATCTAATTCCTGCAAAAGGTGACTTTAAATGGAAGCACATTTCATTTCGGCATTTCAAATAAAATCATTCATTACATCTCTAACAAGAACTTCATGTCTTGTTCCTTTGTAACATTTCCTACTCGCACTCATCTTATGGGTGTTTCCCACATTTGAGTGCCAGTGTATGTTTTCCTTTATTTCACACATTTCATGATTGACCTTTACTAGAATGTTAAGTGCTTGTTGTGTCATGTAGTTTCATGTTTGTGTTTTCTGTGATATATTTTGTCTTTCAGTAACAACTCCACATCGCTGCCATGTATAGAGCTGTAAATAGGAGGCAGTATGAAGACATTTTTGTGGATCCCCTCTTGCTTACAGTTGTTTTGTATATAGTATGAAGGAATGGATTTTAATTTAAAACCTTTTTGGGTGAAATTGATTAGTTATGTGTGGATTCTTTTCTTTCTTTCTTTTTTTTCATCCTCTCTTTTCCATTTATTATGTGATTATGTAATGTTTTTATGTTTATGTAGTAGTTCATTTGTGCAGGTTCCAGCCTGTCCACTCTGAAAGACCTTTTCCCAAATAAATGAGTGTCACAATTTAGTGCATGCTCACTAGCACAAAGCTCACAAAGTCTTTTGAGTACTTTTTATTATTATTATTATTATTATTATTATTAAAAGACAAGTTTAACAACAGTTTGAGGTCATTATAGTGTCTTGCAACACTGCCTGTTCAAATGTAAACGCTCAAAGAGCAGCTCTAATAGAAGGCTCAAGGTCATGAGTACCCTAGTTTTGTATCACATGGGTTTTTGCACATGACCATGTGTGACATTCTTGAGTACTAAATAAGGTTATGGGAGGATTAGAAAAGGAATCTCCACTGGACATGGCTCTGGATTTATTAGCATGATTAGTTGATTTGATGTGTAGCTGTTTATAGGTAGTGGTTGGAAATACTGGAATATGGATGTGGTTTTGATAAACTTGCCTTTAGACATTTTCGTCTGGTTCACCTGAACTGAATTAATGAGAGGCAATAAAAGGGCATCACTACATTTGCCTGTGCGCAAACCACTAATCTATATAAAAAAACATTTTCAAAGACTTTATGAAAATCAGATTAACAGATTGTTTTGTAGTCCAAACCCCCTAGTGATTGGGAAAATGTTTAATTTGTATCACTGGTCCAGACAAGAAAAAAAATCTCATTCCTGTTTTGGGCAGTGGTTTATGAACCACATTTTACAGGAAATAACATTTAGGCGAATTGTTTCACAGAAAAAGAATTGTTCAGTTCAGAGTATTTCTGTGGTTCTTTTGGTTTATTTGAAATGCCTACCAAAAAAATGAGTTAACCCACAGACACCCCAGGACTTAAATAATGTAAGAAGTAAGATAAAAGTGAATAGGTGCTCTATGCTTTATCTAACTGCAATGAACAGTGAAGTTGTAGTTTGAGTTATATACTACCCCCACCCTCACTTGTATGAGGCCAAATGTTTGTTCCTACATGATCTTCCAACTGTCTCCGCTGAATGTTGTGTAACTGGGTGACAATGGATTGTGAATGTGTGAGGGGACAACCTCTAGATGTGTCATTGTGTTTATTGTTTTCTGAATAGTGGTAGAGTTGGTGATGAATCCCAGAACATACATGCAGGAGCTGGTACGGAAGTCTGAGTTAGAGTCAGCCCTCCAAGTGATCAGCTTTTCCACACCTGCTGTTTAAAAGAGCCAGAAATACGCAGAGTGGCTTTACAATGGTGTCTGCACTGAGGGCTGACCTGAGCAAAAACAAATACTGTCTAGACATTTTCCTTGAGGGAGAACTAGGTCTCATTTAAATTCTCTTTAGAAAAATAATTTTATTTACAAATAGTCTGCCACAACTCTGGATATGGAGACTCTTGCTGAATAGAGGTTACATCGCATTGCTTACTGTAAGGAAATCATTGCATAGATAGTGAAAATGAGTCATTGTCCCAGTCCAGTTGAGCAATGAATTATGAGTGATACAGTTCTCATGAACTATCTAAAGTAAAAAAAATACTATAATACAGTCAAATATAAAATGTTCGGACAAACTATATGTAACTCCCATCCTTACACTTCATGTGTCTGTACTAATTGCCCTCAACGGAAGTCTCACACATTGCTGAAAGACCTGAGAGTACTTGTTGACACAGACAGACTGTGTTTATATTTAGCTTGGAGTCTGGGGAGGGTGACAGAGATAGGCGATTATAGTGGTCAACGCTCCATGGTTTGCAGTTTGACTGGCCTCTTGCCCATACCAGCCTATCAGCTAGCTACTTTCTCCTCATCACGTCCAGCCTCTATACCCTAAGACTAAGGACAGCTATGCAGGGGAAAGGTGAGGTGATATGATCATAAATAACACCTCCCATCTCTCTTGTTGCCATTGTGTTTCACAAACAATGAGAGAACCTGTAGAGTAGGCTACTTTTCAGTGAGGGCCCCACTAGTGGGAAACAAAGACATGTCAAGTGAGATTTCACTTTTTTGTGCCTGAGCAAGGACAGCAGCTATGTTATTGAAATATTTTGTATCCTACATTTTTCATGTTACTACCTCTACAGCTGAATAAATTGTATATCCTTACAATTCTCATAGTCATCCACATCATATAAATACCAGCATTTAATTGACATTATGGGTGTGACAAAAAGACCACTTTCCATGGAATTGCCTGCTAAATGAAATATTAAAGCAAGGGAGGAAAATGTATTTGGACCTGTAGTGTAAAATTAAAGTTCCAATGCTGTTATTATTATGGGATTATGGGGGGCAGGTGAGACTTTAAAATTCCCCACCACCACAGTGGGGAATGATAGATAAACCTCTGAACCACTGCTATGTGAAAATAGTATAGCTATTCCTAATGTATTTGATCCTGGTAACTCTGAAGAAATGTTCAAGTGTGCTTGAGAAATAATTATGCTCAGCGTCGCCATCGTGTGGTAATTGATACAAGGCAAACACGTTTCATTTTTTTCTTTCATTTTAATTCCTGCGGCTTGCCAATAAGATCACATGAATTTACAGATTCCAATTCTTCAAGGCCATTTTATGTTGTAGGTTTCTAAGTGAAGCAGTGATCTGGAAAAAAGTGAAGCGTCTGTCTGCTTTTCCATTGCCTTGGTATTTGCGCTCCATGTAAACTCTCCGCTCTTTAAAAAAGCTCAGTGCAAGTTTTCCACTTAGACTCCCCCTGGACTCTACTATTGGCAATATGGTAATAAATGTGGTCTACTGTCCAGACTGTAGAAATAGGTCGAGGATGTGGTGGTCAAGTGTGGAAGCGCAATATAGGGGTTTCATTTAATGCAACATGGACAGCTTAGGCTACCCCTCTTTATGCACAAACGATTTTCCTGTTAGCTATCCCCTTGCATAGACTACTGTACCGATTCACTGCTATCATTTCAAGATACCATTTTACTTGAAGTAACTACACGTTTATATTTGACAGCCGTCCACGTGAAAACCATCCCTGGTGCCACATTTACCTCACTAAACAAATATCCTTGTGTAAGGATTTCAGAAGTGAAATGGTTAAGCCATATACGGTGCCTCTTCTCGAAATCCTGCAGCTATCTGTGCATGCGTAGATAAACTTTGGAACAAGTAGGTGTCTTACACCTCCTTTTTGCCATCTCTTTATAACGTACCACCCTCTTTAAAAGTCAGAATGGACCTTTAAATTTTCCAGCTTAAGTTCAACAGCTTTTCATTGCAAGAGAATAATTACCACTGTGGAACAATTTTACTAACATACCATGATTAAGACTAAGTTAATAGTCTTGCTTTTTATTCTATTCCATTCGTGGGTTGATTTAAGCACCGGACAGCGCCATTTACGCGCGCACCTTGGACCATGGCGGCATAAAGTGCAATGGGAGAATAACGGCCATGTCTACAGTTTATTGAGTACAGGGGCACAGTTTCAACGACCAGTGCAGTCGCGGAGAAGAAGCCAGTTATATTTAACAACATATAGAGCTTTGGGCATTCCAAGGAGGTCTGCGACTTCCAGGCCATCGGGTGCAGAGTCTAGATCCCGGCGATTTCATCCTAGTCCGACTTTGCCACAGCCTTTACGGGAATCACAGACTGTAAATTCGGATGTTGGCCCCTACATGATGGCAAACAGCCTCTTCTCCAATGACGGGAATCAGAGATTCTTAGCCTCTTTCCGTAGAGATGCTGTGAGTATAAGTCCTACCGACCCAAGCACTAACATTGCACAATATGGTACAACAGGTGGGCAAGCCTTAGCGCTGGAATATTCTGGGAACGGTGGAGCACGGGGGCAGCGAAGTCATGGCGAAGAGGAATCTGTGCCCGAAGCAACACATGTCCAATCACCATTATTGCATGACAATGCTGAAACAATAGCAGACCAAAACGTTGATGCTGACACACAAGAATTTGGACGAAACACCTCAGTGAACAAAACGGAAACTGCGGGCACCACTGATGAGGTCGGACAGTACGTACCAACAGAAGAAAGAGCGCCTCAAGAAGTGGTTCCCTTTGTTGCTTATAACATAACAGAGGAAGATGTCCAGTCGGCAAATCCAGAAAATGTGACTAACAATGAGTCCCCCAACAAAAATCACAGAAATTCTGTTTTACATAATATGTATCCAAGTGGGAGAATGAGACCACCACCTTTTGCCCCACCTGCACCAGGTTATGGCACCAGGTACTTCCATAATGGTAGGTGATAACATTTGATGCTGGAGGTTGCTCTACCAGATTCAGTCATTAATCTACCCTCCATTTTCATATTGAAATAATGCAGATTACAGCAATGTTTCTTAGCTGAACAGTATCTGACATCATGTCATGGACCTGAACAAAATAATGATAGGCCAAATGTCTGATTCTGAAGCATTTTCTGCATTCTCGTGTTTGTCGTTCTCAGGTCTTCCTGACCTCATACCTGACCCATATTATATCCAAGCAGCATCTTATATCCAGCGTGTGCAGATGTATGCACTGAGATGTGCCGCTGAGGAGAACTGTCTTTCTCGGTAACTTAACCATCCTCTCGACCTAGTCTTGGGACAGCTACTAACCAGTCATGATGCATGAAGATACATTTTTTTGTATCTACAGAGTCATACAACAAACAGTGCATTTGTTATGTCTTACACATTTAAAATTCCCATGTGAACATATTGTATGTGATGAATCATATCATCATCCCCATCAAGGTCTGCCTATAGCCAGAGTGTCAGAGACCTTGACTACAGAGTGCTACTTCGATTCCCCCAGAGAGTCAAGAATCAAGGAACTGCTGATTTCTTGCCTATGAAACCAATACATGAGTGGGAGTGGCATAGCTGCCATCAGTGAGTTTATTAATAAATTAATTATTTGCACCATAACAAGGATTTGCGTCTCAACCTGTGTTCTACTGAATGCAGTTTGCTCCAGGCTAAACTTAGAACTATAAGTCAGGATGATTTCTCTTGTGCATTGGGAGTGGGATGTGTTATGCTGTGTGCTTTCTGCCTTGTGTCTCTATTATGCAAGTACATGCAACAGTTATATCCAGAGAACAGGAAAAAGTTAGGAGAGTGAAAATGAGAGCGAGAGAAAGGATTTATGGTATTTATTTATAGAGATACTGCTGAACAAGTACATCTACTCTCAACAATTATTTTCATTCAGGCACTACCACAGCATGGAGGCTTTCAGTAATTATGACCTGTTGGAAATCTCCACTGAGAGAAAGGTGGCTGAGGGACACAAGGCCAGTTTCTGTCTTGAGGACACTAGCTGTGATCCTGGTATAAGGAGACGCTATGCTTGCACAGCTCACACACAGGTAAAATAAGCTCTGCTCAGCTCCTAAATAATGCTTCTATCCCCAGTGTTGCTCTTTTCTGCACATCATTTCCATTTTTGTTTCTTGATTTTTTGTTTTGTTTTGTTTTCATTTCTATCATTGGTTTTTAAAACACAAGAGCAAGTGACCAATCATGAGACATTGTGAACAGTAAAAGTAAAGTAAAATAAATAAAAACAGCTTGTGTTTGGTGAGCTGTTGTATGGTGGTTGATTAGTAGGGGGCTGGGCCTGAATAGTCAGATATTGAAGAAATGTTTCCCATTGAAACAGAAGGATACTTGTTCACTGTCTGCTTCTCAAGGAAATCTTACCATTCAGCAATTGATATTGACAGTACATGTTTACTTCCATTGTTGGACCTGCAGTCTCTTACCAAGTGGTGATGGAGGTCTTCTTCCATAAAGTGTAAACCAAGGAAACAGCTTTTTTAATGCTGAGGAAAAAATGAATGCAAGAGTCAATTTTTGTAATGTTTTTAATGGAACATTACAATAAAAGCCATTTGAGGTGCTATTGTAATGCATTCTTTTTGTGATGATTGCAATAGGGACTGGGCCCTGGTTGTTATGATACTTATCATGCTAACATTGATTGCCAATGGATTGACATCACTGACGTTCCTCCAGGAAATTACATCCTAAAGGTAAAATGCCTTATTTAAAATGCCTTATTTTACATTATGTTTTTTTTTTCTTTCTTTTTTTTTTTTTTTAAAGCTGTGTCTTTCTTGCAGGTCACAGTGAACCCCTTATTCCGGGTGAAAGAGTCTGATTTTTCTAACAATGTGGTCAAGTGTGATGTTAGATATACAGGCTCATATGTACAAGTACGTAACTGCAGAATAACGGGGTAAGTAGCCAAAGTGTGCCCAAAAAAGGAAGGAAGCTTCAAACTTAACAAAGCATGAGGTTGATCTTTCACTGATAAGATAATGTTCTTTCACAGAAACTAACTACTTAGCAGAAGAAGAGGACTCAAGTTCTAAAGTATCTATTTATTTGAGGACAGTAAAAATGGGTTCTTGCTTATAAAATTGTGTGGTTCAATCAGAAATGTTTGCTCAAATGAAATCTGAACATATTGGCAAGCCTTATGACTTTTATGAATTTTGTGTTGAACATGTCCACAGCTCCACATCAGTATCTGAGCTTTAAAAAAAGAATGTGTTTCGTTTGGATGCCCTTTCCAGCTAACTCATATTGTATTCCACACATAGTGCTTTACTGCCACACATTTAAACCCAATGCATGTTGCTAGTTGGAGTATTTTTGCACGCAAAATAGTTGTGGAAGCTTGAATGACTACATTTGCACTTTTATATGAAGTGTAAGCCATTGTATGTAAGCTAATTGCATTTTTGATTAAAGTTTTTTTTGTTCTTCTTCTCTCCTTTTTTCCGATTCCAAATAGAAAGAGCACAGAGATCACGTATGAACTCACCACGTGTGTGCAGTTCTACAGATGTTTACTTTAACAGGAATGTGTAAAGCACATCCACCCAAAGATGGAACGAGATAAAACGTTTTTGAAACATAAAAGGCACTATACTGTCACTCACATTTGACTTATGACATTTACTGCTAAAGATTTCCTGTGTTTTCTAAATTGAAAAATGAAGGATATAGGGGTGACGGTGAAAGGACTGAAGGTGTTTGCAGCATAGGTTTAACATACTAATCTTTAAACATGGCCAGGAAACTGCTCATGATTCTGGAGGTTGAGGATGGCACGGAGTGGAGAAATTCCACAGGTTTTGTGTCAGACAGAGAGCATGTGGAACAGTGCTGAGTTCAGTGTCTGGTGCAGCTCACTGTATGGCACAGAGATGTGTGTGGGCAGTTAAACAGCATGTGTTGCAGAACGCCTCGCTAAATAAATACACACCTCATCAATAAACCTTATGCTAAATATAGTCATCTTTGCTTTCCTAAGTCAGTGGACGTGCAGAATCTTCACCGTTCACCTCTTAATGATGCATTGCCATTTTCTTGGTAGATTTTGTATCTACCGTTCCTTCAGGTGGCAATTTGAGACAGGTCTTGAGACACTGTCTACCTCACAATTCAGCACCAGTTGTTCCCCCCACTTTTCTGTATTTTTTTCTTGTTTTATGAAGGGACAAACCTATGTTTGCGTTTCTTGAAAAGGAGTTAATGTTTACATGGCCTAAAGAAGGTTGATCATAGTCTTGACAGGTTATCCCATATAGAACATCCTCTAGACTACACTTTCCACTCAGCTCTTGAATAAATACCCAATGGTTTGTGTAATTTATTTGTGAATTGGAGAGTAATGAACATCCTGAAATGCTGTTATTTTTGGGAAAAGATGCAGTGCTGGGTGGTGATTCCAGCCGGATGAGGCAGGTGAGGCATTTGTTAGACTCAAGCTGTTATTTCTGGAGGAGCAACAGCACATAGTGCCGGTGGTGTTCCATATTTAAAATGTACATATGACAGCCAGCCAGCTGGCTTATGTGAGTACAGGTCTCACCTCCTTAGTGAGAAGGAGCCTGGATGTGAGCACAGGTGCAAGTTTTGCTAAATGTGCAGTTTTTCTGCTCCTGCTTGCCCATGTGCTCTGGTTGTTTGTGTTGGTTGATATTGTTTTTAGCCCCATTTGAAGCCAGATAAATACTGTCTATTGGGAAGTCTAATAGCCTAACAACCATACATTTTTTTTTTACCTAACCCCAATTACAATAGAATATATTTCAGATAGGTAAATACGTGTTCCTATATGTAGATGCATAGATTGGTAGAAAAAACAAATTAGCAAGTTCAACCACAGATACAGATCAACAGCAAAGAATACCAAAAATATAAGATGTCATGTAGTGAATGGATAGTAAAATGTGATTCTAGGTAAATAGATGTTTTGGATGTGCACTGTCTTGAATGCCTTCTGGCCTTTATCCCTTGGGTGCTGTGTTCTTCCGATGGTCACCTGGCACTGCTGGCCTGGGCTATGTCATGATTACTTCCCCAGATATCACTTTGACTTCTGCACTATCAGACTGTTTTGTATATTTTGTATAAACATCCTTAAAAGAAAGTTTCTTTCCTCAGTCCATGTGTAATTCACTTTAGATATAGCAGCATCAACTATATAAATACAATAAGTACAAACATGCAAAAATGCTTGTTTGGAAGGACGTGTATTGACCGCACAAATGTAATCACATATATTGTGTTTATTAAATAATGAATTAGCCTGATGGATCAGACTCTCAGGCAGCTGTTGATACTGTAATACTCCTATTGCTACTGCCACTGCTATTCTCCTATGATAAAAACATCCTCCTCCTACTCATCCGCCTCTTTCCTCTGACAACCTGTTCTGAAAACAGAGGGTGAGGATCAAGCAAAGACCACATGGAATGGCATCAAATCGAATATCTTGGGACACAAATATCTTATAAAAGTAAAGAAGAAATCTGGTGTGATTCAATCCATAGCCCTGTTGTTTGAAGTTACTGACTGCTGAAATTAATGAGAAAATTTAATGCAACTTGAATAATAAACTGGCAGATAACCTAAAGTGAATGGGGCAAATAAAAAAATAAATAAATGACACTTAGGCCTACTTTACAGATTCAGTGATTCACCTCCTGGAAACCAACCGATTGACTAAATAATTAGGCCAATTAACATAACTAATGTTGTTACATATTGTACTGAAGTTGAACTGATGTAGTAACTATATGTAGGCCTACAAATGCTGTTTTCAGCATTTCAGCACATTATGCAGGGGCATTGGAGTCGTCTACCTGTGGACGCCTACTGTTGACATTTTCCTCTTGACGTCACGCAATGCTAAAAAGATATCTGGCAACAACCTCCTAGTCGTTTCCAACAACCCCCCCTGATTCAGAGGGAAAATGGACCCAAGAACCAGCAGAAATGCAGATTCCTCAACTAATATGTTACTTGGAATTGTATTTCTTGTCGTCGTTGCCGCTGTTGCATCAGAGAAGACAAAAACGGTGGAATTCAACGTAAAACCCGGAGGAGTTGTACACACTTTCTCCGAGAAAATTGTAAGTATAATGGTAGCGTTAGCTAGCCAACACAGGTATCAAGCTGAGGAGTCAGCTGAGTAACTTAAAGACAATTAAGTCAGTAAAATATCATGTTTGATCTTAATGTAATGCCTTGCTTTGCTTGCGTGCCTTGATGTCTTGTGTTTTCTGTCACTGTTTTTGTGTCAGCTGCCTTTTTGCTGCTAAGCAAGCTAGGTGAACTGCTATCTCAGCTAGCTTCTTTGAATGGCCAATGATCAGTTGTTGACCGGGCACATTTAGCATATCCATCGGGCATTGCTGTGTTTAAAAACGCTCTCTGCTAACTGTATCTGTGCGAGGATAACATGGATGTGTTAACGTTTCTTTTCATTCGAAACCTTCGTTTATTTTAAGTTAACTTTCGGTGCAGCAGAGGTGGCTAGTAGTTGCAGCTACCGTTAGCCCATCGAATAAGATCATCAGATCAACGTCGTTTAACCGCGAATGTTGTTACGAAGTTTGCAGAAGAGATCCTAGCTGTTATTTGCTCTGTTTTATTGTGCTTGTTTTTTTTTAATACAAACATGGTATTTATTTTAAAAGCATGGGTGTTCTACAGAAAGCGATGCTTTAAATATTGACACGTCAGTGCGGAAGCGCAACAATAAGGTTATTCATTGGTGGTGATATCTGACGTCAGCATTAACTGTGGCTAATCAAAATGCGCCACCTGTGGTGCCTTTCACAGATAAACACATAGTGGTCAGTAGAGAGCAGAAAAATGCAAGAAGACTCTTTCCAGTCCACACCGATCAGTACAATAACAGGTTTACTTAAATTTGCTTACTAAGTTACCTTGGAGACTTTGATGTGGGCCAAAACAGAACTTCACCCATGCAGTGCTGGAGAAGAGGGGATGGGCTCTCATGTTGCAACATATGTCACATAATGCTGGGAGTTGCTCCAGTTTCCTTTTGTGAATACTTTACATTGTCATAACATTGATGTGCATGGTCATTTTTCAAAGTTAAATGTAGTATTAATATTTAGAATTTGATATTTGAAACTGTAGTGTGGCAGCTTGAGTACAGTGCATTAAGGGTTTTGGGTTTGATTGAGAGACACCTTAGCAGCATAATTATGTGCAGTATTAAAATTTTGGGACTCCACCTGTTTGAGTTATGACTCATACCTTCTTTCTTGCAGAACGATTATGAATGCTCTTTCACATATGCTTCACAAGGAGGAACCAATGAGGTAAGATGAGCTGCGTACACATTGTTTCATCAAGTTCAGAAACCTTGAAGAATGCCATTTGAACTCTTTCTTTAATTGATTCCCCCTGCAGCAATGGCAAATGAGTGTGGGCCTCAGTGATGATGACAGGCTTGTCTCTTGCTCTGTGTGGAGGTGAGTGTTGTCCTGTGTCCTAGCATGTGTTATTTGTTTGTTGTCAAGTAAAAGGTTCTATACATTTTTCTGAGGGGTTTCTCAATCCTTTGGTAGGCCACAAGGGAAGTCCTACCTGTTCTTCACACAGTTCAAGGGGGAGATCTCGGGATCAAAAATGGAATTTGCTAGTGCTTATGTAAGTATCCTCATCAGCACATATGAAATTATTGTCTTTATTGAGATCATCAATGCTCTATGTTCATCCTGGTAATCTTGCTGGGAAAGGTATACCATAGTGATACATTCTCAACAACTTTGACAGCAAAGAAGGTTGGTGAGAAAAGATTACAGAATGCAGAAATTCAAGGTACATTTTGGTTTCAATTTATCAAACAAGTCTGACCTTGATGACACCAGGCTGAACAGGGCCCTGTGATTATCCCATCAGGCTTATTGTATCATGTAAATAGTCTGGAACAAAACCATTTGAGCAATACTAGTACTGGTATTTGAGGTTCATTATGAGGTGTTCAGACAGTCTGAAAACATGCAGTAGTCAAATCATCTTAACCACTTTATTTCAAAGTTCAGTCTGATGCATGATGATGTTAACTTATCCTACTAGTCTCTTGTTCTTTTAGAGCCATGATTTGTTTAAGTACCCTTCAGATCAGACCTGTAGAATATTCCTGCACATATACTTCAGTGTGATGACCATATTTGTAGAGCAAGAGCTCTCTGTGTAGGTGATGTGCTGTTTACAAGAAGCTCACATTTCTGTGAAGCCGTGCTGCCCTACAAACTGTGCTTGATTGATTGTTGAACAATGATGGGGAGGATATTTGTGTGCGCCCTCTCTGGACCAGCCATGTCATCAACCCCACAAAATAATTAGTCTCTTCCTCTGCATGAGCCAAAACACCTATGCACCCATCGTTTTGCCCTGAGTGGAGGATAAGCAGGCCACATGGGTGACCCAGAATCCTTAATTGTCCTCCAGCACACCAGACAGGAAGCGTTGTTGTTTCCGTCGCAAGTCCTGCTTTTTCTGTGCCGGATCTAAAAATCTGTGCTCGGTTGAAGAAACAAAGGGGACGAGTACAAGAGAGTGAGCTGCTCAGTTGGAGAACGGCAAGGTCAGGTCTGAGTCCTTCACAACTCCAGTGCAGTGAGCAGAGGCTTGTCTCATGGCCCCCATACAGCTCCAGTCACAGCAGCAGCAGCACCTATGATATATATTAAACATGTATATAAAAATACTTTTTTTTTTATCTAGGAAAAAAGTTACACACATACACAGACACTTAAAAACTTGAGTACACATCTCCTGCCCTTGTCACTCATCTCTGCTTTGGCTTGTTTCAGGATGCAGTGCCTCCTTGTATTTCAGGCTTCTTGATGTTGATGTTTGTCACATCCCATCACTGCCACTGTTTTTCTTTTCATCCCCCCTTACAGTCCCAGTCTGCTGTGGGAGGACAAAAGGATGTGCCTTTGAAGGAGGAAGAGTACATTGTTGGGGACTCCTCAGGTGAGCTTTCAAGGCCGTTGATGTATTCCGTTACCTGTCAGCTCCTCTACCTTTTCGAACTGGCATTATTTCCTGACAACCATCTTAACAACAACACAGCTGTAAAGCGTGTACTTTGAACTGAGATCAAAGGGGCGCCTTTTTTTCCTTTACTGAGCAGCAGTTGGCTGCTTATGGCTGTCATCATGGGCCGGTTTGGCAGTTTGGTATTATACAGGTCATAGTGTTTCAGTGGCATTTGTTTGCCTGTGTCTACAGGATGTCGCCCAGAGGAACATAATTACAAAGCAAGGTTATTTGCTTTTCTTTATTACGCTCAGTTTTGACTGAAACACTCCTTTGTTCTTTTATTCACAGTGACCCACAGAGAAGGCAAGTTTCGGGCTGAGCTCTCGAAGCTGACCATGATCGCCCGGACCAAACACGATGAGCTGTGATTAGCAAGTATGTAGATGATCAACTGAATGTGCTCATACGTGATAAAGGAAGAAGGAAAAAGAACGATTGTGTTCCTGTCTCCCTATAGAAACATCTTTGACTGAAGAAGGAATGGAACTGTAAATGCTAAAGAAAGAAATTGTTCACTTTAATAGTGAAATACAACTGTTCTGTACAGTATAGTGCTGTTAAGGATTTTTTTAAATAAGGCATCCCTAGAGCATGAAGAGGTTTGAGGGTTTGTGTGGGGATATTAGATGTAGGAAATTAAACCAGGGATTAAAGAATCTCCTTGGATGGCCATGCGCACAGCAAGAGTTGCATTATATCTAAAGATTTTGTGCATCCATATGACGGAGCTCCAAGAAAATGATTAACAATGCAGCCCACTGTATCTGCCATAACAAGGATCCGAGCGCCTCGCACTAAACTCCCACAGAGAGTGAAACAAAGCCGCAGCCTGCAGATTCAGTCTTCCTTGTGTTCATCTTTAATACTCATCTTTAAAGCAGAACTTGGCAGGATGGTCTCTCTTAGTCCAGTGCATAGACCCACAGGCACATTCTAAATCTGTTCACCTACACCCGATCTCACTGCTATTTATATACTCTTTGGGGTTTTTTTCACAAATGCCTATCTTCCCATAGAGTAATATTTGCATCAGATAGATGAAGGGAGACCGATGAGACTTACCCAATCTACTGCAGCATCAGTCCTCAGGGTGTCCATTAACTGAGGGTCTTCACCACTGTCTGTGGTGCTTGCTCCCTCTGTAGTCCTGTGGCTCTTTCCTGGGGGGCCACAGCACATCTTTACTTAGTTACTGTCACTACCACCCTCCCCGATCCATACACGTTCCTGTAAGTTCTAATGTGCAACCACCTCTGTAAAATAAAACTATTTTTTACCAGACAGTTGCTTGAACATTATTTCCTCTTCTGGACTAATGTCATGCTGAACAGATTCAGAATTATTTATATCTTTTGTATTTAGGACACACTTGGTGTGTAACACAAATTAATCCAGTACATTAGCACAAATATTCCCACCCTCATTAAATTCTGCCTACAGACTATGTCTAAATAGTATCTCTTCTAGCTGTAATGGTTCCTTGTATCCTCTAGGGGGTGTAAAGTACTTTGGATCTGACACAGGGTGCTTAGTCTTGAAACTGATTCTATTATAATTATGTTGTGCAGCAAATGCAAGTGTGTCAGTGATGTTTTTGATTAGCTAGCATATTTCACGTGGCCCATAGGTAGCTTCTAAATCTTTGCCAGGGAGCCCCAGTAAGGGACCCACTCAGGTAATTACACGCAAAGCTGTTTTCCGCCAACACATTTCAACGCCTGGGCAGGAACCTAACATTTAGCAGGGGACCACACTTTTTTCCATGAAAAAGTGTGTGTGTGTGTGTGTGTCTTTGGCACAAAGCCAGCTGAAGCAGCCTGCTAAATAAGAACACATCAATTTCAGTCAGGGCACAGCAGGGGTTCCAGCTTCATACTCACTGAAAGGTTCCCGTCACCGTGGAGACCGACCTCTCTCACAGCTGGCGAGAACTGTGCCAGCCAGCAAAGGCAACAGCCCTGGTGCCCCTGGTCCCTCAGACGGTAGTGGAGAGCAGCCTACGTTTCACCGGGTACGGCGGACAATCCCTTTCCTTGTCTGGCCTGGTGTTTTTGGAGTGGTGGTGGGGATATGGTGGAGGCTTCTTGCCCCGTGCCCCTAATGTAACTGCCCTCAAGATGGCTGGTTTTATTCCCTCTTTCCTGCCCTTGGGCTTTGGGTCACTGGATTGGTTAGCTGGTGGTGAATCACTGTTAAGTGGATAATTTGGCAAGGCATTGTTGTGGTCCTCATTAGAGCTGACAGTCTGTCGTGTTTTGGCATCGGTTACAGTGTTGGACAACACAGGGCTACCGTTCTCCGAGGCGTTGCTCTTTTGGGAGGATGGGGCGCTGTCAGCCCTACCCGACTCCATGTCCCCACTGTCCTCCCCCTCTGCCCTTGAGCCGCCCACCATCACCCCGCTGGAACTGCTGCTACCCAGCGTATCACTATGGAGACCAGCGTGCAGCTCGTCTCCTGTGAGGTCAATGTCTGAGGTCAGAAGCTCAATCTGTTCGACCACCTGTGAGGAAGAAAGACGACACTAACATCTCCACAGCAGCTCTCTCTACACAGCCTAGGTGGCCCCATTCCTGCATTTCTCAGACCAAAATCTGGCAGGGAAAAAATGCCCTAAAAGTGGGCATATTATGGGGATGCTTTTATGCCAATTACACTATTAGCCATGGTAATGTTTTCATTGCTAAATAATGAAATAAATAACTTCTTCCAGCTGTTTCCAACATTTGTGGATGAGTGGACCCTGAAAAAGGTGTTGCATGAGCATTGCTTTCTGCCAGTGTGTGCATTTGGTTAAGTGGAGCATATCAAACAGCACTTCCCCCTTTGCAGTTAACATTCAGAGAACTGTCTCTTCTGCTGTGTTTCAGTGGTTATGACAGACAATGAAATGACATACATTATCTAAAACGGCTGCATTTCTGGGTGGATTACAGTGAACAGCATAGCCCATAATTGCTCTGGGAATGCTGTGTTTACATGCAAATGAAGCTGGTACATTTGTACCCAACAATTCGCAACACTGAATTACATGAATATATTGAAAGCTTTCAGAATATTTCAAAATACCGCTCAATTCTAGTATGTGCTAGTGGGTCATTAATAATTTATGTCATTAATGTTTCAGAATTAGTCTTTTCTCAATCCTTCAGGCAAAAAATGGAATTATTAATTTTTTTACCTCTTTCATCTCCAGATGAACCTCTTTTAGGCCGCACAAAATCCCCTCCAGTTCCACGACAACTCGTTGTATTTGGTCCCGCACGGCCCTCTGTTTCTTCTTTGGCCATGGCAGGCAGGGCTCGGGCTCGTGCCTCGGTCCCTGTGCTGCTGCACTGGAGGGCAGCCACTCTGCATTAGTTGCACTCTCCCCCATTTGGGAACGCTTCTGTTGATGCTGCTGCTGCTTGGCACCAGTCGGGTCTCTACAAGGAACTTCAGGAAGGTTGAGTGAATCACTGGCGCTGGATTTGTCCATGCTCTCCTGTTTCAGGACCTTGGGTGTGATCTGATCCCCCGGACTGCTATTCACTCTGCAATCAGAATTAGAATTTAAAGTGGCTTTTAAGTAGTCGTGTAGAGCCAGTTCTTGTTTACCTGTGTCAGGCATGTCAGCTCCATATGGCTCTGTCTGAAAGGGCTCTCTCACAGAGCCCTGCTGTTGTCCCTGCCTGCACACAGGCGCTCCACAGTTTTCTCGACCTTTGAACTGTGTTGGTGGAGTAGGCAAGCACTTCCTGAAGGAGGGGAGTGTGTTGGTCTGGTGGCAGTGCTCAACAAAGCGGCATTCTCTGTAGTAGTCCCTCACAAACAGGCAGTGTTTCGACTCCCGTCCCACGGATCTGCTCCACCTTACAGGGCTTGCCTGGGGCGCACAGCTGTATGTGGCCACATCTGGCTGCACTTGGCCGTCCCGCGTGGCAAAAGGCAGCTTTGTCTGACGCCAGCGTCTGTTTGAAAGGTCGCCGCTGCTGCCGACGCTCTCGTGAGATTTGACTGTGTGCTCTTTTGCCACGAATAGCAGGCTGCCGTTTCTGTCACATGTCATCTTGTGTTCACTGTCTGCGCGCCTCAGGAGCCCCCTCTTAAAGCCTGGTACCATCCGCGGCCACGGCTGGTGGTGCGTGCCGTCGTTTTGGTAGACGCTGTCCCGGCCTCCCTGCCTGGCATCGGCAAACATGATGGAGAAGTCTGGTCGCCGCAGAGGAGGCGTGCAGCACAGAGCCTGTCGTCGGCTTGTCTCCACTTGTATTAGCATTGAATGGGGGTTTCTTCTCTCCCTCTTGTCTTCCTCCAACTTTCCTCCGCTCCTGGTGCACCTCGCATCCCCCCCTCCCCTCCCCTTCTCGTCCTTCCTCTCCCTCCTTCCCTCTGCTTCCTGCCTCAGCTTGTTTCTTGATGTTATCCCTCTGTTTTCTCCCCCCTTCTCCCTGCTGGACGCTCTCCGTCTCTCTCCCTCCCCTCCTCTTACCTCTCACCGTTCTCCCTTGTTCCCCTGTGCTGCAGTGGGCCTCCCTCTTCCCCTCTCTCTCCTGCGCCCTCCCTGCATTTCTCTCTCAGTAGCAGTGGCACGCTTCCTGCCTCTCCCTCCCTCTCTGCCTCTCTCTCTCTCACTCACTCACTCACTCACTCACTCACTTACTCCCCCTACATACTGCGCTGTCTCCCCTTTCTGGCTCTTTCTTCCTCCCACACTCTCTCTCTCTCTCTCTCTGAGAGGCTCTCTTTGCTCCCTTTTGCTTATTCATTTGCACGAACTAGTCTAACTTCAATCAAGCCCGCTTTTCATCCTGGGTTAGACAATGTGCCTCTACGTGAGTCCCTAGCTTCTGTTCTGATCTGCCTCACTCACATTCTGGCACACAACTCTACAATTAAACACAGCATGGGATTCCGAAGATAGAGGGGTGAAGTGTGTGGGTGGGTGGGGGGGGGGGGGGGGGGGGGCAGGGGGGGCACATGGGTGGGAGAAGAGGAGGGGGGGAGAAGGGGGGTTTCCCTCCTTAGGAACAGACAGACTTGAGTTAACAGGAAACCGGGAAAAAATGATGTAATCGTGCTGATGAAACGTTGCCTTCATTGTCATTCAGCGTTTCCACTCACAGAAATACAGTGTGCCTTCAGTGTATTGTCTTTATTTGTGTTTGATGTTTTCATACCAAATTACTGCATTCAGCAGAGGCTCTGGTGTAATTTCATTCCAAATGTGTCTCTCAGCATAGCAACTTATGAAGCCAGTTTTGAATGAGACTGAATTACAGGCACCCATTGCCGACTTCTGCTGATCCTATCTGTGGCAGCAGAAAATGGTGGCCGTCACTTCTTGATGACATTACATACGCCTCTCTCTCTCTCTCTCACGAGGGCCCTGGCTGCTTGCACATCACATCACACTGACTCCCTCTCATTTCAGCCATCACCCACTCACTGTGCATCATCTAAAAATAGGTCCAAATCTACATTATTTTAAATTCACAACAAGCACACTCTGTACCTGTAGCGGTGGAAAACTTCCCGTCCTTGTCTGCTGACAGCCTCTCAATTCCTCTCTTCATCTATTCAGGTGCTGGTGCCCCAGAGACTTGGAGACTGCATCATAATCACCTCTGTTCAAATAGTCCCCCTTCTCCAAACACCAGGGGTTTGTGCAGCAGACCAACTTTAGCCACATACTGATTAATGGCTCGCATAAACAGCTGTTTTATTTTCTTGCCAGCCCAACAACAGATTGACAGCAAGTAATGGTCCCCTCCCGAGTGCCGGGCAACACTTATATGGGCGCTCTGAAGTGTGTGTAGACAACTTTCAGTGCAAGGGCACAGGTAGGGGTTGTTAGTGTCACCTCTGTTTGTGATTCAAGGGCTTGGTCATTTGGTATTCCTGAGGGCCGGTGTTTGTCTTGGCATGGCCTGACAGGGCTGCCTTCACAATGGCGGGTCTGTGGCTCTTGCAGTGGGAGGGTGGATTGTTTGCCAAGTGACCTTTTGACGTATGGTGGTCCAGGCCCAGCACTGAATACATTAAGCCATAGCTAGTGTGGGCTTATGCTCTTGTTGGGAACATATTTTTTTATGAGGTGCCGTTTTTTTTTTTCCTCTGACATCCCTCTCCCGTTTTATCTCAAATAAACATGCCAGTCTGGTTTCCTCAGAGGACACACTTTAAAGAAAAAGCGAGATTGGAGGGGCTCAGGAACTGAGTCTCAGGTAACTGTCATATTTCCTATTGCCTGGAGGCAGAGGATATTAAGCAAACACAGTGGAGCGAAACTGAGGCAAAGAGCAGTGAGCAGCCAGCAGTAAGCAGAAATAGAAATGGAGAGTGGTGAGGAGGAGCCTTCGCTTGGCGAGGCTGAGAATCTACTTAACACAAACGGGAGGGGGAAAATTACTTACTGAACAGGCAAATAGACGGACAATTAATTTTGATTCATATACTTTCACTGCACTCTTTCAAGTAAACATGAATTCTGCTTTCCTCCCCACTAGATAGCATGAAATACAAATCCATCATGGTAAGCAGACTTGACTACTACTGGGAGTGCGGGAAATGCTGGAGTGCTTTTGTTTGGGGAGTCGGAAGTACATAACAATGCGCTATCCAAGAGTGAGTGATTTGTATGGACTAATCCAGGTCAGATGCATGGAGATTAGCTGAATGTTCTCGCCAGTGTTTTAAGACGCAGAATACTAGTGATCTGCAACAGGCACTGAGACAACCAAATAATACAATTGCTTCTCATGAAAAAAAATGTATTTGTTTCAACTGCATTTGTAGAAAAGAGAAGGGATGTTGACAAAACCTTTATGTTCACACGATTCGTTCATGCACATCAAATCACTGCCACAGTCACAAGGTACACACTGGATTTGACTAAAAATATCTTCCCTTAATATTCAGGGCGAGTTCATTATAAAAAATATGCAGAAACAACAGTCCACCATCATTTTGTTACTGGCTCACTGACTAAGAAAAGGAGCCCTGGGAGCCCCAGTCCTAAGTGCTTAAGATGGAGACAGGAATGGCATTGATTGCAGTTGAACTTTAGAGCTCCATAAAAAGATCTTCCGGTCTATTGTTCTTCTTTCAGTACTTGTGTTGGCATACACTTTCAAATCCTTTATTCATGAGCTTAAGTGTCACATAACCAACTAGAACAGTCCGACAGGTGATCACTTTACAGCTGGGAGATGTATATTTAGAAAGTACAAAAATATTAACCACTAGTCTACTAAGTGCATAGATAATGAGTAGTAGTGTTCTGGAGCTGAACTTCCTTTGGAATGTAAAGGAAGCATTCCAAAACAGAACCACCTTGGGAATGTTTGCGTCCTCTCTGTGACTAAAGACATTTAAAATCTCTTTGGCAGAGCTGCTACAGGTTTTGATTCAGTGACAGAGTGATTACTCATCTGGTCTATCCCATGAATAGACTCAAGTGTCTCTAATCTCCGCCAGAGATGACATTAAATGAGAACATGTTTTTCACGTAACTGCATTACAAAAATAAATCTAAAAGAGCCTGTGTGTGTGCTGAGCCTTTGTAGCATCACAGACAAGATTATTCACATCAAACTTCATTCCTGATTTAGGACTTGCATCAGAGAGCAGATTTCTAACCATCTCAATCACATTAGGTTGGGCTAAAAGGGTTGGAGTGGACTGTAAGTGAATACTGCTAAAATACCGCATCCTGGTATCAGAGTAAAAACTGAAATTAGTAGAATAGTTATTTTTGTCATAAGGCCACTAGGTCGAGAACCAAGGCATGACTGCATTTCATTCAAATAAACATCATAAAATACTGAATCTGAATCTAGGCTATCTTTAAGGTACTGCTCAGTTTCACTTGGGATTTCATAACTGATAAATATATATATATATACTTGGGTTCCAAAATAAAAGGTCATGTTTCTTCAGCACCAGCTACATGGTTTAAACAAATAGGCTTTGGTGTTGCTGTAATCTACTAACTACTTTCTGTAAAACAAACTCACCTGTGCATAGATAAGATAGACATACACATAGGGCTAGTGCTGGGGATTACTTGTAAACTTGGGATTGCATATACATTCATATCCTACCTGTAATCCTAAATGGTCTTTAGTATACTTAAGAAATTGCAGTGCTTGTTTTGCTTCAAGTTGTGCTTTAAAGGAGAAATTTACTGTGAATCAGTAAATAGCCCTGTTGTTCAAGGTCACTGAATGCCATCAGCAGAAAAAAGAACCAAAAAATTTGATACACATAACATAGACTGAGTAATGAACCAATAACTAATGTTAACTGAATGGGACACAGCAAAATGTAACTGAAAGTAAGTTACTATACCCACTTTGATTAGTGTTAGTTGCTGGTCCACTATTCGATCTATGTTGTATCAAATTTTCTTGTTATTTTTCCTACTGACAGCGGTTGGTGACCTATAACAATGGGACTATGGATGGATTCACACCGGATTTCTCCTTTAAGTTCTTCATATTCTCACTAGGCATAAGGGCTTATTGGCTCATGTCCTTAGACTGCACTAGTTGAAGACACCCCCTCTCCACTCACAAATTTGATCATAGTCTTTCAGTGAAAGGCCATTTTAGGTAGCTAGTTCAGTCATCAAAGGATAGTCTGTCTGCATTATAAGGATCATCATCAATGATGGGGAAAGGGGGAAAGTGTCTTGAGTGTGGAGATCTCTTGGAGTCGTCTTGTGAATATGAGGGGGGACACACAGACCAAAAGGCACACAGAAAAAACATGAAAATGTTCACAAACACACACTGTTTTGTCTTTTTAAAAATGTGGGGCTGGTGGGGGTCAGAATATAGGATAGTTAGAGGTCAGAGGTTGCCTTCATCTAACATCTTGTTCACACCGTCACAAATCCTTTGTAGGTGGGCTCGGTAGACCTCAGTGGGCCCATAGAGTGCTGCAAGGAAGTCACAGTCGGCAAAGTGGTTGAAGACGTGGTTGATGCGGGAGTGACTCTTGGCAGTGAGGTGGCGGTTGATGGCCTGGTGGAGCAGCTCACGGCACTCGTTGAGGATGCCACTCATGACGCGTCGGTCGAAGGTGAACTCGATCTGGTGGAAGCTGACGGCCGTCATGGCCAACGTGTGCACCTTCTTGCGGAAGCCCTCCACCAGGGCCAGCTCGTCGGTGCTGAACTGGTTGTTGCGGTAGAGCACACCCAGCTTCACCACCATTTTGATGAGGTTCTTGATGATCTTCTGTGCCTCCTTGCGGTTCCGCGTGTACTCCTTGGTGACACGGTAGAGCTCGTCCAGCACCTCGCTGCTGGTGTCGTCAATGAACATGTTGGCCACTGTCTTGTTAGCCATCTTGCTCATCAGTTTTTTCTGAGCCTGTATTGCAAGGCTCTTGGTGCTGAAGGAATCCATGATGTCTGAGTAAGGAAGATCAAGCAGTGAATGTTCAACACACCTCAAATGGATTCCAACAGAGCATTTTGAATTCTAACAACTTATGGTTATCAATGTTCCATGCAGAGGAAAAATATACAGCATATCATAAAAGAGCAACATGAGACAGAGACTTGAGCATGAAAAACTCTCTTTGAAGACAGAGACATCAATCACAAGAATGTGCTCATGAAACAGCAGCCCACTAATTACTTCCACTTCTTCATTCAGTTGGAAAACAATAGATTCCATTCCACACCAACCAAGCTCTGCAGTGAGAAAAACAGTGGTCTGCTTGTCCAAAGGAAGAAAAAAAAACTATTCGGCGTGCACTAAAGGCAGATGAAAACTACCAATCATTTCACGCAGAGCAGCACTGCCTTTGAGAGTGCAGAACCATCGGCAGTACAGAGCGAGGAAGAGGTGGGGCCGTGAGTTATCTAGTGTGTGCTGCCTGCCAGCTAGCATGCTGTGAGTCACTGCTACTTCATGCGCTGATGTCAGCCAAAAAAACAGAAAAACAATACACCGGAGGAGCACAACACACATCTTCAAGCCTGAAAGAAATACTGGCAATAGAGTTTCTAACATCCAGTTACAATGAACAGTATCCAGTTTGAATGAATAGCATCACACACAGCTGACAGCTTACATTTTTAAATTTTTCTAATTATCTTATCCTTTAATTATCTTAATTATATTTGCATTTTCTACTCTCCTCTTCATCTCAACAGTCTCACTCGTGTTCCACAGCAACAACACTGGGCTGCTCACAGGTGTGCGTACCTGTTAATCAACTTATTATGCATCAGCTGATACCAATTATTAAAAAGAAAAATCAAAACCTTGGCCCCTGATTTATCAGACTACCTCTACTTCTGATCAATACTGTGAGCCAGTGGTGGAGAAAGCTATTGATACAATGTAAACATCAGGAGCATAAAGCACAACGTAAAGGTCAACCATGGCAAAAATTATACTGAACAAATAGAGAAGCCTTCTAGAGCATAGTTCTGACCTATATTTGCATTACCTGCATTTCTGTTTTGTGCCTGGAGCAATGTTAAACAAATTAGAATGTACTTGGTGAGACACAAGTCATTTGTATTCCAAGACACTGTCCCTCAAAGAACACAATTTGCATTCGCTCATGTATGCTCGATGGGCCTTTTTCCCAAAGAAAACTTCAGTAATAAAGCGCAGGAACAGTTCCACAGAAGCGACATGAGAGGAATTTCAGATGATGTAAATCTCCCACTCTCAGCCTTAGTTAATCAAAAATGCCAGCCGGGATCAAACTGAAACGCTTTGAGGATCTAGGGGAGATCATGATATTAGGCTGTTGATATCAAAGGACTTTCCTATATCTATATGCCTGTCTGTCACCCTCACAGCCACAGCATACTGACACACACAAAAAAAACAGCAAAAGAGAGAGGGAGAAAATCAATTTAAATACATTTGTGAGCTCATTAAATTTCAACTTTCAAGGCACTGTTCCAAAATCAATTGATCTGATGGCTACTTCCTCAAAAACAGTCTGATGTGCATAATTCTGAGTTGAGAGTTGGCACAAGCCTCCTAGAGTTTGCACTACAGCACCGAGCACACACACAAAAAAATGTCACTTTGTCATTGGCTGGCAAAGGTGCCTTTTTATCTCTATAAAGAGATGACTGCTTCCTCAGAGAAAACGATGAACGGGAACCAGTGGGGAGGGGAAGGGAAGGGAAGAGAGGAGAGAGGAGAGAGGAGAGGAGAGGAGGGGGTGGACTGAAGTGCCGTTCAGAATCATAAGGAAGCATGAAGTGCTCTTGTGTGCCTAACATCAAGTAATGGTGCCAACACACAGGCATCAACATCACAGGATCTATTAGCTGCTTTTAGGAGAATTAGAGGTGACAGGAATAAACAAACACAAAGGAGAAAAGTCTCCAGCAACGAGCATCGACCTCAGAATTTGGATAAGGCAATTTGAACTGATTTCACAATTCTCTGCGTGCACAGCAATAAATCCCATCACCCATTAAATGCAGATGCTGCAATACAGAAACCAGTTTAAGAAGTGTGAGTTTACTTTGATCTTGTCTGGCACATATGAGTACAAATGGACTCCCCCTTCCAGGCTAAATGAAACAAGGGATGAATAAACAACCTATTGTCTCAACAGCTACTCACCCTCAGAGATGTATAGAACAGCCTCCAACTCCATGGTGAAGCATTACAGAGTGGCTGTGTTTCTATGGGGAAGGAAGTCTGAGTTTTAGACCAGACTAAACAGTTTTGTCTGAGCAGGGTGAATGGAAGGGTCGGTGTGTGAGCATGTGGGCGGGGGTGGGGTTGCAATTAAGGTGGAGGCGAAGGAGGGTAGAGGAGGTGTTGCAGGTTGATTGTGTCAGGTGATCTAGGGTGTCAGATTGGATTCACCTGGGGACTGCAACACAAGTCCTCCAATCAAGTTCGGCTTTACATTTGGAAACCCTCCAAAGGCTCCTCACTGCTGAGCCTGACCAATGCAGCAAAAGAAACATGCTCCACAACTGTGGCAATACACTTTCAAAAACTGACTAAAGGATGCAGTTATCTTTCTTTTTTTCAGACTATTCTCTCTGTTCTTGCACTGTTACATAAGAGACAAATCACTACACTGGGTAGTGGAGCGGGACCTTGTTTAGTGTGGCTGTGATGTGTATGTGGCTGTCTCTCTCATCCTCCCACTAGCATCTAGGCTTTTGAGCAGAATGCAGAGGGTTTAACAGGTCCTCTTAACTCCACAAAAAGGCAAGTGATGTTCAGCAAGCATTCAAAACACCTTGAGATGCCTGTGGTGCAATGAATTATTGAGAAGAAGCGCAACTGATGCCAAATAAATAATAGGCACTAAATTATGCCTTAGTTCTAAGATGTCACAGTGCAAACTCCCAAGTCACCAGTGCAAGCCTGTCATGAAGCAAGCAAAGAATTTACCACAGAGTAAGGCTCTGGTAAATATATATCAGGCTTCTAGGTGTCTGGAATGTTCTTTAGTCTTTAGGCCAACATGGTGGCTATGTGTCTATGTGTATGCTACCTTCAGCCAAGATAGGATTGTGAGCATGCGGCATTGTTTAAGGTCCTATTGTTAAGGAACAGAATACAGAGCTACAATGGGCCTTTTTCCATGGGAAGTTAATATTGTTATAGTATACACAGAATGCTCTATATCACTAATATTACACATCGTATCACGCAAACAAAGAAAGATGGGGACAGCTGCTCTCACAGCAGATAAAACACCACTGTCTGAAATTAACCAGCCACATATTCAAAAATGCTTACATGTTAAAATCATTCAGGCTAGTTGCTGTGGAAAGTGGAAGAAAATAATAATAATAAAAAACAAGGGGCATTCTTTAAACCTGCTGACAGCATGAATCAAAGAGCAAACTGTTAATGTTTCCTTGGTAACATGAAGCAGGCTACCTAACTGAACTTTGCTGTCTGGTAAACTAGGTTATAAACATCACCTTGTCTGTAAATGACTGACTGACTGTAACCACCATTGTCCTAAAACAATAAAATAATGTGATCATAAAGCTTTTAACAAATGAAATTGAATTGTGGTCCTGATTATAGGCCTAGTTTCATAACTCCAACCCCAAAAACACCCAACAATTTATTAAATCCTCTGTCCATGATCACTCAAATCTGTTTCCAAACAAGACATTATTTTATCTAGTTTATATAATCAAAAGTAATATCACAGCAGCAGCTACAGGCTAACATACGGTTCTCAGATGGCACATCTGAGAACAGTATGTCTAATTGTCTAATGTTTGCGAAACAGTCTAATAATTTACATATAGAGAAATGCACTTAAGTCAACCAGTGTATATTTACAGTTAATAAGATTTAAATGTATCCAGGCGCAATTCGGTCCAGTGTCTCATAACATGTAATTCAAACAATCATTCCTCACACCCCTGACCCACATAGCAGACGGAGACAAGGCATGGGTTCAGTCATCCACTGCTAGGTTTTGCCAATAATGGGCCGATACATACTAGCCTTAAATATGACAGCTAGATCTTCTTAGCAAATGCTTCAGAGGGTGGTAATTTGACTACTGACAGTATGCTACAGCTTTCTTTCAGTCCTCGTGAAACACAAATAGCAGAGGAACAGGGTTGTTGTAGCCTACAAACACAAAATTATAAATCGTAAGCAACGCATTCAGAAGAGGTTAAAGCAGTTCCCTTACCTTCCTGAAATATCTTAATTTTGAACCGGATACGGGCGAGGGGGAACCGTGATCTTGGCTACAATGTTGCTTGGCTGCGTTCGACTGTTCAATAGCCTGCAAAGATTAAGATAAACCACGAATCTCCATGATGACAGCTGATGATAAAACGACTTGTCAAAGACCTTGTATACTCTGGAAACAGTTTTAGTCTCGTAACTTATTTGGTGTTTCTATCTGGATCGTTGTAAATAATTGAAACGGTGTTTTCTTCCCTATGTTTCCAGATCGGTTACAGGAGTGAGTAATCTGACTCCTCCTCGCAAAAAGTTTCAAAGTTGAGGGTCTTCAGAACACTGAGATTGATAGTATATTTGGCCAATGGTTGCATGGAGTAGGTATCCAAGGGACCAATCATAAACGGCAAATAGTCCGTTAGTGCTTAAATTTCCCTGCCCCCATTCAGTTTCCAGTAATTATCCTCATTTAGCTTCGAAATCCAAGGCTGAGAATTTCCCAGAGGAAGTTGCATTAGCAGAACAATGAAGAGGAACTTCGGCACATTTCTATAAACAAAAAAAACGCATATATCACACGTCTAAACAGAAGAAACTGAATTCAGACGTTAAATTAGAGTCCAGACTTGGCTTGGCCTGCAGTTCTTTCATTGCCACACAACGCGCGCTCGCGCTACTAAACACACACACACACACACACCCACACACACAGCAAGCTGATTATAAATCCAGACGTGCTATGGCATAGGTGCAGTAGAGCCGGATGTTTTTTGGACAGCACAGTGTTGTTATTTTCCGTTCCATGATGAACTTTGCAGGAAGTCTGGCAAAGAAGAATGTGTTGTAGCCTAGGTAGGCACAATGGACCCTGTTTATTACAGGCTATTCCAGATGGTGTCACATGAAAAGCGTGTAAACTTTTTTTTTTCTGAAATTGTGTTGGGAAGAATGTGAAGAGATTTCATATTTCAAAGGGTTTCTAGAATTGTTAGTTCAGTTTAATATTAACTAGGGGAAAAGTAGATAATGCAGACATCTGTAATTAAACATGTACACTAAGATAAACAGCAACAAAAATATCTGTCACAACCGATGATGAGAGTCCCCATAAGCACATGTGCAAGGAAGTTTTTAATGGGCACCACAAATTTAATGTTTACAACAAATACTTTCTCCTAAACTCCAGAAAGTTTAATACACTAAAAACTTTCTCATGCACACTAGACACATGACCTCTTATAAGACATTAGGATTTTTTGGGTTAGTTTCTGGTGCACACCAAAATGAGTTCTCATGCTCACCACAAACTTTTTTGGTCTGTGTACTATCTCACAGGTTTACTAATAAGAAAAACCTTTAACAAGACCATGCCATTTTCAAACCAGTGACATGGAATAGGATCTAAAATTATGTAGTGGTAGTCTTTACCCACAAGGTGGGGTTGTGGTACTGATTTTGGAGAGCAGGCCACAAGGGCTTTAGTGTGGGATGTGATGTAGGCCTACATGAAGCTATTGAGCCCATATTTAAAGGTGCCCTGCCACACAAAACCGATTTTACCTGTTGTTTTTGAAATATGATGGGTCTCTGTGAGTTTAAGTTTTATGGTGTGACCTAATTTAGGTGATGCTGATATTAAGTTCTGGTACTGAACTGATGCTTATATGTTTTTTTTCTTTGTCTACATATTTTTGTTGTTAACCGTACTCTTTAGTTAAAGGCCCTGTGCTCCACAGGGAGCTAACAGAAAAAAGAAGAAGTGACAGGGAAACAGAAATATTCCATTTATAACCATGTTCAAGCCTTTTAGTCCATCATCACATTACAATACTTAATAGAGCTCTTACAAATAACACAGAATTGATGCACCCAGAGACATCACTAGCTTTGAAAGACAGGGGGCACTTAGTCCCTTAGCCATAGTCACAAACGCACACACTCTAAAATATTGTTCATACTTAAAGGAGAAATCCAGTGTGAATCAGTCGATAGCCTTGTTGTTTTAGGTCACTGAGTGCTGTCGGTAGGAAATTTGATACAACATATATCATAAACCTGCAGCTGACACTGAACGGGGCAGAGTATCATCTTTCAGTTTAATCTATACCCAATTCAGTTAACGTTAGCGTGCGGTCTGTTATTTGGTCTATCAAATTTTCTTGTTCTTTTTCCTATAGACAGCACTCTGTGACCACGAACAACAGGGCTATGGATTAATTCACACTGGATTTCCCCTTTAAATAGGCAATACACATTCATGATCTTTTAATACCTACCCACACTCGCATCCCAGGCAGACAAGTTCTGCACACACACCCCTTGCTTCAAATCTACCATGGTACCTTTTCTTGTACTCTTATTCAACGTGTCAGGTAGCTCTTTTAAAAATGCCATTATGAGCCATCTACAACTGTCATTATGCTGCTTGTATTCTGTTGTTTGTGTATGTCAAAGAGCAACTCTTTTATCCCTGTACAGAGCTTTCTGACTAATTTATGGTTCTGCATTGACTCAATGCAAAGGGCACTTGTTGCCTTGTCGTTGTCGTTTTCCTGTTATGGTTCTGCATTGCGTGTATCCACGTTTGCGTAGCACAATTCACCAAACTGCTTTGAGTGGAACTATCCAACCTTCCACCACACAGGCGAATCTAGTGAATTCCTCTGTCATGCATTCATTTTTTTAACATTACTGTTAAAAGACACACTGCATATTTCAACAACCTTGTTGTTACACAAAATATATCAGAACTATTTACAAGGTTTCTGGGCGGCCAATTTATGTTCTGTTTACAAGCAAACTTCTCATGACTGCCTAAGTACTGCCTGCTGACTAAGCGTTGAATTTAAAACATTACGGAAAGATAGGCACAGTACAACTGGGGAATCCTGCCTCTAAATTCAAAACAATGTCATAAATTATTCTATACAGTGGACTAGCATGTTGCTAAAAGTACCTACAGTGGGCTGCTGAAACACACCGGCAAACAAAGCAAAGTGAGTCGATGAACTCAACCTAACTGTGTAACTGGCGCACTGGCGGCTGACAAATGCATCTGAATGATTAAAAAGTCGTTATAATTTTTACATTAACGTGTGAACATTGACAGCACTAACCATGACATAAATACCTGCCACTGCCATTACAAATTGTTATATTATTGTTAAGTTATTGGGTATTAAATACCCTTATATATCTGAAATTAAGTAATCCAAATTTACACTCTGTTGTGTTACTTCAGTTAATTGTCATCTGGGGAAGTATTCTGTTATACTTTTTGTATTTATAGGCCTAGTAGATCTGTGCCATCTCCACCCTAGATAACCATGAGTGTATTCCTTACACAGACTTCAAATATCTTTCTATGGTGTGCAACATACACAGACTCACCCGTCAACAAATAGCATATCATTCATTTACAAAGACTTTTCCCTTCAGGATACCACCCTTGGTCAGCAGTCATAGTCACAGATAACAATGTGATTAGGGTTAGCACATACACTAGTTAGAAAATGCTTTCAATAATGCAGTTTTGTTCTATTTTGGATAAATGCACCAAACTGAATGAAGGAAAATGTAATGGTGCTCTACTTTGTGAACATCCTTTATTTCATCATGTGTCCATTAGCTTCAGACCCATAGATGGCACTATTCTGTATGAAACTACACTGCTGCCTTCAACTGAGAAAATTGTCCTGTTCAAAACTGGGTTTAGTGTGTCCGTCACACTGTGACCCTTGGTTAAATAATGCCAACTGGATTATTCCTGACATTTTCAAGGTGGTACTGTGCTCAGTGTCTGGAATGTTGATCATAAAATAATTACATATAAACCCTAACCTCTTAACACCTTTGAATGTCTCAGTTAAAGCTCATAATGCAACATACATAAAACACGTTATATTCCAAGTATGTGTAACAATGATCACAACAGTGTTGCTGACATCACGTGCTATGAGACTTTGTACCTTAGTAATTGTTGTCTACAGCAGGTCTCATCAGTGCTTTATAGTGTAGGGCTCACTATGCACCTGTTCTAGCCTTTTATTTTTGCTTTGCCTATAAGTCATGACATTAAGCTACAGGCTGAAGGTTTCATTCTTCTCAAATGGAAATTCATTCTTCTCAAATGGAACCTCACTCTGTATGGCTTGGCCATAAACAACAGGACACAAAGTTCACTGATAGTGAATTGTGCAGAGCTGCCAGATAGAAATGATAGTACCCTAAGTAAATAATCAATAGAATTATTGCACTCTCAGAACATTCACTGTGTGGGGGTCAAAGTAGGCCTTGATTGTCATTACTGAGACATGCTTTCACCACTGTAACAAATAACAAAACATGTCCCATACACTGAAGGAATACATTTATACATTTGCATACATAATATGTATTGAATGAATTCTCACCAATGTGTATTTGTTTGCAAACCAAAGCATAAGAACCACTGAATATCATTTTTGTGGAGTTATGTTGAGGTAATAAAGGTAATGCGATTTCAGTTTCATTCAGTTCAGGTTTCATTTAACATGTTTCCAAACTACAAGTGCTTGTAACTGCGATATTAAGCCACAGAGAGTGCCAAAAGAGCCTTAATCCTCCCCATAATGAGCCATTTAACCATCAATGTGACTACGAAGCTGGTAAATTAACATATAAATGGTATCCCTTTTAAAAAGTTGCATTTTGTGCATTAACTTTCTTTAAAGGTGGTTGTACGCCATTTCTAGAATTTTGAGGGTTGTAGCCAGTAGCCAAATTGTGGAACAAGTGTTAATAAATAGCAATGCTGAGAAATAGTGATGGTAAGAGCCTTGTCCAAGGTACCAGGCTGTGAGCACGGGTGCCTGAGAGCCAATTACCCATTCACACTTAATTCCTGTCTACCTTAACCTAAAGGACTAACTGGAGTTAACAGTCTTTGGCATGCAAAGAGTCTTAAAGTTAGGATAATAGAAACTTCAAGCCAGGCAGAGGAGCACAGAATGTAAAAATGAAGGACTGTATCTCCAGAATGTGAGACTGAGCACAATAGGGACACAATACTAATAAAGTACTCACAGCTATACTGTAGCTGCATGCAAACAGGCATGCAAACAAGGCCTGGCTTTACCAGCAGAAAGATTTGTTAGATTGCAACGGAATTCTGAATACGTATTCTTTAAATAATGTTAATGAGTTCTGTAAAGGTTCAATGTTTGTTTCTCTGAACATCTAGCATGATTTGACCATTTTTGACATTTCCTTAATTCATTGCATCAGTGTCCAGTGGGCCTATAGGCCCATGGGTGGAGCTTTAGTGTATTAATCAAACTTGTACTGAGCTAGTGATTAAATCAGCTTGTTGCTGACAGACAGTGAGCTCCAAGAACAGTCAAAATGAAATGTCACTCTCTGTCTCTCAATACCCTGTCTTTTGAGAAGACTCTGACTGCTTAGTTTGCATACCCTAACTGCTTTTCAAACCATTTTCAGTTTACAACTCATTACAACGCTTTTGAGTTTCCAAAATTTCACAAAAGTTCCTAGTGATTAATAACATACAAAATACATTTTGGCACCAATTTTTATAAATTACACTGTGTTCTTGTGTCCTGCAGTAGTGACACTTCTAGCCTGTTTGTACTTTAACCTACACTGAAGATGGATTTCGTTCCAGGCACACACCTCTATAGTTTTCATCTCCAAAATAGTTACATTGTTTCAAAAAAAGGCTTAAGATTCTATTGACTTTGTACCTAATGTATGTGAAACTTCAATGAAACTATGTAACTTATGGAGGCATTCGCTGAACCTTCCACACGAGGCACTGTGTCTTTAACGGTCCCCCCTATAATCCTAGCAGTTGAAGAAGATAGCGGGCCTTAATTGCGTCACGTCACCTCTGCTTTTTTCGCAAAGCCTCCGCTCTTAACGGTAGTGTGCCTCTGAGATCAGAAGGAAGACGTGGCCTGTACGATTGAGACAGTTTCTTGGACATTGGTCGCAATACTGGGCACTCGTGTGCTCCTCCAGCAGCAACTGAGAAAACGCGTTTTTTTCTTTCACGTTTGTGAAGGCGCAGGAGTCAGTCTCGCACCCTGGACACGTTGACCAGACAGCGCTCCACAAGGCGCACATCAGTGAGGATTACAGGATACATCAAACTAACGTCTCGGTTTAGTGTTGAAGATGGTTCAGGTTTGTAGATTGTTTCGGCAGGGTCATTTATTTCTTAAAATTAAGGAAGGAAGATATGTTATATAAGGCGAATACTAGAAATAAGCGAATAGTCAGTTTGACGTTTGTCTTTTTCAAAGGCTGCATGTGATTAAATGCATCATCACCAACGCTAACGATAAAGCGGTCTTGACATGGTATTGAAGGTATTGGTCGATAGCTAATTATCTTACGTGTGTGTTCACTACATTGATACTACTCATCCATTTGAGCTATTCTAGTGGTCCACGAAGACAGTCAGTAAATAAGCTGACATCTACTGTAACGTTAGCGGCTTCAGACAGCTCGCTTTAGCTACCAGCTAACGTTAGCCAGCTAATAACGGTAACGTTATCTTATTTTTAAAAACTCAGCCCTTCATTTAATATGTACCTAAGGGAGATGGAGCCTTTGACAAGTGTGTTGGTACAGGAGACGTGGTACTCTTAGCTGACCAGTTAGCCAGCTCTTACAGCTAGCTGACCGCTTCACATTAAGAATTTTTATCACCACTATCTATCTAGCTAGCTACCACTATCAAGAAGTGATCAAACATCCGTTTTCCTATAATATGACAGCTAAAGCTTTGGGGGACAACGAGACACGTATACCAACATTAGCCGAGATATATCATCCCACGTTTTTCGACATGGACATATGCCATATTCATGTCTTTATATAGAAACAAAGTATTAGGCTACTTGAGTGGTTAAGCGGCTTAAAGTTTTTTTTTCACGTTATAAGGTTAGCCAAGTTAGTTACAGGGCTTTGCGCAAAGAGCACAGTGAATACAGTTTGTGGGGTGTCTTTCATTGTCACTTATTTTTTTTACCCTGCAAGTATTGTAACGTTAGTGGTTACTCAGCACAATGGACGAGCATAGCGGAGATGACAGTATGAACGTCAGCGTGGCTGAGGAGCCTATGCCTGGTTATTTGGACCTCATCACTAAAGCATATGCCGTCATGGCCAGAGCCTTGAGGGACTGTAGCGACTGCGGCTTGGGGCTCTCCCGAAGGACCCTAATGGATAATGCCAATATTACTTGGACCGAGATTGGGCTGTTCTTTATCTGCGCTGTTATGTGGACGAAGACGAGACGTGGGCTGACCGAATGCCTATTCAAGGTAAACATAGAAATGTGTATGTTGTGTGGCTGTCCATTCTCGATGACTAGCTACGTATCATTTACTGAACTGCAGTAAGTCATCAGTAGTCTAGTAGTTGTCGAAGAACACAAAGCTATTACTTGCTAAATTTACCCATTATTCGCATACCTGCGTAAATGTTTAAGAAGTTCCAGGTGCAAAGGTTGAGACAGATTAGGTTACTCACAATACCTCCTCTGATTTATGGGGACATTAATGTCTGGAGAGAAACTCTGGGTCTCATCCATTTCCAGCAGATTCTTGTGCTGTAAATGTTTGATGGTTTAAGGAAAGTGAGAGAAGTTCAGGGTTATGTGGTAATGGGTAAATCACTGTTGCAATTGATGGACCACTACAACAAACTAAAAAGGCATTGTTTCTTCAACTCTACAGCTTTCTCTGCTTAATTAATTGCCATACAAATGGGAACTATGACAAACAGGTATTCTGTTTCTTTTACTATTAGAGTAGGCTGACTACCCTGTAAATATTTTAAACCTAGAGGAAGCTCTGGTCTTGGCATCCATGGCATGATGTTTATTGAAGAGCATTTGAGCTGATAGCTTCAGGTGGAGATGGAGTTACATAGACAGGATTAATTTAAACAGCTAAGGACATAGGCTACATTATGAACCATCTAGAACAGAAGGTCAAGAACAGTTACGCTAATTAATTCTATTCTCTAGTAATCAAGAGGAAGACGACTACAATACAATCGACTACAATCTGTCCCTGTATCGTAGCATTTTGTCAGCTGCCTCAGTAACAGGGACAAAATTGTAGCCTATTGTTCCTTCATTAAGAACCTTTTTGGTTGTCTGATTTTCAACCAACATAGAAATGCGACTAGCATAAGAGAGTGTAATTCAGTGATGAAGCCCAACACTTGAGAGCACATTTAAAACACATGTTCACAAAACAGTCTCTTGTTGGCTGTTGACAGCGTCATGGCGGAGACAATTGTGCCTCTGAGGGCGACATGTAATTTGTGACTGAGAAGAAGATATAGTGGTTTCACTTCCTGCATAGGCCCTGCAGTGCTTGAGACATGGAAAGAGCACGCATACACACTGTTCTGTGCAAGCTCAGCCCACTGCATCGTCATTAACAGAGTCAATATGCCTCACTGGTACATAGGCACTCTAGATGCTCTCACAGGGAAGGGAGCACTGTCCACTCAGAGTAACAGCATTCAGCTGCATGTTATTTTCTCCTTGTAAATTCCTCAACAGCCGCCTATCGAGAAGCCACAGACTGCTTGGAGCGGTGGTCATGTTTATCTGCTAATACACATTGTTGTGTTAGACACGTGCCAAACACATTCATTTCAGGCCAGCCATCAAATTCTACAGGTCTGGGGAAGTACTACAGGCTAGAATTCCTATTCCAGGATGCTATCCTGTTCCTTTACATTCACATTACTATTGACTAGTGGCTGCTAGAAGCAGACAATATGCCATACTCACATACAGCTCTCACATAATGATGAAAGCTGAACTGCCTCAGCAGCTCCTTGATTAATTGAGCTGTTGAGCTTGATGTGTAGGAGGAGTGACACATCATCCAGTTGGAGATCCTTTTTTCGTGAAATTGTGCCTCACATGCATGCAGGCTGGTACCTGAGTGACAGCTGCCCTCAAATAAACACCAGGTCCAAAAGAGGAAGAGTGCTTTTCTTATTGAACAGCCTCCACGGCACACTAACAGTGCCCAGTGATCTTTTAATTTGTGTGCTTTTGAATCTCATGGCTCTCCCACCCTTTGCCCATAATCAGTGACTTTTTGGTCTCCCGTTGCACGGGCCGCTGTTGACAGACACTCTTCCCCACAGATTGGAAAACAGGAAAGGGAGACGCATTTTTCTGTAATTGTCGTCCTGCGTTAGTGGTCTCCTCCCTCTCCACAGGGCAGAGAGAGGGTGATGGATGACTTATGCTGGAGTGTGCTGTGTTGGAGACCATCTGGCAGTTATTATGGGGAGTGACCCTTCACAGATACCAAGGGCCTGTATTCTTTAGGTGGTGGTCGATACAGTTCACGTCGGCATGGTGATGTATAGACTAAGCTCCAAAACTGCCCCACCCATTTGGATTCAGACCACGCAAAGCACACCTTCATATGAATTACCGTTATTCCGATAGAGTGCTGATGTGCTGCATTAATTTACTGTACTGCAAGGCAACCCCACTCCAGAAGAACTGTTTGAATGGAATAAATGGAATAACAGTGGCAACCTCTCCCTTCACTCCTACTTTGCTGAGGATGCCAGTCTGCTGGCTGTTGCATTATATATGATGGCCAGATGGCTAGTCAAGGAACAGACATGGGTCATGAAGCAGTGTAACAATAGCTTAGCCGACTGGCCGTTTTGTCAGTGGCGATGATTTAAAGAACTGTCGTCATAGTTAATTTTTAAGCTTTGCCTGAGTAAGTGTTTTGTCTCTGCCTTTGCGCAGAGTGAACAGATTCAATCAGGGTTCTCTCTGCTCAGAGAACAGAGGAAATTGACAGTAGTCAATCATGTGGTTGAATACTGTATCAAATAAAACTCCTATGCTCATGTAAGCAGGCATTGTTCATGTGAACAAGATTAATGCCCAATCTCATCATTCACTAAAAAAAATCAATTATTTATACAGTGTGTTGACACATGGGACAGAGTGGGGGAGAGCAAGTTAAGTGAAACAAAAGGGAAACAAACACTTATAATTTTTCTGTGAATGGACAAGATAAGTAAAAGCTCCTCTCAGGCAGTTGGACTGCTCACCACAAATGGGTGAAAAGAGACATGGGCACTTGTAAGGAGAGCAAGCACTGCTTGAGAGTGCTTTGCCGGTTGGGCTCGTATTTCTGGCGAAGAAGAAAGTGTGCACAATCCCATGACCAAGTGTTTCCATGTTTATTTGATCTCGTTCTGCAAATCAATTAAGGGGATGACGGGCATAATGCCTCCCCTGAGATTAAGGCCGGTGGACAAGCCGAGTCCATCTCAGGTGTGTGTGTGTGTGTGTGTTTAAGCATGCATGTGTGTGTGTCTCCTCATATCGTAGTCTATATACTTCAGTCCAAGGGAAGAATACAGTCCGTAATAGCAGTGAATGAGTTCCCTACCGACCACTTCACAGTTCCTCTTCTTATTATGAGTTAAGACAGACACTGAGGTCTTGTATGCAACTCTGTTGTTGTGGTGGTGGTTTCTCCAAATCCTGTGTGAAAGTGAGAGTTGGGAGAAATGTTTACAGAAAGTTTTAATCAAAATATTGGTCTCCTCCTCCATCATTTTTTTTGTTACTGTGTATTGCAATAAATCATTTCCCATTACAGTCATAATTATATGTAAGCGCATACTACTCTCATTGCCACAAGATAGTACAAGACCTCACTGAAAGTAAATTTATCAAACTGTCTCAATATGGCTGTAGATCCTCCCTGTAGAAGAAACATAGAACATGGTTGAAATAAATCATAATATAGGCTAATTCAATTGAATCACAATGCTGTGTCATTATGTTTCATAATGTAAAGATATAGTAATAATGGCCTGCTCTCATGAGCCAAGTATTATCAGCTCTATGGGTGTGTCCATACTTAATGAACGTGGTTTTGTTAGCACTCTCCTCTGCTGTTTCAGATGAAAGAATGCCATAGTGAGCAATGGCTCAAACTCTTCATCATGTTTGACAGTTACTCCTCGGAATTGTCCTCAGAAACCATCTCTGTAACATGAGTAGACATATTGATGTCTCCTTGTCACAGGGTGAATGACCTTTCCACTAACATACCCCATAATCACCGGATTGATAAAAACAAGTTCATTGTGGGGCAAACTTGCACCCAATAGCCCTGATGTTTGTGTTGTGGAAGGGTCAAGTTCCACTCCATTGTCGCATTTATTTACCATTGAGTATCCACCCCCCCCCCCTGTCTCTCCCTGCAGTGACTCAGTGGTGCATGCTGGGAAGAAGCTTGGGGTGAAGGGGCGGGGGGAGGGGGGGCTGTTTTTCAGGGTTGGCTGCTTTGTCCTATGCCGGCAGATGTCTCTGGGGAATGTCAAGCTCTTCTAAATGTATCCCCGACACCACAACAGATGAAGCCCTTTTTTCAGCATTTTTTGTAGCTGAAAGTGAAAGAAAAAGAGGGGGAGGCTCAAGTGAGTGAGTTACTCACAGCGGCAAACAGCTGGTCGGATTTTGGCCTGTGAGATTTTGGCAACAGAAACCTGCCATCCTTAAGTGGTTGCTACGGATACACGGGCCTTCTTGACAGAAAATGAGGGCAGAATGGAGAAATGTTTCCGAGAAGCATTTCTGTGAGTGCAAGCAAGAAGAGGTTCAAACTGAGTTCAGATTCAGTGTGTGACAATTAGATTTCACAGGTCTCCTGGGGTCTCGCAGTAAAGTCCTGCCACTGAAGTGAATTTACAGTAGTCTGTGATGGGAATGTGTTGCTCCATTGGCTGTCAAATCATCTTTCTCTGCAACCAAACATGTTGGAGCCTTGTCGAAGGCCTAACGGCTACTTATGCTATTGCCACAACCGGTTGTCAGGCTGTTTAAGCTATGCATCCTCAGAACCGCTGATAGCAACATCTCTCCTCAAGCAAATAGAGGAACTGCAAATGTTGAGCAAGAGATGCAAAGAATCTTCCCCTGGCCAGAGACCATGACTGAGTGAAACTTAGAGAGGCAGTGGCGTAGGTAATGGTGGGTCCAGACCATGTGGTCTGCAGACATGCCTGGACGGGCCAGGCTGGGAAGAGGAAGGAGAGAGTCTGGGGCCAGCGCTGGAGTGTCTGTAGTGGTGGACGTGCCCCTGACAGCTGGCCTCTATAAATAAATGTGCCAGGGCGGAGCGAAGGGGCAGGAAGGCACGAGGTGGATATCCTGCTGCCGCTTCTTTTTGCAGCGGCTGCTGCTGCTGCAACCACTGTCTGCCACCGCTGCTGCTGCTGCTGCTGCACATGACTCACCAGCACAAGCACATGGCCCAAGACCCCCTGCGCCAATCAGGGCCCGACAATCAATGAGGCTCGGTGCCCCAGAACATGGTCATGTGACACATGTGCTCTCCCATTCTCTGTCTCTATCCTCTCCCTTCTGTCTGGTCCTCCCCTTTGCTTTATGTTTCTGACTGGGGCACAGGCTGTTGGCTTGGTCCCCAGGCACACTTTAGTCTGATGGTGTCATGTGTGCGTGTGTGTGTGTGTGTGTGGGGGGGGGTTAGGTGAAGCTGCCCTGGAATGAAAGTGAATAGGTGTGGTTGACCAGGCTGCCTGCCGTAACTGATAAAAGATAAATGATTACGACGCGCACTGGGGTAAATTACCCTTTCGCTTTTTTATCTCGGGTTACGGCAAGATGGCTTAGGTGACCATCGCTCGCCAACGGCAGATACTCATGTCGTGAAGAGATAAGATGCAGGAGTCTGGTTCTCACATTTGCTTTGCTGCCACCTGTGAACGTGAAGCCTGAGTGCTCTTGCTCCAGCTAACTCAGTACACCTGTGTCCCCTCTAGCCCCCCCACACACACACACACACACTTTCCTCAGGCTTATCTGAGTATGTGCACTGTGTTTCTGCTAATCAGCCAGCAGCTCCAACCCCCTCTCCTCCACAATGCACACACACAAACACTCACACTCACACTGCCAGCTCTCACACCAGCCCGCCCACAGTTTATTCCAGGATTCTCTGACGGAGGAAGCACGTCTCAGCTTTTCAGCTTCCTCTTTTTCTGCTGGCGTAGCACATGAGAATATTGGCCATGAAGTTAGTTGAAGGGGACTCCTGTAGCAAGGCTCACTCCACCCCACATGCATGATTCCCCCCTGTTCTTATCATGTGTTTCTTAAAACAAACTTTCCACAACATAAACAAGAGTGCATTCTCAGATAATGCTGATTGAGGGACTCTGTGTAAACCGTGTTTGATCTTTCACAATATCCCTGGTGGGGCTGTGTTTTAATAAGTGTTCTTTGTGTGTGTGTCTCCCCCTGCAGCCGTTTGCACAGTGGTGTTGTCTCCAGCCCAAAGACACTGCCAAGATGCCAGAGAGTGCGTGGAAGCTGGTCTTCTACACCATGTCGTGGTCCTACAGCACCTATCTACTTTTCTTCACCCAGTACACCTTCTTTTACAACCCGCCCTCCGTTTTCTATGGTAAGCCACAGGTGCAGCCCTCTCTCCATTGGAGACCCCACGTGTTCAAATTCAAGGGGCTTTCCGTCATTGGAAAGGTCTCTTATTACAGTCTAAATTGTTGGTGTCAGGTGATGTTAAGAGCTGCTTTAGATCTCAGTCTTGTGGCTGGTGTAGCAATGTGTTATCAGTTGGCCTACTTCAATTGTTGTTAAAACCCCAGTCCAAAGTGTTCCCAGAGCTCATATTGAATAGATACTTAATGTTCTGATACAACTGCCATACTCTTCAGAGATACTAAAATGACAGTGCTCACCTGAAATGGCTTTGTGCTTTCCATGACAATAGAATACATTTTTATCAGTTTTTGTGTAACAAAACGTTTTTTTATCCGACCATGCCGACAAGATAAGAAACCACAGACTTGGTTTTAGAGGCTGACAGTGGCTGGTTTGTGAAGACAGACACTAGATTTTACCAACACGAGATATCACTTAAACAACATCTTACTTTCCAATTCAATTCAGTTTTATTTATACAGCGCCTTTTACAATAGTATTGTCTCGTGGCGCTTCACAGAAGGAGCACCAAAGAGCAACAGGGTTAAGGAAAAACTCCCTTATGTTCAGTTAATCTAGGAAGAAACCTTGGGCAGATCCACGACTCAAGGGGCTAACCCAACTGCCAGGGGTCATGCAGAAAAATTAATCAGTAGTAATCATGACAGACTATAAGCTGCCTATGGTTTTAGCTAAGGTTCATAATAGTTCATAATAGAGTATTATCCCACTCTTACAATACATGGTAGTCAGTCTATAGGTGGTTATCAGGAATTATGGCTGGACAATGTAGCAGCGGCCAGGCATAGTGACAAACTCAAAGGAATGAGATGGGTCATGGGGGTAACAGTAAAGGTCCATTTGACAGCGCCATTGTGAGGGGGGGTCAATCACAAAGCCTCAGGAAGGGGAGTCGGGCCCAGCGTCGGCGTCCAGGAAGGTCCTCTGTGATGGGGAGTCGGTCGTGAGATGTGCCTCCCGTAGTGTTGGTTGTAGTCCACTCAGGAGGGGAGGGTGAGAGGAGTCCGCCGGAATGAGGCAGGGATGACACTCAGCAAAGATAATTGTGGACAGAGGAAAATAGTGAATTAGGCCAGGCTCACACATCAGAAGCAAAAAGCAGTAATTTGGGCATACCTATATGCGCATAAATATACACATATACAAATACACACACACACATATACATACATATATATATATATATATACACACATACACACACACACATATATATATATATGTATATGTATATATATATATATACATACATACATACATATACACATACATATACACATAAATACACACACATATATAAATATATATAAAACTGACTTTTAACAACTCAGACTTAATTGTGAGTGATGTTGTTCAGTGTGCCACACCATATGTGGCATTCATTATTGTTTTTCAGTTTTTAATTGTGGCCTAAAACTTCTCTATATTGAATTAATGACATACCTAATGTTTACTTTGTTACTAAACTAGGGAGAGATACAGCCTGTTTCAAATCGACAAACACTCTCACACTGACTGATTAACAGCCTTGCAGATTTGCATGTTTGTGCATTTGCATTGGGAGCACAGAACTTTGCAAGGAGGTTTAAAAAGTGTTTTTAAATAAGTGAAAATAACCCCCCCAAACCTATGTGTACCAGACAATCACATCATTGGAACTTTCTCTTAAAGGGGATACGCCACCGTTTTGGCCAATTTACTCATTTTTCATAAACAACTGAGTTTTACCTTACCTCAGTTCATCCAGCTATTGTCTCAGTCTGACGGTAGTGTTTTTAGCTTCAGGTAAGCATCATTGAATCCTTTGGTTGCCACTAGCATCTTACCCATTAACATCCTGCTTAAAAGTGTCCACAGAATTGCAGTATTTCTCCTATTTAAAACTTGACCCTTCTGTAGTTACACGGTGTACTAAGACCGATGAAAAATGAAATGTGACGACCAGGGTTGGGCTCAGATGCTTTTATTAATGAAGTACAGCCCTGGTACTGAATTGTAATTTTGTATTTCTATGCTCTTCATTTACAAATAGCAGTGAACATTTGTCAGGCTGTTTTCAATTCAATAAGTTTCCTATCAATTAATGTTTTGAGACAGAAGTTTGCTCCTAGCTCTGCTTCTGTGTGCCCATGAGCACGCCAGGCAGAAAGCTTTAGAGCAAACACTGATGGCTCATCACAAGAGACTGGCTCAGAGAGAGGGTGAGAAGGCCCCCCCAGCGGCCTCAGGCCCCACACACTGTTGGAATGGTGTTCTCAATGTTTAATGATGGGGATGGGATCAATAGGCATTAAAGTCTGTAGCGTCAACAACAGCAGCGGCAGCGCTAGCAACGGAAGCCGCGGCTCAGCTCGGAGCGGCTCAGCATGGAAAGTTCCTCAAACTTCCAGGTTAATGTGTCCCCGGGGGAGGCTCCATAAATACTGCAGGGCGTCCTGTCAGCCTGAGCCTCCATATCCTGCACAAAATTGGGCTGTTAGGCACTAATGACGGCTTGGCCAGAGATGCCAGTGGTGCATCAGGAGTGAGCAGATTCCTGTCGTGGGAAGTAGGCTACTTAGTGCTTCTGACACAAGCTAATGGAAATGGATGTATGTTTCTTGTCAGGGTGTGTGGGACATTTGTAAGTGTATTTGTGTGCACACACGCATAGTGTAGAGGATGTAAAGTTACGTGTGGTTTCTATGGCTTTCTGCGTAGATTATTTATATAGCGCACTTCATACACAGAGGTTCTTCCATATTATTTACAAATATGAAAGCAAAGTCCAGTAAGTAATTGAAGGTAAAAGCATGAAAAAAATTAAGTAAAGAGTAAAAGTAAAATTAAGACCAAGAAAAAACAAGATACAGTAAATGATTGAGAGCAAATGCATAAAAGGCTAAAGTATAAAGTAAATAAAAACAGTGTACAGAATCGATAGGAGAAGATATGGGTGGAATTCTCTCATGTGCTTCAGCCTGCACTCATTTTGTAAGTGACTTAAGTCTGTTGCTAGAATGCGCAACCGGTCTTATGGCGTGTAAGTGACAGACTTAAATCATTTGTATAACTAACAAATGACTGAAAATCGTGCAGCTAAGCACATAGGAGAATTGCGCCCGTAGTGATTAGTGTACACCTCTGAATAATACTGAAAACTTACTAGAGTGTCATTTCTGCCCACAGACTGGAAGAGTGGCATGTCAGTGCCCACAGACATCGCCTTCGTCTATCTGATCCAGGGCAGCTTCTACGGGCACTCGATATACGCCACCATCTACATGGACGCTTGGAGGAAAGACTCGGCCGTCATGGTGGTCCATCACGTGATCACACTGGCCCTCATCACCTTCTCCTATGCCTTCAGGTAAGACAGTACAGGCCCAAACAACAAGCATCCAGCACCAAAGCTGTTGTTACTGACATGCACAGGAATGTGATACTGTATGCTTTATACTAGAATAATACTAGAATATTTGTTTCCCACCACAGATATCATAACATTGGGGTGTTGGTGCTATTTCTGCATGACATCAATGACATTCAGCTGGAGTTCACCAAACTGAATGTCTATTTCAAGACCCGTGGTGGAAGCTACTACCTGATCAATGATATCCTCTCCAACATGGGCTCTGTAAGCTTCAGCATCACCTGGTGAGTCTTAGCTGGCAGTCACACACAAACACACACACACACGCACACACACACACACACACGTGTCTCTGAATCATTGTGTAGTTGTGTGCCAGTTGATGGCTTATATATTTACAAGCTTGGCGGCGGCTGATCCTGTAAATATGTATGTGTTTGTCCCACACAAGCGAGTGAGAATGTCCCCTCTGTGTTCTGCGTTGTAGGTTCTGGTTCCGTCTATACTGGTTCCCCCTTAAGGTTCTCTACGCCACCTGTGTGACCAGTCTCCAGTCGGTGCCCAACATCCCCTTCTACTTCTTTTTCAATGCTCTGCTGTTTGCGCTGCTCCTCATGAACATCTACTGGTTCCTGGTAAGACGGCATGACTTCCTCTCTCTATCTGTATCTTTCTCTCTCTCTCTCTCTCTCTCTCTCTCTCTCTCTCTCTCTCTCTCTCTCTCTCTCGCTCTGCTCTGCTCTGCTCTGCTCTGCTCTTTTTTTCTCCTGACTGACTGCCTACTCTATGTGAAGTCTCATCTCTTGTCTCCCTGACTAGCTGTTTGCTGTCCTCTTTGCTGTTTGTCAGGTTCACTGGTCCGGCTCTGGTTTGTGATGTTGATGCTGATGTTTATGCTCATGCCTTGTGATGTTCATGCCACATTGTCTTCATGCTTGCCGTTGATAATTCATACCTGGCTGTCCTAATTGAAGCCATCTGAGTGAATGATTGTGTGTGTGGTGTTGATGAGTGTTGACTGCTGACAGCTGGGAATGTTGTGCGATTCCTCTCCTGTGCGGCATGTGTCATCAGCCCCCCACTCTAAAGTAAGCGGCAGATTCCGACAGTCCGGATTCCAAGACAGACGTGGGTGAGGAGCAGTGTGTTGGGTGGTATGGCGCTGAGTTTGCCAGGATAGGCTCTGGTGATGGTGATGGGCAGATTGGTGATTGGTGGGATTAGAAGCAGTAGTGTTTGGGGTGTTAAGGTGTTGGGAGTTGGTGAATTATTTATTTATTTGTTTGTTTATTTCCCTTCCTGGCTTCTTTTTGGTTGTAGTGACTTTATACACCTGTAGTATTCTCTCTCCCTCTCCCTCTCTCTGTACATGGGTGCCTCTTGTTAACTCACGGGTATCTGATGACCTATTGTGACCTCAAGGTGCTGTGTATATTGCTCTCTGATCCCTCTGATAGTCCATTCTTGCGCTGACTTATCTTGTTTTCTCTCTTCTCCATTTATTTGTCTTTCCCTTCCCCCCTCCCCTCTCTGTGCAGTTCATCGTACTGTTTGTGGTGAAGGTGCTGACGGGCCAGATGAAGGAGGTGAACGACGTGCGTGAGTATGAGGAAGAGGAGGCCTCCCTGAAGGCTGCTAAGCTCAAGAAGCACAGCCCTGATGCTGGCCATCAGGACAACAAAGAAGGGTATGTTTTCACAAACACACACACACACACACACGCACGCACAAACAGATACACAAATATTCAACCATACATACACAGGTACATAGACATAGATACATATAGTCTCACACACACATACAGATTCGCACCCACAGATAGCTGTATGACACCTGGTCCTCAATGTAGCCACGTGAGAGAGACGGGACAAAGACAAGCGCTCCACATAGACAACCACAGACCACACTTACACACACAGGCCCATGCACATACAGATATACAAAGCAGCAGATATCAAAATAACAGGCAGTGACAAAGCCTTGCTTAACATGTTTGAGTCATGTTTGAGGCAGTGACAAAGCCTTGCTTAACATGTTTGAGTCATGTTTGAGGCAGTGACAAAGCCTTGCTTAACATGTTTGAGTCATGTTTGAGGCAGTGACAAAGCCTTGCTTAACATGTTTGCACATCTGTCTAGCAGTCATGCAGCGCTCTCCCCCAAGCTATCGCAGGGGCTACATTCAGACATGGAACACTGATGAGTTGGAGAGGCTGTGGGCTGTGGGGGGTGGGGGCCATCTTCCACTGTCAGTAACACAATCTTGGGACAATGAGAGAGAGCGGGATACCTTGTGTAACAGGCAGATAGGATCAAAGAGCTTATTTAGATGTAATTACTGGCATGCCATGAGCACCAGCCCTTATCTTGTACTGACCTTGAGAAGAAGTGATACCCTCTTGGTATTGCTGTGCATTTGCTGATCACCCATCACCTGATCTTTGTCCTCCTCTCTCTTCTCACCATAGGAAACACGTGCAGAACGGGATCACCAAAGAGAAGCATCTCTAAGAGCCTCTCCAGCACCACCCTTTGGCACATACCTAGAAATACAGTTAAACTAGATGAGTTACGTACATCGACTCATGCTCCAAGTGGCTAGATGGTTTTGCAGGAAAAAAAACACATGTAGACCGTAAAATGTTTGCAGTTACACTATCCTGTTTTCTTTTCTTCGTTTGTTTCTGTTTTTTTTTTAATTATTATTATTATTATAGCACTGTGAATGTTATTTCAGGTGATTTATGTCTTATACATTTACTTTTTCTTTGGTAGAAAAAAGGTGCAAGTTCTGTGAAGTTCCTCTTGTGTGGTAGGTGTGTATAGAGATGGTGTTGTCTCTGTCACCATGCTGTGACATGGGAAGAGACCTCTGTTTCTTAACCTCAGTGGGTGAAATATCCCTCAACTGCATGAGGACTGGAAGCGTTCACAGTAACCCTGCTGAATTGGGCTTTGTTGAGACCCCAACATATTTCACATTAGTGTTGTTTTAAGAGCTGGAGACTTTTCGTTTTTCAATTTGATGTTTGATTGATTTACTTTTAATTCCAGGAGTGACGGCTGTATAAAGGGAAACGTTGGTGCATATGTATCCTGTGTGTGTGTGCGTGTGCGTGTGTGTGTGCGTGCGAGAGAGTGGCTGTGAGTGTGTGCATGTTGAGGCGCTGGTTTGAATTTCCTAAAGAGACATGCACTGATAATCCATATCATTGCACAGGTTACTCCAGACCAAATGGACTTTACCCAGCCTGACCTGTTTTTTTTTTGTTGTTTGTTTGTTATTTTTGCGCGAGCCACATCTTTGTAGTATCGGTGTGCTTGAATGTGAAAAGAAGGAAAAAAATCATGATTTTAAGGGAATTCTTGTTTTATTTTCACATTTTGTTGGTATGGATAAATAGGGATTGATTATGTTGCTTGCATTCCTGTCCAGATGGGAAATGTGCATTCACATTTTCAGACTTGATAGCATCTGTTGTTGCACTGAGATGAAGGCATCCAAGCTGACCACTGATTCCGTATGATCTGACATGGCAGGAATTGATTGAATGGGTTGCATAATGTATTACAAGAGGAAATTTGGATGTTTGTTTATTGTTCTTATTTGGAAAACTGCAAATAACTTAAACCAATTGACATGAATAGCCCTTAACCTTTGTAAATCCATAGGCAAATCTGAATATATGCACATAATATGGTATTGTGGAAATGCATGATATTGGAATGGCTCCCAGTATGTTATGAAGTAGTCCTATGACAAAACTATTTAAATGTAACTAATCGACATGCGACGTCACTCTCGAGCAGAGACCACAATCATGCATACAAAGAAAATCTACTTGCCTACTTATTGTTCTGAATGTTTCCATGAGTTTTAAATGTGTATGTTTGTATTGGGCCTGGATTTGTTTTTTTTTTTGTGTGTGTGTGCGTGCGTACGCGCTGAGACCAAGTGCTGTCATTCTGATCAAATCCATGCTACTGTTTATCTTGTCGTGATGGACAGCATGCTTGTGCTGGAACAGTCCACAGATGCCAGTAAGAGAACAGAGTCTGTGTGTGGACATGTCTTCCATTCTCCAGACTAGGCTCCTCTAGTCTGCGGGGGAAATCTAGCTTTTCAACTTTTATGTTAGGATATTATTATTGATCTGAGTCGCTGCTGTTATTTTATTTTATTTTTCTCTCTGAGAACACTGTTTGTAAATGTCTTGTCCCTCTCCTGTGTATGCATTGGTTTGGTTAACTGTTTGTACAGACGAGGTGCCCTTTGTCTACCATGGTACTGTCCACAGTGTGCACTTTCTTTGGTCTCTGCCCATCTCCTCGTGGGCTGTCAGGAGAGACAGACATGCCATGAGGGAGAGCTAAAACAGTCCTTCAATGCGCAACTGATAATATTGCGTCAATTCGATACTAGTAAATTATTACATTTCGAAACTATTTAGGTTGTAGTACTCTTTGCTGATTTGGCAGATTTAAGTTCCTTGTATTGGAGCATGAATCCATCCAGGTTTTTTTTTAAACAAATAAATAAATGTGGACCTGACTTTGTTAACAAAGTCTGAACCTATGCATTTCTTTGATAGTGTATGTACCTTTGGAGAATGTGCCAAATCTAAACTTGTTAAAGCACTGAGAAGTGTTATGACAGAGACCTGGGATGAAATTAAGGAGCTTGGGGTTGCCCTGCAGGTGTTTTCGTACAAATTGCACTGTAATTTATTACTATTATTTCTATTGTTCATTAGGAAATAGGGAAGATATTGGGGGATTTTTATGAATTAGTTTCATAAGACTTGGATCAAATGAAGTATTAAATATTGCGTTTAACTTATTTTTTTCCTTTTTAAACTTGGACCAGACACTTTTACAGGAGGATCCATAATCTGCCCTATTTCCCCCTCCCTATCCCTGATGAATCATGATCTGACCACTTTCTAAAAATCTGACCACTTGGGTATGACAGGTACTTTCTCTTTTGTAATGAAACAGTTTTAATAATTCCATTGAACCAGTGTTATTGTATTGTTTTACCATTAAATTAAAAATGTCTGAGGAAAAAAAATCTGATTCTCATTCTTATTTCAACATTTTTATTTTTCTATTCATCCCTGTTGCAAAAATCTTGTGATCAGATGCAAACTGTAACAAAACTACAGTGCAAAGTGAGGCCTGGACAGCTCAATCAATGATGACCTTAAGAAGCTCTACTACACAGTATTTCTCCTGCAATGAAATGAAAACGAGAGCTGTGTTTATTTTTATGTGACCATTTGCATGCAGGGAATAAAACTATTTCTTGCCACTGCTTTCAAGTAGAAAGTACACCTGTTATTAGGACATTGCATACATTTTATTATCATCTGTGAGGTCTGGTTCAGGAGAAAGACCCATCTTAATCTCTTTAGGTTAAACATATGTAGGGCATCATCACATCATCATCTCCCATCACCTCAAAGTAATTTTTACAGCAAGACATCCAAGTACGGGATGTGACCTCAAAATGTGAGTTGTAGTTAAATAGCTATAATGGCTGAAGAAAATCCCACTTCAAACTTAAGTTTTAAAAACATCTGGTGCACAACCAGTGCAGTAAAAGAAAATGGGGGGAGGGGTCACACACACCACTGCACATATTAACACCACAGACAACGAGGGCAGGTTATCAAAGAGATCATCTCGGTGTTTCAGGTCCCAGCAAGTTCTACACAGTGAAAGCTCATCTTAGCTGCCTGAGAATGCCACCCTCTGAAACTTGGCCAGTAAAACAAGTCGGGCAGAGTAAAGAAAAAAAATGCTGGAATAAAACACACAAACATGGCAGTAGGAGGGGGGTGGGGGGGTGGGGGACAAAGTTGATCCTGAGCTGAGGTTCTTAATGCTGCTTTGTCGCCTTGGGCTGGGTGATCCTGCGCAGAACATTGTAGAGAACTCCAAAGTTCTGCCAAAATGGAGACAAATTTGATGTCAGCTACAGTACATGGATGCATGTTCAGTGATTTGCATCCTTACAACTTTTGTTTGGAAGGGATCAAACTGATGTTTTACCTGCACAGCAAAATACATGAGGCCAAGGTACGCTCCAATGCAGACCGCCAGGAGGAGATCAAAGATAGCTGGCTTTACCCTGTTGGCCATCAAACCACAATAAAAACCATAGATCATAATGACGGATAAAACAGACAAAATAAAATAACATTAAAATAACAGTCTTACCTGTACGCATTCATTGTCTGCTTGAGCTGATCATAAAATACAAACTCTGGATCTCTGTGGATGAATAAGTAAACAGACACTAATAGTAAACACACTAGTTCCTTATTTATGGATGCTCTTTTGGAAAATGAATTAAGGACTTGTAAAAGTAGACACACAGAGAGAACACCCATTTACATGTGTGTGAAGTGTACAAACCTTCCCATCATATGACCAAAATCTTGTTCATACCCTCTTTATTTTACAACACAAATCTCACGGTGCCTGGAAAAATGCAGTACCTTTTGTCAGCTTTGACATAGTGCCGCTTGACATCCTTCAGATAACGGGCCAGACAGTACTCCAGCGTACTGACTAGGCTGCTGTCCTTGTCTACTAACTGAGCAGCCCGGGGCTGGGCTGTCAGCCAGTCCACCACTGAGGACAGCTGCTCCTCCTGCACCTGCTGAACGAGAAGTGCAGGGCCACAGACAATTAGCCAGAGAGAGACACACACACACACACAAGGATGTGTAGTGCACAAATAACACACAAAGTGGAACAGGTGTGCACAGTTATGTAGACACAGTTTACATTGAACAGCATGTGCACATGAGGAGGAGGAGGAGCATGGAGAGAAGGTTGGGTTAGGGTTAGGGGATCCCACTTGCTGCCATGTGGTCCCACCATAGGTGGTTGAGGGGTTCATATGAGGTTATTTCAGACCAAGAGACCCAAGTGCTAATACTCACCATTTGCTCTGTGAAGATCTGGAGGTCCCCCGGCGCACCCTGCAGGATTAGCATGCAAGAAAAGAGATTTGCATGAACTAACGTGGAGAATATTCAGGAAGTAACACCTTGGGGCCGATGTCCATATAGCGTTTTTTACTAGCAGAAAAATACTGGGAATCGCTTTGATCAGTTACTTGTCTAGCGCTTTCTCAAAAAGACATTCTGTTAATTTCTATGACAGCAAAAGTTCAGTGAGCTTTCTATTTGACAGCATAATGACTGGGGTAGTAAGCTTGCTAATATCTTATCGTAGATAGTGTGCTGAGACACCTTCCAAATTACAGCATGTATATCCTTATGTTAAAACAAGTTTTTTGGGTTGTGTACATACAACTTCTCGCCAACTTAGTAAAAACAATTGGGGGAAATTGCCAAACTATTGAAAGATATTTCTGCCTTATATGGAGCTCCACCATTACTGTAACCTTTGTTTGGCTACGATAGATTAGTAGTAGCATATTGTGATGTTTCAGCGCCTTTCTGCGGTTTTGCTGAAATACTTACAACTTGGAGGCGCCGGGGTGGCCGCACAAAAGCAGCCACCAAAGGCACTGGTGCTGCGCTTTTTATAGGTGGCCGCAAAATGCCCTCTCCCCATAAAAAACAATTAAAAAAAAAAAGATGCCCTCTCCCCGTAAGAAACAACTGAAAAAACGCAGTGGCACTGAAGGAAAAAAAGCTATATGGACATCAGCCGTTGGTCTGCCTCTTGCTTAAATAATTTGGGTAAGGTTCTACATTAATGCAAAGATCTCTTGAATGTAAATGCTGTTCCCTTGCAAAAAGAATCCTGTGGTGCTGGTTGCTACTCCATTTGTAGCAATGCTAAAAGCATAAAGCTGAACCCTGCTGAGCTTTCACTATGTATTCCTGGCACCACTTCCCACAGAACAGAACAGGCTTTGCAGAGAGCAGAAGTAAAGCCACTGCGGGTCCTTCTGTTAGACAGTAAATAAAGATTCAGTGTCTGGTAGGGAAGGAAGAGCAGATGGGGATTCTCTGGTCCATTACCTTTTCTGTCAGGTTGTACACGACTCTGGCCAGAGCCTCCGCAATCAGTTTAGTGTTGCGACTGAGCTTTTTCAAGTCCACGTGAGGCCTACAATTAAAAATCACAAAAGCAAACGCACGTGCAAATTACCTCTCAGAATACAGAACTATTTCTTTTGAGAAATCAGGAATGATGAGGAGGATGGAGGATTGGGGGGTGCGTGATGGGTGAAAGGTGAACACGTGCAGCACAATGAGGGTGGGGAGGCATGGGGGGGAGGGGTGTTCCAAAACAAAAGACAAAGAAGGGATGCGAGCGGCGTCCACCCACCCAGCTGTCACCTCTCCCGCCCCATCCTGAGAGGGGGACACTGACCGCATGTCCATGATGCTGCCACGTAGCGCATGCCGGTGGCTCTCCAGGTGCGACAGCGTGAAGGCCGGGAGACGGCGGATCCCGAAGCGCTCGTGCTCCCAGGCCAGAGTGTCATCAGCCAGGTTGATCTTCTTGTGGACCATGGAGAACTTCACATCGGGGTACTGGCTGGCAGCCACCTGTGCGGGCAAGACGTGAGAGGAGAAACATCTGTGGCCTACGTACAGTGGTACGGCATGGAGGCAGAAAGCAGAAAAAAAAACGACTCACTGAAATCAATTCCTTTGCTTTGATCCAAGTGCTTTTACAGCTATGCTGTCTGCATGGCTCTAGCTCTTACTCTGCCCTTTCTTTGACTTCTCAGCTCATTGAATTCACAGATTATTTCTGCTTAATATTGTTTTTTCTTTACTGAACGTATGACAGCATCAACAGGGAGTCTACTCAATGCTACTTCCTGTTGGGAGGCTCTATGGGGTTCACTGCTACAGGGAGGTTGTTGACAGAGGGAATAATTACCTCACACACAGCATGTGGTGGAGATACTGTAGCAAAAACAATGAAATAAATCTCATCACACTGCAAAATCACGGCCCATAAGACACCAATGTGTTCAATTATTCATAAAACAAGGCAGGAAACTTCAAGCCTATATTTATTCATTAGCTCCCATTTAGTGCGGTCAGGAGTCAGACTTACGGTCTCCAGTTCTCTGAGCAGGGCGTGCTGTGGGCTGCCCTCCTTTGGAGGTTTGGACACATGAAGGTGAAGGCTGTCACCGTTGCCCAGCGTGTCCAAGCACAACACGAACGCTACATTGTCCTGCAGCAGGCTGGAGTCTGCGGGGGGGTGGAGGGAGAAACTGGGTCACCAGGCCATGGAAAAGCAGCCCTGCCTAAAATGGCAGCACTTCAGGTGGCATACATCCTCAAAAAGGACAAAAAGAAATACTGCAACTTTGTCACCCTCTAAAGCATGTATGTTGTTCTAGCGCTGTGTGGGACTGGATCAGTGGGTAACATTATCCAGAACCTGTCACAACTTTTACCTGTGTGATCTAAATTATCTTCCAGCCAACGCTTGGTGCCTTGGTAATTGAACTTTCCACCTCCAGATACAAAGAACAGCAAGTTGAATCTAGACATAACAAAGGAGAATTAATGACAAAAAGAGTCATGTCAGCATATTTTTCAAAAATCTTTCCAAAATATGATACTTATTTTAAACAGCTAAAAACTCAAATAAACAAACAAGCTTGCCAAACAACACAATGCAGATGTCACTCAAGTACTCAAAATCCCATTAGATGGAACATCTGTGCTGACATCTTCAACATCTGTTAAATATGTCCATGATGGCTCTGAACAAGAGATCCTGTTGAGTGGAGTCCCTCAAGGAGTTATTCATCATGCTACAACAAAGCTGCCTTTGTCTTCTCTATCCCTCTGGACAAGTGCAACTGGCTGCTTGCCAGCAAGTCCATTGACACTATGCTATCTGTCCATCAGCTTTTCCTCCAGTGTCAGACAGATAGGATGGGCTAGCATAATGACGCTGCTTCTGGGCTGCTGTAGGACGGACACATACCCTGCATGTGTCCTCTTATAGGTGTACAGTCTAGAGAAGAGACGCGCCAGCTCCAGCAGAACAGACACCCCACTGCCATTGGAGTCAGCGCCATAGGACAGCCACTGTTGGGAGGAACATCACATCAGATTAGGGACTTTGAAAGGGGACCCAAGCAATCAAGCAACGCCAAGAAAGAATGGGGCCAGCAATCAGGAATGTCATTCTGAGGTCCTCACAAGGCTGTGGCATTAGCTGCATGGCTGTCTAGTGAACCCGGAACTGCTAGTGAAAGAAACATGCTAGTCCTTTAAGCTGGCAGGAGCCACTTCACTGATTCCATTTCAGCTGCATCCAAAATCACTTAAACAAGCTACGAGGGATGACAGAACTTACAAGAAATAAATGGAAATCAGAGACCATAAGTGTTCTTATCATCTAGCACTCTAAGGTCCAGTACTGCTCTCTGCTCTTCCTACATTTCTGAAACAATCAATCAGTGTTGGTAAAATGAAGCAGCTCACAGGTGCCACTCCGAAGGAGTCATAGTGAGCCACCAGGACGATGGTTGGCAGGTCCTCTCCTCCGACTCCAGCCAGTCTTCCCTGGTGGGACACAGGAATAAAAAGAAATCACACTTGAGGGATTGGACAGTTCTTCAGTGCACTGAGTAATGTATGAGCAAGAAAAAGCATTGATATTTTCCAAGCTGTGCAGTGAAGTTGTGCTGTTTGGTAGCAATTTGTAGTAAGAGCCCAGTTCTGTGACCACACAGAATAATCAGCCAGCATATGTAATCTTTAATCTTTCCAAACAGTTCTAATTAATGATGAACCATTACGGACAAAATCTAAGAAGAAAAAAAAAGTTGTCATAGAAAAAGCAATGACACAATTAGGCCTAATGCTATGAAAATCCCTCTCAATGCTGTTGTTTCTTTGCCACACTCTTTCACAAAATTATTTAGTAGCGATTAGGCCATTAAACTGATCAGGTCACAGGCACATAGCTGGAACAATGGTCCACAGACCGAGTGTTTTTTATTTGCACCGCCCCCCCCATTCCTCATTCCAACATTACTAATACTAATACTATTTGTCCCACCCATTTTTCACCCATTCAGAATAGTGCTTTGATTCTATATGAATGTGTGTGTGTGTGGTCACAAACTCATTCACACACACAAACACACACTTCTTGCATCAGTCCAAGAATGTGAAGTAAGTTGTGGGGTTTGAATTCATGACACACAGAGGATACGCATTATTCTAATGTGCTTTTAAAACAGACTTCGGACTGAGACAACGTCAACTTACCAGCTGCAGCAAAACATCCCTAAAAATATATGCACAATGCCATTAGCGGAGAACCTGCACTATGATTGAATAAATCCTTTGTCTGGGTAAAAGCACAGAGCAAGAAGCCACTGTTAGTGTCAAAGGGTGGCTGGAAGCATTTCAATAACTTACAGGTTCAAGTTTCAGTTACAATAAATCAAAGCTTCCATATATTTAGCAGATACTAAATGTTTGGTCCCAAGGGGCACAAGTTGTCAAAGAAAAGGGATGGGCAGTAGGCCAGGTCAGGCTAGAACCAGTCCACCACCCTGTCACTAAGCACCGGTGCACCACAAGGCTGCGCGCTTTCCCCATTCCTCTACTCCCTTTTCACCCATGACTGCAGGCCTATGACAACGATGAGTCTGACTACAGGGAAGAGGTGAAGCACCTGGCTGCATGGTGTGCTGACAACAACCTGCTCTTGAACACCAGCAAGACCAAGGAACTCATCGTGGACTTCAGGAAAGAGAAGGGAAACACCCATGGCCCCATCCACATCAATGGTATGGCTGTGGAACATGTTACCAGCTTCAAATTCCAGGGGACCCACATCTCCAAGGACCTGTCCTGGTCAACCAACACCTCAGGCCTGGTCAAGAAGGCCCACCAGCGCCTCTTCTTCCTAAGGACACTAAAGAAAAACCACCTGTCCACTAGCATCCTGAGCAATTTCTACCGCTGTGCGATCGAGAGCATCCTGACTAACTGTGTGACAGTTTGGTATGGAAATTGCTCTGTCGCTGGTCACAAGGCTCTGCAGCAAGTGGTGAAAACTCCTCAGAGAATCACAGGGACTCCACTTCCTGCCATTGACGATGTCCACAAGAAAAGATGTCTGCGACGGGCACGCAGCATTCTGAAGGACACCTCTCATCCTGCCAACATACTATTCCAACTCCTCCCCTCCAGAAGGCGCTACAGGAGCCTCCAGACTAAAACCACCAGGTTCAGGAACAGCTTCTTCCCCACAGCCGTCACACTACTGAACTCTGTCCCCCACTAAACCTCATACTGCACTCTGCTGCTATACCCCTTGGACTGCACACCTGTACATCTGTATATACTTAATACATCTGTACATAACTATCTCTAGCACATCTGTATATTGCACATCTGTATATAGTTCTATATATACTTCTGTACATCTGTATATACTTAACACTTCTGTACACAACTATCTCTATTGCACATCTGTATATTGCCCTTTATATTGAATCTATATAGCACATCTGTATATTACCCTCATTATCTCTTCACCTTACATGTATATTGCTCTTCTGCCAAATTATTATTCTGCCTATTTATTATTACTACTCTTATCTGAATATAATTTGCTCTTTAACTGTACATATTGCATATACTGCACTTGCTGCTCTTTGCACTTCTGATTAGATGCCAAACTGCATTTCATTACCTGTATTTATACATGAGTATTGACAATAAAGTTGAATCTAATCTAATCTAGTAGGCTTTTGTAAAGGAGAGAAGCAAAAACCCTGCAGTGGATAGCATTAAGTTCTAGTTCAACCTTAAACATTGAAGAGGACAGCAATTAATTCCTTCTCCGAGATAGAGATCAGTTTACTCACCTCTAGGCTGGTGATGGCCCAGTCGCTCACTGCTTTACTCTGTGCGCCACTGGTGACCATCTGAAATCCATTGGCAGTTGCTGTGTGGAGCAAAACTGAAATAAAGAAAACACCCCTATTACGCATGCACTCAAAACATGGTGCACCTGGAATGAGAAATTGTGTTGCTATTTGAGAGTTTTTGTTATGGGTCTGCTCCATACCCTCAGCTGCTGATGAGGATCCTTGCGATGACGACGAAATTTGGGTCTGCTTGTATATAGACAACAGCTCGTCATCTTCTAGTGCAAAGTACACTGGAACAATAGTCTCTGTGGCAAGGAGCTCTGGCTCCATCTCCATGAACTGCTGTTGAGGGGGCAGACGTCTTATGTTAGGAGAAACAAAATCATGACCAATGGAAATTATGGGTTGCTTTCCAAGAGTGAACTACACAAAATACAACTGATTCAGCATATCTACACTATAGGGCCACACATCTATACACAACACTATGCTAACACAAAAAACGGATATCTTGGTATGTTGATGACAAACTTCATTATACACCACGACGACCATAACTGCACATAGTGCGTTGTAGTATATAGTGTATGTTGCAGCCTAGTTCAAATGTTATAGTTTAGCTTTCAAGATAGGCTGAGTATTCCTAACAGTGGTGTACCTGCACAATGTCCTGCGGCATTGTGGACATATTTTTTGGCAGGATAATGACGACAGCCCCGGCAGACTGTCGAAGAGCTTTCTGGTATTTCTCATAAGTAAAATCTGCCAGTCGGAGGAGCACGCAGCGACGACTCAGCACCTCTGCTTCCACTGTGCGAGCCTCGGTATTTAAAATAGCGTTTCTTGTGCCTTGAAAGAAACATATAAGACATCAGTGCAAGTTGCAGTCATATCAACAAACACTCAAAAATAACATTGTTATATCTGCCAGCTAAGTTTAACTACACTGATACTCACTTGACGTTAGCTGTGTTAATTAGCCAACTTAGCCTGCTAAGTTAGCATGCCACCTGCCTGTTATCAGATACCATTCGCTACCTATGGCTAGTTATAGCAGTCACTACAAGACACAAACAAAGCATTCAAGCTGTCAGAATTAAAAGGTTCAAAAGTTCTCCAAAGTGATCAGTTCATATTAACAGCTAATCTAACCTCACAACGTTAAAGGAGTTAAAGAGCTTCTTATCAGGCCAATGAAATTAGCAACCTTGAATAAACGCAGCTAGCATAACGAGTTTGCTATCGAAGCTAACCAAGATGAGGCAAGCTATCAAACAATTCTGGTGAACATTAACGTTAACGTCTGTTAACAAACAACCCCATCTAACAATCATTCACCTATGTATATTGGCATGAAATGTAGGTCTGCAAACTCTATATTAACACAAATATATTTCCCCATTTACTTCACAGAGTGTAACATACCGTAGGGCTGCCCCTGCAGGTCGTACTGCTGCATGCGGTACACTGTAAATTCATGTGCCGCTTCGGCCGGTAGTGGTGAGACCAAAATAAGCACAGCCGGCAAAAATACAATAAATGTTAAAGGAAATGAAGATTTAAACATGTTCTCAAACACCTCGCTCGCTTCCTCGAACATCTTGAGGCTAAAACGTAGCTTGTTTAAGACGAAAAATGTGACAACTTCTGCCTGTTTCTTCCAGCGGCCGAGGGACGTTGGGTTCACCGGTCGCTGTCAGAAGCTGGTTAGCTGCTAACTAGCACATCTGATTTGAGCTAGCTTGACAGTGCTGGTGCTATTATTTTGCGACAGGCAATGTCAACTGCCACCTAACAACTGTCACATGCTTTCCCTTGCCGGTGGGTGAAGCATGAAGGGATCGTGTAGATGGGACCACCCAGATGAGAGACGTTTTAGGAAGATACTACTCATATGAAATGCACAGTAGACGTGAATAAATCATGTTGTTAAAGGTGGATGCGTGCTAGAATTACCTTTTGAGCAGTATACAGAATTCGTTGATCCAGGTTTTAAGATTTCACATTAGTGTCCTACCAATATGGCTGACACCACGCTTCAGTTCACACCATTTCCTTGGATACAATATACCTATGCCTATTTATTTAGGACAGACATAGCTGTAACACATTCGACTCGTTCACTATGTGTACATAGTAATGCCATGGTACCGAACAGTGTATGGAAAAGAATACACATTTCTAAAGTGGGGCCCCTACGTTCATTTAAACAATGCGACAGCCTTGCCTGTCACTCCTTTTTTCTTCTTTGTTCGATTGTCATCTGAAGTGTTACAATGTAAGCCTAATATTATATGACTGCATTGTGATTAGGAAGTTCTGCAACAGTTTGCCACAAACGGACTGCCCTCATGTTGAAATGTGCGTCAAAAACTCATGCACAACAACTTACATATGTTGTATTGACTTAGTCCACCAGAGGGACACCTAGGAGTAGTTTTAGAACAAAATTAGAAAAGCTGTGTTGCTACGATGTAGGACTGAATCTATGGTAAAATGTCAGGCCATCCCATTACTGAAAAAAAAAATACCGATGATCATTATTATTCATTATGTAAGCATGTACATGCAATAAATAAAATATAGAAAATATAGACATGACAATAATAAATATAATAATAACAACAATAATAATAATAATGAAACTAAATTCCTCACATAGGTGAACTATAAATATCTTTCTAAACATAATTGTAATTTCTTCAGGAAACATTACATTATGATATGTGTTTGAATGTGGTGATGTCATGCAGTATCACATGATCCTTTAACGAGACAAATGAGCTGACCATGTAATGTTGTTTTGCTATTTTACTTAATGGATGAAGGTCTGCTATTGTTGTATAGGCTTACAAAATTCAGTCCAGTCTGCTTTGGGACACAACAGTAAACAATTTACAGTTTACAGGCATCAATTTAGAGACAACTTTTGCGCTGCACCAAACAAATAGGTTCATTTCCCATTACTACTGTTATGCACTGTCATAACAGTAGTAATGGGAAATGAACTGCTTATTTTTAGCATAATTTTATTTTATATCATGTGTAGCCTACAATGTAACATAGGCTACAGTAGATTCTTTGGGCTTTGGACAGCTGTAAAGGCATAGAAGTGTGTTAACTGTTTTCACTGCTTTCAATCATGTAAAAAAAAACATGATTAAATGTAGAATTAAAGGCAACATTTTAGATAAATGTTACATACTGATCTGAGTAGGTAATCTGTTTTACTTCGTATGGGTGTGAGTGTTAAGAAAAGTCAGTGCTGTAATTTGGTCAGCATCTTGCATAAGGTACGGTATGGGCTCAGAGATAACGGATGGGAAGGTCCTGTGGAGCCACAGAATCCATTAAGTTACATTAATGCATTCAGGAAGTCTCTTTTTTTGCTCATGTCTGCGTATCCTGTTACAGACTGCTCCAGTCACAGCAAAAGCTTAGCCTCTCCAAGAAATCTCATCTCAAAATATCACAGACAAAACACATTGTCTTTTCATGACAACATAGAGGTAAGGAATACCTAGATATTCCACCAGATAGAGTCAAATAAAACACATGACTGTTGAAATTTCATTTAGCTTCTTCTGTGTAAACCTGATAATACTGTGAGGTTGTGATTTAAACAGACTTGGACCGATATGGATCTGATCAGCAAGTGCATCTCTCGCTGCCTCTGTTTTTAATTTCAATCTCCAGAGTGACACATCTGTTGACTCCCATAAAAACAAAACTGAAATGCCATAGCCTTTTTCATTTGTTTTTCTTCCTGCTATCTTTTACTGTCAGTAAACAGAGGAAAGTGTATATTGCCCACAATGAGAGCAGGTTGATTAGATGTCCAGACAGTATTGCAATCTGCCCATGGGGTGCCATAGGAAGCTCAGGGACTTTGATGTTTCTTACCTGCTGATTTCACTGGTAACCTGTCCTCATGGCATCTGGACCCTCTGTCTGCTTCTATACTGTTTCCCAGAAATATACCAGAATGGGCTCCCATGGGTTCTGTGTGTTTTTTTAAGTCATTTTTTAATAGCTGTGAATAACCCTAGTAGGAAACAGAAAGATCAGCATCAACTTAGTTTGATGTTTATGTGAATTTAATTCCATAATTAAAAAGGAAATTTATGTGAAATTAATTCCATAATTCTAAACTGTCCCTGGAGGCAGTGAATGAAAATGTATGAGAGAGCCTTGTCTCAGCATTTTCCATCTGACCTTTCCAATACAGTCCAAAATTATTCTCTGTGAACCACTTGTATTGTTTCCTATAACATTTTGATCTGCATGGTTGATGAATCACAAAGCAAACAGGTCTGGACTCTGTTTTTCACCATCACTTGTCCTAACCCCTGTGCAGAGACAAGCACCTTGTAGCCGATGACCTGACAGTAACTAACCAACACAAAACAAATTGCGGCAAGTCGGAGGTATGTAGCGTGGGCCAGGCAGTTAACATAATGAACACAGCAATGGAAATACGAGGCAATTACACTCCCACGTAGCCTTTTGGACAGAGCAGCTCGAGAGAATGGGCCTATTTAGTGGATGTCCCCAGGAGTAGGAAGTGTGGTCTGTGGGACTGCCAATGAAACAGGAGGGTGACCATAGGGTTAGATCATGGGGTTAGATTAGGCTACCATCAAAATGTGCTCTGTGTTTATTTGGATTAGCCTTATTTGGTCAGGTTACCATCTCACTCTGCAGACCATTACTCATGTGCATAAACAGGAGAGGAACAAAATTAGAAATCCAAGCGTGTGCGTCCATTTTGTGTCTTGTGTTTTCAGTGAACGCATTGTATGATGACACAGATCTGCTAGAGAAGACCATTTACATTTCCTTTTTCAGCATAAAAATGGGTCAATTAGTGCACGAAACAGCTTTGTCCGTGCATTATTTGTATTGATTATATTGGCTGACAAGGCCTCACTGTCTATCCTGCCCTCCCTCTAACCAATCAGTATTTTTGTGGTGAAAGGGGAGTGATGAGACAAGGCAACCACTTGAGTCATATTGCTTTTGTTAGGCTTCCTGCTCTCTGTGTTTCATGTGGATTCATTGCTTGTTATGAATCCAAACAACAGCTAAGGCCAGATGCCGCAGAGACACCATTGACATTCTCGTGTGCTTCCAAAGAGTAATCTCCTACAGAAAGAGGCTGTTTCCTTGTCTTAAAGCTTATGCTCACCTAGAGATTTGTGTGGTATGAGACCTATTTTCACATGACCTAAGCAAAGTCTGTATACTGACCTACAGCTTATCCACTGTGCTACTCATATCAGTGGTGCTGCTAAAAAGATTTAGCTGTGCAAATAGTAGGATCAAAAATCATTTTTGCAAAGCTCAAGATGATATACTGTACAGTCAGGTGTGTGTTTGCCTGCTTATTAGATGTACTGTACCTGACACAATTCCCTGGACTGGGTGGTTTCCAAGTGGCTTAAAGCCAGCCCAGCCATATTCAGGAACCATTCATGTTAAGAATCACATGGGTTTTTTTTGCAGAGTAGATCTGTGGATGCTGGTCCAGACTAAAATGTTCAAGATGTTCACAGGAAATGAGGAAACCAAAATGTAACCATCAGTTGTGAAATACAAATGTAAAGCATTCACATCCGAGACTCAGAGGAAAATGCTCTTAGTCACCAAGGACACTTTGTTAATTTTAGCAGTCTGTGTCCGGTTGCTTCAGAGGGTCTGTGAGTACTGAGGCATTGAGTAATAACACACCTCATTTGTCGTTCATGGGCTGGCATGTGGGTTCATTCATAAAAGATCCTCTTTTCCCAATATGTCCTGTCCTTTCCTAATCATGGACTGAGCTATTTCAACACTTATTTTTCTTGTTGCTCCACCACAATGACTATAGATGTTAATTTGAATAAGACTGGTATGTAGAGTAACAGAATAAAGTGAGATAATAATAACTGAATCAATATTCTTGTAAGAAAAAATATAAACAACATTTAAACAAATGTTGTGGATATGGAAGGATATGACCAGCTCATTGTGCATGAGGAGGTATGATTTTTTTCATAGTGATATCCAGGTCTTTTGCATGACCTGCCTAGTCTTGCATGATATAATCCACTTGCGCTGTTTGTGTGTGTGTGTGTGTGTGTGTGTGTGTAATCTTCCAGTCGCTTATATGTGTGTGTGCTTGGGGCTCCAAAGATAGATGGGTTGTGGGGGTGGTAGATTCCATGATGCTTGTGTGATGAGGTAGCTTCCATGAGGCCGGCCCTTTCTCAGCAGGCTTGGGCAGGCATGTGGGTCCACAGCCGCCGACAGACCCAGTTTTCCTTTCAAAGGAGGTGGCACTGGCAGCAAGGTTTTCTAGCATGTCCTGTCTTTTGGGTGCGGCACGTTTCATTACACGGGAGCCCCGGGGGCATGCAGTGGGCTTCCATAGAGGCGGGTAAGGGTTGTGGGGTTGCTGGGAGGGGCTTGCAGCAGCTTTACTGTGCCACCTGTCTGTGTGGAGCGAGCCCAGCCTTTGATGTCTGGAGGAGGGGTGGCCACCAGATGTGGGGGCCCAGCTGTGGTTCAGAACCGGAGAGTTCAAATGGTCCCAGCAGATTTTCGGACCATCCTTGGCAGCGGAAGCCATATAGGCCGCACATGTGCTGCCCCTCTTAGACACGGGTGGGTGGAGCTGAGGCTGTAATCTCTCCATCTCTCCTGCTTGTTGTGCGAGAGCTACCCCACAGCCATCCAGGGCCGGGAGAACAAGTCACTGCGGTCTTGCCGTCGAATCATCCAGATGGTTGTTTTAATGAAACAACAACGGCAGCAACAGCAGGACAACAAGCTGACTGAAAATAGCTTTGGCAAAGTGAGATGCAAGCAATATGCCTCACTCTCCACTCCATAGATTGGATAGGCTTAAAGTTCAATTCATATAGATTTGCAAAACATGTGTGTGTACTTTCAATATAAAACTAATTTAGTTTCCTTCTCAACTGGCTTCTGCAGGATATCATTTCTGCCTCTGTATACTGACAGCAAAATCTTTCTTGGCTCTCAAAATATGGAGTTTATATGACCCTACAACAAATTGACTATGTGACACATTAAAATCCGTAGATGGAAAAAAGAAGGAAACAATTTAAATAGCATTAACTTAAATCATATGCTCTGAGGGATATACTGTATCTATGTAAAAGAATCTTTAAATTCTAGTAATAACCTTGCCATGTATAAACTGTAGCATTTGTTTTGGACAAAAGTGTTCTCTAATAAATTTCCTACGTGTTAAACCAACTTTTTTGCGGGGCCTAAGGGCTCAACGGTTTTCTGATGAAAAGCTGAAGTCTTGCTGCACTCATTTGTGGGCACAGGAGCCTGGCCTCAGCCACATGCCATGCAACCTCTTCTCCAAACGTCTCTCAGACTGGTGCCCTTGTGCGTGGGGGTTTCTCGGCGGGTAATTCGCATGGCATCCAAACAGCTCATGCCCACAGTGCCCTCTGACAAAGACAGGCTACCCCTTTTTCGGCAGGCCTGGCACCAGGCTCTGGAAAGTCTAAATGCCCCATCTTAGAATAAATAAAGTCGGGGCCAGAAAAATGAAGCCCACTTATTCATCCGGAGCCACATGAGCACTCGTTCCTTGTAGCTGCCTCCATGTGCAGAGAGAAGAACAACAAAATGATTGAGGACACATAAAAAGAAGCTAATCATACTGTATGTCACATCTCTCATATTTGTCAAGTCCTACTGTCCCTTTCTAACACAGGAATTTAGCCTGTTCAGAAATTGCTCTCTCTCTCGCTCTTTCTCTCTCTCTGTCCCAACATGTGAAGGCATAGGCAGGCACTGATGGTTTTACTTACTAAGCTTTTAGCACAGTTAGATGTTTTCTGATTGTGTTGCTGACACAGTTGATTTTTCTGAAATGCATTTAGCGTTCTTTTGGGAGATGCTTTGAAAAGTTTTTTGGATGACCTTTTGAATTCTTTTATAGTGTCTTACATTGGTTGCACAAAGTCTGTCAGCTATCCACAGATATTTACATAAGTTTTTATGCGTATTTATATCAGCATGCCAAGAATTACAGAAGCCAAGTCAGCCAAGGTCAACTGTCTAGCCCCTGGAAGCAAGACAATATTTATTGCTATTACAAATGAAAGCAAAAACAGCAAAAAATACCACTGATTAACATTATCTGACTACATATTGAGTGTAATAAATGACAAAACAACCACAGATATTGCAATTATTATTAGCTATTTCCATAATGAATGCAAGTCAAATATACATTTGATGCATCTACTATGCACAAGACTGTGGGGTTTTTTGCTCCATTCATAATATATTAAACTCAATACAATGGGATAAATGGATGCAAAAGGAATGATCAAAAGCCTGAAGCAGAAACAGTCAAAGCAAGACAGTGGCCCTTTAAGGGATAAAACAGAGAGAGACTCCAAAAGAGGGAGTGTGAGAAGGTGTGTACGTGTACAAGTCAGACAGACAGAGAGAGCGAGAAAGAGAGGGAGGGAGAGAAAGAAAGGGAGGAACAGAGAGAGCGAGGGAGGGAGAGAGAGAATGCATTAGGCACTAAGACTCATTCCTGTCTGGCTAAAGGCTAATGCAATTTCTACAATAAGGCAGTCTCAATGGAGCCTGGAAAAAAACAGAGAGGTGGGGGGGCGGTTAAAGAGAGGGGTGGGGTGAGGGAGGGGAGAAAGAAGGCAGCACTGATTGCAAGTCTCAAATGGAAAGTGGATCTCCCAGGACTGCCAGTTAAAAGTCTCTCTCTCTCTCTCTTTCTCTCTCTCACTCTTTCTTCCCCTCTTACTCTTTCTCTGTCTCTCACTCTCTTTTTGCTTCTCTGCCTGAGTGGACTGTGGAGGAGCCTTTGCCTTGTCTGGAATGATTCATCAGGTTGAGATAGACACCAGGATAGCACTCAGCCTACCGGGTGTGTTCACACCACACCTGACCCCTCTCTCTTTCTCTCTCTCCCTCTTTCTCCCTCCCTCCCTCCCTCCCTCCCTCCCTCGCTGCCTGGCAGGGGAGGTTACGGAGAAGGACGGATCTGAGCGACGCTCTCATCTCCTTCACAACAAATGGAATAGTGGTGGATGGGAACATTACGCATTTCTCATGGAATCTGAAGGCGTGAACTGAACTCTGATTCAATGTTCGTATCCTCATTTGAACTTGGTGCAGTGTGGTAACAGCACGTAAAAATCTATGGTGAGTGATGTGTTTCCTCTCCCAGTAGTCTTTCTCTCTCTTTCTGTCTCTCTGTCTTCTGTGTTCCTTTCACAAACAGCTGGATAGTAAGTAAAACTTTGCAGAGTGTGTCTGTTACTTTGTGCCCAGAGTGCTCACTTCTCTTCATTCAACTCTGAAGAAGTTTCATTCTCAGGTGACTTGCTGCAAAAAAAAAACATGCCTGAAAAGTCAGTAACTGTCTCACGGAGTTTGAGTTGTCTGGAGTTGCAGACCTTGTTCTTTAAGAGTTAACCAGAGAAAGTACAACATTTTATGTCCAAGGGCTGATTCTTTGGTTTCTCAAATGAAATAAAAAAAAAAACTGGTAACATTTAATTTGAGTTTGACCAGGTATGTCTTGCATACAGATCTAACTAAACTGAATCTTTTAAGGCATCATAAGTTGTAAATCAAATGACCCAGCCATTAACAAAATGAATGGTATCATTTTACTGCTCTTGGAGAGCTTTTTCTGTGGCGGCCCCAGCAGCATCACAACATGATTTCTTCAGCTTTGTTTGAACTGACACCCTGATCCTCCCTGCCAGCCTCTCTGTCAGAGCCCTCATGGGAGTGTCAGTGAGGCTGCAACACAATCCTCAGACTTAATGACACGATTACCGCAAAAATGATTGTCACGGTTAAATGCATGGGCAATGCTGCTGCTATTCCTGCAGCCTATGAGCTGAATGCATGTGCAATTAAAGCCCTGACCATCTGCAATATGTTTAATAGTGAAATAAAACTTAGTATGCTTAGTATGATTTGAAAATGACAGACCTGTTTGCAAAGAAGTCACTGAAAGGATATGAACATCCATCTAATCTAAATTCTGAATGAATTATATGGCTTTAAGAGCAAGCATATGACTCACATGCTTGTCTAACGATGTGTAATTGGGGCGCTACAGTTGGAGACATCTGGGAGACATTGCATGTTTGATTTGGGCGGGTGTCTCCTAGGCTGTGGCCTATGGTTGATACTGTGAATATGTCAACAATTTTGGGCTTTGAGTATATATGCAAATGTTTTTTTGCTTTTTTTAAATATGAACCATAGTTAAACTTGATATACGTTTGTCTTTGTCAGATTAGTGAAATGAATGCTGTTTGGTCACATGTTAACGTATTTATCATTTGTCGGGTTGTGTGCAATTACAGGGTTGGGCTCTAACAGGTAGAATTTTCTCCTCTGAACTCTTCCAGTGGTTTATCCAATAGTGTTCCATTAACAACAGAATTCATCCCAAAAATACTATCAAAATATCACACACGCACACACAGTAAGAAAGTGAACATGTTGCAGTTTAATAGTGCTCTTTCCAAACCAAACTTTAAACTCTAGTTTAAAATAGCAGCGTTTCAGTTGATATTCAGACCTCCACTCTGACCCTCTGCATGCGCCCAGCACCATGAGTCACCCCGTATTCATTTCAAAGCGAGCTGGTGCCGCGTGTGCAACTCTCACACTGATGTGAGATAGCAGCAGAAGGCGCCCACTGAGGCTGACCTTTCCATGTGTTGACCATTTGTTGACCATTGTGAGGTAAACGCATTCTGATAGCTAATCGCTGCACCTCTGTGAAGTTGGATGGTGCAACAGAGAAGCCAGGCATGGCGAAGGGAAGCAGAATCAAATGTGTAACTCACACAGGGGCTCATAGATCTCAGGGACCTGTGAGCATCTGGTTTGTAAACAAATAACTTGGCCCACGATTTGCAAATGTGGTCTCAGCCTATGTAGGGAAAAAATCTAGTACAGAGGCATGATTTTTTTTTTGTGAAAAAAAAATCACTGCTTCCTGAACCATAAGTCTCAGCACACCTAATTTGCCTTTCCACACAGGTAAATTGAATGTGCGAATGTATGTAAATATAGGACCTGTCCCAAGGTCATCCAGAAATCCCAAGCTGTGTGTGGATGTTGTTCTATGTTAAATTCTGCTCAGCTCTCCAACCATACTTTAGGTCTGCATTTTATGAATGTTGCATGCAAAAGCTCACCATGGCATGACTTGTTGTCCTGCTCACATCGCATGATCTATTTCTCCATGGGCCAGGGCAACATTTTTAACATAGTTCACCACCTCAGTTTGTCTACATCTAATGTTCTGCCGGCATTCCGCAGACTCTCTTTTCCTGTAGCTCCTTGTGGTAGCGTGAGATCCTCACATGCTAGCCTCGATGCTCAATAAACACAGTATGTATTCAAGATTCCTATGGGAAGGAGGGGCTACGATATTAACCCAAACTGAGACAGACATTTCCACTTCTGGAAAAATTCTGCACCGCAGTGCCAGTTAAAGGCACACTATTATACACCTTGGAGGATTTCAGCAATTTCCTGCTGCATGCCAGTAAGAGTTTCTTGTTGTGTGAAAAACAATGCATGGAAACATGTTGCTCATCCATGAAGTGCGTCGTTCTGCCCTAAATTTGGTGGAGTCTGCGTTTCCCTTGCAAGAAGGCTTTTTCACCTCTCAGGCTGCAGTCCATTCCCTGCTTTCCAAGCACAATCACAGCATTTTGCGGTTAGCAGCAGGGTGGCCTTGGAATTTTCCAAAGAGGGAAAACAGCAGTAATAAACATGGCACTTTTCAGATGAGTGCAGTAGTGTTCAAATCGAACATGTTTTCTTCCTCCTGCCATTTCCCGTTCTGATCACATAACCTCATTGAGGCAGTTAAGAGAGTAAAGAGACAAAGCAGACTGTTACACCTCTGCAGCACAGGAGCTGACAGCACATTTCTAGAATGTTCAGAGACACTCATGAAGCAAAGTTTGGAGCAAATCATAAGAAAAGTTTCCGTCACTATTCACATTTTGACATTACACACTCATGTAAGAAACTACAAAGACTTGATTTAATCTCATCGTTTTCATTTTGATTGATTAAGTAATGGAGGATGATAATTCTATCCACTTGCCAGTGGTGGTAAGTCTTTGCACAGTCAGAACATCTCTGTTTTTTATGATGTGTAGGCAAAGGTGATATTTCTCTCTCTCTCTCTCCTTTCCCATAGGGTGGGCGCAGCCACAGGTCACAGCTGGACTGCAGCTGGGAGAGCATCTGGTGCAGCCAGTCTGGCGATGGTGGGGAGGGTTCCTGGCACCGTGATTTGGTGGACAAACATAAACAAAAATCACATTGCCAGGGATTTCCACCTCTTCATTGCTTTCTAGGTGTGTGAGGGTAGGACACTTGGCATCAACATGTGTCTCTCTCCCTGAAGCTCGTCGGCACACACACACACCCCTCCAATTCTCTTGGATCTCGGGATGGGTGGCATGATGAGGGCAAAAAGGTTGTGCTGCTCTAAATGAATATGGAGGAGGTCACGTATTTGGCTGAAGATTACAGAGATCGCCAAGCTGAGGCTGGGGTCTTGTAAACCAGTCCAAACAGATCTATGAGCCGCCAAATACTCTCATTTGCATTATACAATAATTGCATTTTTACTGATGTGAGATTTGGCCAAATAAAAAATTTGATGCATTATAGCTCTGGGATTTCTCAGCGGTGGTGACCCCTGCTTTACACACTTTCACACTAGATTTGCAATTGAATGAAGGCAAGTTATTTTGCTGTTTTGCATGGTGTGAAGTTTATGGAACAGCCAGCAAAGATTGTGATGGATTTGCGATATCTGTCCTCTATAGACAAGAAAATGTGAACTAAAGCAGCTCTACATCACCGCCCACCCATCCCAGATCACAGTCAAATGATAAAGCAAAAACAACTGAGCTGTACGCCACAGCTGGTGAAACCTTCTCTCCTCAGAATCTCTATAGGTCTCACCACATCCATAACATCACTTGCATAAGGCACAGAGCTTAGCTGATTGGTGAGCATTGATCCCTAAAACATACTGTTCACAGTGGCTAAGTTCAGTGCCTGAAGTGAAATAGTTGATAGGATGTTAAAAGGCCTTGCTGGAAACCCGCTCACCTCATTGTAAAAGAAGAAGGCCAAGTTAATCACAGGGCTGCAGGAAGCCCACTCACTGATGTGGGCTCGGAGGCAGCCGCGGCGAGCTGCGCACATTTCCCATAAAGACCCGAGGAATGCTCAGCAAATGTCAAGCCAGTCGCGGCATGCAGTGGGCCTGTCCCCTTCAGTCAATGCTTAGCCCTGAACGAGGCTATTCATTTATGGGGATAAATAGGACATGCCCAGCTTTCATTTCTGGAGTGTGCGTGGTATATTCCCCTGCTAAAGGATCGCGCCTGTTAGCACAGCAACTTGGTTTTTGTGATGAGGCAGTGTGCCACACCAACTCAGAATAAACATGCATAAGCTTACTATGCAGTGGGCCCATTTTCAGCAAGCCCATCTCTCTCTTCTAATACCTCTCTGAATGATTTTGCTGCCAGTGTCTCCCTGCCCTGTGTTCTGATGCACCCATCCCATTTAATGTTTCAAAAAGTATTGTTTGAATAACTTGGATACTGGTTGGTTTAGTTTATAGCTTGGAGGACTGTGTGTGTGGCTTGATGTCGGCGTGAACGGGTTATGACCTTCTGTGCCTACTGAACTGGTATCAGTGTGTCCATAGAATACTGGCTCAGTTCAGCAGGAACAGGAGTGCGACCCACTGCTCCCACATCAGTCCCGCCACTCATCATGGGGCCGGAGTTCCGCACAACTACTGCAAGCTGCCGCAGGAAGGTGAGCTGAGTTCAGATGGCTGGTTGGCCATCGAAGTTCAACTCGTAATTGACCAGCCCATCTGAGCATTCCATTTTCTAGTTATCACCCCTAGACATAAAAAACAGCTCTCATAAGAACATTAATATTTTAAATTAATATTTTATTAAGTGTGTCTCTGAGATTCAGACTTGGGTTAGGATGTGACTAGGATGAATTAACTGCAAACACATACAGTTACTTCTTCATAGGGCCTCATAGAGATCACATCAGTATCACCCTCATGGTTTTACCAGAAAATCTGACATCTCAGGTCTCGCAGTGAACAGATGTAGTCTTTGTAAAAAGGACCTTGGATTTTTAACTGTATCTCACCCAAGATAGAATAAAAAACTGCAATGTCTGCAATGTGATCTCATGTTCTTTTATAATAAAGATAATGTCAATTGACTTTTCTTGAATTCTCTCACATAATTTGTTTTAAATGTTTTAAATACTGCCATGTATCAGCTAGCGATGAATATAACCATCTATGACAATCAGTTTTCTTCTTTTCTCCTTTATGAGTGGTATTTCTTTTCCCTTTTTTGAATGTCGTCCTCTCTCATTAATTTGCACTGTTACGATTCTCTGTATCCTCAGTTGGCTTGACTCACAGGCTGTCACCTTACTCCTCTGCTGTGAGTGGATCTACCAGACTGTCCTTTTCACCAGACAATTGCAGACTTTCAAAGGATGCTGTAATGAGTGTGGAGATGGCAGCTATGCTCTATATCAGTGATTCTCAACAGGTGGGGCGCGACCCCCTGGGGGGCGGAATCCGAGGCTCATTTGCTATTAGTAGATGCAAGGACATGCAACACATTCGCCCATGTCAAAATGCAGGTGTTTAGACTATTATGACACACAAATCAATAGTTTCGTAAAATCTAGCATACCGTACGTAGTATTTTGAGCCTGGGACGCGAACATGACCCAACGTCACATATTACCGTCTGCATCCGCACCATAGCTCCACACTCACTGTAGTCCCAATGCCGAGTTCGCTTGTGCAAGCTGTCGCTAGTCTATTATCAATCTCAATATACAGTGTGCACATCAAAACCCAAACAGTCTTTTTAAACCCCAACCTGTATTTTCACTTTCCCCATCTCAGCCCTAGCCAGTACTTTGTTTTGTTTTAACTGCTAGCGTGCACTACCCCTCTGCCTTTTTCACCGAGCGTGTTGAAAGTTTACCTCATGTCCTCTTTCGTCATTCTGGGCAGCATTGATGCAGGAATACCCTCAACTGTGTGACGTTGCCTTGAAGATTCTCATCCCTTTCACGTCGACATATTTGTGTGAGGCAGGATTTTCAAAAATGACTACACTCAAAACGAAATACCGTAATCGTGCACAAATCGAGGACGACTTGAGCCTATGTTTATCAAACATTGCGCCAAGAATTGAGGATCTTTGCAAGGCAAAGCAGGCTCAGGTCTCACATTAACATTGCATATTTGCATGCTTCTGTAAAATGCAGATGACGTGCCTACTGTTAGGCCTAGTAATAATGACAATAATAAAACATAAATTCATGTCAGGTCTGGTGCCAATGCCTAGTTATAGCAATAGCCTAGTAATGAAAATAGGCCTACCACTGACTACTCATAACAATAATAATAATTATAAAAATGTCGGAAAGCACATTAGAAGGATAGTGCTACTGCCAATTACGACAATAACCTAGTAACTATTGCTATGAATACTACTACTACTGCTAATAATAATAATAATAATGATAATAATATCTTCAAGCTCACATTAGAAGTCTGGTAATGGAAATTATAGGTCAACAATAGCCTATTAATGATCTTAGGCCTGCCTACCTGATAATGATGATAATAATGATAATAATAATAATGTGGGCCTCACAATACTAGTCTAGCCTAGGGCTATCTATCTATCTATTTATGGAAGGTGGTGTAGCTGGTGGCACCGGTGGGGCTGGGTATGTGTCTGTGTATGTGTATGTGTGTGTGTGTGTGTTCACTGCAATGAACCAGTTTTGGGGGGGCCCAGCTTGCAAAAGGTTGAGAACCCCTGCTCTGTATATTCATCCACTACTTGCTTGGGTGATTTGATTTGTTTCTGAGGGACAAGGACAGTGTCTGTTTTTGTACCTGTGAATTCTGCCCAGAGTTGGAGATGCTGCAGACATAACTTTAGTTTTGGTCTCAGATTATGGACTGGTTAAAGCTCTTTCATGTGGCTACTTTCTAGAGCCTACAGATTTCTGTACTGTGGTAATAAAGTTAGTTTAAATTAATAACTGTACTGCATGGAGATGAAGGTCTCTATTTTTTCATAATCAAAATCACAATCAGGTTGGTGTAAACAAAATATCTTAAATAATTGCTTTGAGAAATTTAAAAACAAGGTTTATGTAGCACATGCACATGTAGAGTATTTGCCGCACAATGAAGTCATGAAGCTGATTAGGAAGCATAATTTCTTTATATTTTGACAAAAAAGCACAGCGTAGTTACATGTGAAGTTACATGTGAAAACCTAGCATCGTAGGCTAGCACAAGAGGGAAGACTAACACCAAAAGTGAAGCTTCTACTGAGAAGTGAAAGTTTACTTCATCCTCACATCACTTCCTCAAGCTCACTCAGTTCACGACCGTCAGCCAAATACCTCTAGTTCAGTCATCAGTTTCCTGTTACATGATCAACTTCAGGACATTTTTCATTTCAAATGGGCACCATCCTCTTCTACTTTTGTGCTGGGATTATGGACAGTTCTGATGTCCATCTCTGATGTCCAGGCCTGAGCCCCCAGTCATTTGCTGTTAAGCCTACAGAAAGTCTGACATCACTTCTCAGTCATCAACAAGTCTCATTACCTTAGTCCCCGCCCCACATCCTCTCCAGCATCTAACCTTTGACTCTACAGCTCAGCAGCTGCTGGGGAAACTAACAGCCCTCCTGAAGGATATAATGTCAACACAAGACTTCATGTTAGTGCCAGCACCCACCCCACCCTTCTGAAGTCTGGCCATTGTTTCCCACTTTCAGCCGCCAGCAGCCGATCCACTATCCTGTTTGGCTTGACCTCCTGTAGGCATCAGTGGCAGCAGCTTGTCTTTGTCATCACAAGACCATTCAAAGATGTGTGTGTGTGTGTGTGTGTGTCTGGGGGTCTCCTCGTTCCTCATATCAGAGCTTCCATCAGCTCTTCCAGTGAACAGACACGCCTTGTCAGTTCCTAAATATGCAGCATCACTTTTCTGAAGAAACTGTAAGAGTGCCAAATGTTCACCTGTCCCTTATCTCTTCCTGCCACCCCACTTCCTCCCACACTGACCACACACACCCCTTTCAAGTCACGCAGAGGCTGAATCATCCAGACTCCTTTGCCACAGTGACTGTGCTCCTGTCCCTCACCACTCCATTTCCCTACGAGCAGCATGGCTGCTCAAGCACCTTTGCATCGCCCACCCTCCCATTTGTCATCTGGTAGCCATTGCTGGCCTCACTCTCCCTTTCCCCCTCTAACATTTATTCATGTTGTTCTCAACATTCACCTGGAGGAACTCGAGATCAAATTCCTCTTGCACAGTTTGCTAGCTGTCCTCCAGTTAACATGTACTGAGCTCTGAGCTCTGAACACATATAAGAATCCTTAACATCAACTGAGCTCTGAACACATATAAGAATCCTTAACATGTACTAAGCTCTGAGCTCTGAACACATATAAGACTCCTTGTGATTATGTATTTTTACATTCCGATTGCATTTTCATTTTTTCACGGAATCGATTAATTATCAAACTGATCCTTGGCTATTTCTAGAGTAGGCTATTTATTCTTATCTTGCTTGTCTTTTCACTCTAGTCATTTTAGTGGTATGAGTGCAAAGATATTAAGCTCATTCAGTGATCTCTACAATCAGGCAATGAGTCATACACACCACTCAAACAACAAATTCACTATTCACCATTTCGCATTCAGAACTGAATATTTGATTGCGCAGGCTTTCAACTAATTTACCACAAGTCAACACCTTAGCGTGTTGAAAACTACACTATCTGATGAACAAATGGCTTCCCTTGCTCACTTCCAGGAAGGTAACGAGATAATGAAACAGGGCTTCTGACCAGTTTCTAATTTTAGTTTCCATAGCAATGTCAGGCTGCCTTTCTTCATCTTCATGATGCTGACCAGGCTGTGTGATGTGGCTGTTATGTTGTTTGATTTTCTTCTGTTGCCCACATCACTCTTCAATCAGGGTCTTTCTGGTCCAGGCCATGGCTGTGGGCAGCCTTTATAATTAGTTTAAAGTGAGCAATACCATCTGTGCAATAAAACAACAAAGCTGTGTGAAGGGACTGCTATGGCCTCTGTCCTCTGTTGGTCTGTCCAAAGTCACAACATGAAAAAGCTCCACAGAGAGACCAGTCCAATTTCACTTTCGGTGTATTTATGTTTCAGATTTAACTGTGCTAAAACCAATTGATCTAGTGTTCATTTTACAAATGCAAAATATAATTTTATGTAGGAACATTTTACGTAAATATGGGAAAATATTCAGTAAATTAGGTTTTCAGTGCATAAATTGTATGTTCTGGTTCAGAATTCTTTGCACTGTTGTGTTGTTAGGTAATTGTTGAACTGTATGGTCATGACAAAGTGAATATTTTTACTGAGAACACATCAGTCGCAATGACTTTTAACATTATCTGTTGGCTTAATCAAAGTCTGATTTGTACTGCTAATCAATACTCTGTCAGTATTCAGATAGGTTTATGAGCTGATGAGATCTTTTTCGATTTCCTGAGGGAAGCCTTTTTGCCTTTTCAATGGCTGCTTCAAGCTACATGTCTTTGATTGAACAGCAGGAAAGCATCTGCATTATAACTGGTTATTTACTCACTGTATCACATGTGCTGTGTTCACTGTGCACTGTGAACTCTAGCAACAGTGGAGTTGTACAGCAGTACAGCATGTCATATTGCCAGGAGCACCTAGACCCGTTCAGCTGGGGACTATCCTCCCTCAGACAGTACATCACTATCTGCCTGCTGCACACCTGGAGGCTACGCACAGTAATTAAAGAGGGCACAGCTGCGTCTGCACGCAACAGCTATTAACCCACTGCACCTCAAAGTGCTGGGGAGTGGAGGGAAAAAAATGACACAAAATAGGCGTGTGAAGGTGAGAAAGAGGCACCATATTCCAATGGATCAGCTTTAGACACGCTAAATATCACATAACCAGTGGCCAAGCCCTCGACAAAAGCAAACAGTGGAAGTTGCTGGTGTTTTTTTTTCCTCTGACATGAGTTGGACTGTTGCCAAAGTTCAGGATGGAAGGTTTATCCACTTTAACAGTAAAAAATGCAGCCCTTGTGTACAGCACACTGAAGCAACAACTTGTGTTAGCAACCACTTGTTTGCATGACAAATAACCTACACAAAGACAGCCTGTTTTTGAAGAGTCTCGTTAATGCTTTATGCGGAAAATATGTGATTTAAAGCAAAATCTCTGCTGAGATCTATGTATGTATGTAAGAAGATGTATGTATGTGTGATCCTCTAAAAGCACCCTGAGTTATGAATACGTTCCTTGAAGAAAGGAATATTACATTAACCCAGACACTCTCCATAGTAACACTCCACTTCCAGAGAAAAACCTTGGGGAGCAGCTTTAAATCACACCCCATCTTAGCTATTCTGAACTCCATTAGAAAACAAAAAAGAGGCATTGAATTAAAGGCAATGAATCATGTCTCCATGCTAGGGCACATCAATCAAAGAGAGAGAAAGAGAGAGAGAGAGAGAGAGGAAGATAGGTGTCTGTGCACCTCATCTGGTTCCTCACAGCAGCAGCCCTGGTGTGGTGTGGCCCCGGCTAAAGACGCCCTGTCACTGGCGTCATGAGACATTCCTTTCATCTGCAGCGGGGATTTTTCATTGTCTCCTCTCATCGATTATCCATGGTGCTGCCCAATGAGTGATCCATCAGGGTGATTTATGACAGCTGTTTCACCAATGACTCGACCTCCCAGGCCCACATGACTCTTCAAGAAATGGAAGAGAGTAAAGAGAGCCCTGGGAAACTGAGGACAGAGGTAACCACTGGACCACATCCAACATTTACAGTTAGTATAGATATGAATGCAACTGGAATTGTGCACTCCTCTCATAGTCTGGATGGACTGTCACCAAGTCATGCTGTAGAAGACGACAATCATATATCCCTTGGGACATAATTGCACTTTACACCTTGCAGTTAATTACAAAAACACTGCTGAGAGCAATGACACTAATGAGGATGATGATATTCACTGTCAGTTCTGTAACCTGTAACATTTAAGAGCATACCAGCAAATAGACAGCTTCACAACTGAGGATGAAAAGCATTAGTGGGAAGATTAGTGGGAACTATGTGCTCTGTTAGTTCAAGATATGACTATCTCAAGGGCAGGGGACAGAAATACCATTGCTGAGTTGATGCAAAGCACACCGTGTTTTGGGGACTTTAACCTGAAGTCAGCATCTGAGGCAAGATGGCATCTCCCTGAAGACAACCATTTTCTTTAACTGGACAACTGAGTGCAGGGTTGCAGAAAGTCTGCACACACCTGGGCTTTTTTGAAGTAGCACTCTCTCTACTGCTGAGTAAAGGACTGCTTGTGGCTAACTTCAGCAGTACAGTTACCTGCATTAGTGTCTCCACCTTGAGTTGATTTGGTGTAACTTACAATGTGAAGGGGGATGTCCGTCTATCTGAGGGAAGGCATTTACAGCTGAATCATGACTAAATTAGACTGTTATATTGATATCCACGATAACTTTATTTTTTTTAAAAAGTACAGATCATTAAACACATTATATATATTTCAATGCCACAAAAAACATTTATGTGCAAGTTGTACAAATGTAATTCATTTGTATTAATCATATTTAATACTTGAAAATACAAACAAAAGGACATGGATAATCAAGTAAAATATACATTGACAGTTATCTATTTTTATGCTGTTTTGTGTTATGTTTTGTTTATGTTGTTTTGCTTTATATTATGTATTACAACACTTGGACTTGTGTGTCTTTATGAAAGTATGTTTGAAATTTGAAGCAAATATTGCAGCATGATTTAAGCATGTTCAGCAGATTTTACCAGCATGGTTTAGCCATAATGGATAATAAATTGGATGCTGCAAGAAGTGCAATGGTACAGTGCAATAAACTTCTTCACCAAACACCGGATCTCCCTGTTCTCTGACAGTTTTTGACAGTTTTTGTCATTGTGTCGAGCTAGTCTTTTTCATTTTATGAATAACAGACAGTCAGGTGGAAAAAAGGGCAGAGGCTTTTGCAGCTCTTTCAGTTCCGGAGAAGTGCTGAACTTGCAGTGCGCTTGGGTGGAGCTGACGCTCACTAAGAAAGGTGTATCCTGTGGTTTACTCTACTGTTTTGCTGTGCTCTGCGGTCTAACCACTTGACACAGACATGCAAGAGGTGGTGGTGCTCAGACGCATCTTTCGGGTTTTGGGGGTGGGGGTGGGGCTGGTGCTCATGCTCCTCACCTTGCTGAAACTGTTCCGCAGGCTGTCGTGACGACTCCCGGACGTGCTGCCCGTCTCCTTGGACATGAAGGTCTTGGGGTCGATCAGGCCTGTCCACAGGCAGCAGCAGCACAGGATGCTGGCAATGGCCTTGCGCAACTCCATGCTGCCCAGTGAGTAAATGATGGGGTTCAGGGCGGAGTTGAGGACGGCCAGGGCTATGACCCACTCGGAGCCATACAGAATTCTGCAGGTACGTGACGCACAGAAGAAGTCCACCAGCAGAAGGACGAAGAGTGGACCCCAGCACAGGCTAAAGACCCCGACGATGGTGATGACCGTCTTCAGCAACCGCATGGAGCGCCCACGGCTACGCAAAGACACCGTCTCCGTGCTCTTCCTCACGTGTCGAAATATGGCGCTGTAGAGCACTCCAATGGCCAACAGGATGAAGAAGAAGAGGATGAGGGCGAAGAGGATGTAGCTTTTGGAGTAGAGAGGCAGGAGGGTGGAGCAGCTGTCCAGGTTGCACACACAGTTCCACCCAAACAGGGGCAGGAAGCCCAGTGCACACGCCAGCAGCCAGCAAAGCGCCACCATGGCGTAGACGCGACATGTCTTCTTGCCAGACTTCTGGTGCAGGGGCTTCAGCATGGTGGTGTAGCGCTCCACGGCGATCAGCAGCAGGCTGAAGATGGATGCCGCTAGAGCCACAAAAAGGAGCCCCTCGCGGAATAGCCAGAGCGCTGGGCTCAGCTTGAAAGTGCGGCTTCCTGACATGAATAGGTTGACCACATACGCCACGCCGGCCAGCAGGTCACTGAGCGTGATGTTCGCGATGCAGACATACACCCAGCGACTGCGCAGCCGAATGCGGAAGAGCACGGCCAGCAGGACCACCAGGTTCTCCAGGATGATGCAGATGCTGATGAACAGGAAGCCGGCCGTGGCTGCGCTGATGCCACTGCGGCTTGATTGTCGGTTCTGCAAACGTCCCGTGTGGTTATAGTGCTCCAGGATGACACTGGAGTTGTCCACTCCGTACACAGAAGGGCAGGAGGTGGGGGAGCTGAGGGAGTAGAGGGCCTTCATGCTGGTGCTAGAGTTACAGTGAAACTCCTGGAGTTTGGATCCTTTTTTTCTCCACTTAACTCAGGCTATCACTTGACCTCCGCAACCAGACACAAGAATGACCAGAATGTCTACAAAAAATAACCTGACACAACAAAGAAATTAAATGGTGTGTTAGAGTGCATTTGATATTGATATTGATTATGTTTATCAATTATGATTATTATTATTGATGGTGAACTATTTGAGAAAAAATGAGTAGAGTAGAAGCCTTGAGTAGAGAAGCTTGAATTGTGATTCACACCCTTAACAGCCATGTGTATTTAAATACCCCTCTAGTTTCACTACTCCTTGTGGTTAGTGACTTGGCAAACTCACAGGGGATTTAAATGTGTGGCACATGTGAAGATGCCAAGTGCAAACAGACAAAATATCATCAACAAAACAAAATACATGCATAAAAGAAAACTAAATATTTGCTACAATTACTACCGGTATTTTTTGCATTGGTCACACAAGAACAAATAAATTATATCCCATTTAAAAAAAATCTTAAGAAGTAAAAATAAATCTTAACATACAAAAATCACAATCCTTAAACCCAATTACAATTATTTAGTGCAGATAAAGAGTATTGTTTGTATGTAAGAAGAACTGATACTATTACAATGACTGGCTTGAGCGGTTTCACTCACCTCTGCAGAGATGCTACATGCAGATGGGCATCCCCTCCCTCTGAGCGTGTGCAGATGTTTTGCGAGTAAAAAGGCTGGGAGGAAGTAAGCTTTGTGACCGTCTGCAGGTTGGCAACACCCCATACGGGAAAAAAAGACCCTGATGCAAACCCTCCCCTCTGTCCTCAATAAAGTCTATGATTGTGTCATAGACTGAGGACAATTGTTAAAAATGCCATTTGCGTGGAATAATACTTTTATATAAAAGATAATGATATTTTACATTTTCATAAAAATCTAGTTTTACATCTGTGTTTTTTTTTAAATAGTGTTGTATATCATTTAGTATGAATATATGAGTATACTCATATATTGAGTATATGAGTACTGAGTGTACCAAGTGTCCACATGGATTTTACAAAAGAAAAACTTCCTGTATATTAATTGTCGATTAAATTATTTTGCAAGAGGTGTTTTGTCACAAAATCACTCCATCAGTTATGCCATCATCTTACAACAACCAATTTGCAATTTGCTTTGCTCAATCTTTCTCAGAAACAAAACGGGAAGCACCACTCCCTTTTACAAATTCACGTTCACACACTCAGCTTTCTCTGAGTTTTACACAGCTGCATATCTACAGTAGACTAGAGAGCACAGGAGACATTTTCTTTGACATATTCTTGTTAACTTTCTGAGACTCAGTATTTGCAGATGATATTTTAGATAATTTGACCCATTCTTCTTTCACATAATTCAAAATATTTCCCATGATTAGCCTCACTACTTACATACAAATTACTATATTGTACTGTCTTTGAAGTGATAATATGCCCTAACATACCTGCAAGCATACATTAAAAGGAAGCAGTAATGTAACCTACATATTAATGGAGGTGTTTTTTTTTGGGGGTTCTTGGCTGATCTTTATCACTGAGTGGAAATTAATACTACTTCCCTTTCTCTCTGCAACATTGTTCACATATAGCTATAACTATTATAATAACTATTTGAAGGGCAAAATCTGAATATCCCATTATTTCCCCCATAGCATGTCTACAAAACATCTAAATGACGCTAAAGAAAGGCCTACTCTAGACCAACAGCAATGACGGTGGAATATGTAGCCACATCCTGTTTTTACACCCATAACTGTTAAAACGCCCTTTCTTTGTAAATTAAACACTTGAGAGGTGCAGAGACAAACAGGATACACTAGTCTATCTTCATGTATCTATTTTCCAGTATCATGGATAAAAAACACACAGATTCCTTGCTATACAAGGCAATATTTGCTCAAAGTGAAATATGTTGATTAAAGATTACCTGTGCCAATCTCAGTCATACATGCCCTAAAGTACACTCGCCACCTGTTTGGAAGGTCATTTGACAGGATTTACACTCTCAGATAACCACAAGCACGTGTGGGCTCACTAGAGTGTTACTTTGCTCTCCTTACAAGAAAAAACTCATTGAACATGGTTGTTTTTTTTTGTACAAAAGCACTGTAGAGCTACAAAGGCGAAAGGTTGCTGGCTGATTTTAGATATTTGTCTTAAACATACCATATGACCAGGTGCTTGAATGACTGAGTGAGTCAAAAAGTTTTGCATGGTATCCCCATAGCTTATGAAGTGGAGAAAACCACTTGGTGACTCCACAGGCTTTTGTGGTTAGCACTGTCACCTTTTTTGAATAGCCATACTACCCACATTCTTAGACAATAATATCCAAATCAAGATTTAGCCATCAATCATTACACTCACAGGGTATTGGCACTACAAAGTGACTTTTGGTTCCAAGCAGCTATGCATCACAAGCCATGTCTGTAAACTTTATGATCATAATGTACTAATTTTAAAGCCCAGAGGTTGACTCATTGGTAGACAGAGGCATGCATTGTATTTGACCGTAGTGGTAACATCAACTTAAAGTGTTGTATGTTGTATGTACTCTGCCCACTCCTTTGAGCTCAACTTGTGAAAGTGCTTACTCATTTGCTTAGAGATTTCATGTGCATAGTAAACTGATTGATGGTCTATGAGTTTATCTTACCTAGCCAGTATTATCTGATATAATCTTTCTTTTTTTTCATGAGGCTGATGACATACTGATTTGTGTGTGTGTTAGTGTGTGTGTGTGTGTGTGAGTGTGTGTGTGTGCGTTGGAGGTTGGGAGCACCAATAAACTTGCCACAGAAAGGATCTGTTTGAGTCATGAAACACAGTGTCCCTTAAGTGTGTTACATACTCACACGTTTCCTGCATGTCAAGTGTGTTGATGGTTTAGCAGAGATTTTAAAATAGTTGCACCCACTGTGGAAATTAATGGAGAGTCTACAGAGGGTTTACTAATGCAGAAATGAGGGGATGTATTCATTATGACTGCTGCTAGTGTAATTAGGTTTTGCTTTTTGATCGTCTGTCCCTGAGACACTAAAACACCGAGCATTGTGAAACTCACTGGGCATGTAGATCCACTTGAGTTTAATGCTTAGTAGTTTTTGGGTAGTATGTAGGTCTCAAGGAGCCGCATCAAACAAGCCCTCACAGCAACACAGCATCAGTGATTCCTGGGACAATGAAACACCAGGGCACCTGAAACTCAGTGCGCATGTAACCCTATTAGGCCCAAAGGCGTGGCATTGCTATAAAAATAAGATACCGAACAACCTGTGAAAATATAGCAGAATGCAGGAAATTACATCTAATTTTTCTGGGACACTGATACATGAGGCTAATGAAACTTGTCTTAGCCCTACGATGCTCATAGCATGTAAACTATTTTGATCTGTCGGGATATCTTCACCCCTTGTGCTTGATTGGATTATACAAACTATTATGTTAAAGAACAGTATGTATGTATGTTGACGTGTATATAACTCATTGGGGTAAATCTGTAAGACTGTAAGAGTGAATGGACGTTCATTTTCTTCAGATGACACATGCAGCAATGTGCGGCGGTCATATTATGAACCGCTAAGGGGTACATTTACATTTTACATTTATGCATTTAGCAGACGCTTTTATACAAAGCAACTTACAAAAGAGGATAGCATTCAAGCTACAGAGATGTAACATGCACCCTTTTTGGCTGGTTAAAAACCAGACGTGCAGCTGCATTCATCTGCAGCGGTCTCACAGCACAGGCTGGAAGACCTGATAGGTAGGCATTGAAGTAGTCAAGACGAGAGATAACCAGGGTCTGTACCAGGAGCTGGGTTGCATGTTGGGTTAGGAACCCCTGTGGTGAGTTGGTGAAGCCAACTTTGTCCATTGAATGACCGCCCAGTAAGATTCAAACCAGGAGTGCATTCTGCCATTGATGCCCATGTTGGTCAGTTGTCCAGTAGGATGCGGTGGTTGACCATGTCAAATGCTGCTGATAAGTCAAACAGGATGATTACAGAGGATTGACCTGCCACTCTGGTCTCTTTTAATGCTTCCGTCATAGACAGAAACACCTTTTCTGTGGAGTGGTCACTTTTGAAGCCGGATTGGTTGGAGTCCAACAGGTTGTGCTGAGAGAGAAATCCTGTGACTTGTTTGAAGACGGCTCGTTCAATAGTTTTGGAAAGGAAAGGAAGAAGAGAGACAGGCAGGTAGTTCTCCACTTGAGTGGGAGTGAGAGAAGATTTTTTGAGCAGCGGTGCAAACAAGCCCAGGTACATCTAGTTGACTATATAGATGTAGTCTATATGTTATACGAATGAGGATATAGAAGGCTGTTCTATCAAATGAAACTAAGATGACTGATAACTTTAAATACCTAACTTAAAACTGGATTATTCACCACATCAGATGTGTTACTGACAACATAACTATACCATATCATGTTTTATTGAGTTTCCATAATGGAACAATGACAGAACAGGATAGACACATACTGCATATATGATACTACATATGGTTATGGCATGGGGTAATAAACAGCTCCCTGCACTTAAACAAAATGGTAATACTGACACCTGTTGGTACATTATATAGACCAAATCAGCAAACTAGAAGTTCAGTTACTCACCACAGGACGTTGCTCTAGGCCTACATTCAGACAAACTCACAACTAGGGTTACTGGAATTATTTTCATGCGTTTAGTATTTCCTGAATGCCTGCTTAGACCAACCTCAAATGATTTAGCAGTAATGTCAGTAAAGTAGGGGAGCAAACAAGCTTTAAAAAAATATAGGTCTAACTCTTTGTGTTATTTTATTTTTTGCAGCAGACCCACATTCCAAGAGGCTGGCTTCCTAATGACTGTGGAAATCAACTAGATCATTCTTTCATTAACCTCAGATGAATTCCTTGAGGGATGGCATTAGTCTGCACTAAAACAAACACTGCAAAATATCCATTTGATTGCAGGCCTGCCAATCCTTACGGTTAAAAAACTTCAGTTGTTATGCACAGGAAAACTTTTTTTACACTACACTGCAGCACTGCAATAGCCTGACAAGCCAAACTATGACATCAAAATGAATAGTCTGGACATGACTGGTAGACCAGGCTGAATTTTAGGGCTGGAATCAGCGGTTGTTTTTCAATCTGCCTCTGCACGCAATAGGATAGCTCTACCACCAATCAGAGCAATGCCGGCAAAACATCAAATAGTCCTTTTTCGCCAACACAGTCCTTCTATGAAACTAATAACTTGAGTGCCTTTTTCAGCTCAACTTTCAAGGAAAATCCCAAGTCTAACTCCTCCGAAGTTGATGCCAAGGGCAGTTCAAACAACCACTGTTCCGTGGCCACAGCCCAACTTGTCCAAAATACAGTATTTTGTAATATTTTGGGTAAATGCAGTTTTCAAACTTATTTTTATAATGGGCCATATGAGCATTGTGGTTTTCCTCAGAGGGCCGGCAAACTTCCTACATCCATGACCACAAACTGTCAGGTGGAAAAAATACACATTCCCTGTTTCTGACCATCACTAGCACAGTTCTAATGTGTTTGTGTTTTGACTTCCTCACCACTTAATTTTCCTGTTGTCTTCCTTTCCTATTGTTTTTTTTCAAGGCTCCCAGCCACTATTTTGTGGGTTTTGCTCATGTGATTATTTCGTTGCTTTTGTTCTTTGCACACTTAAACATTCACTCACCACTAAACCACCTCTATGTACATGTACTGATTGTACTGACTTTCCCAATTCATGTTTCTTTGTATACTAGATTTACTTATTTTTTAATAAATGTGTTTGTTGAACTTCTAAAGTGGCGCGTGTGTTGATAGCCATGACAGTAATAACCATAATAAATCTTGCTTTCTTGTCACAGATGCTTGCTGGGGACATGTCCGTACTGCAGGGGGCGCTCGAGCGACATGACATATCATTCAAAGGGCGCAATGATTAGAACTGGACGCGGCTTTTTGTTGAACTTTTTTTTTTCACCTCAACGAACCAGCGCGGCTGCTCTCTGGAGAGAGGAAGTATACTAGCCAGAGCAGACTGGCCTCCGTCTAATAGGATGGGGTGTTGCTTTTTGTAAACTTAATGTCCAACGACTGATTTCAGTTTAATTTATTTGATCATTATTGTTTGTAGCTAAGTAAATGTTTGAAAGTATATCATTGGCAAAATTTGGCAGGCAATTAGTAACTTATTTAGCAAGCTAGCTAGCAATTAGCTACACAACAAACTGGCATTGGTTGAGAGGGTAACTTGGAACTTGGTTTGAAAATCGCAGTTAAGGCAAACTGCCCTGAAAGCTTTGTTTTCAGTCTCGTCAGAGCAGTGAATACGAAAGGAGGACGAACACATAACTCCATATAATTTCTACGGAGTAACTTGAGGTAAGTACACGATGTAGGTGTGAGGTCTTTTGTCATATGATGTGGAGATAATATTAAAGCATACTGGCTAACGGCTACTTTAGCCATTTTGCGATAACTATGTTAGAATGAAATGTTTGATACGGAATAACATGGTTATCTGCGCTTTAACTCAGTTAAGTGATGTAAACGTAATAAAGTAGTAAATAGAAGTAGTTTTGGTAACCATTTGGTCTGGTGTCAATTGTCAGTTTTAATCCAAGTCTAACTTTTACGTGTTTGTGACGTTAACCAAGAGACGACAAACGTGGACGACTCACAACAAAAGTTAATTCAGCAAACGTTACTATTTAGCTGGTTTGGTTTTGGCACAGGAGACATGGAAAGTTTAGAAAAAAGGAAGGTACATAAAATTAATTTATACCGCCGAATGATTGTAATGCAACATTGTGTAGTCAAGCTTTTGTTCAGAACGATGCCCTAGGTTAGCTTGGTCGCGAAAAATGATGCTGTATGTCAATGTCATATTGTGGGTCGAATAGCACCAACTTAGATTTTTTTTCCTGCCGTGGGCTAGCATTGATCGGCCTCTCTTATATCCGCCTGAATCTCTAGCTAATGTTATATAGCGACAGATTGTTATCAACAAATCAGGTAGGCTACTTTGAAGTTATTTTCATTCAAAATGCTATTTGCGGGTTATTTAATTTACTTGCTAAGATGTATGTGAGAGTGAAATAGCCAGAACAACATTTCTGAAAGTGGGAAAGACGGTCTGTTTGGCTAGCAAGGCTATTGTCATTGTTATTTACCATTATGGAAGATCTTGCAACTTGTTGCAAATTCGCATGCAGCCAGTGATTCTCCACTTCAGCTAAAGAAAAGTTTGTTTTACTTTGTGTTATAGTTAGGATTCTCTTGTCGCCTTCTCTTGATCTGCACGCCCTTTTGCACCATCCAGTTGTAATAGTTCATTGTATTGATTAGAAAATTGAGATCTGACTTCATTAATACAATGTCTTCCCTCGCTTGCAAGCTGACCTAAATCCTTTTTTTACATGAGTAATGTCTGCATCGCCGCCATGGAAAAAACGGATCATGTTGCCTGAAAGTAGTGGATGGAAAATGGAGAAAGAAATGTTGGCCTCTACGCACTGCGGCTTTGGTTGGTGTTACAGCTAAATGGAGCAAGGCATTCTCCAGTAGAAATAACCTAATACCGCACAGCTCTGGTTTGCATCACGTAGAGAGGCACACTGTAAGTCATATTACACTGCATGTAATATGCTGTTCTTCAAATTATTGCACATTAAATTGGTTAAATTACAAATACACAGCAAATGCGAGACGATTGGCAAACCTTCCCTCGATTCAATTGAGTCTACCTATCTAAACATCTTGTTGGGAGTTCGATCTGTAAGCGCATTAACACAATACAGAGGGCCCTCTCAGTCTACTAGAAGCTCTTTTTCATCCTCCGAGAGGGACCATATGGCATTCAGCTCACATCCTCCTCTATCCGGACTATGGTAGCGAATAGAGGAGATTGGAGACGTGGGAGGAGAAAGGCGCAGGAGGAGTGGTCGTTTTCGAGTTGTAGGGAACTAATTGGTTTAACCGTTTTGAAGCGCTAGAATGGAGGAAATTAAGTAAAGGTCATAAAATCTCAAATCTACAAACAGGTAAGACGATTCAAAATTTCGAATGTGTCAATAGACACGGAGCAGAGCTACCTTGTTAACGTTAGAGACTGTAGCGTAATAGAGGGCATAGAAACGGTCTAATGAATTCCCTTGATATTGTTACCTCCGCAGGGGAAAGCGCAGAGAATTCTGCAGACCTAAGAAGCAACGTTTGCTTCGAATGTAGCTGCCGTTGCTTGATAGTTATCTGTCTATATGGCTCTCCTTGTTGTATGGCGCCGTGGACACCGAAATAAAGAATAGCAGTCAGAAAGATGTAACATTTCGTTGTTCAGTTATCATTGTGACTGACCAGCCAAGGTTTTGGGTAAGGTTTTTTTCATAGGAATATTTGGCTGATGCTGTGTGCAGTGAAAGACCAGTGCATTGCCACCTTAGCCAAGGTTTAATTGTCCAACATTCACATGCTTTCCAAGTGGAGCTTGTGACTTATGTTAGCCTACATATTGAATGATCTTACATTCTTTATGAAAATATATATAGGCTTTATTTGCATGGTTCCCTACCACATTGATTCTCAATACTTGAGTCTGAACAAGCTCATTACTCAGGATTCTAGCATTCCATCAGCATTTTAATGTAGCGGTTGGCCAGGTAGAGGTCTCCCATGGCACAACTGGGCTGGTTGTATTGTTGCTTTTTAACGGAGGTCTAAAGCTGTCTGACAGGAATGTACGGATGTGTCATTCTGTGAGGCGAAGGGGGCAGAGTTGTGAGTGCCTAACCAAGCTATGCAGTGCGGATTCCTGATGACGTTAGTTTAACACCCTCGTATGGAAATTGTTTAAATTGTAGTGTCAGGAGCTTTTGGACTATGCAGTGCTGTGCCTGGCAGCTCTGTGGTGCTGATGTGGGCAGATGGGGACCGTAAGAGTTTAAAAATATCCATAATTACAGTGTGTACCAAAATACAAGACTGCCCTAAAAAGTTGTCTCTTATTGGGCCTTCATCACCCCCAACATGTAGAATGTCAAGTTTCAACATTCATAAAAGGCTGGGCTCAGCATTTTATTTGGCTGTTAAAGTTTGCTTGGAAAACCCAGCTTTGTTATCTTGGCTGTCAAATTATAGTAACATCTTATCTGTTCATGTCCTTGGTGCACTACATTTTGGGAAGGGAGTCACCACCCTAGCACTTGCATCAGTCAGTGCATAAACTACACCCCTTATTCATCTAATCAAGGGCCCACTGCTGTCTGATGAGTTCAGTTGGGTGTTTTAAGAGGGCAGAAAAACCTGTAAAGTGACATGGGTGCACAGGAGAAGCATTGGGAACGGGCACATCTGCTTGCTCTCCCAGGACATGAGATCAGGGTTTCTGGTGTGCTGGTGTTCAGCCCTCCCTCTCCCTGCTGCCTGACTAGGCCTCTGACCTCATGCAGGAAGTGCCCTGTCTGGCTTGCTGAGTGTGGACAGGATGACTTGATGTTTACGCAGGCCTGTGTGAAACGCCCCCTCCATCCTCTGTGGCTGGCCCAGTGAAGCTCATCCACTCCTAGACTCACCCGTTCCCTTGGGCTCTCTCGTTGTGAATGAAGCCTATTTTTTACAGTTGTCCGGGACTTTGAATCTGCTGTGCCAGAAATGGTCTTGGAAAGTGCTGCTTTAAGCAACTGTGTGTGTGTGGTGTGGCTCTGTTTAATGATAAGTGTCATTGTCAGGCCAGGATGAGTTCACTGACTGTAAATAGCCTCAAAACAATGTCCAGGCTTTCAAGCTTAATATAAACTGCTTGTAGTGAAGAGCAGAGTGGGCAAGAAGGTATAAGCACAACTATTTGTTCTTTCCTGTTTCCATTTCCTTCAGTTGTCCCAGCATAGTTAGTTGCTGTGGTGCACGGGTAAGTAGCTGGCATATGGGATCACCAGTAAAACTGGTGCGAGCAGGACGTCTCGCTAATGAGCTGCTCCTGATGAATCCGTTGGCTGGTCCAACCACAGTGAGTCAGAGGGCAGGACCATTCTCACTGCCCATTTCTGTGCCACAGTAAATGTTGCCATAACAGTGTCGCCAAGTGACCAAATGATTGAGGTGGAAGGAAAAAAAAGGACTGGCCACCCAGATCATTTCTGTAAACCTCCTGTAACACTGCAGTGAGAAATGGCAAATTGTAAATTGTGTGATCATTTTTCTAAGCTGTAAGATGTTTTTTTTAAATGGTGATATTTATTCTTTTTTTATTCCTTTATTTTTGTTCACATTTTGACATGTGGCTAACCCAGTTTGAAAAACCAAACAAATTCTAAATCCAAAACCACAGTAAGAAAATCTGTGATCCCTAATGTGCTTATGCACACATCTTAGTACATCAATCCTGCAGGCACCCAAACATGGTGCAGAGATACTGCATGGTGAGGAGCCATGGCAAAGCCTATCAGGATGGGAGGATTTTAACAAAGGATCAGATAATCCTCTTATCATGGCCTGCTCGTCTCTTGTTTCTCTGTCAAGAAATGCCAGGTAAACACATACAGCAATAATGACTGATATTATAATTTCACTTTGAAAACAGCGTTATTGTCTGGAGAAGGAAGTAGGAAAAGAGAGAGCTTAAACTTAGCATGGAAGTGTTTTATGGTGGCTACTGTGCTGCCAAAACGTTGTTGTGTGTTTGGGAAGTGTTTTCAAAATGAGACCCACATCAGCGCCCATTCACAATATTCCCTTTATCTGGCCCTCGTCCCCTCTGCCTCTGCCTGAGGTTTGCATACAGCTGCAACGTCTAGAAAGGTCCTCCAAGTCCTCCCCTTTGCTATTTTCTGTTTGTTTCTGCTGCAAATGACATGTGGAACCATTCTGTTTGTATCCTCCCGTGCTGGTGGAAGATGAGAGCTGTCTGAATCTTTTGGTTGATGCCCACAGCCGCCACTAAATAGAGGATGCTGGTTGGCATCACTTTCAGAAGCCTCTCAAGGAGGTTTGTATGGATGCGCTCAGTTTGGCGTTTCAGGTTTCAGGCCATCAGGCTGATGAGGACCATATTTCTTTCCTTTGCTTAACAACGGCAGGGCCTTCTGAGGGTATGGTGCTGTTTGCCATGCCTGTCTCTAGCATAGAGGTATTTGCGTGAAATTTACATAGAAACCATATGTCGGGAGTAGTGATTTCATGAAATCCATTTGATGGTGGCTGATGCCTGAATAAGAACCAGTTGAGATGAACAAAAAAGAACAGCACATCTGGGATATTTTCAGGCAGTGAGTAAGATGCAGCTGTTCTATGGGACACCCACGACACCTTGACTGTGTAGAGCTCAGTGTGTTAGAAGTGATTGTGAGGGCTCCAGTAGTGATAAACCCTGATAGTTAGCCTCTATGTGTATTGTCCAGGCATACTTGTACAACAGACACCAGGAGGGGGAGGGAAAGGAGGGTGGACTTGGCATCTGGAGAGCATTACTGGAGTGGGGCCACATGTATGTCTGCAGGGGGCAGGCTTTGGGTTTGCAGCCAGCTCTGTTGGATTACTGACCTGCTGTGTAAATTACACAAAGAATGTTTTATTGAGCTGTGCTAAAATTGGTGCTGAACTCTGTCTAGAGCAGAAAATGACAGTGCTTGATGATCACATGTTCTGTGGCAAGCCGAGTCAACTCAGGCAGACAGTTGTGCTGAATGACAAAAAGGAACATGAACACGAAGACTTGGAGTATGAAGCCATTTTGCAATGAGGAATGGCCAGTATACAGCTTAGGTTGTGTCAGCGAATACATCATCCACTTGTCCTCTTCATCTGCTAGTGGCCATCTCCAAGTGGATCTTTTGTCTCAAGTAAGACCTTATATCTTTTGTGTGTGTGTGTGGTCGGGCTCAAACACTTTTTTTTTTTAAATATAAGTTGTATGACTCATAATTTAGGCAAGGCAGGCCATAGGCAGATGGTATAAAGTAAGCAGTTTCTAAAGTGTCTTTTGTGTTTAGCTCTCTTATGGCTGGACTAGTGTATGCATGTGTGTTTTAGGGTTCAGTATAAGATTGGAAAATCCCCAGTTCTCTTGCCATTTTTTGTGCTGGAAAAGGAAAAGAGCAGATGTTCCTTTCACAAGTTTCTAGTCATGACATCTGCAGAAAGCATTAAAGGCCTAAATTTAGGTGTTTCCTCAACAAAAGATATATTTCTATTTGACTCATTCATACTGGGATGGCCGCCTCATTCAGAGCCGAGCTCCTGTTGCATCTGCACTCTAAAAAGGGCCCCAGGCTGATTTACCACTTTGGGGAAAGTCTTTTGTTCCTGGGAGAGAACGACCTGGGATTGGAGCCACTTTGCAGCACTGCCTCTGTCTGTGCAGTCTCTCTCTCTCTCTCTCATTCTTTTTCTCTGCCTTTGCTGCAGTGAGCGACACCTCAATGGGCTCCCTCTCCTTCCTCTGCCAAGAGAGAGAAACCCATACCTGCTCCGGTTTAATACGGTGTCTGCGGTAATAAGTGTCTGTGGAGCTGAACCACCTGTAATGGAGCATATTGGCATATCAGTTGTTGTCAAGGCAAATGTTGGGCCTTTCTCCTCTGAGCATTAGAACTGTCTGGTGACTGCTTTGTGGGTTCCTCTGACTCGCCATCTACAGTGGCCTGTGAGGTAAATGAGCATTTTCATTGGTTCCTGTTTTCTTTTAGTAATGGCTCATTCACTTCCTGTCTATGTCATCCAGAGGTGCCTCAACGTTGAGTCGCAGCTCTCAAACCATGGCAATTGCGCGCACTCAGGTCTGACTAATGCATTATTTATGTGCAATTATAATGTGCAAGCCATTATCCATACAGGGTGTTCAATAAGGCCATGGTTCTTAAATAGACACAGCATTATTGGTCATTTCTAAATGGGGAGAGAGCTTTCTACTCCTTACCACCTTTGCTGTTGCTGTCTTTGAAGATTTACTTTTATGGAGTTTTTTTTTGTTAGGTTTGAGGAACAGAACAGTAGGAATGGAGCTTGCGGCCAGTTTCATGAGGATAAAGAAGGCAAGGCGAGTGGCTGCATCAGTTTAATCTGTTTTGCGGTCTTTTGAGAAAGGCCTATGAAAAGCCCATTGCAGTAGTCAACCCTGCCTGCTGAAGGCATAAATGAGTTTGTCCAAATAAAAAGTTGGCAATGTTCATGGGGTTTTAAGAAACCGATTTAGTTATCGCTGTCATGTAGGCCTAGCTGTTTATTCATTGATCTGTCAATGAATATTTGGCAGCAGTGATGTAGGTTTATGCGACTACAAGACATTTTCCCCAGTGTAGCCTTGTCTGGCAGCCTCAAATCTTATTCAGCCCTTTACAGTTCAATTGCTTTTTCCGTGTTCTTCAATAGTGTGATCTCTAATTTTGTCTCACTAAGTTGTCAGGTAATGAATAACAACTTTATCAGCAATTATAACCTAATAATGATGTAGTTCTGCTTTAAAGGTTAGCTGGTGATGAAAAATTAAATTCAAGCAGAAGGGCTAGGCCTGCAGTTAGACTGTGTTCAGCCACAAAAGGGATACTAATGATTAGGGATGCACCGATTCAATATTTGGATTAAATATTGGTCCCGATATGGAAAAAATACTTGGGTATTGGATTGGGTATCAGAACAAATATCTGATCCATGGGCTGACTTGTATCCTAATCTTAATGATCGCAACAACCCCACTACACTACTGTGCGCCTCTGTGCAAAGAAAAGACACTATAGCATGTCAACAAGGTGTAGCTGCGAGGGATGAGAGAATAGATTTTCTATAGCTATGTATAAGTGCTATTAATAAAATTATCATGAAGTTAAGGTCATCTACTGTAAGTCTCAATGAACAACCTGCAAATAATTAACCTGGATGGTTCCTGTTTATGAACTTGGTATGCTTGACAGTAATGTAGCCGCCTTTACATTACTCACTTAAAGGATAACAAAAATGTCATATTGCAAGACATCTATTCTATAATCCAGTGAAGGTTCTGCTCAAGTTGTTTATGAATATTCATTTAAACTGATGCAATAGAAAACATAACCTTGCAAAGAAACAAATCAACATGCGAGAAATTTAAAGTGACGGGCACCTAATTATACCTCTCCTATAAACATCAACTACAATGTAATGACACTGGCACATCCTTGTTTATTTTTAAGTATATTCTAAGTAACTGTGTATTATATTCATGTCTATGTTGTTTTGTTCTGTTTTGTCTTGGCCTGGATAATAATGCCCAAGCAATAAAGGCTGAGGATTATGCGTATATCCTAATTGAATGGGGATATCAGATTGATATCAGACTGATATGCAAAACCCATGTATCGTAGTCAGTATCAGAACTCAGATCGGTGCATCCCTAATAATGATGGTTCTAGGCCTAGATGTTTGGCATAATTGTGCTTTTTATTGGCCATATGGCACAATTAGAATATCATGAGTTATAGCTCTTTTTTCCATAACGTAGCTGAGTGAAGGGCCCCTGTCAGTTTGTCAACTGGCTCGATTCAAATGATGAGTTTTATTGTTCAGCCTTAAACAGCGTGTGATTCTTGCACTGCTTAGTCTAGACTCTGTGTCAACTAGTCTATATGACTTTCTGGGTGCTTTTGGTACCAAAGGGTAGCCTAGTGTCTTTTACAAACACGTTGGGTATTTGAATGAACTTGCAGCTCTAATGGTACAAAAGAATAGGCCTCGTTTAGATCCTCTCTGTGTGAATGTGTGACGTGGGAGACAGGTCTAAAGCATTTTCCTGTCTTTAGAACCTTTCTGTGTGCTTTGTCCTGAGGACATTGAGTTTTATGATAGCAGAAATTTGAAAAAATGTAGCCTAATGATTTAATTTGATGTATAGGATATCTTATGAAAAGAATGTTCAAGGTGTCAAGCCAATTAGCCATTTTCTCGCTTCATTCACTTTGCTGGCCTTGAATGGAAACATTCCCTCCCGACACCAGTTTCTTTTCACATCACATCATTTGTTTGTGAGCCATGGTGTCATCTGCACGTCAGCAACAGGAAGCATTTATTTACCAGTGTCTCTAGGCAACAGCACAGAGTATTGAAGGAAAGATGAAAACCTGCATTCATTGTTTATTTGTTTTTTTTTGTCATAAATGTTTCAAAATGAATTTAAGCTTTACCATTTAAGACTAACTGGTTAAGAAAACTGCCAATACAATTTAATTTGAAAGAAAATCAGCTTCAGTCTATGATTTTATGAAGTTTGGCCTGGGTTTAGGCTAAATAGGAGCCTCTCTTGGAGGATTGAGTGCAGACCTTTGGTTCTCAACTAATTTCGGAAAAACAACTTTCACAACATCAACTGTCTTAAATGAACAAAACTAGGCCAACGGTGCTGTTCCGCCCCATAAACCCTTGTGTGAAAGCAAGGGGGTTGGCTCCAGTCAAACTAGTGATAATGATGTTTACTTATAGGAACCCAAGCTGGCATGCACATAATGTTGGGGAAACCAAAGTGCTTTGATGAGCTGCTCTTTGCAATGTGATGGAGAAGCCTGTTTGTTTGCTTTCATTCTGAGGTTTTGGTAGTGTACATGTATATTTTGTGTGACATATTGCCTCAAGTAATCAAATTTCTTTCAATTGGTTGCAAAGCTTTAGCGAGGGTTAGCTGGACTTTCCTCAGGAAATCACTTATATCCTTCAGTTTACAGTCCAAACAAGGGCCTCAATGTTTCGCATTATTATATCACGGTGGCACCCGTCCAGGATGGAATCTAATAATAAAAAAATGAGAGGATGACTTGTGCTGTGTTTTGAAGTTCAGTGGTCCTTATAATTGCATCTTTGTTTTTCTACTTTTTGCCCCTTTCTTTCTCTTTGTTTGGAAGAATGGCAAGGGCACACAGCAGGGTTCCCCTTTTGCGTCACTGTTCACATTGTAGTGCTAGCTGCCTTATCAGTGATTGAGGTCATATTCATCCATGCAGTAGGTGAAATCAACCACATTTCTGCAGGCTTACAACAGGCTCTCTTCCTGTTGGAGAGAACAGCTTTGCTTTTGCATGCCAATATTGCTGCAGTCAGCATAGACCTGGGCTTGCGTGTTTATGGTTTTTGTCTGTTAGCCTCTGCAATGCGGATGATGTGAAGGTGTTTATTTGCTTATCGCTCGCCTTATTATCGAATTATTGCAGCATAATATCAGTAATTTAGTTTGACTTTGAAGTGAGAAATATTGCGCCTTGCCTAGACAGAAAAGATTGCCAACAGGCTTAAAGTTCTAAACCAGCTTGTGTTTCAGATATTGTGTATGGCAAAACAGAGCAACTTTGTGTGGCACTGTAACAGTTTCCTGCTTTGCTCACTCCTGCAATCTGATGATCAGATTTGGTGGAAGGTTGGTATATAGGTCTAAGGTAGCAGTAGAGAGTGTCTGCCAAGCTTACAGTGCGTGTCTTGAGATGTTATTTGGAAATGACCCTCTGCACTTAGGCCTGTTTCCTACAAAATGGACTAGAAATTTAAAGGCATGTCAATTCTTTGACTTAAGCCTTTCCAGAAACCTCAGAGACCCCAGCAGTTAGCCTCTAGCTTTGACTTCAAGCCCAGACCTTGTATTGCCTTTTTTTTGCTGCATAGATCCTATTGCATTTCAGAACACTTTTCCAAAACCAACATTAATCTGGAGATCATAAATATTCAGAGAAGGTTGCACAAGTGGGTCATCTAAGAATAGCTTGTCTTGTGGTTTTGGGAACATATTCTATTATTTGTATTGGTAGGGAATTTGAAATGAATGTCTTGGATTTTATTCATTGAGACAATTTAATTAAAGTCCATTTCGGCTAATTAATTTGTCTGCCATTTTGTTTGACATATGAAACACATTTCTGGTATGTCTCATACTATTCAAAATGATGTCAAGTTATTATGATCTGACAACTGCATAAAAACAGTTCTATTGAATACTGAATATGTAGCAATGTGTAACACTGCCCATCTGTTTTGTGCCCTTGTAGGTGCTAGATGGTGTATGTGAAGGCCATGAGGCACACTGAGCCTGTTCTCCCAGTGCCAGAATGAGTCTCATGGATGGCAATGGGGCAGCTAGCCAAGATGGAAGATCCTATGTGCTCCAGGTCTACCCACGGCTCGCAGAGAAGACGGACACTTGCTGCACCCTCAGTGTCACCAAGGATGCCACGGCAGCTTCGGTCATCCAGGACGTGGCCGCCAGCCTGGGCTTGGACACATCAAAGAGCTACATCTTGGCCGAGGTGAAAGAGTGTGGCGGTGAGGAATGGGTGCTGGAGGCCACTGATCTTCCTGTTCACAGAGTTCTTCTCTGGCCCCGCAAGGCTCAGGACCAGCATCTCCAGAGCGAGGGCTTCTATTTCCTCCTGCAGGAACGGAACCATGATGGCACAGTCCGCTATGTGCACCTCCCGGCTCTCTCTAAGGAGCGGGAGGCTCAGAGGCTGGTGGCCCGAGGTTTCCTGCCTCCTCCTCACAAGGACTTCAATGACCTCTGTAACCTTCCCATCCTCAATGAGGACACCATCTTGGAAAACTTGCACAACCGTTTCCGCAAAAAGAAAATCTACACATATGCTGGGAGCATCCTCATTGCCATCAACCCCTTTAAGTTCTTGCCGATTTACAACCCAAAGTATGTTAAGATGTACGAGAACCATCAGCTGGGCAAGCTGGAACCCCACATCTTTGCCATTGCCGATGTGACCTACTATGCCATGCTGCGCAACCGCATGAACCAGTGCATCGTCATCTCAGGGGAGAGTGGCTCTGGGAAAACCCAGAGCACCAATTTCCTCATCCACTGTCTGACGGCACTGAGTCAAAAAGGCTATGCCAGTGGTGTGGAGAGGACGATCCTTGGGGCAGGACCCGTGCTGGAGGTGAGAGGTTAACCTTAGTTGTGCTACTGAAGTAGGCTACTCAAGATAGTAGCAGCTTTGAGTCATTCTCATCTGTGTGTCTATGCTGTGTCTGCATTTGAGTGTTTATTTACATTAGTCATCAGTGTGCAGTGGGATTTTTTTTTTTTTTGAGTTTGGTGGGAGGTTTTGAACTGAACCAGAAAGCTGTGTTTCTCCTTCAAAACTGAAGTCCTTAGAGTCTTGTGATGTGGGGAGAGTTGGGGGTTCATTTCATTGTAAGCTGAATGAGGAACTAAGATTAAGAAGAATGAGAGTGAAATTAGATGGGCAAACTAATACTACCTTTTCCACCAATCACAAATTGTTTCTTAATTTTTTGGAAATTACTTGTAGGCTTTGACTTGCATCTTCTGAACATATAAACAAAGGTTACAGACTAACAAATGACAGGTGTTGGGATATGTGTGGTTTGCAGTTCATGAAGGATGGCGCATTTCCCTGTTCCCTAAGCAATTTCAGCTAAAATTTATGTTCCCCCTCCCAGCCTTTATCTAATTAGCTTGGCAGCACTCATGGATCCATTGGGAACTTTATTAGATTTCACCATTGCTGAGCATGTGTGTTGGACAAAGGCCCCTTGATGTGCTTCTCCACATATAAAGTCATTTTTTTCCTGTTATTGGCAGTTCAGTAACCATTTAGCCTGTCTGGTGTTTGCTATTGAAAGGTGAAAGAGCGGCCCGCAAACCTCTGAGCTGTACCCCCCCTCCAAACACACACACACACGTGCACACAGAGCCCACATAGCAAACCTCTGGTTGGTGGCTGGTGGGCTCCCAGGTGTTGTTCCTAAACTACCATGATGAGTAATATAAGGTCATGTTCTAAGGATTTAGCTGCATGGAAAAGTGGAGGAGAGTCCAAGGATGTGTTTGAACTGTGGTGTGTTTGTTTATTTGGGTGCTCTGTGTAAATCTTAAGGGCCCAAGTGACGTCTCTTCCATTTCTTCCACACAAGTTCATGTCTAACCAGATGTTCTAGCTTCAGATCTGAAATGCAAATAAGAATCAGCATACCATCCATCAGCATGTTTTGTCTGCTCGGTTGCCTGACTTATATCACATAAACATCCGTTTGTTCACCACTGAGTGCTAGTGCATCATTGTCAGGATTTTTCTGATCACATAAGCAGATAGTTTGTTTTAGTTGGATCTCTGTACATTTGTCGTCGCGGTGGTGTGCAGATGCTGTGGGTGAAATCTCATGATGGGATTCACAAACTGCAGCAGGTTGGCTGCACAGACACTGCTGCTTTGCACTCAGTACTGAGAGGTATACAGCGACCTGGGAGCTTGCTTAGCCCTCAGCTTCATTGTTTAGAAGTTTCATTACGTGGATGTGGCTCAAACCATAATCATGCCGCTTTGCTACAACACCCACACAGCATTAGTAGAAACTTGTGAGGTTGTTAACCCCCGAGACCATTTTTTGCAGACTTGTTGTGATCTTTTGGGTTTCCTCTTGCCACATGCAAATAAAAGGCATCGTATAGGATGTGTCAGAATGCTGTATCGCTTTTAGTTAGGCCCCAGGCTGTTTTATGTTGAACACTAAACTCTTTTGAGAGCTGTACATCTTGAAGATTTTGTTGTCCAGACAGCCATATAATTTTCTCATTCAAGGCTATTTTTGCATATTGCCTATTACATGTGTGGTGATGTCAAATAACACTAGCTTTGGTCTATAGTTTGGCCTACTCTTATGTGCAATGCAGTTGTTATAGTGACTGAACTGCCTCCTGTAACCCTGATGCATGGGCGCCAAATCCTTGGCTGATCATAACCCATAACCCTTTGCAGTCATTAGCTCCTTTCCTCTGGAGCCTCTCAAGGATCTTTGATTAGTCCTCCAACTATTTTCCTTTCTCGAGGAGTGCTGTGTATTAAGGCTAGGAGTAGTTAATAGGCTAAAGTAGTCTTGTGATGTGTGTGGTGTGGTGTGTTGTGTTGTGGTGTGAGGGGAAAGGGTGGCATTGTCACCATTGTTTCCCCCTTAGGGTTAGTTCAAGAGGGTGTTTCTTTGCATTCAAACAGGACTGAGTTTGATTACTTCTTGGTGCTAGTGAATCTCCAAATTGAGGCACAATGCTGCAGTGGACAGCTCAGAGGCTTGTCTCTGTAGGTGGCTTGCTTTCTCCCTGCCCCCTCCCTCGCTGCCTTCCTCCCCTCTCAAGCTGCCCTCACATGCCCAAGTGAAATAAGATGAAAGGGCCAGAGAGCATCTAGACGCTCGGGCCCTCGCCGTGGTTACGGAGAAACAATTTTCCTCTCCGTCAGCAGAGTCATTGTCCTCTATTACAGGCCCAGCTTCCCCTCACTTGCGGTCAGAGAAAACGGGCTGTGAAACCAGCCGCTTCAGAGCTCAGACGCCAGTGATGGCCATGATTCCACTCAGTAACTCAGGGAAAGCCCTCAGAGAAAGCCCCTTGCTGCCTTCACCATTGAAAATAAAGGACTTACAGGGGCACATGAATCACTGCTCAGATGCTGTGCAAATCATTGGACCATTACTGTCTCCCTGTTCCTCAGCATTTGATCCCACCCTCTTTGGCTACTGGGATGTTCCTCATGTCTGTGCTAAGTGGAATTGGCCTCTGGCTGTCCGTTTAGATAGATGTTTTCAGTCCTTCCTTGCAGGAGTTCCAAGGGTGCTTTTTAATTTAATAAGACAGCATTAGGCCTATGGGTTTGCAGTGTTTCCCCCAGTATCCAAGGCATTTTTTTATGATCCATGCCCAGGAGGTAATATTTTGGTGCAGTCTGAGGTGAAGACATACTGCTCTGTAACTTGTCCTTCTAAGCCATAACAAGTTTCCTTATATGACTGCCATCAAGTTTTGTTTTATATACAACACATTTATAACTCCTCACAGAGCCAGCACTTGCGGCACACTAAACTGGTTCCTCAGGTTCTCCCCCAGATTGTGTCATCGTCAGGTCTTCCACGGATCTAGGCTCGGCTCCTGCTCTTCGATGTGTGATGCACCAGCACCCTAGACACTGGGGCATCCTAATGCAGTAGAACAGCCCGCATGTGATGCAATCCTTGTCTTTTTTGGAATTTGTGTGTGAGGGGATGTGAGGGTTAGTTAGGAACAGAAGTTAAATGCAAAAATTGGCTTCCTCTGCTCTTTGAAATAAAGAGGCATATTTTAAGGTCTAAAAATGGCATTACATCAGCACATATCAGATGACACTTCTGCTGCTGTTGCTCAGCTTTAGAGACCAGAGCTCTCTTGCTCCTCCCCCATGTTCTGTTTGTGATTTTTTTACATTTTTTTTTCTCTTCTTGCTGTGAGACTCCACCAAAGCACAGCAACTCCCCTTAGCCTTCTCTGCTGCCACCACCTTTTCTAGTCGGCTTTTGACTACCCTGCTGGGGCACCCCTCCCTGCCAAACGCCCTGATGGAGGTGGCACGTGGTGCTTGACTGAGTTTAGCTCACAGACAGGAATTTCCTATCTCTCTGCTCCAGCTGCCAGGAAGTGGGATTTTGTTCCCCTGCTCTCTCTTCGCTGCGCTAACAGGAAGTGATAGCTAACAGAGGCTTTACTACGGCGGCTATATCAATGGGGTGTCAGTACGCTGCATATTGTATTTCAAGGAGGTCTGAAGCAGTAGCTGCTATTTGATGGCTGTTGTTTATTTCCTTCAGAGCTTGCACTGTCTGACCCTGGCTATATTTGGTAAAACAGCCTTCTTTGATTGGGCCATCAGCAGTAAAAAATGAACTACTCCGGTGTTCTCTAGACAGTGATGGTGACACGTTCAAGGCAACACAAGATGACACACAGTGAATGCTCTGAGCTGGCAATAACACACCCACTGTATTGAACTCAACGCTATTGTGAAAGGGGGAGGGGGGGTGGGTGGGAAGGCAATGACTGAACCATCCGGATTAGTAGGCTGCTTAAACTTTGCAGCAGGCGTGACACTTTCATTGGATATCAACACTGACAAACTCTCTACATGGCAAATACACTGAGCACCTAATGTTACTGTTGCTTTTAGCAGACCAATAGCTAATATTGGCTGGCTCTATCGGTTATGCAGTACTTAACTGCACTGTATGGTTCCATTTAAAGCTTGTCTGTACAAGTGATCTTTACTACATTCCTGAAGTCTGTGTAGGGAAATTGCACACTTCTCTGCAGAAAGGCAGTATGATCTTTTAATAAGGGCAGGGGAAATTCATAATTGGTGTCTACGCTGGCTGCAATGGAAAGTTTGGGCTAGACAGCATGAGTTACAGAGGCTGGTTATAGTCAGATCACATCCAGGATGTGATGACGGAAGGCCATTTTGGAAACCATGTTGGGTAAAGGACGATTTTGAATTAAAAGGTATGGAAGATTGGCTTTATAGAGCCTGATCTCATTGAGTGGTGCTTTCCTGTCGAGGACTGGCATGAGGAATTAATTTGTGCCGTGCCAAACATGGTCATGTGAACACAACAGTCCCCCCCCCCCCTTCAGATCCATGTTGAAGTGATTTAAAGTACATTTTTGAAAGATTGCTTTAATCTCCATGTTTCCCCCCTTTTTGTGTTCTCAGCAGGCTTTTACTGTGTCTCTTTCATATTCCGTTTAGCTCTATCTTCTCCCAATAAATGATAAATACATTTTCAGTTAAGTAATTGAATTAAAATCTCATCAATGTCTGTGTGCGTGTGTGTCTGTACGTACATCTGTGCATGAATGTGAATGACTGCAAATGAGACTCAGAGCCTGGAGCTGAAAATGTGGTCACATGACACGGCCTGACCTCTATGAGCGTTCCCCCCGTACGAACAGAAGTGATTTGCCGGAGTTTACAGTACCGTGCTGCTGGCATTATCTCCCTGAAAGAATGAGCTCATTATGAATCCATGTCGTTCCAGTGGCAATGTCTTGCTGGTCCGCCCTGCTTTGTGTGTGGAGTCCCAACTGCAGGCCAGTCATAAAGGAGAAACTGTCCACAGGAGCAGTTATATTTACCAGTCATGTGAATAGCCCACAGGCTTATTTTGTCCAGAGGAACAGTGCACAGCCATTGTCAGCCCCCGTGTTGATAATGTTGGCATTGTGGGAGCTAGGCCGTTTATGACTCGCTAACCAATATGGCGCTCAGAAAAGGGTTGAAATTGTCGGCCAACTCTTGTTTTAAAACAGAAGTGGCACAAAAGGGCCTAAGCTGCTCTGGAATTTTAAGTAGTTTAAAGGTGTTAAAACTGTAAGGATTAAACTGATACCACCCCGATGTTGACCAGACACACATCTGAGATATGAGACCTATTTTGGTCTCTTTGCATTCTGTAGGTAACAGCGTTGGGCTGTTGGGCCACATCTTGAAGCATTAGCTTAGCTGTCCATCTTGTGCTGTCGGTAAAAATGAGGAACTGCCTGTTGTGGTGAGATTGTGGAAATCTACAGGCAGTCGCCTGCAAGGGAACACCATTGAAAACAAACCAGTCAAGACAAGCAGGACGAACGTGCAGCGCCCTCACAACTGAAACCCATAGCACCAGGCATTCTTTTTTTTCTTTGCTTGTTTCTCTCACTCTGACGTTCTTTTTTTTTGTCTTTCTTCCTCATGGTGCCTTTTTATGCTACTGCCTAACAGTCTTTTTCATACTCAGTCTTTCTGTCTGTCTTTCTTTGTTGCTCTCTTTTTTCCCCTTTTAGCTGGCTCAAACAATAATGGCAAGAACCTACTGAGCCTCTCTCTCTCCCCACCCCCACCCCTATCTCCCCTCTTCGCTCTTTCCCCTTCTCACCCTGTTCTCACAAACAGTTTGCTTTTCTTGCGAAACTCTGATGAAGTGATAGCCTGTCTGTTTGGGCAGGAGTTCAGGCTTTTTTTTTTTTTTGCCCCATATTCGTTGGAACCTCCCGACCAATGCAGTGTTGGAATGGGAACATGTTTGAGGCTGAATGCACTTGCACGTTCGTTAAGAATTCCAACTGTGACATGGTCGCTTGCGGAAGGGAAAGGAAAGCCGTTCCCAGGAGTCTCAGGTCTGAGTTTGGCCTGGCAAGGGGCGTGAGCCACACAGAGAGTGTTGTGTGTTTCGTGTCGGCTTAACGTGACGGACCAGTGGCAATGTGTCACAACCCTCCCAGTCACACATGGAGCTTTAACACGGCAGGAGTGCTCACTGTGGTCCCCCCTGAAACTGAGCCACTTCCTTGGGGGGCACACAATGCTCCCTCGCAAACAGTACTCACCAAGGGCCAAGAGGCTTTAGCCGAATTAAATTAAGGTCTGCCAGTTCCTGTCCCCCTCACCCCCCTCAGATGTGCTGCTCAAATGCCCTGGGCTCTCCTCTGAATTATTTGTATTTTTTTTTTTTTTTGCCTTCATAGGTGCCCCACTAAAGCAAGGTTGAGTGGCTGCTCAAATGTACCTGTACTCTCCTACAATGGGAGAGATGAGAAAGAAAAAATAGGTGAAGAGGTTGAGTGCTGGGAATCATAATCAACACTCCGCTCCTCTTTCTCTTGGTGTCTGTTGTGGCTCAAGCCATCCCCAAAGCAGAGCCCTGAGGGCCCTGCCTTCCCTGCTGCTCTGCTGGTGTGTGTGGGCACAATGCGATGCCCTATTTGAGATGCACCGGGTGGACTTCCCCTTTTGCACAGGCCTTTTGTTGGGCCTCTGGGCCACTGGAACACTGATCTCCATTCAGACCTGCAGGCAGAGTCGCTGCCCTACTGGCAGAGAAGAGGGGGCTGGTTGAGGGGCGGGGTGGTGGTGGCGGTGGCTGGCATTTGCCCCGCAGCGGGGTACAGGGCCCACCCCAGTGATGCCCATTTATCACCCAGGGGACCAGTGTGACTGTCAGCTGAAAAACAACCCTGCCCCTTCCTCCCTCAGCTGGGACACGTATTACGTTATAGGGCTCACACCCGCTACACTCACACCCCGATTACCCTGCTCTCTGTGTGTGAAGAGTGTGGTGTGTGTGACGTGCTAATATATTATGTCTGCATGACTATGCACTGTGCATACAAAGAAATGCTATGTCAATAAGTGTACAATCACTAAGCATGGACATATTACCAAAGCTAGTACCAATATTCATCTGATTTCCAAAAGCCCACTGAAGGAGAATCTTGGCTCATAATAGACATAGCTAGAAGCCAGGTGCTTGATTAGAGAGTGCTCATGTAAAGTAAATGTTTTCATTCCATTTTATGGAATGATCCCCATGTTTTTTTGACAAGTGCTTTCTCTAGAACCACAGTCTTATAAAAGTTGCTGATGTCATTGTCCCTGCTTCTCTCAACAGGCGTTTGGCAATGCAAAGACAGCCCATAACAACAACTCCAGCCGCTTTGGGAAGTTCATCCAAGTCAACTATCTGGAGAATGGCGTGGTCCGTGGGTAAGTGCCAATTGTAATAGTGTCTGTGCTCTATGTGTGGATGCTGCTCAACCGACAGAGAGGCTAACCAAGGCAAAACCTCGTGACCTTGCGTGGTGTGGATGGCCTTCATGAGATGCACCGCCATCAGCTTTTAATTCCTTATTTAGGCTTCTGCAAAGCACGCACCCTAAACCCTCGCCCCTCCCCCCTCCTCCCCTCCTCATAGCACTCTCTGGTTATGACCCACATCAGAGTTTGGTTAAGCTCGTCATTTCCCCTTTACTGCAGAGGAGATGCCTTTGAGGTAAACAGGGAAGATGACTCTACAAACAAGCTGCTTGCACACATACCAGCAGCCTGACTGGACTCCACTGTTCACCTCTAGTTTTTTAATGCAAAATATATCTGTTCAGCAATGACCCATAAAGTGTATTGGACTATAAACCACAAAGAAATTCTGACACAATCAGTATAATCTATAATCACAGTAGCTGAATGAAGCTGAATCATGTTGCTTTATGACACTGATAGAGGATCAGTGTAAGTGCAATCAAGCCTACTGTGACAGCACCACTCTTGAGACTTGTGAGTAGTGACTTAATTGTTTTATAGTGCTCTGATCTTCCCTGGAGTGGCTCTCTCAGGGTGACACAGGCGGACACAGTGCCCATTGTGGTGGTCCGCAGTCCATCAGACCATCAGGCCCTGGCCCTTTGCTCATGGCTGCCCTACTCTCCACACTGCAGGGGGACAATAGGCAAGCCTGGCACTTAGCTGGCCAGAGGATGTTTTCATTCAGTGCATTGTCTTTTTTGTCTTTTTTTTTTTTTAATGGCCCCATTTTGGCTCGCACCACTTCATGGGAGCACGCTGTAAGTGGCCAATAAGAGTTGTTGGAGATAAACAGAAAAAAGAAGAGTTCAGAACATTCTTTCCTGTAGAGTTCATTAGTAGGGGCTTTATTAAATCAATCCCAGAAGAGGGTTACCAAAAATAGCTTTTATCTTTTCTCCAGCTTTGCATGAGAAAGAGACAGAATGTGTGTGTGTGTTTACCTTAACAAAGCTGACTAAAGGCCTGCATACCTGCATGGTATTTTTATGAGGGTATTCAAAAGTGGTTGGCATGTTTTTGTTTTTGTCCTGTCCCACCTTTAACAAATTGAGTTAGGTCTTTTTTAGCCTAACTTGTAGACACATTGGCTGGTGGGCGAGTGTTTATCTCTGTCCAGTCTCATAGCTGCCTTCCTGACAACTGTGTCTCTATTCAGTGGGTTGTGAAGGCCATCTGTTCTGGCAGTCTGACTCGGCCCAAAGCCTGTAACGAGCCCCTTTAAAAACTAGCCAGAGAGAGAGTGAGTGACTGAGTGAGAGTGAGAGAGCAGACTTGCCTTGGTGTCACTTTATTGATTTTCACCCGTGTGTTTTCTTTTGCACTCCCCACCCCCCGTCCACATTTGCAGGGCTGTGGTGGAGAAGTATCTGCTGGAGAAGTCCCGTCTGGTCTCTAGAGAGAAAAATGAGAGGTAAAGCAACCCGGCGAGGTCATGACCTTGGTGTCTCTTTGACCTCTAGAAGCTCTTCATCTAAATATCAGGGCCATTCATCACATCCAATATTCTGCTGGTTTCAGTCACCTGTCTGAATCATTTGTCTTCACTCAGTTGTTTACATACAGTTTCACAGTTTTATGTGCAAGCATATCGATCCTGTGCATTCTATGGGGAACAAAGCTGGGGTTCTCTGAGGCTTTTAATGGGCCTGGGGATCAGTCAATAAAAGCTCTACCCCTGAACAGGAACTACCATGTGTTTTACTATCTGCTGGTGGGAGCCTCCGAAGAGGAACGCAAGGAGTTCAAGCTGCTACAGCCTGAAGACTACCTCTACCTCAAGCAGGTCAGTTACTACCATTAACTGAGGTGCAGACATTGATTTTGCCAAAGTTACACAGCTGTGAGATTAATACTCAGAGAGTGCACTGTAGGTGCTTTACTTTTTGGGCTTTTCTTAGACATAATTGGAGTCTGATTTACATGAAGTGATGTTTTAATCTGTGGTTAACTCATGGGTGTCTGTGATTAACATTAGTTGCATAAAACACGTGGTACGTAATGCGGCCAAAAGTCAGGAAACTTGTTCCTGTTCTTGTCTCAACCTCTGTTCTTGTCAGGAAACTGTTCTTGTCTCAACCTCTCACTACCCACAGCCTGTCAATCACAACTCAGGCCCAAGAGCACCACTGTCTCCTGTTTACCTGTGTCATCATCGTTTGTTCTCCTTATTTTTACAAAGTTTCATTTCCCTTTTGACATCTAATGGCTGGACAGTCTTTTCTTTCCCCTGTTTCTCTAACATTTTTGTCTGTTCAGCAAAACTTTATGATTGAAGATGAAGAAGACCTTCGGCATGACTTTGAACGGTTGCAGCAGGCTATGGAGATGGTGGGCTTCCTCCCTGCCACCAAAAAACAGTGAGTAGACATCCCTGGTCCTCACAACACAGCCTCCCAGAAAACCTGCTCCTTCTTTGCCTGGAAGAATTTGACATGGTTATGTGAGGGGGATAAAATATATTTCGGTCCTCCTGTGCGATTCCTATAAATTGCAGTGTCCCACTGAATATGAATCCTGAGGTGTTATGTAGCTCAGAGTATATGCTAACTTTAGAGGTTGTGTTTCCTGTTGATGTAATCATGTTTTGTTCCTCATGTCTCACATAACATCAAGTATTGACTGACCCTGCAGCTTTATGCATGCAAGTTTATTTTCACTTTTGCTTAGTCTGAGGTCTTAAAGTGGCCAGAATGTGAGCATCGACTAAGGCATAAACTGGTGTCATCTTCTCTTTTTTCCCCCCTCTTTTTGTTGATCATTGTAGAATATTCTCAGTACTGTCAGCCATCTTGTATCTGGGCAATGTGACATACCAGCGCAAGTCGACTGGTCGTGACGAGGGGCTGGATGTGGGTCCTCCTGAGGTCCTCAGCACCCTGTCTGACTTGCTGAAGGTGGGCTGCAGCCTCAACCCTACGGTCCTGCTGTGAGAGTCAGGAAGAGAGTCTGCTCTGTAGTTTTCTGACTCTTAGCATAAGTGTGTGCATGTGACGGCTAAAATATTCATTCTCCCAAGCCTTTTAAGCTCTCTGCTGTTTGACCTTAGCCAAAGAAAAATCCATTGCTATTGAAGTTAACATTTTCACACCACCCGGTATCCACGGGACCCTAAAAGCCTAAATGCAGTCCGCAGACCCTAGTAGTCACCTGTGAAGTCATCTGTGTGCACGTCTCCGTCTGCAGGTTAAAGAAGAGTTGCTCGTAGAGGCGCTCACCAAAAGGAAAACGGTGACGGTCAATGACAAGCTAATCCTCCCTTACAGCCACAGTGAGGTGAGCACTCATGCCTGAAAGCCTGCCATTATCATGTATTATTTACCCTCAAAGTTAATTGCCTGTCAAGGCAAGGTAGCACTTTTTTCTTCCCCGCACTTGGCTCTGTCAGAAGTATTTCAAAGTGTCCTGTTTCACCAATGTCTCCCCCAGGCCATCACAGCGCGGGACTCGATGGCTAAATCTCTGTACAGTGCCTTGTTCGACTGGATCGTTCTGCGCATCAATCATGCGCTGCTCAACAAGAAAGACATGGAGGAATCTGTGCCGGTGAGTGGCTGCCAGAGAGCCGCTCAGATATGTAATGGAGTGTCCGTGCTCTCTGGAAGCAGTCAGTCATTAATCTTTATAAATCAGAGTCATTTGTGCCCCTTAACCAATGGCTGTTTCAGTGGCAGTTTTTAAATGACTTGTATTTTAGAGCGATCTATGTGTCACTGACCTGTTTCCCTTTTTTATTTTCTTTCCCCAAGTGCTTATCTATTGGCGTACTGGATATTTTTGGTTTCGAGGACTTTGCGAACAACAGCTTTGAGCAGTTTTGCATCAATTATGCCAACGAGCAGCTTCAGTATTACTTCAACCAGCACATCTTTAAACTTGAGCAGGTGGGTGAAAACTGCTCGACTCTGCTTTCTATATTCCTCTGATGTAGCCCTACAGTTTAGACTGATCACCTTCCCTCTGGCCCACAGGAGGAGTACCAAGCCGAGGGCATCACCTGGCACAATATTGATTACACAGACAATGTGGGCTGCATCCACCTGATCAGCAAGAAGCCCACTGGACTCCTCCAATTGCTGGATGAGGAGAGCAAGTAAGGCAGCACACATGGGAGCCCATCCATCAGTGTGCAGGGAGTCCAGAAAGCAACAGCTCGTCCTGGCTCTCAGTCAATGGCTCTCAATCAATATCCAAGCTTCTCAGCTGAAAGGACAGTTGGTGTTTGTTATTGCCAAAAGATCTATATATTGTTGATCAATCTGATGCAGGTTCTTGTAATTCTCTGTGTTCACAGCTTTCCTCATGCCACTGATAAAACACTGCTGGCCAAGTTTAAGCAGCAGCATCACAGCAACAAGTACTTTGTTGCTACACCGGTGATGGAGCCGGCATTCGTCATCCGGCATTTTGCTGGGAAGGTCAAGTACCAGATCAAGGTAACCTGTTCAATCCATCGACCAAAAATACATACAATGTGCTACAATGTTTTGTAAGCCTTTATGAGCTACTCTTCATTTGGTATTTGATTTCTTTCCATTGGGCTTGGATGCTCAGTGGTCTTTCCACTGGGCTTAGATGTTCAGTGGTCTTGTGTCCTTACATGACCATTGTCTCATTACTGCTTCTTTCTCCTTCGGCCTGCAGGACTTTAGGGAGAAGAACACAGATCACATGCGGCCTGATATTGTGGCACTGTTACGTAGCAGTGACCGGGCGTACGTGCGTCAGCTTATTGGGATGGATCCTATCGCCATGTTCCGCTGGGGCATCCTCCGTGCCACCATCCGTGGCTTAGCTGCCTTCAACGAGGCAGGCCGACGCTGGGCAGCAAAAACAGCGGGTACGCTCGTGCCAGCCCTTCTTGCTGCCTTTGGGAACTTGTTGCCAATTCAGGGGCTTAGTTGCCCATTGCTAGTTTTATCACTTTCTAATCTCACCTATGTGAAAATAGCACTCAACTGACATTGGAGCGGGGCCAGTTTTCATCTGGGATTAAATGAAATTATGGTAGATGGGGAGAGAACAAAACAAGCAATTGCCCTGGAACAACAGGACCATTGTATTTGTAAATAGCTGGTAATGCTGCTTGTTTTAGGCTCAAGAATAGGTTTTCCATTGTTGATTCATTTGTGTGTGTGTCTGTGTGTGTGCATGTGTGTTGTGGTGTTTTTATATGTTCATGCGCATGTTCCTGCATAGGTGTGACCAGACCCACTTCTAGGACGCCCCTTGGGGAAATCCAGCGGTCCAACACGCCAATTGAAAGGATGTACCGGTAAGGAGAACAGCAGCTCTCGCTGTAGGCAGGGGAGAAAGAAATAGGGCGAGCGCTAGAAAAAAGGAAACTTCAGTTGGGGAACTTGATCTCTTCCTGTCTTCAGGCTTTGTGTTTTGGGACGTCATGTGACTCTTCTCTCATCCCCTAAGACACACTGCTGGCTAGATTCGCACCATGATCCTGTGGAGACGGCTGTCCCTTAAGAGTGCTCCGCCAGCATTTGCCAGAGTATTCACAATCAGACACACTCGCTACAAAGCCTCATCCTTTTAAAGGCTTTGGTGTCAACCATCATGAGCCAGTGAGGTTTAATATCTGTGTTTACATTGGTCAATGACTTACAGTCCGTGATCTGTAAATTGTTCTGTTCTGATCCTTAAAAGCATTTAAAGCAGTTGGATTTTGGGTTGATCAATAAGCAGGTTCAAGCGCCTCTCCCAAGACCATAGCGGTTTCCGGCAGTGTCTCGCCTCTCCAGTCTGCCCTACAGTGACCCCTGTGTGCCGTTTGTTCCCCTCCACAGCCGTACCTCTATGCTCGAATTCTCCTTTGATCATTCAGAGGAGCGCCCCCTTGAGGCCTTTGAGGACATCTTTGCTAGCTTTGAGAGTAAGAAGTAAGTGGACTAGACTAAAAAGAAAACACTTCGGGAGGTCAAACAGGACGTTTTGTGCGGGCGGATGTGGGGGGAGCCCTCTTGATGCGCTCACAAACTCTCTGGGTCTCGTTAGCATCGACAGGCAAAAAAGAGGCAGCTCTTGGTGAAGTTTCAAGACTTTTAACTTCTGCCAAGGGCTTGGTTTTGATTTAACCCAAATTCAAATAGGTAATAGAATTTTTCCCCCCTCTGTAGATCACCATGCTAAGTTGTCCATCTTGAGCATGCTAAAGTGGAGAAAAGCAGTCTCCGTTTGGCAGTTGTTTGTGTTGGCGAAAATCTTCAAAAACGCACTGGAACCCGAAAGACCTTGCCCAGAAATATTAGTCAGAGCAGTCCCTGTGTTTTTCTTCTCAACCCTCCATTTGTAGCTACAGGGAAATATGATCCCTCTCCGTCTTGCTGTCTCTTTTCTTCTTTTTTTTCCTTTTCTTCACCCAGTTTCTCTCGCTGCGGCTCATTCTCTCCATCTCAGCCTGCACTCTCAATCCTCGTCCACGTTTAATAATCTTGAAGTACGGGGCATGGGACTGTTTGCTCGGCTTAGGCAGTGATATGGCGATTTCTGGAACTGTTAGCCAAGAAAGCTCTGCACACAAAGAATTAAAGTAGAAAAGCCCCTGTGGTTTGTTTGGAGGGAAAGGGCCATTCCTGCAGAGTCCAGGGGAGGAGAAGTCCTCCAAAGGGCAGCACAAGTACTTTTCAGTTTCTGTGCATGCATCATAATTAGTCTTTTGGGGGATGTACACAAAAGAACCACACCACAGTTTTGCAGTTTTCAGTTTTTCAACAATATCCCCATGAAAATGAGGCTTTGTAGATCCCAAGTTAGTTTTTTTTTTGTTGTTTAAAGGCGTTTTTTTATTTTTTTTTGGAGGGCACCCCATATTTAGTCTCTTGTTTGACCTCCTGGTAGTGTTTTGAGATTTGGTAAGTAACTGACTGCATGGATTCGGCTGAGAGTGGAGGTGAAAGTCCACTCATCGTTTAACCCCAGTTTCAGGTTGAGCCAGTGTAACCCCCCCACCCCACGCCCCCTTTCCACACGCGCACCTCCTCTCGCATGGAAGGCACCATAAATAAATGCAGGGACGACGCTCGTGGAGTGCATGTTCACAGGCCTGCTTTGGGCGGTCACAAACACCAGGCACAAATTTCACTTCTAATTGCTGGCACAGTGGTGAGGGCAGAATGGAACTAGAAGCAGAGAATGGCAGTACAGGCTCAGAAAGTCAGTTGGTCATATGGACTTAATATGGAGTAACACAGCCGGTTTTCCACTCTCTGATCCTGGAACTGCCTAGCTTACAGTAAAAGCCAGTGAGATAGCCATTCTTCTGTGCAGAGGGCAGCAAGGTTTCCCGTTGGTTGGGATCGATCTTTGATTGATTGATTTCATGCATCCCTGAGTGGGTAATTGATTGCGCCCTTCTGCCACGAGCTCTTAGTGCCACAGCCCTCACCAGTGTGCAAATGCCTTTTTTTTTTTGTGGGTGTGTGTTTTGTGAGTGTTTACCGGTGGCCAGTATGTTTGTTGTGCGCTTGGTGTGATTGATCCTAATGGTGGAGGGTGTTTGTGTGTGTGTGTGTGTGTGGTCTGCGGTCTGCTCAGTGTTGGGGTTTGTGTCTTTTACCTCATACATGTATTCCACCCCTCAACCCCCCTTTCCCCCCATCACCCTCCCACTCCCCCCACCCATCCTCCCTGCTCCCCTGCGCCTCCTTCTGGGCTGAATCAGGGACATGCATGCCCAAATCATCAGCTCCATTAAAGACTTGCAGTTGGACGGTGAGGACCCTCGCAAGCTACTGCAGTCCTGGGGGCGCCTGCGGTTCCCACGCCACGTCCTTCAGTGAGTCTTGACCCCCCCACCCCCCCCCCCCCCCCTTCCCTCCACGATGCCCCAGATCAGCCCACCAGAGTGCCCTTTATACAGGTCCATGTAGTGCTTGGTTTACAAGTAGAGCAGTGTTCTGTAGCTATGTGCATCAGTGATATTTATCTCAAGTTCTCGCCTTCCCTTAAGGCATTTCAGTTCTGTTCATTTCAGTCAAAAAATCATAGCAATCTCCCTCTTTAGGCAGAGGGCACATTTTGCCTCTTCTCGCCTCACCTCTGTCCACGGTAACTCCTAACAGCTAATAGCGTAATGAGTAGACCAGCACATGGCTGCCCACCGAGGAGTGGGCTCATGTGTACGTGGCCAGCGTGATCCTCGTTAGCACCAATCGAGCTTAGATCTCTCGGTCTTTCATCGATCGAGCTGTGGCAATGCTAACTGGATGACCGTGCTAGATGCAATCGCTTCTGTGTAGCTGCTGCATGACCAAGCATTACTGACACTAGATGTGCTTTCTCAAGAGGGAGGGCCACTGTGCTGCAAAAGTCTGCCATTTTTTTCCTCGCAGTTCTGCAGGCTTCTGTTGGGCAGACCCTCTGGATGTTGGCAGTGATGATTTGAAGCAGCTGCTCTTGAGCTTCTCCGGTTATGAATCACTTGAATAAGCTGAACACTTCGACAAGCAACCATGTTGGATGTGATATATGGCATGTAGAATTCCTGCAGTCTGCTATACAAATTTGTTGCTCTGAGCCCTCAGGCTTGTGATGAATAGAAAGGGGTAGATATTTGTTAGCAAAGCCTACAGGTGGGCTGAAATGTCACCCTCCCGCTTCCCTTCCCGCTACCCCTCTCCACCCGACTCCTTTTCTGCAGGTGCACCCCGCCTCCCTCACCGACGGAGCATGATTCACTGTACTAACACTTCCCCTACCCCTCACACTGACATTGACCATTCTACACACAAACTAATTCTCAAACAAACCCTCTCACATTTGCACTCTGCAGGAAAAATAAGAACACCAAGCAGAAACAGCTAATTCCTAAGGTAAACCTTTTGTTAAAAAGCAAAATTTTTGCTTTTAAAGTGTGTGTTAGCCTTAAGCGCTTCTGTCTGACCTGTGACCTGTGTCTGTGCTCATCTAGGTACTCCTCGACTCGCGGTCGCTTAAATATATAGTGAGCCTCACACTGCACGATCGCACCACCAAGTCTCTGCTGCACCTGCACAAGAAGAAGAAGCCCCCCAGCATCAGCGCTCAGTTCCAGGTACTTCCTCTGCACAGCCTCTGCTCAAACACCAGGACAGTTATGGCAGAACATCACTCTGTCTCATACAAATAGTTTAATGTAAACCTGATGCATGATGACAAAAGTTGATGTTTCCTTATCTTAAGTGGAGGTCCGTGACTTCCGGTTGCGCAAAGATAAAAATATGAGATGACGCACAAATCCGCTTAGTCATCCTTCAACATGCCAAACACTTCAAGAGCAACAGCTGCAGAGCTCCAAGTAAATGGGAAAGCATGTTTGCAATCTAGTAATCTCATCTTGCTTCTCAAAAAGTTAAAAGCAACTGAGTCTGCCTGGACAAAGCGTGTGTCTCTCCTCTGAATCGAAACATTTACCATGATTGGTCTCTCTAAATGTTAACCAAGGGTCACAGTTACAGAATTACTTTAATGATGGATTCAGCAACTTAAACAATACTTCAAATGCAACCACAAGATGTCAGAAGGTTAGATAATAAATAAAACTGAATTGCTTGAACTGAAACACATCCAGTTTTCAAAGTGTTACTGGAAACGTCAATATGGCACTTTTCTGATGAGGGCAAAATCAGCCAATTGAGATGAATTTCAGTTTGATGAGATGATCAAAAGTATCTCCTGGAAAAGGCCTGAAATGAACAGGTTTGTATGTGTTCAGTGCTGAGTGTCCTGTGTCTTTGGAACCTGTTGGAGAGACAGATTCACAGTTTTGCTCTCTTCTCTGACAGACCTCCCTGAGTAAGCTGCTGGAGACGTTGGGAAGGGCAGAACCATTCTTTATTCGCTGTCTCAGGTCGAACGCTGAAAAGGTGACTCAACTCGAGTGACAGTACAAATACTACTGTCATATTACCCGCCTTTGTTTCTGTCATGCTCTGGCCCTTGATTGCCAATTTCAAATACATGACACATGTACACCAAGATGGGCATGACCTCCATATCCCCCAAAAAACTGTACTGTAAGATATTCATTCGTCTTTCTTCATTCTGTGTGTTTTCTCCATCAGAGGGAGATGTTCTTTGACGAGTCCCTGATTCTGCAGCAGCTGCGGTACACAGGCATGCTGGAAACGGTGCGCATCCGGAGGTCTGGGTACGGGGCCAAGTATACTTTTCAGGTGAGCTGCTGAATATGATGAGATGAGATGCTCCAGAGATGCTGTGCCAGAAGGCTTTTCTGTGGATTCGGATCCCAGCAGTGCTGCTTGGGGATTTGCATTTAAACAGATATTGTAACTTGACCAAACTGACAGTGGATATGTTGATCTTTCAGGAATTCTTGGAGCATTTCCGAGTCCTGCTGCCTAGGAATGCTGTGTGCCAAGAGGACATCTTGGCTCTCATGCAGAAGATGGGACTGGACAACACTACCTATCAGATTGGCAAAACCAAGGTCATTGAAACTACTCTATGAATTTAAAAACGCATTTGGAAATATATGTAACCAAGCGGACTGAACTGATTTGTGATCTCCATTTCCCCACAGGGCTAAGCCTGTGGTTTGTATGCATCTAAACAGTTTGACTATCAAGAGTGAGGAGTAATCATCAGTTCTTCTCCTCCATCAGGTCTATCTGAAGGAACTTGAGCGTCAGAAGCTGCAGGACACACTGCACAAAGAGGTCATGCGCAAGATCATCTTCCTGCAGCGCTGGTTCCGCGCCAAGTTAGTGCAGAGGCACTATGAGAGCATGAGGCAGTCTGCCATTCTCCTTCAGGTAAGCTAAACACATCTGGACACTGTTTAGTCCCCACTTTAATTATGACTCAGCGGCTTGTGGACATGACTGGAGCGAGATGGTAAATATATGCTTGTGGCTGCCTTCTGTTTAAAGGCACTTAAAACATTGAAGTCATAGTTTTAAGTCATTGAAAGAGCAGGTATTGATAGAGTAGTGTATTTGCATTCAGTGTTTGGCAAGTCATTTTCCATCGTTGTACTAGAGGTCTAGGCTATCTTGTCCAGATTGGAATGTTCAAAAATTCTGTGTTGCTTGTGCTCTCACTATGAATATTAGACTTCAGAACAGCTATAATTTAAATATAATATATAATATACATTTTTTGTTTGTTTGCTGAACGCAACTGAACATCACTGAAGTGAATAATTTTCAGTTGTTCCATGTTTACTTGTTAACACACAGATGTGTATCAGCACCACAACCATTAGTTTCCTCTGCCTTTCTCACCATACAGAGATGCTGGCGGCGTTACTGCAAAGATCGGTGCTGGCGAGCAGCCACCTTACTGCAGACCCACTGGAGGTGCTACAGGCAGAGGATGGAGTATCAACGACAACGCTCCACCATCCAGAAGATGCAGGCGTTGGCGAGGGGCAACTCGGCACGGCGAAGGTACCACACACGCGCGCAACAGCTACCAACTATTTCCTTTCTAGTCACCTGAATGAAGTGATTTCACATGCATGTTTTGAACCATTTGTTGAAACTTTTATTTCCTAGATACCGGTCCATCAAGGAGGAGAAAAGGAAGAGAGAAGAGGAGGAGACAAGAAGAAGAGAAGAGGAAGAAGCAAGAAGAAGAGAGGAAGAGGCCAAGAGGAGAGAGGAGGAAGAAGTGAGGAGAAGAGAAAAGGAGGAAGCTAAGAGGAAGGAGGAGGAGGAAGAGGAGGTGAAGAGAAAAGAAAGAGAGATGCAATTAGCAGCAGAGGCTGAGGCAAAGAGGCTGAGGGAAGAGAAAGAGGAGGCGTCCGCCAGGAGACTGAAAGAGGAGGAAGAGTCTGCCAGACGCACATCAGAGTCGGAGCAGCAGGCTGCTCCACAGAATTCTCAGGCAGCAGCACCAGAGGACGTCAAGAGCAAAGAGGAGATGCCCAAAAGCACCAGCCAGCCAGAAGCAGCGGTACAAGCAGCAAGCCCAGAGGAGTCTCAAGACCTCCAGACCCAGGAGGGGGGCAGGTCCCACGTCTTGGAGTCGGCAAGCTCGGAGGAGGAGGAGAAGGCCCCGGATGTCCCTCAACCGCATCCAGAAAACGGTACAACGGCTGAGGCAGGGCCTGAATTTGAGTCAGCTCAAGGCACACAGCAAGACAGTGAGGCTGCTCCTATTTCGCTGCAAGATCAGGAGGTCAATGACATAGCACCTCTCCCAGAGAAGGAGCATGAGTCTCAGGCACAAGTGGCTCCTACAGATTCCGATGCCACCGGTGCTGCCGCTGCCCCAGAGAAGGCGTCCAAAGCTGCTCCCCAGCAGCATAACAAGAGCCAGGTGTCGCGCAACCAAGAGAAGCGAGAGCTCAGGCGACAGCGAGGCCTGGAGCACAGCCAGAGGGAGCTGCAGAGGGCTGCGTCAGCCTGCAAGGACGACTCGTCCCCCAGGGGGAAAAGCCAGGAGCCCTCCAGCAGCACTGGTAGCCCTGGGGGCTCGGCTGAAGCCAAGCCCAAGGAACATACTGAGAGCAAGGAGCTGGACCAGTACACCTTTGTTGCCTGGAAGGACAAAGGGAAGGGCAAGGAGGGCAAAAGCTCGTCTCCAATGCCCGTACGACCCTCTACGCTGCCCCTGGACACTCCTGGCGTTAAAGCAGATCGAAATGGGCATAACGAGGCCCCCAGTCCGCCGCCAACAGGAGCAGTGACCTCCCCGAGTCATGGCAAAACCAGCGACCGTGAGCGACACTCTGACAGGAGGAAGGGCAAGCGGGGAGGGGAGCCATCGGAGGGCATGTCTCCCGAAGCACAGATCCCTAAGAACAGGAAGATAAACGCTCTGCGGTACACCCACTCTTCTTTTCACACTGGAGATCAGTCAGTTTCTAGTGGTGATAGTGCTCAGAATTAGAGAATTAGAGCTCAAAGAAAAGTGTACGGCTATGGCTAAAATGTTTTCATAATGGAATTTGTTTTATGTATGCTTAATCCTATGTATACATGTATCTTAATACAGGCCTCAGGATAGGGATATCTCATTATCTCTTGATGATGTGTCCAGTTACAGTCCTGGTGATGGTCCTGGAAACAGACAGGTAATGTTCCTCGGGCTATTTGTGAAGAGATTTCCATAGTAAATGACTTGGCTGTAATTGTAACTGAAGCTGATTTAGTATGTGTAGGTGCTGCTGTGTGTGGCATGGTCATGCGGCTGCCACGCAAGGCTGTCATGAGGAGTAGTGTGGTGACTGTGCTTGTCTGGCTCACTCAGGGGAGGGAGCGTTACCGCAAGCCACACAAACCCCGCCTAGCCTTTGCCCGTAGCTGCTTACAAGTAAAAAGCGCAGAAATGGAAGACATGGAGTACTGGACTTTTCCCTTGCCCCCCATGAGTCCTCCCCAGACCACAAGTCCAGACACACAGCAGGTTCAGGTAGAGCAGTGGCAGAGCTTGCTGACGTATTGGGTGGGGGAGACGCTTGTGTTGTCTACTGCCTGCTGGTGGGCTAAAGTGAAAACTGCATTGGGAGGCGGAGCTCTGAAGGGTCAGGTTCCCTTACAGCTCCTTTCCTATGAAGGCTTTTGTTTTTCTTTGTTTCTGGTAGACAGTGTCTGACTTTATTTCTCACTACACCAGATGGTTGACACTGGCAACCTCAAAGGGGCAAAACACATACTTAGAAAGCACAGATCTTTGTTGCTCAAACAAACCCTGTACATGACAGAATAATATTGAATATATAAAAAATGTTGCAGAGTTGAAATGCCATATGTGTCCTCCGATTCTTCATGGCACATGCTATTTAGTAGTTACTGGAGGTTTGAACCCTCAGCACTTGTAATATGCCACATAAGGCTTCTGGGGTTGTAGTATGCAAGCCCATAATATGTCATAATTTGACATGTTATGTATAACATTCTAGACACTAACTGCTTGTAGTTTATTTGTCTACCAAAAGCATTGATTGGGCTTACCTCATCAGAATCTTAGTTTATTGATTTTTCTCTCCAGTTGATTACCTCTCCATACAATGATTAAGGCTTACATTAAGGTGGTGAACTGCTAACTTTCTTTGGGGGAAATTCATGAAATTCTTATCCAATTTCATTTAAGTGGTGGAGCTTTTTTTGAATGATGGAAACAGCTTTCAAGGGTGCTTGCTAAACATGGGGCAGATCCTCTTGTAACCAATCTCGCCTTCCTTTTCAAAACCCTGCAGATTTGTTTGGAGGAGCTGTGTCTCTGAAAGTCGTGCCGCTGAGTGCTCTCTGACTGCTTGACTTACCAGTGTGTTTTATGATCGTCCCACAGGGTCAGGCCAGTGGCGAGTTGATGGCGGACGGAGCCAAGGCCAGCTCACTCAGCAGGAGATCACCAGAGGGCCAGCAGGACACCACCCCTCTCCAGCCTTCCACCCCTGAGAGGTACAGCATTACCTCTCCCCTGGTTTCCCCAGCAAAGTGTCACAGCACGGGTTGAGCAGATGGTCTTCTTGGTGAATTACAGATAACCAAGAAGGAAAACTTCATAATGTCAGACAGCAGAGTTGCTTATTTCACCATAAGCCTTTTGCTTTAGCTAAGCTTAAACTGAGGCCTGTGTTGTAAACAAAACAGTGTGTTACTAGCAGTTAATAACTTTTACTGTTTACTGTTTGTTCGCTAAAGGTAATTCTGAAATCTTTCTACCACAGTTTCATCCAATTTGGTATTAAATGAAGGAAGAACATCTTGTGGTTTTAGGCTTAGTGCTGAAGGTGAAGTTTTCAAGATTACACATGGCTTAGTTGACAGTGGAGTGAGTCATGAAGCTCAGGACAGACATGGGTGGCCTTTCACACAGCGTATGATTCCCTTCTAAGCCTCCTCTGCATCGAGTCATGTCCAGGGCTGTTCATCCATCTTCTACCGAGAGTAAACTTTCTCTACCTTATATAGCTACAGAGGCCCTTGTTATGGGAGGGGATGCATGTCTCGAATTCCTGAAAATTTAATTTGCTTTGAGCAGAGGTTTGTTGGAGGAAGGGTTATTCACTGCCCTGGTGGTATCAGGCTTAGGACCAAATTGGACATTTCGGTCTCCATATTTCATGTAACCATGGCAGTAATGCAAACAACAGACTTTCGGGTTTAAACATAGGCTTGGGTTTTAAAGGGAGATGTAGTCTCAGTCATCAGATGTTCTCTGTTTGTGTGTGTGTGTGGTAGTCAAGGTCATGCTGAAAACCATACACACCCTCAGAACTGTACCCACCATTCCATGCCAGAGTGAGACCTGAGGTTCAAGACTAGGCCAAAACATTTAATGGAGTCTAGTACTAAAGTACTAAACCATAGGTCACAGTGAAGATAGTTTGTTAAAATTATGAATTAGATGTTAACGGGTGAGGAGTGTCCTTTTAGTTTTTATTTCAATAGCAAATACTGGTCACTCTGTGTAATGTAAAAGTGTGTGTGCGTGTGCACACACTCTAGCCCTGACTTCTATACTTCTGAAGAAGCCTTTTTAAGTCATCATTTGGTGTGTGTTTGTGTGTGTGGGGCACTCACTAGGTCTGGGTTTCTGAGGAAGATCCTAAAGAAGCGTGAAAAAGTCCATACACCTGAGGATGGAGACCTCACCATGGCCCAGGCTCTGGCTGAACGCTCTGTGGAAGGTATACATAACATTTTCATATTTGCCAAAAGATATCAGTATTGTTTGTGTCGTCTGCTCCCATGGGCAGGGGTGGAGAGGGGGCTCATATTTGGTCAGTTGTCTGACCCCCACTGTCCTCCATCCACAGCAGTCACCCACCCCCCTCACTCTTCCCGCTCGCACCACCACCACAGCGAGGCGCCAGGCGGTCGTAGCAGCCGCAACCCAACCATCAAGATCAGCCGCGCCACGCGGGTGTCTGAGCAGTGGAACGCCTCGCTGGACCGAGAGATCACCAACGCCAACGAGCTGCGGCATCTGGACGAGTTCCTTGGCAATCAGGTCTGGCCTCATTCCTGGTTCTGCTTATTGTCAAGCGTTACATCATGTCTAGTTTGAGTATCCAGTTCCTTCTCTATGGTTTTTCTCTCTCCAGTATCTTTTTGCTGATCAGTATTTCTCAGTTAGCTTTATGTATCAAATGCAATCAAATCTCTCTCCACAGATCTTAAGATCACCTATATAAAATATCACTTTTATATGAAACAAAGGCAAACAAATTTACTAAACAGGCTTATTATGGATCAAAGCAGTTTGTTGGTCTCCATTTTTCACATATATTATTTATAAGTTATCTTGGTATATCTTAAACCTTCAGATGGTCTAGTCTATTTCAGAGTTTAAATCCTGTTTGATCTGCATGTAGGAAATATGAAGCCATTAATCTCAGATGATTCATGTATGTTTTGAATTTGTTTTCTCCTGTAGGTGAATGACCTGCGCTCCAGAGGCAAGCAGCTGTCTGCCACAGAGGACATCTTCATCACGGCTATGCGAGAGTTCAGAGAGACAATCAAGAGCATGTACTCCTTGTCTGTACGTAGCTCATCACCGTCCACCACACACTACACATCCCTCTCCCCCTCTGCAGCATGCTCTCTCTTGGTTCTGTTACCTGTGTGCCTGGATTCCTTCACTTCTGTCATCTCCTGTCTGTCTTCACAGAAACCTCACGTGGGCTACAAAGCTCTGATGAACAACTACCACATGAAGGTGGTGGCTTTGGCAGGAGAGAAGCAGAAGGCTGAGGTGCAGCTGGTGGTCAACCTCTTCCAGTCGGTCCTGGATGGCTTCATACGAGGAGAGATTAAGAAGGAGGAAGCGGAGCCGGCCAAGGTATATACATACACACACACACACATACATGCTGTTCATCTGGAGTTGATTTAAAGTAATGAATATTAGTTGCCTTGGGAAGTCTGTTATGTGGTCTGATGGCTCATGGGTGCTCTCTGATGGTTATTTGGTAAACACATTGCACATGCTGAAGGTAGTGGAGTGTTGACATGCGAGTTCACCTGCTGACCTTCTTGCTTTTTCCAGCCTGCTAAAACCCAAAAAAAGAGACGGAAAAAAGACAAAAGTGTAAGTTGAACTTATTCACCCTCTTTCAAAATACATTTCTAATTGAATCCTTCACATTTCTTTTGGTAACCCATACAGTTGTGTAGAGACCTTAAAACAATGCTGCTGTTGTGTTTTTGTGTGTGACATTTGATTTTCCTTTTTGTTGGATTTCACTTGTCCTTGTAAGAATGCTTGATTATGCTGACTTTGCTGTGCTGTGTTTTAGATGGAGAGCCCATTGGACCACATGTTCACCACCTACCAGGTGAACATTGTGCAGTCTTGTGACCAGTGCACCTCCTATATCTGGGGCATGGAGAAAGCCTGCATGTGTAGCTGTGAGTCAAGACCTTATTCCATCTGCAGTATCTAAGGTGTCAGCGTATGTCCTATTGGTCCTGTGCCTTACCTGCTATCTCCCAAATCCTTTTGTGTTTCTAGTCTGCAAAATGGTGTGCCATAAGAAATGCCTAAACAAAATCACCACGGATTGCTCCTCCTTCTGTGCCAAGAAGGTTTGTATGGCTTCCATTCTCTCCTCTTCCCTCATGTCACACAAGCTCTACAGGATGGGATCTCGGCTGCTTCAGTGCGAATGTGTGTTTAGTGATCGTGTCTCGTACACCTCTCCTTCAGAACGACGAAGACCCGGGGTCGCGTAACTTTGGGGTCCGTGTGTGCCACCTGACCAATGACAGGATCCCTGTCCCTGTTGTCCTGGAGATCATGCTGGAGCATGTGGAGATGAATGGCCTGTACACAGAGGGCATCTACAGGAAGTCTGGATCTGCCAACCGCATGAAAGAACTCTACCAGAAACTGGAAACAGGCAAGTCTGCAGATAAAGTGCAGCTCAGGATTGCTTTGATTTGCACAAGATCAGACAGGTGTGCGTGTGTGCGCGCGTGCAGGCCAACATCCCTGCCTTAGGATAAGCCTTTTTTCTTGATGGTTTATATTAATTTTGATATCCTCAATAATGAAATCTTGATTAACTTCTTTAATAGTGAAATCTATCTATGTAACCAAGGGTGACATTCTCTTATTCTTTGTTCCTCCAGACACTAGCAGTGTGTGCCTTGAGGACTACTCCATCCACATTGTCACAGGCCTGATCAAGCAGTGGCTCAGAGAGCTCCCCGACCCCCTCATGACCTTCACATATTACAGTGATTTTCTTCGAGCTGTGGGTAGGTGCCTTCATGCCGAGTGTTTCAGCCATTGCTTTTGGATCTCATGCATACATTCTGTCACATGCTTGAAGTTGTCGCTGTAACATTCAGTCAAACGACTTGACTTCTCCCTGTCTGTATAGAACTCCCTGAGAAGCAGGAGCAGCTTCAAGCCATTTATAGAGTCTTGGAGCAGCTTCCATCACCCCACTTCATGACGCTGGAGAGACTCATCTTCCACCTTGTCAGGTGAGCTCATATCTCTGAAAGTCCCATCCCAACAGAGCTGCCAACAATGACCTTTTAACAGCATCTTTTGAAGTGTTCCTGAAAGCAGTTCCTGAAAGCAGCCAAGTCAAATATTGTGGATACATCAGCAGGCTTTGCTGAAGGACCGGAAAAGGTAGACGTGTTGCTGAGTGTGAGATGTGTTTCATGTGTGCCCTGCTGTGTGACTTGCAGAGTGTCCAAAGTGGAGATGCATAACCGCATGAACCCCAACTCTCTGGCCATCGTCTTCGCCCCGTGCATCCTGCGCTGTCCCGACAGCGCCGACCCGCTCATGAGCATGAAGGATGTCGCCAAGACAACCATGTAAGTGACAGTAACTCTCCTGCCCGAGGAAGTGATGGGCCGACATCTGTGTAGGTGAAAGGTTTAAAAAGAAAAGTGAGAACACTGGTGTGGGATGCTGCTGGATAGAGACTTCATATTGTGTGCATGCTTCACATAACAGTCAGCTTGTGCTTTTGTGTCATTTTGCCCTTTCCCCCAATGTTATGCAGTGTTCCTGTCAGTGAGCCTGTCACTTCAGAGTTACTGTAGCCCATCTAACCTTTAGAGTTGCATAACCAGCCGTACTTTGGTACACTTGATTGCTGTAAAGGGGATCATGTTTGGATGAGTGATAGTTGTTTGCCATGGGCTTTGTTGTGTATGTTGTGCATTCATAAAGCTTGTCCATCTTGTTAACATTTTCTATGAGTGCACATAATGTCTGGCTCTTAATGTCTTTGGCTCGGCTTGTTATGCCTTTTTACATGGCTGTGATTGTCCCTCTTCTGTCAGGTGCGTGGAGATGCTCATCCACGAGCAGATCAGGCGCTACAACGAGAAGATGGAGGAGATTGAGCAGCTGGAGTACGCCGAGACCCTGGCCGTCAACCAGCTCAAGCTGAAGAGAAACAACACGGTACGTGCCCACTGCCGAGCCCCTCGGCCTGACGCAGAATCCCCCAGCGCATCGTCGGCCACGTTGCATACCAGCTGTCAGCGTGTTGCCTGATGCCTACAGCAATGTCTGCTTCCAGTGTCCCCTGCTTGTGTGTCATCAGAAATGAGTGAAGTGCTGAGCTGGTGTGGAGCTCAGCAGACATGTTTGATGTTTGTCTTCAGTTGGCCTTCTTGTTTGCACCTTGTTTGTAACCGTTGTCCTGCTGTCTGGTTTTCTTGTTCCTTTCCCCTCTTTTGTTTTTTTTTTTTTGTTTGTTTGTTTTTTTTTTTTTCTTGTTTTGAATCTCTGTAGACGTGGCGGTTACCACTCAGGTACACCTCTCCAGTGGTGAGAGGCTCGGTACGTATGAGCATCGGCCGGCTGGTTCTGACGTGGTTCTGTTTGGTTTTTGGAGTGCTCATCTTTGCACGTGCATGACGTGCCCATCGTTTCATTCATCCAGTCATCCTTCCCTTCCTCCCTCCATCCTCCCATACTAACTCTCATATGGCGCCCAGCTGTGGAACGGGGCTGGCCCTGTTGAAAGCCAGATCCGGCCCGCGCTGGGGACGTCCTCTTTTCTGTGCCGTAGCTGAGTGCATGTAGCCCTGTTTGTTTCAGGACTGCTGTGAATTGAGAGTGCGTGTGGAGGGCAGGTGTGGGGTTGGTTTGTCATCCTTTGTGGGGGAAAACAGATCTCTGGCAAGGGGATTGGTGGGTGGAGGGGACGTGGGGTGGGGTCGGGGTTTAATTCAGTTTTGCCAATGGCATAAGTTTCAAAGCTGTGCTGTGCGGGCATCTCTTCTGTTCCATTGTGCTTCACATGGGGGCATGTTTATTTGTTCATTTTTTTTCTACTAGTGATCTCAGCAGCTGCTTCTCATAGGCCCTGTGTCCCCTGGGGCTCAAATGTGTTGCTCTAATAGCTTTTGGATTTCATCAATGGGCCCAAAACACAAATGTGATGCAGATTTGCCATGCAGCGCAAGGCTTTGAAATTCCTGCCATAGAGACTGGTGCCCTGTGTGTGTGCTCTGTGTGTGTGTGTTTGTGTGCTCTGTGTGTGTGTGTTTGTGTGCTCTGTGTATGTGTGTTTGTGTTGGTTGTGTTGTTTTCTTTTATGCCCTGTAGGGTGATTGGTGTCTTTTGAATCTATGCTCCATAGTCTTTTAACATCCAATTGACATGGTGACATATTGAATTACTTCCCTCATCCCCCACACCCCCTTACCCCCATTCCATCCCTTCCTACCTAATATCCTAACCTGAATCATTGTTTTGGAGGATCCCTGTAAAAAGACAAAGAGAGCATGTGGCCTGACAGAGGCTCCCATTTCCTCCTATACCACTAACCCAGAATGCACTGCGGTGTGTTGAACATCCAATCACAGCTCATCTTCACACTGCTTGGCCAACCTGTCTCTTATGTTTGGCCCTTCCTCCCCAGATGAGGGAGAAGCCGACTTCATCAGACCTGTGCGTGGTGCCCGAGAACGAACCCATCGACTCGGACACGGAGGCAGAGAGAAGCCTGGTGGAGAGGATCAAGTCCATCAAACAGGAGAAGTACTGAGCCTTGTCTTCCATATTCTTGCCTTAACTGTAAAAGGAGCCAAGGTAGACCAGACTAAACCAGCTTTGCTTGAATGTTCACTCACTCAAATGAACTTGGCACCATCCTTCTGATCTGTTGTGACACTGGTTTGTGCACTTATGACAAGGAGCTCCTTGGTTAATTCAAGTTGTTTATTTAATTCAGTGCACTTAAGAATCAATCACTTAAGAATCAATAGAGAATCAATAGCTCTGTTGTTTGAGGTCACTGAAAGTGCTGTCTCTAGGAAAAATAAGCAAAAAATCTGAAAACTGAAAGGGGCATAGCGAAATGAAACTGAAAGTAAGTTACTGTGCCCCATTCACTTAGTGTTAGTTGTTGGTTCACTATTTGGTCTATGTTGTATCAAATTTTCTTTCTTTTTCCTACTGACAGCACTTGGTGACCTCCAACAACAGGGCTATGGGTTGATTCACACCAGATTTTGCCTAATTACTCTTGATTGGTTGAATAGAAAGTACTAAATGGGATGTGAAGGTTGGCAACACAATCATGATGAAAATGTGTGACGAATGAGTCTTCAGCGTTTTTAATCTTTTTTGTGTTTTATTTTGTATTGTAAGAAAGTGAATTGTATGCACAGTACAGAAATGTTCATAGTTCTTAAGTCTGACTATGTGCTCTCCTCCTTGTGCTTGTTGTGCTCAGAGAGGAGCTGGCCTGCAGGCTGCCTGAGATGGAGCAGCCTGGCTCCGACCAGGAGAACCTGGACTCAGAGGCGTCGCTGAGCTCCGAGAGCCTGCTAGACGACCGTGTCACTACCCCCTCTCTCACCGCCAGCCCCCCAGCCACCACCAGCAACACCGAGACGGAAGGTCAGTATTAAAGGTACAGTCTTACTGCTCACCCTCTTCATCCGAACCCCCTTAACCCCTTGACCCCAATGTCCACCCCATTCTGGCTTATCTGCCGTGCGCTTCGGTGACCCAATGTGTGGCCCTCCCCCTCTTCCTGTCGTTTTTGTGGTGCAGGTCTGGAGAAGCTGGTGGTGGTGCATTTAAAGCGGGTGGCGGTGCCCTCTGCTCTGTAGCAGGTTGTTATCGTCTCCACCAAGTCTCTTGTCCATCTCTTTTTGTTTGCCAGTGCAAACTGCATGAGTTCTGTTTTACGCATGTTTGTGTCTTTTACACTCAGACATTCCTGATCTTCACAAACCAAGAAGAATTTGTTCTATCTCTTATAATTCATTATTTTTCATAATTTTTGATCCTGACAGTAGATGAGTAGCCTGATCCAACAATCCTATTATTGTAAGAATGCTGCTCATAGTAAAATCTTTGGCCAACACCACAGTGTTTGGACGATCTGTAATTTTATTTATTCGCACTACAATAATTCAACAGAATGTTTGACGTGTAGACACTAACCTTTCATGACCTCTAATTAGGTGAGCTAGTATGGCTGATATCAGTGTAACAACAATCAGTAAAATGTCAGGAATTTCTGTGGTTCAGATGAGATGAATACTAATGGATGACACACACTGGCATGATTTTATTATTTTTGCCTTTCAGTTCACGGTGAATGTACTGTCACATTTCCTGTTATTCTTTTATTAGTCACTTCTGTTTCAATAAAACAAAAAGCTTTTTCTTAACTTTTCTTCTTTCTCTAAGTGTTTCTCTTCCCGTGTGCTCCAGTGTGTCCCATGTCCTCACCCAGTCCACTGTCTTGCAGGCAGGACACCAGTAACGGCATGCAGGCCGCGTCCCTCTTTCCCCCCCAAGCCCACAGACCTGCCCCAGCGCCCCAAAGCCCCTGCGGCAGTGGCGTCCGCCGCCGAAAGCTCCTCCTGGCTGAGTGCCGTGCGCCAGCAGATCCAGCGCCGCCATCCCATCATCCCTGGCACCGTGCGCCTGCCCCCCGGCATCTCCCTCTCCGCCTCCTCCCAGCTCTCGCGCCACAGCCGATTCCTCACCGTGGTGCAGCGCCGCGAGCACCCTGGCCGCCGCAAGGACAGCATTCAGTCGCTCTACATCGCCCCCGGCAATGACGTGAGCACCACGCCGCCCTCCCCGTCATCGGCGTCCCTTCCCTCCCCCACCTCCACCAAGGTCAAGAGGCGATTCTCTGACCCGGACATCCCCTACATAGACGACTATTCTCCAACGGGCGAGGCTGAGCCAGGAGGCAGCTAAGAGGTTAGCGGACTGCAGACTGCACCCACCTGTTCTCTCCCAGGTGTCAAGCTCATGTAGAAAGCTCTAAGACTGGCTCTACCTGCTGCCATCTCAAACCTGCTATGGGGCCTTGGCTACCCATGCGACTACCAGCTACACTCACTCAATGAGAAGCAGAGGAATGCTATACCATCTTATGTATTTTTTATTTTTATGATTATTTTCTCACCAAGCACTTTTTAATGCTGTTAATATATTGTTTTTTGTTTTTTGTTTTTGTTTTGTTTTTAAGAAGACCATTAATGCTGTGCTTCAGGCACATAGACTGTTCTGGAGGCCTGATTTGTTTCTAGTAGTAGAGGTAGTATGATGATGTCAGGATATTGCACCTTTCCTTTCCCTGGTATGATCTTGTCATGGACATTTAAATCAGTTGTGCCTTCACCAGCAACTTTTAACAACAAATTTATACATTCTCTCCTCTCCAGCATTGATTAATAGTGGATGGATATTGTATGATTTAGATTTTATTTGCGGGATGGGGTGTACAAACTCTAGACCTGTCCAAAACAGGACCAAACACTTGCTATGCTGGTGGGTTGGGGCATAGGATACAGGGTTGGAATGGGTTGGGGATGTATTGACCTGTAGTTCCCTATTCTTGTCACCCCCTCTCCCATCTCCTTGGCGATGTTGGGATGTTCAACACACCACTTTCTGCTAACAAAGGGAAAATGGGAGCAGCACAAGCCACTTTCTCTGAGATGGTAAACAGAACAGCTTACCCCCACCTTCTCTTCTTTTTTTAATCAACTCTCTTCTAGATCCTTCATCATGTCGCTCTTGTTGTTAACATTTCTCCATTTCCATGGCTTCAGTAGACTGATGGGAGACTCTTGAGTGAAACAGGACTTTTGTATTGAACGTGGACTAAAAACCTTCTAGTTGAAAGCCATGGTGTTTTAAAATACTAATGTCATTAAAACTGCTGATGGACCGAGGCTGTGCTGTACTGAATGAATGCTGGTCTAGTCTTGAGTGGATGTGTGTTAATCGTGGATTATACAGAAAGTGTCAGTGTTGATCATTTGTTTTGTCATTAGTGATGCCTTTTCTTGTGTTTCAAGACTATGGAGGAATGATTAACTTGTTTATTTTCTTTCAATACAGTTTGTACTGGCTGCAGCTTTTGAATGTCCAGTGTTTATGTAGATATTTATTGTAGTCCTACATCTCCCAATTGCTCTGCAAAGGCATAAAGCTTATGCGCCCTTTGGACCTTAGTGTCAATACATAATACATTATGAGAACATTTGCACCACCTAGTGTCTTCTCTGTGAACTGCATGTTGGGGCCAACAGTGCTGTGGGTTTAGTAATCAATGAGCAGGATTGTTACTGAGCATCAATGAGGATGATTGTTGTGGTGTGCCATAAATGGTGATCATCAAAATGGATATTTTCCAAAGTTTTAAAGATTTCTCACCAGCTGCTAACCACCATTGATGCCAAAGGGTTGAAAAATCCAGTGTCTGTAATGAAGGACACTGCCCTCATCTGTTGTAGTATAGCTTTTCTTGACCACTATCTTTTTATCTGTTGTAGTATAGCTTTTCATAACATTGCATTGAGTGAGTAACAATATGTAAATTTAACACACCAAATGGGTATGTGTAGTTATCTGGTTTTTCCTCTGTGTGGACAACGTGCCATGATGCTGCAAGAAGGGGGTGGTCCTTAATGGCACACCAGGCAACATTTTTTGCTGGTTTTAGGTTAATTTAATGTAATTAATTAATTAACTTAATTTATTTTAATTAATTAGGTTAACCAGCTTCATAGTCACTTGGTTAAATGGCTCATTATGTGGTAAATGAAGGATCTCTTAGCCTCCTACCGCTTCTTCATACAGTTAACAACACTTGTCACACCCTGATGTTGAATGAAATTTAAACTGAATGACACCAAAATCAAATCAAAAATAATCATAGCTGGTTCCTATTCTTTGGTTTGCAAACAAATCCACTTGTATTGCACATGTATTGGTGAAACTTTATGATGGTGTTAGTTTAAAACACTGTAAGGGGAGCTTCATAGGTAAGCTTTAAAACTTTGTATTGTTTTTTCAGCTATAACAGATCACTATAATTGCAATATGTTGATAATTGACTGTGAAAATGGCTGAATTAGCCTTTATGGGTTTCATTGGCTTATGTCCATGAACTGGTCATTGTTACTTCCACATCACATACTGTACATTTTCACAGGTGACTGTATTTGATTCGATCAGACCAGATCAGAGCTCTTGTCTAAGAGTACTTTTAGTTTCTTACAGCCTGTTCATACCCTTATTGGTACTGGCTATACACATACAAAGTATGCTATGGACTTATAGGCTATATGCTGTTAGACCAATGCTATACTAAATGAACGTGTTGAGGTTTGTAATCCTGTTTTCCCCTCCTCCTAACTGTAACCTACTCACCCAGCTGGGGTAAGCAACACATTGATACATGCACCTGCATAATTGCTATAAATCATTTTGACAAGATTTTCACATCAATTTATTTTCCAATATTGTCACTGTGATGAGTGTCTGTCCGAGCAATATGTCATTGCTATGGCTGGCTATATGATACTATATTGTATTATGGTAAAGGAGGAATCTGTGTGAATCAATCCATAGTCCTGGTGTTCAAGGTCACTGAGTGCTGTCAGGAAAAAGAATGAAAAAAAAAAATTGAAACAACATAAACTAAATAACAAATCGTCAGTTAACACTAACCGAATGGGGCACAGTAACTTCCTTTCAGTTTCTTTTTCCTATGCCCCATTCAGTTACCAATAGCTGCCGGTTCGTTATTTGGTGTATGCTGTATCAAATGTTCTGGTTCTTGTTCCTACAGACAGCACTGAGTGACCTTGAACAACAGGACTATGGATTAGGCGAATTCAACATTACCTAACTTTATCAAACTTTATCAATGCATTCTGGAATTTTCCAGGCCAGGTGCATACATACCATAAGCTAACAGCTTGGAAAGTATGGTGCATGCATTCATTCTGTTTGCCTCAGTGATGAAACGTGACCAGTTCTATAACATATTATGAAATTATTTAGAATGATATGATTATGTATTTATAATTTTTAGATGAATTGTAAGGCGGAGTGAAATATGGATTATTCTGAGGTCATGACTTTTTGTTTCCATCCATCAGAGGCTTGCATGACAGGGTTTGTGTACCTGCTCCAGCAGTCAGTGTTATCTGTGCATTCTATTATGGACAGGGAGGGTGGAAGGGCCTGTCACAATGATCCACCACAGGAGTCTGGAAGCTGAATATCTACATATGTGCAAATGGGATGAGGAAGTGCCTGGTCATAAGTTTGAGGGCATGACTCTTTGTTTTGACTTTTTTTTTTTTGTCAGCCAGTGGATCTGCAGGTTGCATTACATTTTTATTAATATCCATTCCTGTGTGTGCTCATTGTATTACTTTGCTTTTGACAGAGTGGGCTGGTCTCAGATGGTCTCATGCCATGTAACTGATTTGGACATAACTGCATAACATACAGAGTAAGAGTACAAACAACAGGGGATAGGAACACAATTAAGAACAATGTATCTTTTTGTTAAAATGTTTTCCCTTTTCACCAGTAGTCACCAGAATAGTCTACATTAGGCATTAGAAGCTTCATAAAATGTAAAAAGCTACCATCACTGTTCCACTAAAGCATAACATCCCTTTTTCCACCACTAGAGTTGTATAGCCAAAAATCATTAATTTTTTCCCCCCTTGCACGATGCTATGAATTTGCTAAAATCCAGTGATGTATTAGTGCCAGGTATTCTCCCTGATCTAAAGGAAATCTGATTCTTCCTCTTCAGTGTGTGATGTGGTGAAACCTGCTCATACTATGCTAATAGAAGAGACATCATCAGACACGTTCTGGAGAGATGGGAGTATGACGCATCAATCTTTTTCATAGTTTCATTTTTGCCTTTGATACCATAAATCTACATGGGGTATAGTGGGCAGGCTAACAATTGGGTGAAAAATCATTGGGTTGTTGAAAAAAGGGCTTTGGTATTATAGCCTTTAGGACGGCACACAGCTTTGTCCCATCTGTAAAAGGGTAGAATGATAAACAACTAAAAGATTTAATTCACAAAAAGTTCTTATTGCAAGATCCAACATAATGCTTGATTCTTTTCTTGCCCGGAAGTGGTGAATTTGGACAGAACACAGAGAGAGGTACATTATATAATGTCATCTGAGATAATTTATTTTGGGGTAGGACAGGGTCTCTTAGAAAGAGAGAGAGAAGGCCCAAAGAGAAAGATGGCCAGCAACAACGATAGAGCAAAGAGTGAGAGGACAGATAGAGAAAGAAGAGAGTAGAGGACAATGGAGGAGATGTGTAATTTATTCACTTGGCCCATTGGCCCAAGCCAGTGACGCCCTAACTAGTCTGTAATTGGTCGGCTGGCCTATACCAGTGAAATTAGTAATTAACAAGTTAGTAACTAACAAATTAGTATACAGACCACAATGTAGTTATTTGCATATATAAATATGTACAGATACTTTGGATTGTCATAAAACTATGTTCAAACTGCTGCCCACATTATAACGATCAGTTCAAGACCAAACATGACAATATTACATTTAGCCAATATATTTACAGATAACACAACACTGTTAAAACTTTGTTTAGAGAGCGGTCCCCAAGAAGGCAGCCCATGGTCAGCTTTGGCCTCCTATGGAGGGCTAACCCAGGTCAGACGAAAATGTGGATTTCAGTAAATATTGCCATTCAGTTATATGAGGTGTATATATTTTACAGTACTTCTACTTCACATATATTGTTGCACCTTTTACAGTGATGTTGGATGATTTTCATTTTATTTTCACTGTTTGTTTCTGTGGGCGATTAAATCCTTTCCGGGCTGTTTTTATTTTTTCCTGTCATTGTCTACTATCTAGATTAATTCCCACTTTTGAAGGCTCCAAGTGTTTTTTGGCAGTCAAACAGAAGGTGAGCTGTTCTAGGAGCAAGCAGAACTGACCAAACTGACCTCTTCTCGCTGAGTGGTCTTTTTCCAGCAAAGACCACTCAGCAGAGACATGGCATTTCAGCAACATTATATTCTGCTTCAGTGTTTTCCACTGATGTTGCTAGATAATTACAAATATATATCTAGACCTACACTGAAAAATACAGTCATTGTTTCTTCATTTCATACAGTACAATTCTGGATAAAGTGTTTACACATGGAAAGTAAGTCTATATTATTTATCTGTATTTTGTCTTATCAATATCAACCTCTTTTATACTTTCAAATCCACCTTATGCTTATTCAAGCTGCCATTACTACAGAACCTACACATCCATATACAACTTTGGACACAGTGTCTTCCAAGGGACAGATCACTTCATCTCAATCTATAAGGTCATCCCCAAGGGAAGGTATTCATATCTTCTATATCTCCTCTCATGTGATCATGCATTTGCCATTATTATATGTGCCTACAGCTTTTTTTTCAGGTATTGCAAACCTGTTTCATTCTTCAACCAAAGTATTCACTAAACACAGAGAGATTTTGATTGCTTTGCATAATGAGCCTGTTTTGATAAATGAGGAAAGAGAACAATTCCATGTTGGGTTGGTTCTTTCCCCACTCTCAGATTTCAAGGAGGGAGGTTCCAAAAAAATGAAAACGAATGTGTTCCACTAAACTACAAGTAATCAAGCATTTGATTTGTTTTGTCTGTGATCACATTTGACAATGATAAGTTACAATGAAAAAATACTTTCAAAGATCCTTTTTGACTCAGCTGACATTGCCCTTTCCTGTTAAGGATGTGTGTTACTGATAGGGCACATCACAAAGTTCAAAGTGTGATTATACACCTTGTCCAACATCATTTTAACCTTACCACAGAATTTGGCATACAATATTATTAAAGGCTTCAGTCAGTGACTGTCAAGTTTTGTGGCATTGTAAACATTGTGGGATTGAATGATAGATACAGACTCGTCTTTTTGTTCTGTTTCAGTTGGGATTGTACACAGATTCACCACTTATGTCTTGGGTAGGTTTAGTGCACTTTTTTATTGGGCATATGGACTAAGCATAATGGGCCTATAGACCGACAAGTAAGAAAACTACCATCTCGTCTTTTCCTGAAGAAAATGCAGATGAATCAAAGGAAAGGCTGCAAAATCTTTAGGGAAGCTAATGCTAAAGCCAATGCTAAAACTGTTCTGGTACTTACTGTATGTTTTAATTTATGACCAAATAAATCAAAGAAAAAACTGCAAATAGCTGTGGTATTGCAATTACATTCTGTTGAATATTTGGCAGGTTCACCTACACAGACTTCAGGAAGACTTCAATGCTGTAGAAAGTCATACAGTGAAATCAGGTTCATTTTAATTTCAGTCAGCCTACAAACAGACCATTTTGAAATATGTAATGAAGGGCAAGTTAGTAAATATCACTATAGCACTGAGAAGGATCTACATTAATTAATTCGCATTCTCACATTTTTCATGTTTTGTTACAGTGGAGAATGTCCGCAGACTCACCAATATGTACCACTGGCGCACTGCTGTTTTTTGTTCTGGGAATAGGGGCCGATGTCTACAAGTATGGAAGGAAACCACTTTGTCTTGGAGGCTCCAAAAGAAAAGACAGAAAAGAAAGCACAAATGCATTAAAGGAACTACCTTAAAATCAGTCTGAGAAATCTATGCATAAAAGAAATTAATGCAGAAACACATTATCCTGGGCTAGGCTATCCATGCAAGAATTATTCTCTGCTACCTAAATTAATAAAAAAAGACTCATATTTGATCATTCCTGTTTGACTCTAACTTTTTAGTTGTGATTTATTGCCTGCATAGACCTACACAAGGGCAAATGCATATAAGTTCATATCCTAGACCAGTGATTGTCTGGTACGAGTACCCCTGGGGGTTCTTGAATAAATTTTAAGATGTATTCAAAATAAATCTGAGAATAGGCTATTTTTTCAGCTCTCACCAGCATAAAGATCAGGTACAGACAAAAAATATAACACTGAAACTATCTCTAATACAACCCACTTCAAGAGTCCATATTTTTATGCAGCAATACATAATTGTGCATAAATACTGTAATAACAAGCTGTCCGTGATGTAGGTGGGTACTCGGTAAGACATCATTTCTGAGGGGGCACACCACAGTTTATAGATCAGGAACCACTGTTCCTAGACACCTCTCAGGCAAAAAGACCTCCCCCTTCCAGTCCTACGTTCTTGCGTAAAATTCTTGCGACATCCGGCAGGTTCAAACATGGCGATGTCTAGGCTTCAAATAAATTTTATTAGGTTAATGTCGCGGTGCGAATCAATCGCTTCAGAAAAGCGAGGGGAAACAGAATGGAGACTCGACAAGGTAATCCTTAAGTAATAGTCTTCAGTCTTTTCCTCGGTGGATAAATTTGTTGTCATATTGTGGCGTTTTTACATGCAGTAGCCGAGCTAACCTCATCTAACGTTAGCGTTATAGCTAGCTACTCTATGCTAACTTCGCTTGACCAGCTTGAGCCACGTCGTCAGCATCAAAATCTGACAGCCGGGTGAAACTGGTGTTCCCGATGCTTGCTTGGTGGCGGCAAATGTATTATAACTCACTTCAAGCCGCAAAGTAGCTGTTAGGAATATACTATTGACACTGTGAACATAAGAAGTGTATTTTATAGGGGCATTGTTAGAGATGCCTTTAGCATTTATTCTTCTATCCCATCTGTGAGAGTATCAGAGCTGCTGAAATGATGTCATGGTGATTAATACAGTGTTCTTTCCATCTTTGAGGTTAGGCTGCAGTATGCTGCCCAATCGATGGGTTATATTGTTCAAAGATGAACTGATCTAACGTTACCGCTGATGTTAGCTAGAAAATGTTTACGTTTCCTTACCACCAAGGTTTTACTGTGACCGAGGAGCAAGTTATCCAGAAGTCACTAAAGACGTTGAATCATTTTTCATGTATTTAATAAATTGTGCTTTGGCAGATGATTGGTTTGGAAATGTTGAGCAGTAACGCTAGCGTTAGATCACGCTCCCAGGGCCCGTGCGGTATTGACTCCACATTAAATTGTATAAAACTTTTTTCTTTTTAATCACATAAGCGTTTTACAGTGTCTCAATGCCGTTAAGAGGCTTGCATGTCTGTAAACTGGGACAAGCAGTCATGTTTCCGATTTTCTTTCAGTATGTTGGTGCCCTGGAGGAAATGTTGGTGGCCCTGAGGAAAAGTCCGAGGTGCATATTTCGTCTTCTTACCTAAATATGTGAATATCATGTTAATGTGTAGGAGTATAAAATGTCCAAAATGTTAAGCAATTCTTATGCTTCTCAGCAAACCATCCCCAGAAGTTTTGACAGATTACACCCGTAAGGTTGACTTCCTGAAGGGTCTTTTGGAAGCTGAAAAAAAGGTTTGTTTATACACGTTTTATGGAACATGCATATCGTGACGGTTTGAGTAATTTAGACTTAAAAGTGCAGTCAGCCATGCTGGTGGAAATCGTGTTTGTTTATGTTTATGTTCATGACCTGGGACCGAACAAAACATGCCAGACATGTAACTCACCCTGTCCTTTCCCTCTGGAGAAACTCTGTGTTTGTTTTGAGGGGCAGACAGCCCCCATTTGTTTGTTTGCAGTTTTCAGAGCATTGTAAAAAGACTGGATTTACTGCTATGGTTACCCCGGAGGAGGAAAACTACTGGATCATGAGGAAATATTATTTTTACGTTATAGAAAGTGTTTACAAACTGCATAGCATCACTAACTGCACCTGCTCTTTTGAGAAGCATTGTTAGTTAAATAAGCTGTGTTAAAGGAGAAATCAGGTGTGAATCAATCCTTAGCCTTGTTGCTCAGTATCACTAAGTGCTGTTGGTAGAAAAAAGAATGAGAACATTTGAAAGAACATAGACCGAGTAGTGCTAGGCAACTAGCATCAAATTCTCTCATTCTTTTTCCTGCATACAGCACTCGGTGACCTCAAACAGCAGGGCTATGGATTGCATCACACCGGATTTCTCCTTTAATGATCAGTCTAGAAGATGTGTGTGACATTAAAATAGGAATGTTCAAAATGATTAAAGAATTGCATATGTCGTAACTGATCGTTCTCCTTTTTTTTTGTAGTCCTCCTCCGCTGAAAAGGCTTTGGCTAACCAGTTCCTGGCCCCAGGAAGGACACCAACTATTGCTAATGAGAGAATGCCTGCCAGTAAGACAGTTCACATGCAGTCTAAGGCCCGATGCACAGGAGAAATGCGCAGTGAACTTATGGGGCTGGTGAGCTACATATCCCATGAAGGCTCTTGTAGTAGAGCCTGCTATAATACTGATATGTGTATTTATGTATATTACGATGAAGTAACTCATTGTCATTGCTCTCATCAAACTTCTACCTCCTTTCCTATGAAAGCACCCTTTTATCTCAACATAGTATCTCAACAGTCTGGCTCAGAAACCATAGCCCATATTAAGTGGATTTTCATTTTTAGATTGTAATTCTAGAATATTGATATCTTTGCTTTCCTGATATGAACTTTGCATTCTGTTTCTTTTGTTTACCCACAGGGATCATCAGTTACTGGTAAACATCTTTCATTGCTTCCCTTCTCTGCTTTAATCCCAGTGCATTGGCTATTGAGCAAAATATTGATTTTAACAAAATCATTTCCGTTACAGATTCCGAGTCAGACTTGCGGCACAGAAGGTAAGCTTGTGGTATTTTCTGAGCTGCATTGTTTTAAGGACCAGCAATTAGTTGCATTGTAAAAGCAGTAAGTTAGTGCCTAGATTTAGTTCTTGGGGCCAGTCATTTCAGGTTTCATGCATCTCTCTGTGTACACATCAAATGTAGATATTTGCTGCAGATCTGCCCAAGGTTTTGTCCTATGCTAAGGTAATTAGTTGCCCCTGTTGCTCTTGGGTGCTCCTTGCTGTAAAGCACCATGAGACAATACTATGGTAAAAGGCGCTGTATAAATATAATTGAATTGAATTAACAATTGAATACTTTACAACATAGTTATTCCACAGACATTGCAAGTATGTACTTTTTGTCAAAAACCTATTACAGCTTCAAAATATACTCTTTAGGGAGTTACCATGTAATGTGTATTTATAACAACCCACACTGTGTGCACTGCCTTTTAACTGAATGACCTTGATCATTCCCTAGTGGCTTTTTCTTGGCCTTGAGATGGAGTAGCATGCTATAGAGTGTGACTGGGTTTTTCTGCTGTGCTGCACCAGTGGTAGGGATGTTTGCATGACTGATCTCTGAGGCAGCTGTTCTCTCCTTTTCTCCTCAGAGCTGTGCCTATGGATGAGAGGCAGTCTGCTGCTGAGCTGGATGCCATCCTCCAACACCATCACAACCTGCAGGAGAAGCTAGCTGAAGAAATGCTAAATCTTGCACGGAACCTGAAGAACAACACTTTAGCACAGCAGAACATCATTAAACAAGACAATCAGGTGGGTGCTTCTAAACACAAATGTATCTCTGTCTAGCTACAGAATGCAAAATCATTGAAGTCATTGAAGGGGTAGATCCAGGTGATGTAGGATATTATGATGTGTAGGGTGAGGTAGCCTGTATAACGTTAGAGATATGACTAAGATTACTGCTCGTTGACTGTGCTCATGGAAAATCCTAAAAAAAAGCCTATGTCTCCTTGGTGTGTGTGAAGAATATGTATGTGTGAAACAGATTATTCCCTCAGGTGTCAGAAACTCACAAACACAAGCTTGTGAGGCAGTGAGGCTATGAAAGTGGGTCAGAAGGTGGCAGTAGTGCTGCAGTTCTGAACTGACGCTCATTTTGGAGGTTACACAGACACAGGATGTTGCAGTTAACGAGGAAAATTGATTGTCCCTTACATGTAATTAAATATGTGTAAACACAGGTGAATTACATTTTAATTTCAGTGAATGTTATTATTGTTTTTAATTACAGTTATTCTAACAAGTGAAATACAACACCCATTGTACCGAATCGGACAAAATGAGCAGTCTGTTGATTTGATTACTATTCTTATCTTTTTCTAGTCAGAATGTTAAGTGTATGACAGTTAGATGTTACAACATGTACTTTACTAAGGTGTATTGTAAGCTCAGTCCTTTGTCCTAAGAACTGACTAAAGTTAGCGGTATACAGCAGTGAGTGTTGGCTCTGTGTCTCTTTCAGACTCTGAGCCAGTCAATGCGGCAGGCTGACGTCAACTTCGAGAAGCTGAAGACAGAGTCGGAGCGCCTGGAGCAGCATGCCAAGAAGTCGGTCAACTGGTTCCTGTGGCTTATGCTCATCCTTGTTTCCTTTACCTTCATCAGCATGATCCTCTTCATTCGAATCTTCCCCAAGCTCAGATGATGACCGTCTCCGTCCCGATGCCACTTAGCTAGAGATATATTTGGAAAAAAAAATATTTTCCCGTTTACACAAGAAGCATGTGTGAACGTGCACACATGCACAGCTAGGAGAAGAAAAAAAAACGTGAAGTCTGTTGTCCGTATTTATTGAAACTGTGGAGAAGCAAAGCTGAGGCTGTAGTGTGGATCAGAGAGGAGGAGATGAACATGATCGGTGTGAGCCTTAATCTACACCCAGGGACTGTTCACTAGATGTCTGCTGCTGGAATGCACAGCTCTGCGCACCAGCTGGACTGAGCTACACTCTCATCACAATGCCTAATCTCATTCCTCTTCATTACATGCATCTGTGGTGCAGACGTCTGAGCACAGTGCGTGGGACAACTCTGATCTGGTTTCCATATCTTTTTCTCTGTGCCTCCTCAGTTCTCTGTGTGAAAACTGACATCCATTACTTGTCCGGTTGGTATTTATGCATCATAGGGTGTGTTATTCCACTTTATTCCTATTTGTTAACAGCCTTATCATGCATGAATGATTGCTTGGGTTTGTCAGTATATCGGAGTACATTTTACATGTGGGATTTCTCCTGTCTTGGTATCCAAGACGTCTTTGATTTGCTATTGTGGGTTGTGCATTGAAGTCGATGTTTGAGTGCTACAAATGAGTCTTGTACATGGTGCCCCCTGGTGGATTAATAGCATTCCTGCATGTTCATTTGGAACCTCTGAATTGTTAAAAGATAGGTGGTAGTAAATGAAAGGAACTAAGAGCGCAGTTGATAGACAGATGTCACCCCCAACTGTAATGATGACTACTGTAGCTAGACCTGATGACTCCAGGCAGAGGGATAGAGAGACTTGATTCTCTATCTCCAAGTGCTTGTCCAATTTAAATGGTCTCAGACAAAACTGTTGCAACCAGTCTATTTTGGGAGCAGTCCAGCCTGTCCAGACTTGTTGCTAAAACAAAGTTTAGTTGGATGAGCTGCTCTAGTATGAGAGGCGTGAGTTGTGTTTCCTCCAGCCGTGCAGGGGGTGGGGTTATGGGAATAGACACACTCTGACTAAAACAAACCTACCTGAACCTTCCCTCTTGTTTCTTTGACATGGCAAGATCAAATGAATGCTCACCCACCTGCTAACTTTTTTGTCATTTAGGGAGTGTTTGGTGGATTGTCTGTCATGCTGAGATTTGTTTTGCAGATCTGGTTAATGGAAGAAGCCATCATGTCTTTCAAGACCTTTTACCTAGAAAAGACATTTCTTCCTTGCTTATCGCCACTGTAATTCACTTTCTTCCTGATCATAGCCAAGTACAGTTGTCTGAGGAATTTTGTTGAAGATCAGAACTTATGCTATCGATGTAGAAATAATTATATGAAGTGTTTTATTTTAATAAAATAACTTTGAATCGGTCATGAGTGTAATGTATCTTTTGTATGCATGTGTTTATGGGAGTTTGTGATTTTTCTGACAGATATTGTGATTTGATTTGTGAGCTTTCTCACAAGCTTTCTGACCAGGGAAACAGCAAAGACATGGGAGGCATTCTGAGTTCTTGGATTTTAGTGAGGCGAAGGAAGAGTTCATAATGTTATTAATGGACTAAAGGTGGAAAGGAAAAGAGGCTTTGTGAAGCTGTCATTACATTTCCTTTCCTGGCAAACAGTCTCTGAAAAGGGCTCTTTCTCATTGCTCTGTTCTATGTTCAAAATGTTTGCCTTGCTGCTAGTATGCCGAGGGGGTCAGAGCTTTAGTCTTGCACTGCGAAGAACTGCGACTCAAGAACAACAAAATGCCTCCAGATTCTACATTTGCAACTTAGAGAAAGCAATGAATGGACACCTGTTACAGAATAACAGAACTGTATAGGTTATGTCCAGAGGAGTTTTCCTCGGTAGTTGTTAACCTGTCTCATGTACTCTTGTCCAGTTTTCCTTGCAACACATCCAGTTTAGTATTAACAGTGAATTATAATTAAACCAGTTTTACAATTCTTTTATGTTATTTGTTATAACTTATAATTGTGGTTACTTGGCAAGAGTACATCATGTAACGTTTACATATCTTCCACAAAAATGCTTTGTGGTGATGTGAGTAAATGTTTCATAGCTGGTATATGGATTGCTTTAGAGTTTTTTTGAGAGAGAACTCTCAATATATAATACTTAGCTGACAAATCTGCAAGTAAAATATCTTTGAGTTTAATTGTCTGTAGAGAAATTTACATTCTCCGTTCATCATTGTGCTTCTGTGAACGTAGACCAATTCCACTCAGTTCTGCCTCCCACACAGCGCTTTTTCAATTCAATTCAGTTTTATTTATACAGCGCCTTTTACAATAGTATTGTCTCGTGGCGCTTCACAGAAGGAGCACCCAAGAGCAACAGGGGCAAGGAAAAACTCCCTTATGTTCAGTTAATCTAGGAAGAAACCTTGGGCAGATCCACGACTCAAGGGGCTAACCCAACTGCCAGGGGTCATGGAGAAAAATTACAATCAGTAGTAACCATGACAGACTAGTTGCCTATGGTTTTAGCTAAGGTTCATAATAGTTCATAATAGAGTATAATCCCACTTTTACAATACATGGTAGTCAGTCTATAGGTGGTTATCAGGAATTATGGCTGGACAATGTAGCAGCGGCCAGGGGGTCAATCACAAAGCCTCAGGAAGGGGAGTCGGGCCCAGCATCGGCGTCCAGGAAGGTCCTCTGTGATGGGGAGTCGGTCGTGACGTGCCTCCCGTAGTGTTGGTTGTAGTCCACTCAGGAGGGGAGGGCTAGAGGAGTCCGCCGGAATAAGGCAGGGATGACACTCAGCAAAGATAATTGTGGACAGAGGAAAATAGTGAATTAGGCCAGGCTCGCACATCAGAAGCAGAAAGCAGTAATTTGGGCATACCTATATGCGCATAAATATATATATATACACATACACACACACACACACATATATATATATATATATACATATATATATATACATACACATATACACACACACACATGTATAATTAGAGAGAGAGAGAGTTGTACGGCATGACACATGAAGGTTGTGTGGCGGCACTAGGCTATAGCAGCATGGTAACCCAGCACCACTGCAGGGATGGTCAGTGGCTGCCATGCCTCGCAAGTGGGGGCAACAGCAGAGGCAGTCCCTTCCAAAAGACCCATGAGAAGTGATAGACTTAAAGGTATTGACAGTGTCCGCTTGTCGAATGTGGGGGGGGAGACTATTCCACAGGAGGGGTGCACGGTAACAGAAGGCTCTTATCGTAGATTTTGATATTCTTGGGATTACAAGGAGACCAGCATTTTGGGATCTTAGGGTTCTAGGAGGGTGGTAAGGGACAAGTAAGTCTTTGATATATGTTGGTGCATCGGCATTGAGGGCTTTGTAGGTTAGGAGCAGTATTTTAAAATCAATTCGACTTTTAATAGGGAGCCAATGTGGGGAAGCAAGAATAGGAGAGATATGTTCATATTTTTTAATCCTGGTCAGTGTTCGGGCCGCAGCATTTTGTATTAGTTGTAGGTTTTTGCCACCACCAACCAGTGCAAAAGTCCAAACCTAGAGGAACTGAACAACTCTAAAGTGGGAAATCTTATTTACAGGAAAAGAAAATATGGAAATTCAAGTTAAAACAAGTTATTTTTCACCAAAACATTAGTAAACTAGTAAACATGAAACAAACACAATAAGAGGGTTAAGGGAGAGACTTCTGAAAATGTTGTGACACCAGCATAGCTTTGATAATTTGACATTGAGATGTTCTTGATCATTTGTCCATGTGGGAGCATAAAGGTTGAATAGTAAGGATCCAAGGATTGACCCCTGGGGGCCCCAAATATGAAGAATATTTGTGTCAAGATACAGAACCTGAACCTGAAACCTAATTGATATTTTATCAATGATCAACAATTTATCAATGTTTTTCCCTCTGAATAGTAAACTGGATATGGGTATTGCTGTTATTGACAAAATAGTGATAAAAAATGACAAAATAATGCATTCCAGGATAAGGTCATCATATCTGCTGTTCGTTGGTAAAGAAGATAAGGCACATTAACCATAGCAGCATAAAAAGGTCATAGCAGGAAAAGGGAAAAGAAATTTATTTCCAAATTTGCCTGATATTGTTTACAGGATTTCTCTGGGGAGTTGTTTTGTCTCTGAAACACAGAAACTGTGATTTTGATCTGTTGGCCTTGCTTGGCCTAAAGGTCAGTCCATTCACAGCCACTAGTACACTAGTACACTCAGAACATTCTTTGGTCAGCAAAAGAACTGTCATCAAAATTGCAATTTTGGCACTGCTATTGCCTCAGTGACAGGGTGAAGCCACCAACAGCACATGCCACAGGCAGGAATCTGCCAACTCCCCTGCTTTCTCATTTGCTCTAGCCTGTTGGTTACAATGACCTCTGTGAGAGAACGCGTCTGTTGGGTTTACAGCGCTACAGTCGTGTGCTGTGAATGCAAAATGTAACAACTGCTCTTCTCTGTAATGTATACATAATCATGTAAAACAGCCACATTCTCACACCAGGTCTGACAAATGTTTGTGCTGATTCCATGCTCATGTTCCCGTGCAGATGACTTTGACCTGACCTCGACTCCTCTCAACTGTGTGAAAGGGATTGAACGACCATCAGCACTACACTCCAATCATTGATAAAAGCTTATCCCCACCACTTTCACCTCAAGAAGGGAAAAAGCGACAGCCCTTGAGTAGATAAGGTATGGGGTCAAGTATCCCCCAGAGTTAGCCAGAGTTCGATGGAAGAGGGCGGTGTCCTAGACACGGCCAAAGTTTGGCTGTTGCCTCTGATAGAGGGCTAACAACAGTATCACATTTACACTGCTGGTGTTTATTTACCTCAGGTTTAAAGGCATAAAACATGCTAATGGCCAGGGTTCTGTTTTGGTGAACCTCTGAAGTCTATTAATTTGGAGATCACACTGAATACAAAAAGCATAGACACAGAAATAACAGCAATTAATTTAGTTTGCCCCGGCATAAACGTGTGATGAAAAGCATGTTTTGTAATAGCATTTTTTGTTGTTATTGTTGCCACAAGAGGGCACTTGAGGACCTATTTGGCAACTAGTAGTGGGTCACTTGGTCCACAGGTGGATATGTGCCATGTATGTGGATATGTATGATTTGCATAGATATGTTATGGATTAGAGATGTGTTGTTGGCTGCCAGGCATGTTTTAAAATAACCATTTGCTTCACAAAGTAAATAATCACGGCTTTGTATCAGGCAAGATGTTCTCTGGGATGCTTAGAGATCCCCTCATTGGCTTAATAACACTGGTCATCACACCACTCACAGATTAATGTTTCAGTATTTGGCCACAGCCTTTCCTTGGTAACTTTGAGTCACAACTACTAGCTAAATGGAAATGTGGATTTGCAGCCCAACAAACCTAATAGGTGCAGTAGAGTATAGGCCTACTAATCAGGTCTTATGAAAGCTATATGCACTGTAGACAGTTTTTCTTCCACTGGCTTAACTCTGGGATATTTTTTATTATGTTGACATACTGTATCTACTGTAATGTCCCGTGGCAGATTCAATATCAATGCACCATGATTAATGCATGCATTCTCAAATTTGACAGTATTCAGTCATAATTGTAAGTCTACTATGCAGTCCAGTTATGATGCAGTTATTGATGTCTAGTTCACAAATGATATTCCTGTATGCTCAAATTATGGCCTCATATTTGAGCCTTACATTTGAGACATGAATTTCTTGGTTGCTCTGCCAGAATTCATTGATACTAATAGATACTAATAGTGATTAGTTGATATTAATGAATTACTTAAATTAAAGAATTCTCTAATTTTCCCAGTGTCTCTATGCTATTCTTATAGCATCCTTTTTAAAGACAATAGTATGAATACAATTAATTGTCATGTCTGGAAGTAACATTCTTAACATTGTGTGTCTGGCTCTCAGGGAAGGCGGTCGCATTCTTCGTCTCTCCCTTCCCTCCCCTTATCTTGCCTCCTTTGCTTCTTTGTCTCAACTGAATCTGTCTTGAGAGACTCTCTTCACCCTGCTCTTCAAACTGAAAACTATGGATTTGATCAACTGCCAATCTCCAGGAGAAGCTTGGGTTCGGGGGAACCTGATTGCCCTGCTGGAGCGTTTGCAGCTGGCTACACGATGGACGGTTGGGAGAGGTGGAGGGTCGTGTGTCTGGCAGCTCTTTCTGTGGAGGACATTGAAGACATCTACCTATTTGGAACCATGATTACAGGCTTCTTGCTGATTGGATTGGGCATTGGCCTGGGTTATCGAGAAATGAAAAGACGGCAACAGCTGTCAAAAGCCCCACTCGGCTGCCCATCATGGTTGAGGCAGTGGGCAGAGCTGCGGGAACTGTGGGCACTCAGACTGTGGCCTTAGAGCGCCAAATGGATCACATCTTGGAGAAACTCAAGGCGATGGATAACATCATGGAGATACTCGCTGCCTCACAAAAGGATTTGGCTAAAATTGGAGCCCAGTTTGGACATAGAGAGGTTTGAAAATGGTAAGCCTCTCGCCCTAAAACCGTAACATTCCAAATCTGCTTTCAGCCTCCCTAATCAGCGAAGGCCTTGGGCAAGGCCATCGCTGGAAAAACGACTACCCTGGAGAACAAGGTGGGGAGATGCTCTCGCTTCCCTACCCCCATCTACAAGACACCGGTGGATTGTTGTCTCTGTCTGGGTTCTGATCAAGGCTGTCTCCATGGCTACTGGCTGTGTTATTGCTGTGTCACCCTGTGGACTGAGGCTCACAGATTGGAGGCCATAAGAAGCGACTCTCTGGCCGTTACACACACAAACTTATACACTTCTACTGACACACAATCACCACCCCACCCACCACCCAATGCCTTCGCCACTTCATACCCTCTTATCTCTTACCCCCCCACCCTTTCTCGTTGCAGGTCAAGTATTCTATATGTGCTTGTGTGCTGAGGTGTTTTTTTTTGCACCCCTACACTGTGCTCCCCATTGGAGCATAGTCTAGGGATGCCTTTTTTTCCTCCTCCTCTCTCTCTCCCCTCATGTTATGCTGTATTGTGCCTTTCATGAGTGCTGGAGCACAACAACAAGTCAGCAGCCTAGCAGGTGAACACACTGGGCACTGTGCCTGTCATGTGTAATATGCCTGCTGGTTTTATGTCTAACCATGAGCGTTTGCCATCAAATGCCTATACTCTATACTAACAAGCATGTCTGGAAAAAATGCCTCCCACTTCTCCTTCCCGGTTAGCAGGATTTATAATTTTTATTAAACATGTAATCTACATAGTCCCTCATGGTTCAAGTGTATGATCAGAAAAAAGGACCTATTGTTCCACTGACAATTCTCTCTCTCTCTCTCTCTCTCGAGGGCAAAGCCTGCTGCATCACTAGAACATGAGGTGCTTAAGGGTACGTTCCCAACCTCAGGAGCAGTTTAAGGAGGATAATCCAACAACGTTTTGTCTGGAAGTGTATTTTAGTTGATGGGCCTTCTTGGTGACAGACCCTGAGCCCTGAGGCACAATTAATTGTGACACTAAAGAGGGGACTTGGCATCCTGTTCCTCAACAACAGTGAGTCCATTGGAACCCCCGTTCAAACAAGCAAATCAAGACAAAGAGTAAAAAGATGAAGATGCCTTTTTTCAGCAAGAAAGACTATTTTAATGTGTAACTTTGATTAATTCAGATAGGACTGACATCGCAAATCCTCTCAATTACAGAACCTCCGTACTGATTGCTTAATTGTTTTGTGTAGATCACTTTCAGCCAGTACAGAAGTGGGATAAATTGTGATTTAAGATTCAAGATAGGCCCATACTGTTCCAATTATGCATAAACTGGAGCTCAGCAGTAGATCTATTTGAAATCTGATAAATTCATTTTTAGCACAAATGTACTAGTGGCTCTTTTTTTATATTTTTTTTTCATTTGTTTTTGGGTTCATTGTTCTCTACTATCATTAAATGTGTAAATACATGTCTAAATAGTCCAGAAGTTATATAATAAGTAGGCTTTTGACAGTGGAGTAGTAAAATCAGCATGAAAGCAGTTATGTAGCCTACAATTCAGAATATAGTTCGAATTCAGATTATATGTTATATAGGCGCGTATATGAATCTTGAACTTGACATATCACACCTTGTTCTGTAAAATACAATTTGTTATTTGGCATTTACTTGTTGTAGCCTAAATATCTGTTTTATTTGCTGTTGTTATTCTCTTGGGCAACTGTCCTTCTCTGTTCAATTGAAAACTGGCTTGTGATTGAATGAAAAACAAAAAACAAAATAAAAGCTTTTGTAGTGGTTCAGCTAGAAATATATGATTTGTAAAATGTATAATCCCATATCTTGACCTGATAAAACCTAACAATGAACATTTTGCCAAATCGAACACAGGGTAATACGAACACGAGAAGCGACTCATGGTTTTTGTATCCAAACCACTCCAACCCGTGTTTTAAACGATCTCCTAAAATAGTCCGTTCCATATTTTCCAGCATCCCACATATCTAGTCCAGCTGACTGGCAGTAGGCTACTTGTTTACTGAGGGGAGAGACAGAGACGAGAGGGGGAACGTGAGAGAAAGAGAGGAACCACTGACGGCTCGAGTGAAGTTTTTCCTCTTCTTTTCGGCTATCCTCGCGGCTATAAATCTGTTTACGTGGCCATCCCGAATCCTGCAGACAAGACATTTACGTGTGTTTAACCAGACGCCTCGTTTGTTTGAGATTAGCTGGAGCCATTTGCTGATCTCTTGGAATCAGGGGCTCCAGCGTGGAGTTCCAACACTTGAAAGCATTGTGCTGGAAGCTGCCGCTCCTCCGTGGAGGCTACACTTTTTCGTGGGGTGCAGTTTGTCTAGCCAAGGCCAAATGACGTTCTGATATTTGTATTTGTGTCTATTACGCCGGAACAGACGGCTATCTGCGGATTTATATGAACGTCGATTCATACTGAAAGGAAACTCACGTCGCGGTTTTCCTGTAACGTTACGCGTGCTCTAAAGGGAATCTTGGAATGTATTCATTTTCCCAGTCGCACTTCTTCAAGGGCGAACTTCTGATGATAGAACGAAGAGGGAGAAGACTTGGCTGTGCATGAAACACAGCGACCTGTGGATTAAAGCCAGCTCGGCAAACCTCTCTGAGTCTTGGGTCAATATCTAGGTCCATCAGGACAGCGTTGTTGTGGAACCTAGACATAACACTATGTTGATGATCAATTAGGTCGTCACATTGCCATCATTTGACGTGAAGACTATAGGCTAATTTAAAGCTTTTAAATATTATATGAACTGGAATATTCTAACTGTTACCTCATCATCTATGTTATGAGCAGCTCCCGAATAGTAACGTTACCCCTTTGGGTACCTCCTTACTAGTGGTGTGAGATTTCTTTTCAAAACGAGAGACTTATGAAACTTAAGCTGATGTGGAATATGCCCAATGATTACTTACAATGAAGTTTTTTTTTTCTATATTTTTGGTCAGAACCCAAGATCACGTCATTTAATTTTCAGTTAATTTTGGGGGCGCTGAACAAAGTTCGCCAACTTGACGTTTTGGTTTTGCATTTAACCACGTTGGACCACTGGTCCTTCGGGGGACTTTGCAAAGTTTTTTAAAAGCTTTTTTCCCTCTTTGATATTTTTTCATTCTTTCTCATTGTTAAGTCAAGGGATATATGGTCGTTTTATTAGGCTCACTGGTAGCCTACCCTCCACGGATTTAGAGATCAGAAAATAACAACTTATAACAACAAAGTCACGATGCGTCTGGAAATGTCAGCGGTCATTTTAGTAACTTTTGTCTACGTCTTGAGCCATTGTGGGTCAATACATGGAGAGAGTAAGTATGACTTAACTTTAAGTGGGTTGTATCCCAACGTTACCCTTGAGTGTATTGCTAAAGGCTTTTCCAAATCATATGCACAGGTTATACATGCAGCCTGTAACAGGCTAAGTTAAGTTTTCTCTGATAGTATGTTTACAAAATATTTGAAGGCTATATATTTCTTTGCTTATTTATAGTAACGAAAATATCATTGAAATTATCGAGCTGTGTTTTGGTCTATTTTTTTCTAGGTCTTGTCCTATTTAGTTCTTCTCACGACATACGAAAAGCATGCATTTAATAAAGGAAATGATTAATTGATTGCTTGCTCCTTACCCCTCGACTTTTCAGTTATGTTTTCATGTGAAGTGGCAGATAAGTCCCCCGCCCCCCTCTTAAAAACATTACCGAGGCCTGGTATGGGTATGTGAGCCTGCAGCCAGATTAGCTCTCGTCACCGGACCCGGGTGGTCTGTGGCTGCGAATCTAAACTGGAAGTCGCAGGATTTGCTCGCACGCCTAGGCCTCTTTCTGCGGCGACTTTTGCAACGCTCCTCACGTTGTATTGGAAACGTAAACAAATTTAGCCCACGTTAAGAAGATTTCGAGATCCCATAAGTGGTGGATTAGCCTACATACTACCAATGCTGTACTGGTGCCTTGTCTTCTCTTGTGGTCGGCCATAAACCTAATCTGAAACCACAGCGTGGCGTTCAGAGAAATTATTTGACTTTGCACGCTGATTGTATTCCAAGTCATGACCATGCGTGGCAGACGATATGATGGGGCAGTAATGGCGTAATTTAAAACCGGTATAGTAGGTTTATATTGCGAGTTCTTACAGTAAATGACAATATGAAACGTACTATGTTGCAAAATTAAACGTTAAGAAACGTTGTAGAGACATCACACCCATAGCCTATTGTCTTACCCAATCATTACAAATGCAGTGCCCTGAGACTCATCAGTGTAGTTCTTACCTCCTCTTTATTATAGTTGCTTTCGACGCTATAATGAGCCCTTTTTTTTAAACCATGCTTGTGGTTATGCTTAGTTGTAGAATTAACAACAATGGAGTGGGCTGTTTACATTTGTTTACATTTACTCTGGATTCTGATAATTAATTCCAGATGTGGCAAGACACTGAACATGACGTTTAATTACTTTTAATTTTAAATGAATTAAATTGAATATGATGTGCTACAAATGTTTTTACAAACATCTTAATGTCCAAGTTTCATTAAGTTTTGCTTGCTTTAATAATAGACATCGTACATTAGTTTCCTGAAGGTAGAATACAAATAAATAATTGCAGGATTGCTGATTGAAAATTTTCAATATTCCCTGGCACTCTGTCAATGTAAAGTTCAGGCAACACAGTTCACAGCATTCTTACTGGGTATGTTTTGGAAGAATCCACCAGTAGGTTGTTGATTAAGCAAAGCCCTTCAATAAAGGCACATGGAGACTGTAAGGTGTGCCATTTTTGAGAAACCAGAACGCTAGTGTGGGAAGAGGAAGTTTTTCATCTAATTATCGCACAGTCTTTAGCTAACACACTTCCTTGATTGCTGATGAATATTTGACATGTTTGTTATTGAGTTGTAGAATGTAGTGCAGGCTAGTGTTTTGGCCAGGAATTATTTCCAGTGAGTCACAGTGATACAGTAGGCTATAGGGTCTGTATTTTAACATGATTCATCATTCTTTCATAATAACAGAGAGCACAGAGATTGGTAAAGGTTCACCCAGATTCACTGTATAAACCTAAGCTTGTGAATTTCACTAACACAAATTGAGATCACATTTGTGAGTATTTTTATATTCTATAATAGAACCAGTTTCTCCCCTTTCTATAGGCTTTTAAAGTTTGTTTTCTTACATTACAATAGGATGCACTGTTAGTACCTGTGCAGTTTTCTCCCGTGCCTGTGCCAAAACTTGAACCTGCTTCTTCAACTGCCATTGAGCTGAATGTAAGGGGGCCATGCCACTTACTGCCACATACTTGGCAAATGGCACACAAGTTGCTCTTGTATTAAACATGTTTATGTACTTTTGGGAGAAGTTTACCTTTAGTCACATGCCTTACTTGGCATTCCAAACCGACAAGAGATACGACCCTGCAGATTTTCTTTTTTTGTATCTCGCAGTTACGTTTGCTTTAACATAGCTAGAGTCAGATATGGGTCCCCTTGTATGACATTTACTTGAGTCATAGCCTGTTTGGAGCCACAACGACATGTTTAAAGTCTTTCTCAGCAGATGTGCTACAACCACCACCGGCTGCTTAACGAGACACTTACAAACATGTTTGAGGACCTGTGTGAAAGCATTCATGCTCATGAAAATAAAGTGGAGCCAGATTTGGTGAAATCATTTTTTGGTTCTGTGCGGTAATCTTTTTTTTCCCACCTGATGTAATAAACCAGGTAAAAAGCAAAAGAATCACTATTAGTGAACATTGTCAGTACCAAGTGCCAATTCCATTGAAGGATGTAATGGGGATTGCACATTGTCCCAGAATATTAGGAAATATTTTGGAATGGGGCCACTTGCTTATGTTTGTGAGCGGCTCTGTTTGGGATCCTCAGGCACTTAGCAGATCACAGTGGCATTCTTCCCATCAGGCTTTGCGTGTGGAATGTGTTTGAAGTGGCCCACCCTGTAGGTGCTCTTGTGGGGGTCAGTTTGAGGGGGTAAGGTCTCAGTAGCATACTATCTACTGCATGGCTCTTGTGCACCCCCCTCCTCCCATTTCTCAGGTCATGCATCTCCTCATTTGCTATTTGGCATGTGAACACCAAGTTCACAGAGTCTCTGAGGTGGCCTTTCACTCTGCACTGCATTTGGTTTGGTTTTGTTTAGCTTTTTTCCACCTATGCCACTTTGTAGAGTGAGGTGAATTTGAGATGGCTATGTGAACACTTATAGAATAAGCAAACTCTAGCTCGGAAGCACTTTAAGTTGTGTTGATGTGCAGTAAATGGCTGTGCCTCAAGCAAGGAGTTGAATGATTCACATGCGAGTAGCTCCCAAATGTGATGTGTGTAAAACTGCAGCACTGGCTGTCTGACAGATAGTCACAGCATGTGTCAGCCAACCATTTTTGTTTAATCTGGCTCCAAGTTAAGAAGTGTTGTGGAAAAACTGTTGAATGCATTGAGGTCATTTTCCTAGGACAGCTGTTGCTTGTGAACAGTTGAACCATGTGCTGAGATGCCCAGAGTATGCTAGTATCTACTGGCTTCTTAAGAATGACTGGAGATGCCTGACCATGTTTGGTCCCAGCCCACTGGGTGCCAAAGGAAGTTTGGTAGCTTTCGGTGATAGTGCGATGCAGACCCTCAAAGATATCTCCATGATAATCCATGTTAGTCACAGCCCTTTCATTTCACTTTAGAAACCTGCTAATGCCATGTTTTAGTGTTAAGCATTCTATGGCATTATTTCTGGCATAAATCAAACTGTTTGTAAATCATATCTTAACATTCTTGTCTTGCAATTCGACCACCTCTGAATCATGTTTTTCACATTTCACAATCTTGTTTGTTTACAAGGGCCTATCGTCCTTGTAGCACTTTAACCTTGCAGAGTCAATAATACAAGACCTAACCTTTGCTTAACAGAACGTAATCATGTGAAAGGTGGCAATCCCGTGTTGTGTCTCTAGGCAGCCTTGTGTCTGGATGCTTAAAAAAAATCAGTATTTCTATGATTCACACTTCTTTGCACAGGTGTGTCTTTGTTCATTCTGACACCAGCTTAGATCCTCAAACTAGGCCCATGTCTCCCTCTTATGAGATCATGTGCAAAGTGCTATTGCTGGGCACTTGCACCACAGCCTAACTATTTGATTTGATGGGCTCATTGTTGTTTGCATCTGTCCTATTTTAGCGGTTGGTGACCTCATGCAAAAAATTCCACCTTAAGCCATGTTGGTAATGCTGGGATCAGTTGGGGCTGTGTTGGAAGCTCTTGTGGCTAACGTAACTGTGGTAATAATGGTGAGGGGTTTGTGTGTGTGTGTGTGTGTGTGTCTGTGTCTGTGTGTGCGTGCGTATGCGCGTGTGTGTGACTATGGAGACTCACTGGTCCAAGCTTTGGTGGCTGATGGGTTAAATGTATTTTAAGGACTGTCATATGACTGAAAACCAGACCTTTGACTCATAGCCCACTTAGAGTTGTTAATCACCACTTGCTGGTTGAGCTGTGCACAGCAGAGGTACAGCAGGATTGATGGCCACAGTAAAATTTTGGGAAACCTGAACACTGGAATGGATGAATGATTGAACAAGCAAGCAAACAAACAATTTGAACAGAGCAGTCATAAATATGCATGTAATTTAGTTTAGTATGTCCAAGGGCCAAATGAAGTCGTGTGAGACAGAGTAAACAGTTCTGTGTGGGTTTGGTAGTCAACAGGGGACATGAAGGCCCTCCCAGCAGGCTGGTGCTCTGAGTGGTGGTGCTGATTGCGGCCAAAATGAATATGGTTTCATTAGCTCATTGGACAGCAAGCCTTTTGCGCTGTCGGAGGTTCAGGTTTAGAAGCCGTGTCCAGACCTATAAGAGCCTTCATAAAATCTGTGCAAAGCTCAGCCTTATTCTGGCCGTAAACCTTTCAGCAATGTTAAAGGGTTGGGTGTAATTTGTTTTATCTTGTGGTAAGGAGTGAAGATGAAGTTTATTTCTCTCAGCCATTTATCAGTCGTTATGCTGCAGGGCGAGTGCAGAGCTCTGGCCTGTTCCCAAGTGAAGATGTGCATGTTGTACACTATGATGCTCTGGAAGAAGCATTGATCGTGAACTATGTGATCTTTCTCCTACACAAGGAACAAAAATACTATATAAGCCTAAGGAAATTGCTTTAATTGAAATTGCCTATAGATCACACAATTGGTCCTAGCATTGCCAATTTTTCATTTTTAAGCACCTCTTCAGGGTCTTTGGACTACAGACTATTTCCCCAACAACTGTGTTGTGCTCTCTTTGGAGCTTCAGTTGAGGCCCATGCTTACTTCAGTTAAGATGTTCCTCTTGTTTTATCCTCTTGGAGACATCAGGTTGATCAGTTGTCCCTGAGGCACAGTTGCGCTCCCGTTCAACGATGACTGGCTTGGATTTTGGCTGTGAGGATTGTCTGGTCTGTGTGTGTATTTTTAACTCCTAGCAGAGGGGAGCTAAACACAAAGGCAACCCCACCCTGGACTCCCGCTCACCTCCTGTGTCATACGCACCCATCTCCCTCCTCCACCCTAGCATCCTCCCTCCCCATCCGCCATCCTCTGCTGCGCTGCCTGGCCACCAAACATCATGGCCACCGGCCCTGGCGCTGGTGCTGCACGTAGCTGTGTGAGGTCAGGGAGTTCAGCGATGTCTTTTTTTTTTTTTTTTTTTTTTTTTGCCATGTGTTTTTTGTTTGCCGAACTGCAGATGTTTGCACGAACGCATAAAAAAACCCGCTTCCCTTTGCGATGGCACACAGTGTCTACTCTCGGTGGCCAATCCCTTGATATGCCAGACTGCCCCCCCCAGCCCCCGTTTGCTCATAGGCTCCACTCTGAAGGTGCGAACAGCAGCCATTCAGCACCCATTTTGCATCCCTCTCAGCTCAAGTTGTGATCCTCAGTCGGTGGATCTGCAAATTAGAGGCCAACAGTTGGATCACTTCACTCAGGCATGGTTGCTAATAAAGCTGCCAGCAGTACTTTGACTCTCTGAAAGAATACCAAGAGTTTTTGAGCAGAGTGCCGCTTGTATTTTTAAAAAAAACCTACAATGAAATGAGTGGCTGGATAGGGTTTAGTGTTGGCCTGAAGAACCTTTAGACTTGCTCCACACTCAAAGGAACATGCTTATTTGCGTGAAGATGTGAGGAATCTGCGGCTTTAAAAGACTTTCTGGAAAGTGTTAGACCTTATTGTAATTCAGAAAATATCAACTGCAATGGCAAATTGTTATGAAGGATTATGCCTACATTTAGTCATGAGTTTGGCATCTGTCTCCTTCAATCCGTTTTCAACTTTAATTAACTGTGGCAGGATTCATTAAAATGTAAAATAAATAAATTCATTAAAAATTATTATTAGTACACATTTTTAAAAAGTAAATCCTGATGCAATCCCAGAGCCACTCTTTAGAGGGTCTTTAGAGCACTTCTGTGTCCTCTCTGGGCTGCAGACAATGTGGCTTCAGCTCCTTCCTGTGCTTGTGGTGCTCACCGGCTCCCACCAGCGGCAGTAGCGGCCCGGGCGGCCGTCTCCCTGGGCACAGGGGAGAGTGTTCAGTGGCAGGCTTCAGGAAAACGAGCCCAAACACCACCAGTGTGCCAGCTAGCCGGCCAGCCCAAGCCATTGGTCCCTGTTGGGCTTGGCGTCTGACCAGCAGGGGTGATTTATCCACGGTTTACAGCGCTGTCGCACCAAACACTAAAGCTGTTGTTAACAGAGGAAAGTCCACTTTTGCATAGCCATTTATTTATTTATTTATTTGTCCAGAGGCATTCGCTCCATACACCGTGCGCTGAATCTCCATGTTCTTGTATAAAGCTTGACAGCTTGGTGAGGCGTACGGTTACCTCCTGCTCTGGGACTGACAGGCCACTAGTGCTTGGACTGCTACCGCCTCTGAAGAGGAGAGGGAGGGCCGGCTACCGTGCAGCACACATAGAGCTTCAAGATTTGGCTTTCATTTGGATCTGTCTGGCAGAGTTAGAGTGGGCTGGAGTGGATCTTGAGTGCAGAAAGAGGAGAGAAAGTTAGCGCACTCCCTTACTGGAGATGGGGATTTATGTAGGGCCTGTGGAAATATTTCGTGATTCAGCGTGCAAACATGGCATAATTAGAAATGGAAAACACAACATGCGTCTTGGCAACAGGGTTTGCAATGGAAGAGTAAATATTGAAAATATCGCTGAACTAAGCTGGCCCTTAAATTCAAACCCTATTGCTGTCCATGTCTGTGGACATTACCTGCATCCCCTGGCTGATGGGATTTGTGCAGCCTGATCAGTTGTTTTTATCACACTGAAATGTCAGTGAAATAATGGCTCCCTTTGCTCTCTTGGCAGCCTTAGGAGGAAGGGGGGAAATTTGGCCCCATTTATCACACGGAAAACCTCTTGTGAAATCTGAACGTCGGTTGCTTGTCTACACAGATTGCACTCTCACACGCCGATAAGCCATAGTCGGCCCTTTCACTTGTCAGTCTAAATGGCATGGCCTCACTGAGGTCCTGATAGAGACTAAGAGGGACACAGAGAGAGGAAAGGTGCAGAATGGCAGCGGCAACTGGCTGGACATGGGATGGATACTCGGCCATTAAGTCTTTGCAGGGAGGATGAGCAGTTTGTCCTCTCCTCCTCCTCTCCTCTCCTCCTCTTGAGTTGTTTTTGCATTGCCACTTATACTCCAACTCATGGTATAGGTATTTACCAAGTTAGTGTCGGGAGGGCATGCACAAATAGAGCATTCACCATTGACAGTATGTTCTGTACATCTCAAAGACCTACTTGAATGAAACAAAAGCAGTTCTGTGAAGTACTGAATGCCACTAAGTGTTGAGTTTGTTCTACCTGACAGAGGAGGCTCTTCTGTGTGCTTTATGTTCCCCCATAGTTAAGTGTAATGACTGTTAGCCTAGAGCTCAGCTGTTTAATGCTTTAACTGGAAGGATGCGTTCAGGAGTTGCTTGTCCCTCAAGCAGAGTGCTTTACTTTTTCAGTGGTGAAAGGGAGCCAGGTGTTTTCTTCATCTGGATGTCCAATAGTCAGATCAGAGATCAAGCCTTCCCTGAAACTTAGAATAAAGATTTCACCTGGTGTGTGTGTGTGTGTGTGTGTGTGTTTGTGGGGGGTGATGGTGGTTAGTCCTGTAAATGAAAATGCTCTCCTTCCAATGATGAGGGAATGCAAGCGAGCCCCACCCATCTGGTCTGTAAAAATGTTGTGTGAAATTGCCAAATAGTCTGGATGCCAGTACCCATCTGTTTTTCAATTGATGTACTTGGGAGCAGAATACCTCTGGTTTCTGAGGCGGCGTCCAGCGGCGACTCTGAGGGAGGCTGCAGCTGCACTGTGGCCTGTTAGAGGGCAGGGAAGGAGGGAGAGGGGGAAATCATCTGTGTTCCTAGATGGATTCCTCTGTGTTTGAGCGACTTTGTACTCTTTAAAAAAAAAAAAAAAAAGTCATGCGAGATGAAAAGGAGCGTCACATGTTCGCCGGTGCTGCCTGGTGTGTCTGCGTGTCACGGCTATCAGAGGGACATGTAAAACGGCTCTGTTAGTCTGCTCTGCATTAACCTGTGTGTGTGTGTGTGTGTGTCTGTGTGTGTGCGTGCGTGCACGTCTGTGTGTGTTTTTCTCTACTAGACTGCTATTTGAGGAATGCTCCTTTCCGGAGTTCTCTCTTTTATTTGTTTGGCTCAGCACCTGGTTTGTGTTGTTTTTTCTCTCTCTTTCTCTCGCTTTCTCTCTCACTCGCTTTCTGTCTTTGTTTAATATTTTCCATGGTCCATGATTCTGTATTAAGTATTAGTAGACAATTTCTTTACATGCAAAAAATAGAAGACATTTATCCACAACATTCTCAGTGTTCTTTTAAATAGAAAAACAGGGGAGAAAATTGGGGAGATGGTGGCGCAGGTGGTAGAGGTGCCGGAGGGTTGCAGGTTCGTGCCCCCCTCTGGCTGACCCCATCCAAGTGTCCTTGAGCAAGATACTGAACCCCAAATTGCTCCCGGTGGCAGGTTGGCACCTTGCATGGCAGCCTCTGCCACCGGTGTGTGAGTGCATGTGTGTGAATGGGTGAATGTGAGGCATACAATGTAAAGAGCTTTGAGTACTCGTAGGAGTAGAAAAGCACTATATAAATGCAGTCCATTTAGAAAAACACCTCTGTTCAAACAGTCTGATTTCTCTTGTTCATTCACAACCCTTCCTTATTTTTTATCAGCATTCATTAATACAGTAAGCTAAGCTAAGCACCTTTTGCCCAGCAGCTATAGAACCTCCAGATTTCTTCCCTTGACTCTTACCCTGGAGAAAAGAAACAGCCTATCATTGCACGTTGCTTGTGACGAACATGAGCCGAATCTGATGTTAGCGGTGGGATTTTGTCAGGTGTCTCCTGGCAGGAGATCTAACGGTGTGGCAGACCTTGAATGTTGCGCTTTTATGCGTGGAGCAATCTGCCATGCTTTGGCTTGGCTCCTGTAACTGGATCCTAATTATAAATAGGCTGGGTTTTTGGAGTGGGGTGGCCAAGGCAGTTGCCCTGGCAGGTGCTCCTGTACCTGCTGCTGGGCATTTTAAAATGGAGGCTGAAGCTGATGTGGGGGGGGGGGGGGGGGTTGGAGGAGAGGCAACCATCCACCGATCTGCTTTCATATTTCTGTCTAGAACTTTCCATTTGCCGTCACAAAAAAAAACTCTACAAAGCTGGCCTCGTTCTTCTTCTCACCTTCTCACCTGCAATGCTTGTAACATCAGTTGGCTTGGTAATTTTGCCTTGTGTTGGTGATTTTATTTGGGAGTAATTTTTTGTCACTTCACCTATGTTGACATTCACTATGGATACATTTTAGCACCAGCAGTGTCCTGTTTACATCAGTGGATGTGTATTGGCAGTGCTGGTTCCTTGTAGCACTAATACTTCTGTTGGCAGCCGCTATCAGAATCGCCCAAAGCCCTTACGGCCTCAGCATTCCGACCATGCGGTCTGCTCGCAGCGTGTTCCAGTTTCCAAGCACCAGTTCCTATTGGTAGAAGCGTATTAAATTCTCCGGTGTGGGAATGCCATGCTAAAAATAAAGATTCCCTCTGAATATGAACACTGTGATGGGCGGTGCAGCTGGATGGACCCCATCACCCGCCTCCTCTGATTCTCTTTGTCCAGTCAGTGTCAATCTTTGGGACCACTTCCAAACTACACTTAAGCCCAAAACAAGTTTTCTGAGGGCTAGAGATTTGCAGAACTTTCCCTCATTTATGCTGCAATAGTTTACTTGTAATAGAAGTATTTACAAGTCAGTATTTTATTAGAGTACAACCATATGCTTGCCTTAAACATTCAATCAGACCTAAAGGATGCTGAACTGTGGGTTCACTTCAGCCCTCTGTGGCATTTCATGAGTCTCCAGTCTCTGTCCTCTGCTACGATTGCATCTAATATTATCCCCAGCTCGGATAAGGAAATCAGATTCAGCGTGCTGCATTGTGTGCCTGTCTGCACTAGCTGAATAGCCTGTGTCCAGCTCCCCCCTCCATTCACTTGTGTGTTGTGAGCCAGTCATACATGGCTGGGGTCTCATGTTTCCACGTGAAGTGTCTGCTTTAATTTTCAGAGCATACACAGCTGAGGAAACTTCTCACCGTGACACGTCACACTTTGCCAGCTCAGTTGACCAACACTCGGTGCTCTCCTATAGACCAATCCATTCCAGAAGCTCCAAATCTAACCTCTAAAGACACTCTAATGGGACTTCAGTGGTTGTCCTATGCTTCCTCAACACACTGATTTTATTTGTGTGTGAGTATAGCATTATGTTTTTAATCATGCAGTGAGACTTGCCTTTGCTGGAGTAGGAAGCCTGTCCCCGTTGGGGACTGCAGCCATAAAGAAGGATGTTGTGTGTGAGTTTGGGGGGGGGTTGACTGCAGTTGCAGTCGTATGACATTTGTTACTGCATGTTGCACAATGAGGCCCAATCCATCAGGAGACAAGGCTGTCAGCGAGCGGCAGGCTGATGGGCTGAGATGATAAAGCGAGGGTGTTGGGTTACCTTTTTCCGAACCCTTATCAGGGATTTGTTTTCTCCTTCTCTCTCTCTCTCTCTTTCTCTCTCGCCCCCCCCCCCCCCCCTTTGTTTCCGGGCCCCTAGTAAAGGCCCCGTAGAACGTTCCAACCTGAGGTGGATTTAGTTAAGTGATTGTTATGATTGTCTCTCCCTGTCATGTTTTATTGGGTTTATTTAGCAGGGAGGCAGTGCATGCTCAGTGAATGGGCCAATAGCCAAGGCAAATAGTAAGCCTTAGTAAGAGTTAGTCCCCCCCCTTGTTCTGAGCTCCTTGGTTACTGCCACATTACCGTCCCCTTAGAGATGGTTGTAAACCATTGCAGTAAAGATCTATAACAGAGACCATGATGTAAGAGTGGGCTTGGGTTTACGTAAGTGAATCAGACCAGAAATTTTGCTGTTGCTTGTCTATCTAGGCCTAAGTGTTGGTGAAATGGTGTGAGGTGAAACGCAGGGCAGCAGGTGCAAGGACGAGAGATTGGCCATGCTGGCTTTCCCAGAATTCTTTTTGTGGTCTGCTCTCTTTTTGTTCTTAGCTTTTGTTTGTCTTGTTTTTGTTTGTGTTTTGTTTCATAATGTTTCCACTATTTCGGGTCATCGTTTCTGGTCTGTGGCTTGCTGTCTCTTTGTGATGGTCGACGCTTTGGCCTTTGACCAGCACAGATACCAGAACGCCACGGTGGAGATTCATCAGCTCCCCTTTTTCTGCCTCTTTCCCTTTTTCTCAGACTGGCTACCTGCCTCTTTTTTTTCTCTCTCTCTCTGTCTTTGTCTTTCTCACTGCCTCTGTCTCTGCTTGCTAATAAAAAAGCAAGACAAGGACGAGCTGCAATTAGCAGAATAGATGTAAACAAGGGGTTGTATTTGAACTTGACGTCACCTTGACAGCACTAAATCAGCGGCTTGAGTGATGTGCTGGTGTTACCTTTCCTGTACGGGGGGGATCGGCAGATCTGCTTTCCCAAGCGCCAAAGCCTAATAGACAGGGGCGTTGGGAGAAGGGGAAGTGTGTGTACCAAGCATGTGTGAGAACAGCTCAGTACAGGAGGTCCCACATCATCATACAACATCCCCCTCACCCGCTGTACGTACACACACACACACACATACACACACAAACACACAAACAGAAGAAATCACAACCCCCCCCACATGATTTCTCCCCCACTTTATTTGTATGCCTGCTTCCTCCATTGGCTTCAGTGAACTGTGGCGACAGTGATGTCCAGTAATGTTAAGTTAATTATTGATTGAAATTTGCTTTGACTTCAAAGCCATTAAGAGCGAGCAAGCTTCTCAGAAAGTGCTGATTTGAGGAAAAACCTTCCCTGTGTGTGTAGTACTATATGTGTGTGTCTGCGTGTGTGTAGATATCAGCTGTGAGAAGTTTTAAGAGAATACCAGACTCAGGAAAATCAGGAAAATATTTTTTTAAGGTTTTAGAATTAGCCTAGATGGCAGAGTCTTTAAACGGTGGCTTGTTTGTTTAATAGCGCATTCTCTAGGCTAGTCCATCTAAGACTCAAACTGCTGCTAATAGCATTTTGTGTAGCAAAAAGAAAAAAAACTCTTCAAAAACCCTCAAAATATGTTACATATTTCCTGCCTTAGAGGGATTTTATGCTGTTCAGCTCTTGTCTGTTTGGTGTTCTCTGAAATGTGTTACCATGGTGAGGAGTTGCCTCCACTGTTTACCCAGTAGAGCGAACCTGATGAGGCCAATTCTCTCTTTTTGGTACTTATATGGAAATGTGGGCAGTAGTATGAATCTGTTTCAACACCGCTTTGAAGACCATGTTATCACTGCTAAAAATTATAGACCAAATGTGGCCATGTGAAACGCTGAGACGAGACTGAGTCCCTTGTGACTTTTTGTGGTAACGTGTGAGCAATGATGAACTTTTAAATCTGTCCTCCCACCACACCATTTGTTTTTTTCCCTGACATAATGAAAACATTTGTGAAAGCAAATCTACCTCTTAAGGGAAAATAAACATCTGAATTATGTCCTTTGGGGAGAAATCTATTTAATGTTGGTGCATGATCTCACATACACACATGTTTTTGACCTGTCAGCATTGTGCCTCTTTCCTGTAAACATACAAATCTCTTTTAGCATGTGGTGCTGTAATCATAAACGTAATGATTATGAACGTTATGGATGAATTGTATTGTATAGACTATTCCACATAATAAGTTTAAACATGCAGCATAACAGGTGTCATGTTTTGTTTATGCTGTGTTATTTCTTGACTTCCCTTTGTGTGGGTGCACTCTCCTAAGATGTTTACATGCAGGTGTCTTAATAGATAAAGGGCGGTGCTTTGTGGAGTACTGAACACAAAGAAGCTCCGTCCATTAAGGCTCATGCAGTATGTGGGCAGGAGATGCTGGTGACAAGCCTGCCAGAGAACACTCACCTGCCTCTTCACACGCCTTTATCTTCTCCCAGCTGCACACGCTCAGCTGCAGCACTCACAATTAGAATCAGTTATACTCACAGATGGACTGGAAACTTTCTCAGCTTCCGTCTGTTTGGGGTTTTGGAATATGTAGGTCTATGCAGTGCAGTGCAGTGCAGTGCAGTTTGACATGTTTTAAAAGACAGTAGTCAGCGCAGTGGCAATGATGCAGTGCATTAGTAGTATGTATCAGAATGGAAACAAGTACATGGACCCTTTAAAATGATGTAATACAGAGGAGAGGAGCAATTCTTCCTTGGCTAGTAACTGTAGCGGTGACTGTGATGAATACTCACACTGTAAAATGCATGAGCCTTCTGCAGTAAACAGTCCTAAGTACAGTTCCCTAGCTTAAGCCAGCTTAACATATTCAGGTGAGCATGGAGGCCAAACCTCCTCATAAGGGGCCGTGAGGAGACAGGGGAGAGAGGAAGGGGAAAGGTGCAGAACGGCAGAAAACAAAGCCTTTGGAATGAGCGGGAGTGCTCCACAAAACACTCCGCACCGCACGGCTCATCATTCCTCACCACTAATGAATTCTCAGTTTCAGTAGCAGCACACACATACACACCATACACATTCACACAGAGGCTCGGTAGATTATGAATGAGTTGAGGGGAAGCTGTCTCCCAGGCGTGTGTGTGTGTGTGTCTGTGTGTGTGTGTGTGTTTTCCCTTTCTTTTTTTCCCCCCTCGCCTGTTGTTGAGCAGACAGGGCTCAACGTCAGTTAGCACCACAGGGTGCCAGGCCCAGGGAAGAGACTCCAGTGGGGTGCTGAGCATCTGAAGCGCCTTGCCCGAGCGCAGCCACGGGGTGCAGGTGGGGGGTGTGTGTGTATGCCCAGATCAGCAAACCCCTGATGTAGTGAAAGCAGTAGGACCTTTATTTAAAGGCGCTCCTTACGCACGGCTCACACTCGCAAATGTATGCTAGCCATACTATAGGATTCTACTATCTCGACTAATGTTACTGTATCCATGAAAATTTCCTTCACTCAGACCTGTGCAAATGATTTGGACTAATATCTTATATATTTCTGTTGGCCCTGAAAAGTCACTTGTACTCAACAGTCATTCAGTTATCTGATTGTTTTTAGATTTCTTTATTTAGTTAAGGTGCTGTAATTGTCCAGGAGCAGTGATGCTTACAGTAAAAGTTTCCTTTGCTTTTTCAGTCTGCCCCAGCATTGATATCCGGAACAATGTAGCCAACCTGACTGTACTGGAGAACTGCACGGTGATTGAGGGCCATCTGAAGATTCTGCTCATGTTCAAGACCAAGGTGGATGACTTCCGTGGCGTGAGTTACCCCCGGCTGACTGTCATCACTGACTACCTGCTCCTCTTCCGCGTCTACGGCTTGGAGACCCTGAGCGACCTCTTCCCCAACCTGACGGTCATTCGTGGTAACAACCTCTTCTTCAACTACGCACTGGTCATGTTTGAGATGCTGCAACTGAAGGAGATCGGCCTGTACAGCCTAATGAACGTGACGCGCGGGGCCGTACGTCTGGAGAAGAATCCCGACCTGTGCTACCTCTCCACGCTCGACTGGTCCAAGGTGCTCGACTCGGTGGAGGACAACTACATCGTAGCCAACAAGAATCGGCGTGAATGTGGTGACGTCTGCCCCGGCAAGGTCAACGGCAAGAGCCTCTGCCCGCAGACCACCATCAACGGCCACTTCGGCGATCGCTGTTGGAACCAGGATCACTGCCAGAGAAGTGAGTAGCCATTCTTTAGTTCCCCTCCTCACGGGCTCCAGTGAGGATCGAAGGGTGATGTCATGCTCCCAATTTTTTAGATTTCTGTTTCTCCATGACCGATATAAAACTAAAGGCTGGACTTCATCAGAAAGCAGATACGTTTTTATCTTGACATTGTTGGTCAGGTTTTGAGCCTGTAGTTCAGGTGTTTAGATTCTACACAGATGCAGTAGCACTCCCTGCTTGGTGCAGCATGGCGCTCTGTGCTCCCTGTTGACCCCTTTCTGTTGTCATTTAGTGACATAAAAACTTGACTGGGGGAAAGAGGATGGTTTCGGCAGAGAGAGAGAGAGAGAGAGATGCAAGGGGTCTGTGCCAATACAAATCTCCCATGAAACCCCCTCCTGATAGCTCCTCGGCTACTCCTTTGACAGGTCCGCTAGAGTGCTGCTGCTTCTGGTCTGGTTTTTCCTTCTGTCCATGTTAGGCTCCAGGGGGATGTGTGTGTGTGTGTGTGTTTAGATGGTGTGTGGGGTGTTGTTGAAGGGCTGCACTTGTGAATGATCTACCGTTGCAAATCAATAATCAATTAGAAGTAGAATTAGCATTTGTTAGGGGCTGGGCGAAGAGGGAGGGAGACGCACATTGATTGTACGTCAGCGGCGTTCAGCCCCTCATTTACGCCTTCCACCTCTGCCGAGGCCAACCTCCTCTGGCCGAGAGGGGCGTGTGTAAGTGTAACTCAGGAGGGAACGCTGAAGCACCCCCCAACCCCCCCTCCCACACACACACACACACACACACACCCTCACCACAGTTCCTCTGCACCCGCCCACACACACACCCCGCCACAATTCCTCTGCACCCACACACACACACACACCCCGCCACAATTCGTCTGCACCCACACACACACCCCCCCCGCCACAATTCCTCTGCACCCACACACACACACACCCCCCCCGCCACAATTTCTCTGCACCCACACACACACACACACACACACACACACACCCCGCCACAATTCTTCTGCCTCAAACGGTGGTGTCCTTTTAGCTTGGAAAGGGCAGTGGGGTGAACACGGCGCTCCTCATCTCTCTCCAGCTGTCATGTGATAGGCACTAGTTTAGTCAAGTGTTGTGTCAAAGCGCCAGCCATTTCAGGATCATGATGCAATGCTTTTCGGCAGAGGGGGGCGAGACACACCGAGGGAGGGAATGAAGAAGAGGCAGAGGAGGGAGGGAGTGAGTGAGCAATGGAGGGAGGGAGAGAGCACAAACAAGTCTTCCCCATTTTCTCTCTCACACGTGGTCCCCCACCCCCTCGCCAACCTGTGCGCCACACAGCACGTTGGCATACATTTCTGGGAAAAGCTTTGTCTTTTAATCTCATTTCACTCCCGAGGGTGGAGGGTTGTCCCTTCCGTGGGGCCACCATAGCACTGCCCCCTCACAGGCCCCTAAACTCCCGAGAGCCAGAGAGAAGCGCAGGGAGGAGAGGTGAAGAAATCCTTCACCGTATCCTACTAGTGTCAACATGCAGTGGCCCAGAATGATGAATGTTTTTGTTGCCATGGGTGTGTGTGTGTGTGTGTGTGTGTGTGTTCATTTTAGCCAAAAATCTATTTAAAATGGCTTGGTATTTGTGTGTTCATTTCAGAGCTAAAATGTATTATCAGTTTGATAAAAGTCAATGTTAGATTTATGCTGAGTTCAGCAAAATGTGCAGGTATCTGTCTGTCTGTCTGTCTGTCTGTCTGTCTGTCTGTCTCTGTGTGTGTGTGTGTGTGTGTGTGTGTGTGTGTGTGTGTGTGTGTGTGTGTGTGTGTGTTCCACATCACACTTGGATGTTATCAGCATTGTCTTCACTTGCACTCAGTCTGAGGTGAAATTGGCTGGGAGTTCTTCAGCCCCTGCCACTAGTGTAGAGTGGCGTGGGCACTGGGGCACTGGTGCTAGTGGTAGTGGTAGTGGTAGTGGATGTCACCAAGCCAGGAGCTGCAGAGGAGCTGTCAGACACCGAGAGCTCAGCTCTCCATCTGTGTGTGGAACACCCGTCTGTTTTTACAGCTCTGAAAAACGAGTGGCGAGAGACAACACAGTAGTGCGAGGGAAAGAAAGTGTGTATGTGTGTGAAAGAGAGAGAGTGAGAGATAGGGAGCCAGTGTGTGAAAGCGGTGGGCTAGAAACGGCCGTCTCTTCTCAGAGTAATGGGTGCCAGATTGGAGGGCCAGATTGGCGCTGACGAGCGGGTCGTCATGACGACAGCTACCGTCGAGGTGCTCGCCCGTGCTGAGTGGCCTTTGGCAGGACCGTGCTGAGCCCGTGGGTGTCTGTGCCAGTGGTCATGAGACAAGGTGTCTCCTGATCCATTTTCCCTCTGCCTTTCGTCATTCATCTCCACTACGTCAGCTCTCCCCCTCTCTCACTCTTTCTCTCTCTCTATCTGTCTATCTCGCTCATATGGTTCCGCACTCTCTCTTTCTCCTTCAGGTGGCCCATCTGAACTGAACTGTATCACAGATGAGTGCATTGAAGGAACTGGGTCAGTGTCTTATCAGGACGGCATCAGTGTGCCAAACCAACGTTCACTCTCTCTTTCTCTCTCTCTCTCTCTCTCTCTCAATGCCAGGTGTGTGCTGTGTTCAGCAGCATTGGTGTGCTCAAGACATTTTTAGTAATTGTTGCATGAACCTTCGCAAAGGATAACTGTCTTTGCCTATGTCATCAGGGACGGTCCAAGGCTCATGGTCTTCAAAAACAAATGCAATGAAAGAGAGAGAGAGAGGCGAAGAGCACAAACAGATCCCCTGCACAGATAAGCCCTATCTTTTCCTCTGGCACAGACTGTTCTGTTGTTGTGAATGTTGTTTGGCTGCGTTGACATCGGCCTCTTGCGCAATGGAGAGCTTTTCAGGTCAAAGTTCGCCTGCATAGAGAGAGCGAAATGGAGAGTGAGGAAGAGAAAAAAGAGGGGGAGAAAATGTGAGAGAGCAGGGTCTGTTCCTTTTGTTGTCTCAGTGTTTTTCTTCCCTTTTATTCTTGACCTTTCTCTCTCTCTCCCCCTCTCTCTCTCTCTGTCTGTGGCAGGGCATTGTTCGTTGTGGCTGTTTATCGTCCACAGGAATGCAGTGCAGTTTTACAGTAGAGTAAACAACACAGCACATGGTAACAAACCAACCTCTGCCTGAAAAATGACAGTAACAGTAACAGTTACTCTGGAGCCTGTTAGTTGACACACACATACACACGTGCACACACACACACACACACACACTTTTAACACAGAGACACTTAAAACCTTGAGAGGCCTTGCTCTCTCAGCCAGGTGAACACATGTGTGCAACAGGGCACCCAGAATTAGTGGTGTGTAGGTCCCCCTCCCTTCTCTTCCCATGTGCTCCTTAGTACTAATTTAACCCTCCATTTCCCCTGCCCCCCCCCCACCCCCCCATTTTGCTTTTGAAAATAATTTCCTCCTTCCTCCAGTGTGCGTCTGCAAACAGGCCATGGGTCATTTCAGATTTATTTTTGCGTCCATAAAACGTGGTTTCCTCTCCCCCCCACACACTTAGCCCAAACTCTGTTATTTCTTACTTAGGTGGAAATACCTCAAGTAAGGTGAGGAGTGGGACAAGAGAGGGGGGGGGGTAGAGAGAGTAGGGCAGATTGGGAAAGAGAGAGAGAAAAGGAGAAAGAGAGGTAGCGTGGTCGAGAAAGGGGACAGGGTGAATTAGAGAGGGAGAGAGAGAGTGAGAGGAGGAAAAACAAAACAAACAGTAAAACAAATGGCGGACGGGTTTTTTGGCCTCCCAGGTGTGCATGCACTCAAACACACTCACACACACACACACACACACACACAAACACACACACTTGCACAAACACACACAACATTCCCGCTGCAGCGTGCCCCCGGAGTGCGGTGAAACCTCCAGCATTCCTCACGTCCTCGGCGCACATCTCCGGCATTCCTCTCCCCAAGCACACATCTTCAGGGGGACGAGTGAGCCAGACGTCTCGGCCGTGTTTTTCCACCGTTGGTCCTCCGGGGTTTTTGGTGCTTTAGTTGCCTCTGTCTGGTCTCTCTCCCTCTCACTCGCTCTCTCCCTCTCTCTCTCTCTCTCTCTTACACACTCACACACACACACGTACACAGATGGGTTTTGAAATGGTTTTAGATTTGTCAGTCAAGCTCAGCATTAATACCCACTCTCTTTCCTCGACACACCAGCGCAGCTCCAAAATAACAGCCTGGTTGTCTTCTCTCAGGAGAACACATGAGAGGAAGCTATTTTAAGTCGAGTGTTTGAGGAGGATGGAAGAGAGAGAGAGAGATTAAAAATTGCCATTCACAACTCTCAAGCTGGGTTATGAATGAATTGCCAAACTCTAGAATATGTAGGATTTGCCAAAGCCCTGCTAACGAATGAGTCTAGTAGCTTCCCTTTGGGAATGTGTCATCTGCGGAGCCCAGAACGTTCTGAGAAATATTCCAGTGCTTGTCTAGCTCACCGCACACAGGTAAGCAAGCACAAAAGCCAAACACTCAAGAACAAACATTGCAACATTGCAAAGGCGGTAGCTGTTTGGACACACACTGTGAGCTGCAGTGACTCTGAAGTCATGAAAGGAGAGTGTCTCATGCAGAACTGTTTGGAAGCGTGGTGCGAGAGCAGAACTCGAGTGCTGACTTGCTCTTAAAAGAGTCAAACCAAAGCGTTCTTCACATGGCCCTTTGATGAGACCAAGCTTTGAGGCCATTTTCATCTCTGAATAGCCCTCTTTAAGCTAACAAAAGGGCTCTGCGTAGGGTCGATCTTCAATGTTTAGCTTTTAAATAAACCTACCATTTTTTTTTATCTGAGGGACTACATCATCAAACATCGCTGTAGAATCAGACTTCATCGGCTGCAAATGTGCTTGAGCTCCTTTCACCCGTGTTTGTTAAATGACTTCTGAAGCGCTGAAGTCGTGCGCTTAATGCCAGTAATGTTGGCACCGTTGCCACAAGACTCTTTTGATGATCAAGGCGGCAGGGGAATTTGTTGCATATGAAGTTAATAAACCTTCAGCTAGTTCTGGCGGATGTGGGGCTAATCCGCATGACCCGGCAGCAGGCTCTGTGTGTGTGTGTGTGTCGGTGTGTGTGTCGTTCTCTGTGTCAGGGTTACTGTAGTTTAACTGTGTTTAATGCTGACTTTCCCGGCAAGGCAGGCAGCAGAGGCCCAGTGAGGGTACAGGACCTAGGGAACAGAACACAGGGGGCTCTGCTACAGAGAAACCCAAAAGATTGGCTGCAGAAATGCCTGGCTGGTTGCTTTCATGTTGCACTGCAGAGGACAGGAGAAGAGCTGGAGGAAGGGCAAGTGCGTCACAACACTGCATGGCCCACGTAAGAGGGGAGAGATATAGTCTGCCAGCTGTGAGTAGGAGAGGGAACGAGGGAGGGAGAAAGAAAGGAGGCGTGTGTGTGTGTGTGTGTGTGTGTGTGTGTGTGTGTATGTATGTATGTATGTGTGTGTGTGTGAGAGAGAGGGAGAGAGTGTAGGAGTGAATTCTCGTCTTTTACTGCCACCCTGCTGCCTTCATCTTATCAGATGTGGCATAAAAGCCCTTCCTTACTCACCTGCCCCCATAGGGGGTATGAGATTGAAGTCCCAGGGGGCCTGCAGTTCTCCTTTTTTCCCCTCTCTCCATCTCTTGGTTTCCCTGTCTCTCTCTCTTCTCATCCCCCTCTCTTCTCTTTCCTCCTCCTGAGCCCTCAGCACTCTTCTGGCCTCTCCTGTGAGTTGCTCCTGCTGCGCTGAGAGTCACACTCTGCAGTGTGTACTACTGGCTTGATAATGGCACACACGCGCGCACATACACAGACTGTACGCAGTCAAGATCATCTAGGACTGCCAAAAAGGAAGAAGATTTTTAGCCTCTTCCTGGCATTGTTCTTCCCTAGTTTCCTCTGTTGTGGTCCCTGTACCCTCAATTCCGTCCAAATGGAAGCCAATTCCCTTCCCATGTTATGATTGCCGGAGCTTTCCACAGAACCCTGCCCCCAAGCCCTGAGGCCCTCGGCCCAGCCTGGACAATACACTCTTTGATGATGCACCCTGATACAGGCCTCTGCTGCCGCCGCCGTTGCCTCTGATTTGCACATGCACGCACACACACACACACACACACAGATGAAGACGTGTCTGTGGAGAGTGCACACACATAGTCCCCTCAGCATGAATGACACCATTGATGGCGGCCATCGCTCCTCTTTCAGATGCCTCCTCCTTCCAGTGGCTCCCTGGCCTCAGCTAGCTCCTGTCCCCACTGGGTGACTGACTGACAGACTTAGTGGTCTGATGGCTCCTGCTTGCTTTCCTACCAATCACTCCTTCCTGTTGTGCCTCTGAAGGATGCAAGGTGACAAGGGCCCATGCTCGATTTATAAAACAATGTATTAGACAGAATGACTTGCTTGTGTCCAGACCAAATGAAACAAGGCTTTTTGCAATGCCTCCCAGTTCTGTTTTCAGTTTTGTCTACTGTGTTGCCAACTAGGGCTCTGGAATGTAGACACATGGGGTAATGGCCTTGGAAGTGTGAGGAGGTCATCAGAAAGGACACTTTTGCGGTGGCCTAGTGTCTACAACTGTCTACAAGTGTCTGTTTCCCCACACGCATGTTTATGCCAAGCGGTCCCAGTCCCAGTTCTCTGAGTAGATTTAGCTTTCCAACTTATTCAGGGCCAGTTTTGACACAGTTGATTGTTCTCTGTAAACAAATGAATGAATGGCTGAATGACTGATGAAGTCAAAAGTGCTTACTACACCTGCAAGTACATTGTGTTCTGTAAGTGTGATCCAGATGGGCCTCAGTGGTGATACCTCAGCCTTGACGTGGCCAGTCAGTCAGGTGTGGTCCTGCTTCTCTGCCTCTCATCAGATGGTGGTTGACCTCCTCAGCTGTGCAGCTGAAACCCTTCAGACGCTCCACAAGCCCATGGAGTTGTTTGCGTTGCAATGACTGCTCGTGTAAGCAAGGAGTGGAGGGGTGTGTGTGTGTGTGTGTGTGTGTGTGTGTGTGTGTGTGTGTGTGTGTGTGTGTGTGTGTGTGTGTGTGTGTGTGTGTAGGGGCCAACCGGCCGATCTCGCCATCCAGATGGGTGCATCTGTTGTTAAAGACCTTCAGAGCCTGTGGTTACTTTTACTCTTATGTTTTTAGGGTCCCTGGTTTAGTGCTTTTTCCTCATGGGAGGCTAGCTGACAAAAGACTCTGGTCTTGTAGGAGGCTGGCCTGGTAATAGAGTCTTATTGGAGGAGATGAGAACACTACATTTTTCTCTCTGCATGGGGCCAGGAAATGAAAACACTGGTTGGCGAGAGCTCATGGTAGTGCTATTAATCTGTTGTATGAGGAGAAATGGTCAGCATTCATCTGCTTTGTTGAGCGTGTAGTGAGTGAGTGTGGAGTTCTCCACGGGTCTGCGTCCTTTAAAGGACTAACAGTCTACTTACTCCACTTGATCATCGCAACTTGGTTTATATGCATGTGCTGTTCTATAATTATTTGTCACCATGCTATTTTGACCATTAAAAAGATATGTGGATGTTCCTGTATCTCTTCCACCCTCCCACGTTTACACACACACACACACACACACCCTCTGACGCTCCGCTTTACTTGTGTGCACTGCATTGGTACAGAGGATAGGGTGAGGAAATGTGAGGGAGTTGAGTGTTTCTGCCCGTTGAACTTTGACACAGATCCTTTCTCCGCACTGCTTTGAAGGTACCCCATGCCTTCAGTATAATTAGTGTTAGTCTTGGGCTCCCCAGGGGTGGCTTGGCTGCCTCTGTATGTGTGTGTGTGTGTGTGTGTGTGTGTGTGTGTGCGTGCGCCTGCCTGCCTGTCTGACTGCCTGTGTTCATGTTTAGTCACTCCATTTGCCTTGGCTGTGTGTGTGTTTTTTGTCTGTGTGTCCACATGTGAGAAAGAGAAGTGCTGGGGACGTGCACGTGACCCAGACCTCTGTTTAAGATGTGTGGACAGGAACTGAGGGGCCTTGCAGGAACAGCTGCTGCAGATCGATTGGCAGACAGTGAGATGACGATGATGGTGGAGCTCCTCTCTGCAGTACGGCTGCCAGATCCACAGGAGAGGATGGGGGTGGCCACGTGTGCTTCTCCCATTCATCCACCCATACCCAGAGCATCACAGTACAGCCTCCACTCCCAACCCCACTTCAAGGCCAGCAGCTTGTTGTGTGTGTTTGCATTCTGTCCTGAACATGTAATATAATGGGCTTACATTCTTTGCATTTCTCTTTGTGATCTAGTATGTCTGTTTGGGAAGATAGGCCTTGAGATTGTTTGTGTGTGTGAATAAGAGAGAGCAGGAGAGTGAGACAGAGAGAGAGAGAGAGAGAGAGAGAGAGAGAGAGAGAGACAAGCAAGCAGAGTTAGCGAGAGCGTTGTGATGGCAACAGACAGAGAATAGTTTGCTCCCAGGAGAGCCTGCATATTTGGGTTGGAGGATATGGATTGTCTTTGATTAGTCACAGTGGTATTTGCTGTATGTGTGCCAATGTGTGTGTGTGTGTGCATGGATGCATTCATGCGTGTGTGTGTGTGTGTGTGAGGGCGTGCGTTCCCTATGCATTCCTTTTTTAAGAATGGCTTTTGCAGCTGCATCTCCTCTTTGATGGGCGGTGTGTGTGGAGTGAGGTGGAGTGTGTGTGTGGTGTAGTGCAGGAGCCAGCCTCTGTTTGGCGTGATTGTAGTGTTACACTGGCCTCCATTCATTAGCACCAGCTCGCCCCAAGGGAATCATGGCGGAGGCTCGCATTATCAATGACTGCTCTTTAAAACAGCACCATTTGCATAGGCTCCCTCTCAGGCTTGCTTACGCACGCCCGCGCACACACACATACACATACACACACACACACACATTAGCTCACTCACTCAATGACTGCCTCGTGTACCATTCTCCTGCAGTGGCACAGGCTTCTGATTGGCACCCAGCTCTGCAGGCAGAGTGAGGAAAGCTGCAGGCTCCAAGACAGACTGCACGATGCAGGACAAAGGCTCGAGTTCATTTAAGGGAAAAACCACACACAGACACACACACACACACAAGTTTGAAATTGTTTATGATTGGTGTGGCTGCCAGATCAAATATTTTTACAGTGCTCTCCATTACCCACAGTTTATTTGGATGTGTTTGAATGGTGCAAAGCCCTTGGCTGTAGAGCACATAAAACAGCTTTCTGTTGTGGAGAGTAAAACAGAACTCATTGAGTGCTTCCATGGAAGACATATTTGCATATAGGTCTATTAGGCCATGTAAGGTTATAGGCATGTTTGTGTTTATCAGAGTAAACCATGTTGGAGAACTATTTCATATCAAACACCTGGGATTTGGTTTATTTGGCATAAACATGGTCCTTTAAACAGCTTGGTGAATAATCTGTATGTGGAACTTGCTCTTTTAGGAGCTGATTGGTTTGATGTGTGGTCTGATGGTGCTTGTGGATCCATGCACACTTCTGGACCTATGGACACCCATAGATCAGCAGTGCTGATGAGACATCTTCTTTTGATTTGTGTTACTTTTGGAGGTCTGAATGCGCTCTCTATGATTGCTCTTCAACAAAACAAACAAACCTAAAAAAAAAACCTTGATAGCGCTGTGCTGCTCTGTTTTGGGAGTCAGGTCCCAGATTGGTAAAGTGATGTGTCTGCTTTTAGTCCTGGGAAAGCAGGGCTGCTCTGGCCTGCTGCTGCTGTCCATATTAAGAACTCTGTCTTCAGAGCGGACCCCTAGACTTGGAACTGGCTGCACACTCTGCCTGCCAAAAAGAGGCCCATTACAGATATGAGTAACCCCACACACACACACACATTGACACTCCCCTCCCTTCATTAAAGTGCTGTGTTTGGTGCTTCCCAGACCCAAAATAACATTTTCCTCACAAGTAGCTTGTGTGCATGTGTGTCAGCAAGCAACAAGCAAAATAGGCATGAAAGTGCTGCCTTGCCAGAGTTCTTGCCAGGCCTTGAACTTGAGACTTCCTGAAATGCTTGGTTTTCTTAGAAAATGGCTTCCTCGAAAAGACTGATTTATTAGTGTTTGGCTTCCTGCTCCCTGCATCCCGCACCTCCCAATGACTTCCATCCCAATTGTTCTGGTGTAAAAAAAAAAAAATGTGTCTGTTTGACCTGGGCGTTCACTGCAGAGGCACCAACTTCATGGCTTCAGCACAGATGAGCAGAGTCCCTCCGTCACCATGTACAGCCATTTGCTGAGCGGTGCTCGTCAAAGATGGAAATCTGGAGAGAATGGGCAGTCCCACATCCCAGCAAGACCAAATAAATGAAACTGAACCCGACTACGAACTCGTTGCCCTCCACCGTTGCTTTGGAGCACCGCAATGGCCATCTTTGTGTCTCTTTCTGGCTCCATGCACACGCTTAATTTAGAGAGGGCAAATATTAATACGTCGTCTTAAGCCCCACAAATATATCAATTAGATTTAGACGACATGTGAAATGCCATGCTCTCTGCGCAACTATGCACTGCTAATGAGGGCAATTGAACGCCCATATGTCACAGAGGGCGACATCGTTTTTTGGGGGGTCTCTTCCTTGATCTTTTGAGGTTCCCAGGAACTAGGGACTGGGAATCTCATGACCACACTATGCAGTCTGTGTTGGCAGATTCCCAACAGCATCTTTGGATTGGGATTGGGAAGTTTGCTAGGGATGAGTGTGAAGGGTGAATTAATGGAGGCATGGTAGAGTAGAGTAGGCCTAGGTTGGAGTGCAGTGGGATGGGATGGGGTGAGGTGGGGAAGGGGGGTCACATTTGTGGATGACTTCTGTTTTCTGCGCTGCCAGGCAACAGGGGAGCAACTATGATGCGAGGGTGAGTGTTTGCGCAGGTTATTCCGAGCACAAGGGCTGGGCCGGGGGGCGAGTGGGGCCAGAGCTGGAGCTGAGGGCCGGCCAGTTTCAGGCAGCAGGACCATTCTGAGGCCTGAGCCAGTGGAGGCCTCTAAGGCCTTGTATGGAGCCTCCAGAAAAGAGCAGCTAAGAGTGCCTCTGTCAGAAGTGGATGCTTGAGGTGTGTGTGTGTGCGTGTGTGTGTTGGTTTTGGCACAGATCCTCGGACTGTCGAAAAAGTTCACAGTATGCACTTCCTGATTGTTTCCTGTCATTGTGTGGCCCCCTTCCTACTGCGGAGGAGCTGAATGCCCCAGTGGGGATTGCCTGTTTGTGTGTGTGTGTGTGTGTGTGTGTGTATATATCAGTTTCCTTGAACTGGCTGTTTTGTGAATGTGAGGAAGGAAAGATCTTGGGAGGAAAGCGGGGAGATGAGAGAGCCACTGAGGGCGATAAGGAAGGATCCCATGTTTGTGTGACACACAGCAAGGTTCTGGTCATTGTGGAGAGTGGATCATTTTCCCTATTGATGGAGGTGTCATGTATACAACACCACAACTGAATGGGCTCCGCTACAAGCCTGTAGGAATCAAGAGGCCTCCGATGCCCACTCATCTTCCCCCAACCAACACCACACAACTGGTGGATCCAGCAAGTTTCAGCCTGGTCGGCGTTTTGATGACAACAGTGGCCATAAATACCAGCAGTGTGGAGTGTTGTGGCAACAGCAGGTAGTAGTAACTGGCGCATGGCTCCCTTGAGCCAGGCTTGTGCCTTCACTGTTTGCACCACAAACACACACTGGCTCCTGCCTGGGCTTCTGGTAAAGTGACGGCTCTATTCACTACAGACGGCCACTGGGTGCTGGACATGACTTGTGTTGTTGCTTAGGCATGGCCATGTTCATGGGTGAACCTCATTTACTGCATGTAGTTTACATTGTATGGAAAACTGTTGATTCTCAGCCATGTGCTGTTGTCTGTTGGTAATTTTTAATGCATGACTGCTTGTTTCTTTGTGAAATTTGTGAACACTTGGTGTCATCGGCAGGATCTGTTGTCTTTGGTTGGCGTAGAGGGTCCAACATGAGAAGTGAACCGTGCACAGTGTGTGTTTGTGGCTGGTGTGGTATCTGATAGTGAAGCCATCCCCATGGAAAACCCAGGGCTCCACCAGATGGGCCAGAGGCCTTTTAATTAGGAACCAGATCCTGGAAACATGTGGGTTACGGGGAGTCCATGGAGAGAGGATCTCAGGGCCATCACACACATACATACACAAACACATAAATCTCCTGTACACACATAAGCCACATTTAATTTCACACCTGAGTTAAGCAGGCTATGTGTGTGTGTGTGTGTGTGTGTGTGTGTGTGTGTGTGTGTGTGTGTGTATACACATGCGTGCCACCATATGACCTGTATGAAAAAAAATCGATCCAAAGATGTAGTTAACAATGCATCTCTGTCCATCCAGAATCTGTGGTTTCACAGCTCACCTCTGGCCATCCGGACATCCAAGAGCACAGAGTGATTTAATACGAACACCTGCACAGAAGGAGAAAAAGACACACAGATAGACAGACAAACAGATGTGTGTATTTTATAATTGTAAAAATCATACACAGACACACACACACTACTGATGGCAACATTCCTCCTCAAATGCAGTTTCATCTCATCAGTCTTCGCCCAAAGTGGCTTGTTTGTGTGCCTTGTTCACTCTGTCTCAGGGAGATAAGGAGCGCCCACCATCCCTTCGGCGGCCTGGATGAATGATGAACGGCCGATTTGTGAGGTTTATTTGACCTTGGCAGAGGCCCCCGTAGCAGAGGGTTGGAAGATGCGGTTTGAAAGTCGTTAAGCTTCACTGCCTCTTTGTGTCGCGCTCACCACATTGCCCTTTGCACAAGCATGTGCAGCATAGTGTACGCTAGGCCTGGTGAGTAGAAACTGTTTACTACCACACTAGCCCACAGCACCATTTCTCAGAGGGCTAGACTTTCAAACAAACTGAAATCCGGCTTCACTTTGGCTTGATGTTTTTAATTTCAGCTTCCAGCTTTTGTCGTTCTTCCAATGAGAAATTTCCACAATTGATTGATTGCAACGTTTTACTGGGCTAAATCCAGTAGGTTTGATGCCAGGGAAAAGTCTCTGTACTCATGACTGAACTGTTTGTGATATTCTAATCTCAAAACCGTGCTACTTTTAGCAGTCTGTGAATAATCTTTCAGAAAGAGTTAGTAGTGTTTGAGGTTGTGGTCGTCCACAGGGGCATCGTGGAGCCCCTCCTTTTGCTTTTCTCCTCAGCCCTGTGTGGCCCTTGAAACCCTGTGTGTGGCCTTGTGTGTGTGTGTGTGTGTGTGTGTGTGTGTGTGTGTGCGTGCGCGCACACAGACGCGTTCTGATTACTGTGAGAGGGTCGCGCTTTGAGAGGGAAGCGTTGGGCCCCTGCCATCTGCCTGAAGAGGAAATGGCTGTGCTTATCAGCAACCCCCCAATGAGCAGACAAGTCACAGTTTCTGACTGGCGCACGAGACCCTGCAAAACAAGGGCAGATCTTCTGTCAGATTGTCTCCTCTGTTCTTTCTGAGCGCCACTGGACTGTATGGAGACACTATTTAGAGCTCTTTCTCCTCTTTTTTTCCCCTCTCTCACTTTCTCGCTTTCTCTAGCTCTGCCCACCCCCCTCTCTCTGGTCTCTGCTGCTTTTTGATTTTGCTCTTCTTTCTGTCTCTCACTCTTCTTCTCTCACTCTCTCTCCTTCTCTCTCCCCCTTTCTCTCTCTAGTGCGCGCGCACTGTAGTATGCAGACACGCTGGAATTTCAGGGCCTCAAAATGATAGACCAAACTTGTCAGCCCTGGCTCATGTTACTGCAAAAGATGGCCGCTCTATGTGTGAGCGCGCATGCACTCCTGTGCATACGTGTGTGTGTGTGTGTTTGTAGAGGAAGAAGGAAAGGAAGAAGGGCAGGAGTTTGCTTGTGCAAGCATGTAGGATCTGTTTTGAATGAGCTCTGTAACGCCAAATCTGACTCCTATAACCAGGTGTGATTTGGGAAAACTGCTCCACACACACACACACACACTCTCTCACATATGTAGCATGCACTGAGCACTAATCCTTCCCTCTTTATGACCGGAGGTGAAGTACCTAAGGACACGCTGCTATGCTACTGCTTCTGTGTACGTGTCTCCCCCGTTCCAACCTGTGTGCACTTCCTAATGTAAACTCACTCCGTCCCCTTATCGCACAGATTAACATCTTAAAGAAAATATACAATCAGGTTTATCATTGTCTCGGCATGAAGCTGAAAACGCTGGTTAACAATAGAGCCGCATATTCAGTCTGGAGTCTGGAAGGCTTTCAGTGGATTTGTGTGTGTGTGTAGGTGTGTAGTGTGTGTGTGTGTTTGTGTTGGGATGCACTCTCTGTGATATATCTGAATAAAGTTGGTTGGGGGAAATGTACCTTTGGTGGTTCACTCACCTGTGGTGGTGTGTGGGGCTATTGAGGGGTGCATCAAGGCTCCCTAACTGTCTGTCTTGGGAGCTGTGGCTGTCATTGGTGTTTTCTCTGCTTATGTCCTCTGCTGTGTCTGAGTCTGTTCCCCTCTCTGACTCATGGTCCTCCTTATAGTCTCTTGGTTTCTAGGGAATTGGAGACTGTGCCAGTTCAGTATTCTACTCTGTCCTCACTCCCAGCTTGACACCCTCCTCTCTTTCTCCATCTCTCTCTCTCTCTCTCTCTCTCTCCTTTCTCTCATTACCCCTCTCTCTTGTGGTTCCAGAAGTGGGTGATATTGTGTGTGTGTGTGTGTGTGTGTGTGTGTGTGCGCACCCAGGCGTCCTGTGAGTGTATAGTGCAGTCATGTCCCAGTGAGCCTCAGCAGTCAGCGCTGACGTCAGCAGCCTCTAATGTTTGACATGCCGGCGGCTCGCTGGCCTCCCCTGTGATGCTCTTAAGTCTTGTGACGACTAAAAAAGGCACTGTTTTACTAAGCATGTCACGCCGATGCTCTGACTACTCTCCGTGCCTCTTAACCTCCAAACCCTCCCCACCTCCCTCTGTGTAAATCACAGCTCGGTGAAGCACCATAGTCCAGGCCGTTCCTCTCATGAGGGAGTGGATACCTCCGTGTGGAATCCGGCTTTGATAAACATCGCGTCCCCTTTTGTTTCTGTTGCTCTCGTTATTGTAGCGATAATGTTGTGAAGAATCTAAGCTACTAGGCCATACGAGAGGTGTTATTTATTTATTCATTGACACATTTTTAATTAATTAATGAATTCATTAATTTTCTTCATGTGGAGTTCCTTTTTTCAGGTCAGACCCCTCTCTCCCTTATGTGACCACAGAGGTCCTCAGCATGACATCCTCCTGAACTAGGCTAATAAAGTAAGGAGGGGCCAAGCATTGGGTCGTATGTCTCTCCCAGTGCTCCCTGCCTGTTGTGTCACGCTGCGGGCTTCACCCAAGTCAGGTGACGGATCCCGAGCTACCAATGGCCATGAAGAAGGCAGGAATTTCTTGGCAGAATATCTGCGTTTGTTTATTTGTTTGCTTTTTTGTCTGCTCTGTCCTGGTCTGAACTTACACCCACTTAACATGAGCCCTTGCACCACTGGGACCTTGTGTACTTTTTGGACAAAATGACGCCAGTTCGCTAATCCCTCACGTTGTGTTCTTAAATGATACTGGAGGTTTCTGAAAGGCGAGCGATTCAAATCCAAAGCAGAATCTGAAATCCTAACTCGAGGTATGTTCCCTATTATGAATTAATCCATGGAGCAATGTGTAGTGCGGAATTCACCCGGCCATCGAGTCTCTGTCCCCTTACCAGATCAGGAGGCCAGCACATTCGCAGACACGTGGACAAAAGTGCCCTTTTTTGCAATAACGTTCGCCATGATATTTGTTGGCTGGGATCCTGTTATTCCTTCCTAAATAACTTATTAAATGCCCCATGTGAAAAAGCCTTTGAAAGCAGTGGGTAGATGCATTAGTGTCTGGGGCTGTAATGGAAGGAGGGTTTCTGACCCTTTGACAAGATGACGTAGAGAGCCGTTAGTTGAACAGCTGAGCACCAGGTATGTTCCTTGAGTGGCCTGACCAAGGCAGAAAGAGGAGAGAACACTGGCCTCCTTCTAGGCACTGACAGCACTGAGCTGAGGGTTAGTGTCCCAAGTTGGAAACAGTAACAGGACTGCTCTGATGTCATTTTGGCATACGTTTGGCACTCTGAAAACAAGTAAAATATTTGCCAGTATACAGCAAGATCATGTTGGCTGTTGAATGACAGTCGTTAACCACGCCTTCCACCTGACCTCAGGCTATAGAACCCGGCCCCTAACTACCGTTCAGTTGTAAAATACAGTATGGTTCTCTATCTCAGGCTCGAACAGTACACCATTATGGATAGACATGTTAATGCATGATCATATCTACAGAATCAGTTTGCGATTGTTGGGGTGGTAGTCAGGGAGTGTTAGTCAGGGAGTTTCGGGAGTCGCCCAGAGAGACAGAGTAGCACCACTGTACCACAGGCATTGGCTGTGCATCACATTTCCATTTCCGCCTCCGAGAATTCACCATTAACTCACAACAGGTTTGTATATACCTGCCTGACTGCCAATGCTAGCAGGTCTCATAGTATTTCTGTGGAAGTCCATCCGCAACCACATTAGCGCCTCGTAAAGAGCCTGCGAGCGATAACATTGAGCATTCAGTTAGCTTCCTTCTTCTGCCTGCACCGCAGCGGCCGTGGTGGGTGCAGTGACAATGATGAATCTGTGAATAACACTCCCCATCTCTCTGCAAGGGGAGAGGAGGGGGGGGGGGGGACAATGCCCAGTGAATCCAGAGAGAAAGCTCATTGATGCCGGAGATAGAATATTGGTATTTTGTCTGTGCTTGCCTGGGAGTCCATTTTAGCTCCCTCTCCAGTCTGTCACACGGCTCTGCTCTGCTCTGCTCTGTCTGAGTGACTGGGAGTCTCTGTTTGGCAATTAAAGCTGAACACACTCCTCAGCACTGGCATCTGTGTGTGGCTGGCCGTGTCTCCATGTTGGATCTGTGAGGGGAGCTTCATAAAGACCCACGCAGATTTTTCTTCTTTGTTCTAATGCAGGGGTGGCCAAACTTTTCTGTTTGCGGGCCACATCCTGACAAATCTAAGCTGCCAAGGGCCAATGCAATATTAAGAGTCTAGTTTTGAACCAGTTCTAAGTGAAAGAGAGACTGCAGGCTGTCTAATGCTACACTGTTTAATCATATTATTGGCAAACATGTCACACAAGTACTGAAACTATAACGTTTGATGGATATATAATGATAGATTCATGAAACAATGGGCCACTACATCTTATTGTTTGACTTCATGGCGGGCCGCATGAAAGAGAGCAAAGGGCCCCTGGGCTGTAGTTTGGCTACCCCTGTTCTAATGCATTCAATAGCTTGTTTCCATTTTTCTTTTGTTGCATTCAGTACTTTGTTTTCTACCAAATAATTGGGATACCGCTTCAACCAAAAACTGTAGTTTTTCCCCTTGGCAAATCACCCAATTAATAGTTTGAGGTCTAATTCCTCTAAAGTATAATGAAGGAAGGTTAATTAATAGTTTTAGGTCTAATTCCTTTTGGCCTTCAGTTCAGTGAAGGATGGTTTCTACTTCAGCCAATCTGGACATCTGTATCCTCTTCTCAGAAGACTCATACCCTGTGTGCGTACGTGTGTGTGCGCGTGCGCATGTGTGTGTGTGCGTGTGTGTTTGAAAAGGGTCTTGTGTTATTGATAGAGGTGTCCTCCCTGTTCCCTCCTTTGTGCTTTCTCACGCATTGTGTAGATTCAGGCCTTTGCTGTCTTATCAAGCGAAACCTGTCACAAAGCACGCATGTGTCTTTGGCCATTCTGAAATGCTATTCTTCTTTCACTCCCTGTGCCTCCCTCCCTCTCCCTCTCTCTCTCTCTCTCTCTCTCTCTCTCTCAGGCTCTGGAATTTTCCATTGTCCCGACAGGCTCTGGAGGTTTTCCTTTGTCCCGCTGTCCAGGTCTTCCTTGTCCGAGGTCAGGCCCGTGTTGCCCCGTTGCTGTCCGCAGGTCAGGCCCGTGTTGCCACGGTCATGGTCAAACTTGGCGTGGAGCGAGTGGACCTTCTGACTCTGTGTTTTGGACGAGCAGCCGAACTAAATTGTGCCGACATTGCAAAGGCCAAAGCCAGGCAGTCTGGATTCGAACGCTCCACACAGATAGACTTACTGAAGCGCAGATGCTCCTCTTTGAATTTGGCCAAGGCAGACATGGCACAGTCTCTGGAGCCCAGTGTAGTGTAGTGGAAGCCCAGCCCAATCTATAGCCCAGTGTAGTGTAATCGGAAGCCTTACTAGTGATCCTCGGAACTCAATAGAACGGTGCTCCAGCAAGCCCTGTAGTGGTCAGAACTCTTTGGGGCTCTACACCCCCCCCTCTCTCTCTCTGCGTCTGTCTCTCTGTCTGTGTGTGTGTGTGTGTGTGTGTGTGTGTGTGTGTGTGTGTGTGTGTGTGCGTGCGTGCGTGCGTCTGCGTGTGTGTGTGTTTGTGTGCGTGCGCGCGCATGGTGTGAGAAGAGGACTACTCCCTGTTTTGACCAGACTCACACACATATACACACACACACACACACTTCCCCTCACTCCCTCCCCTCACCCTGCTGTGAAAGTTCTCCTGCCTGCAGTTTTTATTTTTTGTTCTAACTTACCCTTGTTGCATCCTCTACCTAAGCGTTGAGCCCAGAAGCACTGGCCTTGCCTTTGCACTAGTCTCTTACCACATCCCCACCCACCTACACCCACACCCTCACACACACACACACACACACACACAATCCTACAATTAAAACGCTGCAAATGTGCAGCCTCGGTGGCCCTTGTGTTCGTCCTGCTGCCATGCTGCCAGCGTGCTGATTGGCTCTAAGTGGGGAGTGGACAGCGCCAGGTGCTGCTGAGCTGAGCCGATCCCAGCACTCCCGCCACCACTGCCCATTATCACCTATTTCACTCCAGAAATGCGTCTCACTCCCTTCCCCTGCTACTGGGCCGTCTGCTGTTAACTCTGGCAGGGTGGAGTGTTTACTTTAAAAAAAGAAAGAGATTAAATGGTCGATTATGGCTCTTTGTCTCCATTCTCTCATCCTATACACATCTATTAAGCTGTGTCTGTGTGTCAGTGTCAGAGATGAAGAAAGCAACAGAGGGAGAGGGAGAAATTGAGAGGGGGGGGGTGGGAGTAGAAATGAAGGGAGAGCACTTCCATGATTCAGCTTTGAAAGCACAGAAGGTCAGAGATCATGGCGTTTTAACCTCATTATGAAAAACATCATAGAAGTCCATTGTGACAACATACTATGACTTCATTAGCTGTGACCTTTGGACTTTTGAAATATGATAGTTTACAGCGTGACATTCCTGTTTGTTTGTCTCCAACTCCATCCTGTTAGAGTAAGAGGACTCCTAGTCCTTTTGCTTACATCAACTCTAATGTGTTTTTGTTTTTTTGGTGGTGGTGGTGTTATTGGTGTTTTTTTACTTGTCTTCCTTCCTTCCTCCCTCCCAAGACTAACACAAATATGTAAAAATATATGCCTTGGCTTATGCAATATTTTGCTATTGCTAATTAATGTTTCAATGCGCTGATTGTCTCACATTTAAGATTTAAATGTGTCACATTTAATGGTTAAAACGGCTCTCATCACACATCACATTGCCTGCAATAACGTCTTATATCACATGTTTAGATGTTGGCACTGTGCCAACTATTATGGGAGCTGTCAGTGTAATTGCGGTCAATGGAATTATGACACTTCAAAGCGGAGGAAATCATAAACGTCATAAAAGCTTATGACTGTATGTGGCATCTATCATGATATGGTTTATGGCAGTGTTATGATAGAAGATTGAAGAGATGTGAAGAGAGCACAGCCATGTGGAAGCAGACCATCTCCCTTGCTCCCCCTTTCTTTCTTCCTTCCATCTCTCTCTTTCTTTGTCTGCCTCACTGTCTCTCGCCCTCCCTTGCGCACGTCACTTTGGTTTGTATGTTTTTTCATGCACCCCACATGCCTGGCACACTACTGTGCCGGGTTGCTTTTCTCTCTTCCCCCTCCCACTCTCCCTTCCTCCCTCTTTCAGTCTCTCCCTCCTCAGTCACCTCAATCCCTCTCTCTCTTTCAACTTGATGTTTTTCTGTTAATTTGATGTCTTAAGAGCTACTCCTCCAAACTGCTTTCTCAGTCTCTCTCTTTCTCTCTCTCTTTCTCTGTCTCTTCTGTAAGCCTTCCCTCTCTCCCTCCCTCTGTCTCTCTATTTCCCTCCCTCTCTTCCCCACCCTCTCTGGCCAGGTCAGGTGACTAGCTGGAGCACTTGTTTATCACTGAAGCAGGTCGCTGGGGTTGGTGTTAATCTTTAACGTTGAAGGCCGTCTGTCTGTCTGAGTGTGTGTGTCTGTGGTTGTGACGGCCGCTAAGCACCATGGGAGGCTCCCGGTAATGATCCCAGGCTCTCTGGTGCACGGGCTGCTAACGCACATTCACACCACCTCACTGCGCCAGCTGCACCCTGCTCACAGACACACAAACACACACACACACAGTCTAAAACAGAGCGGGCTAATGGAGGCAGTCTGGAGGCTAAATCTCCTTAGCATGGCTGTTATTAGCACAACTCCCTCAATTAGAGGCTTCTCTAGAATGCAGGCACTTCATTATCATCACAACAGAGACCTGTTTGTGAGGTCCACCACCAGACAATAAGAAATATTCCGTTTTGTGGGTGCGGGTGGGTTGGGGATGGGCGCTGAGGCAGGGAAGGGGAGCGAGGGAGGGGTAGGGAGGGGTAGGGAGGGGGGATCAGCAGTTTGTCAGATAGCAGGGTGTTGCCAGCAGGCTTGTGTCAGCTCCACAGCCCCTCAGAGCGGGTGTGCCACTGCACCGACATTAAGCTTATTTATTAAATCGTTGGCGTAGAAACATGGCGTGGCAGTCGTGCCGTGAGCTGCTCGGGGGTAGATTTGTGAGCCCGCTGCGTCGCCTGGTCATGCAGCCAGGGAGAGAGAGAGAGAGAGAGCGGGCAGAGAGACAGAGAGAGAGGAAAAAAAAGAGTGATCAGGAAGGTTGCCCATGGAATGTTCCTGCTCTGAAGGAACCATTGGCACTGGTGAAACGTGCACAGGCTTGAGACTGGCTGCCACCACCACCAGTACCAACAGCAACACTTTCAGCACCAACATCAGCAATGCCCCTGCCCTCTCCCAAACCTCCCTGACTGCTCCTTTGCTTCCCAGTGCCTGCAGAACCCCACAACTCTTCACACATTCAGTTGCTAACCTCTCCCCGAGACTGCTGTTGTTGTCGTCGTTCAGTAGCAGAAATGAGGTGGGAGTCTGAAGTGCAAAGATGCGTGTGTGTGTGTGTGTGTGTGGATGTGTGGGCATGCAGTTGAGTAGTCTTCACAGTGGATTATGGAGTGGCAATACATGGGGTTCACTTGTTTTTCTCTCCCACAAAACAGCCAAATCTAAGGCGTGAATCAAGTTCAAGCATATAGAAGATGGCGACATAAGCAGGAAGAGAAGAGAAGAGAAAGCTGTTTCCAGTCTTTTTAGTTTTTAAAGTATGTTAATGGGCTCACTGAAAAGTGACTAATGCTCTCCGTTCCCCCCCCCCCAATCTCAACATGGTGTATCTTATCCATCCAAAAGAACAGTTGATTTTTCCTCCTCCTTTTCCATTCTTTTCTCAAATATCACTTTTTCCACACCTCCACACAAAGACATTCAGTGTTGAGACTGCAGGGTGCTGTGAAAGACGGCCTCAGACAATACAAGTGCGTGTGTGTGTGCGTGTGTGTGTGTGTTCTTGGGGTGAGGTGAGGTGAGGGGATAATAAAAAAAAAGTACCTGCGAGTCCTCCTGCAGCCAAGAGGATTATTTTCTGATAGTCCAGACACACCTGGTGGAGAATGAGGGTGACGATGGGGGTCTGTAGACAGTACCCATCAGATGATCCCAGCTAACTCAGTTGACCACATCCTCCTCTGCTCCTCTCCTCTCTGCTCCCACACTTTACAGGTTCATCATGAGGGAGTAGTGGGGGGGTTTCTGGGCTTCACTCAGATCCAGTGGCAGGGTGGGGACACTCAGCTGTCACTCAGATGACACCGTCTTTCTGCCCTTGGTAAAAGCCAAACATGTTTGTGTCAAGGCTTTCATGCACCACTAGTCAATGCGTGCCAGGCATTTCTGATGGCAGTCTGCCCCTGTTGTGTTTGGCAGCGGAGAGCTGAGAGGCCGGTTAGATGTGGATGGAGGTGTCTACTGTGGTTGGCTACTGGGTGCTGCCATTGATGAAGAACGGCTTATTGAGATGGATGCAAGCGCGGGTAGCGGGGAGTCTGGTTCCAGGTATTGGGAAAGTGCCTGGAGCCTCAGGCATTGGCTTCAGTGAGAAACAGCACATTGCCCTCTCCCAATTGAATCTGTGACCCCCCTCCCACCACCAACTCACCCCATCTGCCCAGTGGCGGTGGTCACTTGAGGCGTAATTGAATTGCAAGTGTGGGGTTGGGTTTTTGTGTGTGTGTGTGGAGGTGGGTACGTGGGTGGGGGCATACGGGCATGTTTTGGTCACAGTGACCCCAATGAACTCTGCCATGTTCAGTTCAGTAGTCTTCAGTGGGGTTAAATGGCTACCCTGTCTCAAGGGAGTGACCATGTCCCCTGCCTTTTTTCCCTCTGTTCTTTTTCTCTCCTCCTGGCATCCTTTCTTCCTCCTTTGATATCTCTGTCACTCCTGCCTTATTCTTTTCCTCATTGATTGCTCTCTTCCCTCCTTTCATCTCATCTCTCTCTTTCCTTTCATTTTACATTCATCTCTCATCTCTGACCGTTTTTCTGTACCTCACCTTTCCCTCTCCCTCATCTCTCTCTCTCTCTCTCTCTCTCTCTCTCTTTTCCTTTACCGTCTTGTGTTTTGCTGTGAAGATCATGGAGTGTTCGCTCGTTTGGAGGGTCGGTTGGCCGCTTGCTTGCTCACTCGCTCACTCGTCCGTGGGCTGGATTCCAGGGTGCTGCGCTCTGAATGTGAAGCAGCCTCTTCCATCTGCACTGCAGCCATTTGCAGCACACACACACACACACACACACACTCTCTCTCTCTCTCTCTCTCTCCATCATTATATGTTCTTTCTTACACAGTCACACTTACTTTATTAAGCTGCTGTGCGCACACATACACACACACACACACACACACACACACACACACACACACACACACACACACACACACTCACACTCTCACTCTCACTCTATCATACACACAATGTACACACACACTAAACACTACGGCTCTCTGCTGGTCAACATTACAGCATGTGTGACCCCAGCAGATGCTGAGCCATGCTCACAGCAAACAACTCCCCACAGCACAGACCCAGCCAAGAAGAAAACACACACATAACACACACACACAAACAAACAAATAAACATACGGAATACACTCTAAACAATGTCAGTTCAGTCCCCCGTTGGTAGTCTAGTCAGGAGTCTTGTCAAACGCACACAGCAGGGGAAAGCAGGACGTTTATGGTGATGTGTTTTTAATGTCTTATAAACAGCTTAAAACACACCCTCACAATATAGTGTGAGCGGGGGGGGGGGGGTCAGTCCCAGCAGAGCCCACTCTCCCTCCTGTCCGCCTACAATAAGAGCCTCATCTGAGGCACCGGCGGCAGGGTCAGTCTGGTATCCGAGACGTGGGCGTCCGACGTTTTTGGCATCTGAAACAATTGTTTTCGTTTAGGGTTAGCTGTGTTGTGCCGGCCACCATTGCCCTCTATCATTCACTCTCAGAGTGGGGCAGGTAGTGCTGGACCTGACTTGAGTGGTGCCTATGCTGTTCGTCCTCACCTCTGAAGAACCAGCTCTCCTTGTCTGAACTCAATTTCATTTGGAGCTATGAGAAGATAATGGCACATTCAGTTCAAATGATGTGCTGTAGACCACAGGAACACACACACACACAGAGTCAAACACAATCACGAGTTTCTAAACCAAACTGATCCAGTTTGTGTGGATTAGTCCCGTATTTATTTGGCCAAGTCCAATCTCTGATCTGTGGTCCTGGGCTGGTTAAGTCTTTTAAGTCATTAAAATCATGTTTCTCAGCATCTTCCCGGAGGACGAGCATCTGTTTATGGCTCCCACCGACACACAAGCGCCCTGGAGATTAAAGATCTGGCCTGGGCAAACCGCTCTATTCATCTGGCTGTGCATAGTCCCCACTCCTGCCTATGGCATCAGGGCTGGCACCAAACTTCAATGTGTTGTCATGGTACGCCTTCATGGCTGTGCTCAGTTCAGCCTCTTTTGCCCAAGAAATGAAATATTGACTGGCATGCTCTTACACACAAACACACACACACACACACACACATACATATGAGATGCATATAAGAATGTTTGCAGGGCTTTTCAGGCTTGGGTCACAGTCAGTCACAGATTAGTTTGTCATGTTGTCTTTGAAGTTTATATAGAAAATGCAAGAAAAACTGTGTGCGTGCGTGCGTATGTGAGCGCGCATTTCTATTCTTCTGGGAGTTGTTGGCTTCTTCATCACTGCATCCTGTCAGAGTAGTGTCCAGTCAGCACACCGGCTTTTGGAGAGCATCCCCAGACCTTGGCAGAGAACTGGTACGTTTGTGTGTGTGTGTGTGTGTGTGTGTGTGTGTGTGTGTATTGCTATGGTCAGTTGTGGGGGTGGGGTGTGATGGTAGGCAGGAGAGAAGGGGGCTGGTGACTCTTGACAGATATTGATTCGAGTGCCCTCTCAGCGTCTCCAGTGAAATGGAGGCAGTGCAGACTCGCAGCAGGACTGTGCGTGCGTGCGTACGTGTTTATACGCACGCACGTACACTAGAGAACTGATGGTAGTTGTCAGTGATGACTCTGTGGCTGTCTGTCCCCTGGCTCCCCTGAGGGGATTGACCAGGCCTGCCTTTCCTCACAAGACCAGCCAATCAGCCTGAATGTCATCCTCCATGCCAAATCAATGCACAGAAAGACTGCTGCAACCTCTGGGAAAATGAATAACACTGAGGTTAAACATCACCAAGTCTCTGATGTGCCTCCTTGCTTGTAAGTATGTACAAGTGTGTATAACACACATGTGTCTGATGCATAAAGGATTCATTACAAGCTCTTGGATTTTTTTATTTGCACTGTTACCAACTGTTATTGTGAATTTTGTACCTAATTTCCAAAGTTGTATTTTGGACATGATTTTGTCTTGGGGGGGGCACAAATGGCAAAGTCTCTCTCTCTGTGTGTGTGTGTGTGTGTGTGTGTGTGTGTGTGTGTGTGAGAGCGTGAGCGTTAAGGGCTGTTTTGTGTGGTGTGGTCAGACACTGCTGACTCCCCTCCTTTTTGCTCTCTCTTTTTGTGTTGTTGAGGTGGCACAGCGTGACTCACACACGCATTCAAGTGCAAGTCAGAACAAGAGCCGCTGAGCAAGAACACCACACGGCAAAGACTGTGTGTGTGTGTGTGTGTGTGTGTGTGTATACACACACGTGTGTTTAAATGAAATGGTGAACTGCATGGCGTTCACCTGCAAAGCGTTACAGTCAGCCCATGCCAGTACTATGCTGCCATTGTTCTCTCTCCCTCTGCTCTTTCTTCATTTGTTGTTGCTCTCCTCCTAACCCTTGCTCTCACCTGCCTTTTTCTTTCAGCGCCTCTGATCTTTTTTTCTGCATCTCTCTTACTCTCTCACTCTTTTTTTTCCTCTCAATCTTTCTATCTACCTGTTTGTACCCTCTGCCTGCCTTCTCTGTATCACTGTATTTCTCTCTCCCTCTCCTGCTCTCTCTCTCCATCCATCCTCTCTCTGTAGAGCCCAGCAGTGGGCCCCCACAGTCTCCAGACCTGCCTGCTAACAACCTCATCAGACTGTCTTGTTGTGGGTGGTGCTACGGTGTGTGTGTGTGTGTGTGTGTGTGTGTGTGTGTGTGTTCGTTAGACGTTGTGACTCAGAGACCAGATCTCATCCACCAGACAACACCCCCCACCCCCAAAACACAGTCCTTGACAGGTGTGCTGTGTGTGTGTGTGTGTGTGTGAGTGTGTGAGGAAACTGCCTAACTGGCACAGGTGACTCACCTCTCCCCCACTTATCCCTGCACCCCCCCCAGGAAGCGATCACTCTCTAACCCAATCAGCTGCCAGCATAGAGAACATCCTGCTCCAGCCCCCACCAGCCCTCTCTCCCTTGCCCCAGGCCCCCACGTCACACACACACACAAACACACACACAGGGTGTGTGTGGACTCTATGCAACGGATCACCCCACCAACCCTTGCCAGCCAAGAGTTCCGCCAAGCCTCCACACACACACACACGCACACACACACACACACACACACACCGATGACTATGGCCTTGGCAAAGCCTTGTAGCCTTGTTTTGGTTATGAGATCAAAGTCTCGACAGTCATTAAACATTTAGATCACCCTGGGGAGATGATGATTATTGTCATCATCCTGCTGAGAAATGCTTGCCTCATGAGAGCAGCTCCAGGGAGCACCCTCCTCATGTCTGAACGATGACTTCCTGCCAGTCGGAACAATGGCAAACACAACCCTATGTGCACTGATCTGGTCGCTTCAGCAAGTGTGTAAAGTGAAGTCAAGTGAAGTCTATAGTGCTGGGCTATCTGAGTCTGAGTCTGAGTCTGAGTGTGTGTGTGTATTGCGCTGCCCTTTAAAGATCTCATTCCTTAAAGCCGCCGTGTGAATGCAGTGATGTTGCTTCCCTTCGCTCCTCTTTGTGCTCTTTGAATGAAAGTTATGTCGACCCAATGAGCTGCTCAAAAGGAGGAAATCTGACTCATTTATCCCTTTTTCATTAAAATGCACTGGCTCCCCATGGCGCCGTACTCAGTGAGAGAGAGTGCGTTTCCCTCTCTCACATTCAGCCTGCCGTTATGTAGTGGCATTAGCCCAGAGTTGTGAAAGTGTGTGAAGATGTAGGTTAAGCAGAAGCATGCGGCCCTAGTTGGATTTGCAGGGAGAAGATTGTTCCATAGGGAAACTTGTGGGCTGGGGGAGCCGGAAGGGGGCATGTGGTGGGGGTTGGTGGGGGTGGGGGTGAGGGGCTGGGGTGTGTGTGTGTGTGTGTGTGGCTATGGCTGTGTAAGTGCTTGTGGAAGTGGGAGGGCTCGCCAAAGTTGTGAAAATGCTTCGCCTCTTTAACTCAAAGACCACAATCCTGCCTTTTCCAGAAGGAAGAGTAGAGAGAAACGAGGAGGAGGGTGGAGAGCAAGTGTGGGGCCTGGGATGGAGCCTCATGCCGGAGCAGGGGAACATGGGACATTCTCTCCCTCCACTAATCTTCCACCTGTCATTGGCGCATCACTTGCTTGTTCACCCTTAGTTGTCAAGCAGTTTTTTTATTTGCCATCATCTTTTTAACTAGTTTTCTAGGGACGGAGTGAAAGTCCAAATGGAGTTTAGCCCAGAGTGTGAGGGGTGAGCAGCCAGTCAGTAGGGGTGGAAGTGGCGCCAGGGCCCCTGAGCCCCTGAGCCCCAAGCATCAGCCCTGCTTGCTGGCCTCCTAATCTCTCCTCTCCCAGTGACTGGGCTTCAGTGGGACTGAGCTGGCTTGTGTGTGTGTGTGTGTGTGTGTGTGTGTGTGTGTGTGTGTGTGTATATATGTGTGTGTGTTACGTCTGTGTTTGTGTGTGTGTTACGTCTGTGTTTGTGTGTGTGTTAAGTTTGTGTTTGTGTGTGTGTGTGTGTGTGTGTTTGTGCAATGCCTTACTGCATGTTTTTTTTTCTGTTCAAAGGTAGGGAGCAAGCACAGAGAGAGAGGTGGGGGAGGGGGGACTTGCCTCCGGGCAGAAAAATGTTTGTTATTGTTTGCTCGACTTTGCCCTTAGTCAACATTACCAATTAAAGGGGCTGGAAGTATCTTCCCCTCTCTCCTCCTCTCTCTCTCTTTCTCTCTCCCTCCCTCCCTCTCTCTCCCTCCCTGTCTCTCTCCCTCCCTCCCTGTCCCACTCTCCCTCTCTCTCTTTATCTCTTTCTTTCTCTCTCTCTCTCCTCACTTCCTCAGAGCTGTGTACTGTCCGAGGTGGAACCGTGTTGTGCTTCTGTGGAAGAGGCTTCTGGTGGGGTGGGGTGTGGGATGACCAAATAAAATCTGTGCTGAACACTCCTGCATGATCAAACAGAGCCTCCCATTGCTTCCCCCAAATGTTCCAGGATGAGGCGTCCAGGATGTCTGCGTGGCTGCAAATATTTGTGTGTGTTTTCATGAGAGTGTGTTTGTGTATGTGTGCGTGGGAGAGTGTGTTTGTGTATGTGTGCGTGTGTGTGTATGTGTGTTGGGATGTGGGGTCATTGGTGTTGTTTTTTGCAAGCCTTTGTGCTTGTTTGTATGTGTGTATCAACCTGTGTTGGTGTGTACTAGGGCATGTAGGGGACCTGGGTCACTGGTGAGTTTTGCGTGATTGTGTTCTTGTTTGTGTATTTGTGTTCTTGTTTGTGAATCGATCTGTGTGTGCATGCATGTGTGTTTGCGTGTATGTCTGAGGAGGGCTGCTCGCCAGGGAGCTGAGGGGGAGAGAGGAGAGCCGCCACCTCTCGCAGACCTGTCTGGGCAGGCCCAGGAGCCGGTGGGAGGGCCATCCCAACAGTGGAGCCACGGGGTGTTACACCCACCTCCCCCAAACTTAAACACACGCTCACACACACCCACACAGGCACCCACCTACCCCAAACTCAAACGCAGGCTCACACACACACACACACACGTGTACACACAGACATGCAGACACACTTCAAATAAGTGCCCACATCCAATAATAATCAAACACACACACATCCAGTAAAGACACAGGCTCTATGAAAAGACAATTATAAGAAATAAGACCATCAAATAGCCTGCTTTCCAATAGCAACTAAAGCAGATACACCTATAACTCCACTTAAGCCATCTATGCACAGAGTGGTTTGTTTTATATATCACCACACAATAAGCTAAGACAAGCTCACTGTTTCTGTCTTATATACACACACACACACACACACACACACATATATATACACATACACACACATCTGAACGTAGCCAAGCAGTCCTGAGGCCTGAGGGGATGGAGAGCATTCCTGCAAGATCTGCCTTTCACCCTGAGTGGAGATTGCCATGCTGACTAAACTGTCTAGAGTGTGTGTGTGTGTTTGTGTGTGTGTGTGTGTGGTCGAGGGCATAGCGTTTCCCTCACCACTCTCCTCACCAGGGCCCTTTCCCATTCAAGTGGAAGGCTTTTAAGGGCTGACCTTCGAGGAATCTCGGCCTGCGTCCCTAAAAAGCTGCGCCGCCTCCCTTATCTGAGCTCTCAGTGACTGGCACACCTCCACCACCCCACACTAGAGTGGCTAACACTGCTCTTACTGACTGCAGGCCTCCTGGTGACCTTTATGTCACGGGGACTCTCATCATACAGTTCTTATCCGCCTACTGCAGCTGTCTGCAGATCAGATTGGCACTCCTTAGATAAGTTACTGCCAAGCAATGTGGTTTTTTTGTATTGTTTGCACGCACACGTGTGTGTGTTTGGGGTGCGGGGGTGGTCACCTGTCTTTGTTACTAAGGTGTGACAGAAGGTCAGGCAGAAACGAAAGGCACCAGTCACCAGCCTTGGGTGCGGACGTTCAAACACCGCTGCTGATTACAGGAAGGGTATAAATGTGCATCTTGGATTTGGCCTGGCTCTCTTCCTGTTCCTCTGACCTTTATGCTATCTCACCCTCTTATCTGGTCCAGTAAGGTCACGGTGTGATGGACGTCTTTTACCACCGCTGCTGTTGCTGCTGTTTGTTCTGTTGGTGTTATTGGTGGCCATGTTATTGGTGGTGGTGGTGTTGCCAGCAGGGCTGAGGAAGGCAGAGTGGCAGGCTGATATTATTGCTTTGTTTTTGACTTGCACAGCCGCCTGGGGATCTCTCTCTCTCTCTCTCTCTTCCCCTCTCCCCCTTTACTTGTCTCTCTTTCTTCCTGTGTTCTTTTTTCAATCTTTCTCATTTGGCTTCTCCTTTCTCTCCCTTTCTGTCTCTACTCTGACCTCCCTTACAAACACACACACACACACACACACACACACACACACACACCAACATACACACACCCATACACCCACAGAACAAAACATATGCAGCCAAACATAAACAACCTCCACACAAGCAGACACCGGCTGCTGATCAAACAGCCAACCCTCATGGTGATGTTTTTTTTCTCTTTTTTTTATTTTCTTGTTTTTGCTCTCCTTCCTCCTCTTCTGTTTCTTCTCCTCTGTGTGTGATGCAACCTGATTGCCCCACGTTCGCTCCTCCGCTCTGCCCCTCCCGCTGTTTACAGTCTTGTTTTGTTTACGCTGGCTCAGGCCCCGCCCCCTTTCCCGGGCTGCTCTTCTTAAGGCTGATCACTAGACACATTTAGAGCAAATCTGTTGAAGCTCAGGGCTTCCCAAGCCATGCCCAATATAGACTGGAGGAAATTGGATCCAAAAGCACCTGTGTGTGTGTGTGTGCGTGTGTGTGTGTGCGTGTGTGTGTTGCAATGCATTACTGACCATGTTTGTTTTCTGTGCAAAGGTAGGGAGCAAACAGAGGGAGAGAGAGAGAGAGAAAGAAAGAATGAGGGGGAAAAATATTTGCCTCCAGGCAGAAAAGTGTTTGTTATTGTTCGCCCGGCTTTGGCCTTAGTCAACACTACCAATTAAAGGGGCGGTGTTTACACGCAGGAGCCGGAAGTATCCTCTCGTCTCTTCTCATTTTCCTCCATCCCTCTGTCCTTCTCTCTCTCCTCCCCTCACTTGTTCATTATGTCCTTAGAGCTGTGTACTGTCCGAGGTGGAACCGTGTTGTGCTTCTGTGGAAGAGGCTTCTGGTGGGGTGGGGTGTGGGATGACCAAATAAAATCTGTGCTGAACACTCCTGCATGATCAAACAGAGCCTCCCATTGCTTCCCCCAAATGTTCCAGGATGAGGCGTCCAGGATGTCTGCGTGGCTGCATATATTTGTGTGTGTGTGCGCGTGGGAGAGTGTGTGTGTGTGTGTGTGTGTGTGTGTGTGTGCGCATGCGTACATAAGCACAGCAGAGTCCTCAAGCTCATAAGCAGTGTGAAAGGAAAACAATGGGCATGAATGAAAGTGGGAGGGACCTGTATGGCCAGTGGAGATATATATTGGCTTCTATTGACACATGGGGGTGGGGTGAGTAGGTCCTGTAACTCAAGTGCACGTGTGTGTGTGTTGGGGAGAGGTTGCTTCTTGTGTGTGTGTGTGTGTGTTGGGGTGAGGTAGATTCTTTTGTGTGTGTGTGTGTGTGGTCCATAGAGGCAGCCAAGGTGCTGTTGCTGCAGCGGGGAGTAAAGACGTTGTGTATTCCAGCAGCGTGTCCCTGCTGCCTCTGTCTGTTGTGTCGTCTGCCCAGCGCTGCAAGGGTTAAGGCTGGGCGGCTCTCAGCCTGGGAGGGAAGAGCGCCCTGATTGGCTGAGCTTCACGGTCAGCGAATGTATTGGTTAAGGGTGAGGGCGGATCTGGATGCCGCTGTACTCTGGTCCGGATAACACAAGGATTGGGAGTGGACGTGGCGTGTGTGTGTGTGTGTGTGCATGCATACGTGTGTATGAGACAGAGAAAGGAGATTGTGTGTTTGAGTGTGTGTGCGCACGGTCAATGAGTGCACAGAGTCCTGCATGGCGACGGAGAGGGAGGGAAGGAGAGAGAGAGAGGGAAAAAGAAGGAGAAAGAGGGAGGGGTATAAGGAAGAAGCAGCAGCCCTGCATTATCTGTGTGTGTGTGTGTGTGTGTGTGTGTGTGTGTGTGTGTGTGTGTGTGTGTGTGTGTGTGTGTGTGAGTGCGTGCGTGCGTGTGTGCGTGCGTCAATCTGAGACACACTCTCACTCTCCAAGGTGGACGTTTCTCACACGTCAACTATTTTTTTTGCTGTTTTTTTCCCTGCCTTTCCCAGGTACCATTTTATTGTTTGTATTTCTGACGTTCGTCCAGAGATTGGTTTTGTTGATTTTTTTGTTTTGTTGTCTGTCCTGAGGCTCCTCTCCTGTCTCCCTCAGACTCACACCCCACCCCCCTTGCCTCAGCCACCTCCATATGTCCCTCCAATTTCAGACAGGCAGCGTGATGGGCGGCCCACCTTCAATGAAAGAGAGGGAGGGGTCCATGTTGTTTTGCTCCTGCAGTGCCAGACCAGCAATCACATGATGGAGGGGTTTTATGACACTAATGAAGTCCAGCAGATTTGTCACTGAACTGTGAGAAGTCCCCTCCTCCTTTTCCCCTTCTCTCCTTCTCTTTTCTCTCTCTCTCTTTCGTTTTTCTCTTTCTTTCTCCCCGGAGATGTCAGACATTGACGTCCGTTTCTGTAATAAAGAGTTACCTTGTGTTTCACTCACGCACACACGCATGCACACACACAAACACACACACCGCAGAGAAATTGGACAGTGTCTCTGGCAGCAGGTACTTCCTGCCATAAAATGGAGGGGCAGCTCGGCAGTGGCGATGTGTTTTTGTTGTTGACTTGCTTGTGCTCATCTCTGCAGCTGCTACTCTCTCTGTTCGAGAGACTCCACATGGCCTCTCAGCACATGCTCAGTTCAGCTTCTCAACACCAGTGAATGGGGTAGAAGGTGGAGGGGGGGTTACTGGGCTTATCTGTGTGAATGACAGGGGACAGTGATGCTGAGGCCAAGATTAGGGGTGGTCCACATAGACCGTGACCACACAGGTGTTTACTGTCCACATAGGCCGCATGTGTGTGTGTGTGTGTGTGTGCGCGCGCTACATTTGTGTGCTTCTGTATGTACCATGATGGATTTCATTCAGATATCTTGTCGTTCTTGACACTGATGCGTAGCCTACTTCATCGCCAGTGTGTTTTCCAATGGGAGAAATCACTGGTGTTACCCCCATTACAGCCAGACATATTTCTGTGTAAAGGACAAACAGATGGCATAACCATATAGTGTACAAATAAGAGTACTGTGCCACATCCATACGTATATATAGGATGTGTGAGCCGAGTCCCCCTGCAATTCCGGTAGTGAGGGCCACAGGCCTGAAGGGGGCAGAGCAGAGGCCTACCCCATTGAGCTGTTGGAATGTGGGTCTCTTAGACTGATGACGCAGGGATTGTTCTCATGTGAGAAAATGATTATGCTTATAAAACGATTATGTTCACAAATGCCCAGTGTCACGACTGATGGTATGATGTAATAATGATTTGGCATAGGTCATGGGATACACCGGCCCACTCCACTTCCCTCGGTCATAAAGGCTTAGAAGGCCCTTTGCTGTTTTGATGTATACCTGTCTTTGCACATATTCAGTTATATATGTGTTTTCTGGAACAGCCATTTAGTCCTGTTTTGTTGTGTACTCACTCAGCCACATTGGTTTTAACTACACAAACTGAGTCATATGTTGTGGTACACACTTTCCACCTTTTGTGGGCTTAGCGTTCAGTCCTATTTGGCTGTTGCAGCACTCACATTCCTGCATGTCTGGGTGTGTCAGGATGCACGCATTCAGACATTTATGGGAAAATCCAAAATGTTTTCAAGTTCCATGTTGGGAGTCCTGAGCCTCTAACCCACCTGCTGTTATTCCACTGCTCTTCAGTACTTAAGCTCTCCTGTCTTACTATGTCTAGGGTGTCTGTGCCAAGCGTCTGTGCCCAGTGTCTGTGCCCATGCCATCCCTCTGGTTTCCTCTGGTCTGGGCCCTCTCTCCTATAATGTTTTGTGAGGCGTTAAGGGTAAAGTAATTTAAAAAGACCTAGTGGACGTCCAGGGTCTAGTCTTGGCCTCTGTGCCTCTGAGCCTCCCTCTCTCCGGACACTTTTAGGCTCTTGGAGAAGTGGAAGGTTTAGAGAGGAAGAGTGTGTGTGTGTGTTGGTGGAGGAGGGGTGGAGGGATGGGACTCTTCAAAACAAAGCAAAGTGTGATGATGTGTTTAGCTTGGCTAGCGAGCACTCAGCATCGCGCAGGCCCAAAACTCTCTAGAGCCTCTCTATTAGTCAGACAAGGCTAACCCCACTCCCCACCCCACCCCCCTCCTCATTTCTCCCCGTAGCTTCTGCTTGTGTCCCCCCTGCTTCTCCTCGCTCCTCCACAGGCTCTTGGAGCTTCATGGGCTGCATCTTGCAGGGACTCCCTGAAGTCATTGCTTCGGATCATCTCCAGACAGAGGCCTCTGACACATGCGTGATCTCGAACAGCTGTTTGCAAAGCGAATATTGTTTGAAATACCAGGTGCATCTGTGGAATGTGCGTGGATACAGATAACCAACAACTTTGAGAATGTATAATAGTGTGTGTACGATCCAAGAAAGAAGTTAAACAGACATTTGAGAACTTATGTATACTCATTTGTTTACAGCGGTACTCAGGACAGAACTGACCTCTGAATTATTCAGACCAACTTAATCAATCCCTGTGTGTTTTTCTCTGTCTTTCGCAGTGTGCCCCCCGGCCTGCAAGAACCACGCCTGTACGCCCAGCAATGAGTGCTGCCACGAGCAGTGCCTGGGCGGATGCTCGGAGCCGAGCAACGCCAGCGCCTGTGTGGCCTGCCGGCACCTGATGCACGAGGGCACGTGTGTGGAGCGCTGCCCGCCGGGTTACTACACCTTCAAGGACTGGCGCTGCGTCTCCCTCGAGCACTGCCAGAAACTCCACAGCGACTGCAAGCAGCTCAAGGAGAAGGTCAAGGACAAGGAGCACAGCTGTCATGAGTACGTCATCCACAACGGTGCCTGCATCCCCGAATGCCCGTCCGGATACACCACCATGAACACTGCTGCGTAAGTCTGTTATGGAAAAATACACACACACACACACTCGCCAGCAACACACTTGTTGCAAAAACATGTGCTCCTGGATGTAGAAGACAAACATGGCACAAACATTTTTGTGGACTCAAGGATGATTAAGTGTTGGCTGACACACACTATGAGATTACACATTGTAATGGAACCCTCTCTTTGTGAATTCATGGGTTGGCTTAGTTTTTGTTTTCCACAGAAATGTCATGTGTTCATACAACAACTGAACTTGCTGAGAAGGTCGCAGTGGCTCCCTGATTATCAGCAATTTGAATTCAGTTTGACGCGTTTTTTTGACGCACATTTTGTCCTTAAGCACCCCCTTACGTCACACGTTGGCCTGAAATCATCTTTGACCTCCAATTCAAGTTCTCCCCAAAACAAAAACAAAAGTGATAGTCTTCACATGGCAAAACATCAGCCACGCCAAAACATCATCTTCATCTAAGGATGTTGTCTGGCTGAAAGCCGACGTCCAAACAATTGTTGGACATAATGAGGTGGGAAGATGTGCTGGTGACGTCCCACACTCGGCGTTGCTGGCAGTAAACAGTGACCCGGAGTAACCTGGCCCCACACGGACAGTGGAGGACTGTGAAGTTGGTTGGTCAGACGTGCACCCCTCCTGACTGGCCTCACTGGACACGCCACATTCCTCTGCAAGTGGCACAGCAGAGTGCCCGCCCTAGATGAACAACCGCATCATTAGCCATAACAGTGTCCCTCTTGTTTTGCGTATTGAGGTCAAGGGGTCATGCACATACCAGGAGAAGAGGCCCTGGTGGGCCACGTGCAGCTCGCCCTCCCTATGTGGAAGTGACATCATTATGTAAAGTGTATCAGAAGTTCATAGTCGCTTACCCACTTGTTGTGGGGATGTTCGTTTCATCACAGTGGCATTTTACAAGACAGAGAATAATAGGCTCCTATAAAATAGGCCTTTTCACAGCAGACTTAAGCACAGCACCAGGCTTTGTTACCTCAGGAAGCCACAAACGCTCATTAAAGTGAACCATTTCCCCCCGCCCTTCCTGACCAGGCAGGAGAATGGGCTTAAATGACTGCCAACATGTCAGATAACAAGGCCTATCACTTTCTAGTGATGGAGCTAATCGTGCATGGAGTCGTGCTCCAGCTCCATATCACCCAGGTTCATCACTACTGAGGCCAGTGGCCCTACAACATGGCAGGCATGACTGCAGTAACACTGCCTCTAGTCGGCTACAGGTGGGGACAGAGCAGAGCCGACGCACAAATCATCCAGAGCTGGCTTGCGGCCTTTCGCCCTCTTGGTGACGTCGAACTTGCCATCCCTGTTGAGTCATAGCCGCAGGAGATGCCGGCGGGGTTTTGTCTGTGAGCACCCTTGAGCTTCAAAGCCAGCATTCTTTTTGCCAGATACATTGTGTCCTCAGCAGTCGGGCAAAGTCTTCCTTTTGGCCCGTCAACGTTTCCGCCCTGGCCGTTCCAGCGCGGGCCAAAACAGCAGATTACCGTGACTGATGTTGGGCAGTAAGAACTTGATAAGTTGGACCGCCGACTAATCCAGCCCGAAGGATGTTGTAATTTGGCAGCCTCCGCGTCCAGAGCGAAAGGGAGGCCCGGGGAGGCTCAGAGGGGAGAGAGAGAGACGGGAGAGGTGAATTCCTCAGCAAAAACCAGACAGGGTTTGCATTGCGTGACAGGAGTGTTGCACGCGTGCCACGAGGCATATGTCCGTGTTTGTGTGTGTGTGTGTGTGTGTGTGTGTGTGTGTGTGCGTGGGGTGTATTTGTCATGTGGGTGGTTGGGAGGCTGTGCGTGTGAGCGTCCAGAAAACATTTTCCCCCTGTTTTGTAGTGCACATTCTGGCCGTCGCTGGGTGCTTCATGTGTGGGTATTAGTAACACGCTCATAAACTGCAGATTAGTGCAGCAAAGGGGAGTCCTGTTGACTGAAGGCCAGTCCCTAGGGAACAATAGCAGTCTTTGTCTGCCCCCGCGGGGGGATCTGGGCTCCTTGAAATAGGTGGCTCTTGCAAGGCAATTTTTTTTGTAGTCTTTTGTCTTGGGTTTTTGTTGACAATCAAGGTTTTTAGCAGACCAGTTGCAGTCACCTTTGACTGGCCTAGAGGAAGCAGTCATGTGGTAATGAGGCGGATTTTATAACATGCAGGAGGAGTAGAGGGTAAAGGGGTGAAAAAACAGCAGATCCCACATGGATGTGCCACTCACACACACACACACTCACTCACTAACACACTCACACACACTCACTCACTAACACACTCACACACACTCAGGCAGACACACATGGAGACAAGCACAACAAACATCTGGCCTAGAACACAGACAAACAAGGGCCCGTCTAGCTTATGGTTTAAACAGATATATGCAGCCAAGGGTCCTAAGACTGGAAAGAGAATTAAAGAGCGGGATTATGTTTTTTCCTCTCCCTGGTTTCCCCAACTCTCTCTTCCTCAAACTCTCTCTCTCCCTCCCTCTCTTTCTTCCTCAGTTCCTCACTCCTCCTCCCTCTAATTTTCTTTCTCTCTTCCTCACCCTCTTTTTCTCTCTCTCTCTGTGTCTTTTCCTCAAGCTCACTGATTGTCTTATGAATGAGCAGGATGGTCCCTCTCTTCCTTGGGTCTCTAGCTGTGATTTCTTGTCTTTTATCTTAGTTTTTAATTTTTTTTTTTGAATGCTGAATGAATTCCTGAAAGGCGTAGCCACATCCTACTCCACCACTTCTAGGACAAAGGGCGGAGAGAAGTGCTTCTCCACACGCTTCCCTCAGACTCCCTCTTCTCCAAACCACACTGCACCACCCGCCCTCTCCATCTCTCGCTCCCCCCCTCCCCTCCCCTCCCCTCCACTCGCCACTCCACTCCACTGCACTCCAGTTCTGCTTCAGTCAGCCACCAGAACGGTGCTGCTGTCGCTCCTCCGTCGCCTGGCTGCTGCTGCTGCTGTTGACGCCTCAGCCGTGGCTTGTCCTCGGAGGAGAGCACACAAACAGCAGCGCGGGGACCTGCTGTCATTGTTTTTACGCCCTCCACATTTACTCGCTTCTGCTGTTTGAAATTAATTTACAGCTGGACGATGAAAATATATATATATATAGAGAGAGAGTGTGTGTGTAGAAGAGAAGAGGAGAAGGGGGGGATAAAAATCAATCAGTTGCCGTGTGCCAGCTGAGCCTAGTTTTATGTGATACCAGGGAGGTTGCATAACGCCGCTGTCTTGCTGTTTAATTCGCCTAAGAGGCGGCTTTTGTTTAATGAGTTATCAAATTAATTGAGAGAATTATACAAATCCCTCCAAACTGCAGTTAGTCACTCGTTACGCTGATGTTCTCCCACAGTCTGATGTGCAGTGCTTAAGTCTGTCTAACCGGAGAACACGGTGGAGCACAGGAGCCGCATGGATCTGGGTTTGACAAACCCCACACATTGTGTGTCTCGTGTGTAAATTATGGCTATGTTAATCCTCACTCCTTTTACCTTTGATTTATGAAGAATTAAATGTTAACAACCACATGACTCCAATAACAATTCGTTATCGTTACTAAGATTTTTAATTTTTTTAAAAAAAATTTTTTGGCAGTTGCTTACACGGCTGAGCTGCTTTGAGGCGTGCAAATGTAAAAAGCTTGAGCTTGAGCATGAGCATCCTCCTCTCTGGGTTGCCCAACATCAGCTCTGGAATACAGCGCAGTGTGTCAAATTGATGTCGACACACTACTTTCTTTAGTTCCCTCTCTTTCTTTCTCTTTCTTTCCCTGTGGGTCAATGGAGGTGAATTTACCTGTCTCGTCCTGTAACATTCCACCTTCAGAAGACGTGCCTGACACGGCCTACTCACACTCCAGTCGCCATTCCAATCCTGTGACATCGACCGGCACAAGTATTTCTGCCATTTTGTTTTCATCACACTGAAGAAAAGGATTTAAAAAATGCTCCAGAGTTCATGTTTGCTTTTCACAATTCTAGCTCCCACTCTACTGGCTAGAGGACCTTTCTGAGCTGACTGTCATAATGGTTTCAGATGAGGCCAAATGCTTGTAAAGTATGTAGTATACTATTATATGTTCAAATGAGGCCAAATGCTTGTATAGAATGTATTGTACTATAAAAGCACTTGGTGAAGCCAAATGCTTGTCCTTGGGCCAGTAGTAAATAGCCATGTTGTATGACCTTCTTGCTTGGTTTGAACTCCTGCTACCCTGCAAACAGAGGATCAGAAATGCCTTTAAAGATTTTCATCAAATGGTTTCTTATGCACTCAAAGGTCTTTGTTTCTGTGGATTATAGGTACTGTATGTGTGGGAATGTAGGGATATTATACAGTATACATGTGCATTTCTGCAATGCCTGTCTGTGTCTGTCTGTGTGTGCTTGTGGGTTTGTGTGTGTAATTCTCATGGTCACTAAGCTGTTCCATGTGGCCTTTGACCTTGGCAGGCTGACCTGTGCGCCCTGCTCTGGACTGTGCCCCAAGCTGTGTGTTGGAGACAAGGTCGTGGACTCAGTCATGGCAGCACAGGAGCTCCGTGGCTGCACCGTGCTCAATGGCAGCCTGACCATCAAGATCCGTGGTGGAAGTAAGACCTTCTCATCTGTCTCTCGCTTGTCTACACACACACACACACACACAAACACACATTCTCACATAGACTTTCATGATATTGTATCTCATGAAATCCTAGAATATAAAGCGATACTTGCCAGTCACAGCACAAAAAGGGTTTGTTCTGATCCACTGTGTGTGTGTGTGTGTGTGTGTGTGTGTGTGTGTGTTTGTTGATTTGTTGCCCCTCAGCCAACATTGCAGCTGAGCTAGAGGCCAGTCTCGGTCAGCTGGAGGAGATCAACGGCCACCTAACGGTGCGACGGGCATATGCCCTCATCTCACTGTCTTTCCTCCGCAAACTGCGCCTGATCCGTGGGGAGGCGCTGGAGAGCGGGTAAGCAGCAGACCATCTTCCCAAACACAGCCTTTCACAGTCACCTCTCTAATTTCCCCCACCAGCTTTGAGTAAATACACAAAAGCACAACAGATATAGTTTGAAAAGAAATCTTTTTCCAATGTGTGTACTGTGTGTGTGTGTGGTAATGATATGATTACTTCTGCTCTGCCTCCCAGGACCTATGCCTTCTACGCCTTAGACAACCAGAACCTGCGGCAGCTGTGGGACTGGTCCAAGCACAACCTGACCATTCAACGGGGAGCCATGTTCTTCCACCACAACTCCAAGCTCTGCATGAGCGAGATTGCCAAAATGGAGGAGGTGACGGGCACCAAGGGCCGCATGAACCAGATCCCCCTGCGCACCAACGGTGACCAGGCCTCCTGTGAGTACCCCCCTCACTCTCTCTCTCTCTATCACACTCGCTCTTGCTCTCTCTCTGCTTAGAACGCCAGTGGCATATCCCATGATTCATTGCTCTGCTGTTCTTGCCTCACAGGTCAGAACGATGTCCTCAACTTCACCCAGATTCGTGCGAACCACGACAAGATCATGATCAAGTGGCAGGCCTTCTGGCCCACGGACTTCAGGGACTTGCTGGGGTTCATGGTCCTGTACAAGGAGGCGTAAGTCTGACAGCTCCGCACAGCTTTGCTCTGAGGGAGGGGTGGCAATGGCAGCTTGTTCTCCACTGAGGTCCAGCATGCAGCGGATCTCTATTGTAATGTAAAGAAATATCAGCCTCTCTGCTGCGATTAGTTTTTTAACCTGCATTCATTCCAGTTCTTTCTTACCTTGTATTTTAATTCATTAATGCAATACAGTAAAATCTTCCTTCCTCCATTCTCTCTCTCTCCCCCCCCCCCATTCCCTAATCAGACCATTTAAGAATGTGACGGAGTTTGATGGGCAGGATGCGTGTGGCTCCAACAGCTGGGTGATTGCCGACGTGGAGCCCCCTCAGCGTTCCTCAGCCGCCCCTGAGACTGGTCACCTCATCTTCCCGCTCAAGCCGTGGACACAGTACGCCATCATGGTCAAGACGCAGTTGTCTGCCTCTGACGACCTGGAGGTGCGCGGGGCCAAGAGTCCCATCATCTACGTGCGCACGGAGGCCACCCGTAAGTTCCCGCGCCACACACACGCACACCAAACTGTAGCCCCAGGGCAAGTGCGGCCCTTTGCTCTCTTTCAAACATTCTGCCATGAACTGTAAAAATAAAATATGATCTGGCCCATTGTTACATTAATCTAATATTATATGTATAGCTGACATCACAGTTTAGCCCTATAGTGTCATACTGAATGTTTTGGATGGCATGGGGGTTCTCTGATCCAAAACTCAGTCGCTCTTTAACTTGGAGCTGTTTGAAAACTGGTGCTCTTAATTTTGCATTGCCCCATGGCAGCTTAGATTTTTTCAGTATGTGACCCGTAAACAGTGTCGGGTAGTAGCTTACTAGTTTAACTACATTTACATTTAGGCATTTAGCAGACGCTTTTATCCAAAGCGACTTACAAAAAGAGGATAACATTCAAGCTACAATACAATGAAAGAACTAACAAGGAGTGCATATTGCTAACATAGAAACTGCACTATTTTAAGTTGAAAGTGCAATAGTGTAATACAGTGCAGAGAAATTAAATTGTTAAGTGCATTCTCAAAAATTTACGCCAAAAATTTTGAGAATGCACTAATAACTAATAACTACATTTCTAAGTAGCGTGGCTGTAGCAAAGTTATTTTGTAAATCTGATAGCTTTTCATTAGTTTTTATTTTTCTTCTATTTTGGCCATGTTGTGTGGTAGCTTCCCCATAAGCTGCCTTTTCAGAGCATCAGCACACCGCAGCAAATCTCCATCTAGGCCATAAATGAAAGATCATCAATAATGTCATGCATTTGTTGCATTAGAGGTGCCATAAAAATCATTTGTGTGTCTTCTATCACTCAGCTGTTCACTGTGCACATTATACTAAATCTAGTAGTAATAGTACAATAAAAAAGCATAATATACTAGAAAAACTATAGTGTAAAATGCTGTAGGCATCAGAAATATGATATCAGAAAAAAGTTTTTTCAGGACCCAGTAAAGCACACACATGCACATACTATTCTCCCATTTATTTTATCCTGGGAACAGACTGTGGAAATAACATTTTAAAAAATGTTTTACTTTTATATACTTACTATTAGTTAGTTACTATTGTATGTCTATTGGAGGCCTGTTAGTTTGGTGACTAATAGAATCTTAGCAGAAGGCTGGATCATTCCATTTATTTATAGGCCTTTTTTGTAAATTCTAAAGTAGCTTCACATGTAGTAAACTACTTCTGCCATTTTTTTGTAACTTACATGTAGCTTGCAAGGTAGCTTAAGTATTGCCCTCAAACAAAAAAGTTTGGCCACCCCTGATAGAAGGCTACTCTGTGTGTTCATGTCCTGCGGAGAAATGCAAGTGCTAGCATGTAGGCATACGATCGTGATGAGCTCAGTCTCTGACTGTTTAGCGGCAGTCACATCTCATAAAAGCTTCCATCTGATACGTGTTGCTCCTGTTTTGCTGACACCTTTGATTTATTACATCCGGTGGATTACATAAGAGCGTCAGGTTGCTGTGTGCATGCAACCTCATCTAATGTAACAAGCATGTAAACCAGGCAAGTAGCCATGACACGGCTTGTGTCTTCGTTCTCCCCTAGCAATATCGGTTAGTTTGGCCAACCAGAAACCACTGAATCAAAGTCAAGCTAAGTCAAGACAGTGCCTAAGGCAGAGAATTTGAAATTAGATTTAATGATTTGGAAGAGTGTATAAATTCTGCCCAAACACTGATGGGTTGTTTGCTAGCGCTCAGAGGCTGCACGTGTTACTGAATCAAGCAGAAGATTATTCCAGTGTCCTCTGGACACAGTGGCAGATGTTGGAATGGAATGAGGTCTGATGAGAAGCTGTCGGTTCCAGTGCAGGCTGACATGTTTTATATATCCATTGGAGACACCATGCGCTTCATTTCAGTTCTGAAGGACAAGTGAACACTGTGAACATAAGTGACCCCCCCCCACCCCCTTCCTTCGCCTTTGACTGTGCAGAGAATGTGTTAAGGACAGGTCAGAGTAGGTCATACCAACTTAAATAGCTGCAATAACACACTAACAAACGTACACTACACACACACACACACAGAGTAGCAGATGTGTGAAATTTCTTAATTTTTTTAGGTGGAATGACTTGCGGGACCAGCTAGATACTTCAAAATTGTAGCTGCTTCAACAAAGCCCGTCCTTCACCAAATGAACCACAGCATTAATCAGAGTCTCTCTCTCTCTCTCTCTCTCTCACACACACACACACACACACACACACACACACACACACACACACACACACACTGCTTTGAGAGCTTTATTGCTGTAAATGAGAGGCCTGTTCATCAGGCATGTCAGTGGGAAGGAGGCAGGATGCTTCAGGCAAGTGATGTTGGAATGAGATTCGACTTTTGGCCTTTTTTTCATTTGTTTTTGGTAGTGTTCTCATGCCACCAGATGGCCAGGTGTATGCATCAGGAAGGTGATTAGGCTCTGGCCTGGAGAGACAGCTGCAGGTTCTGGAGTGGAGATGAGATCTCCAGAGAAACCATCCATCACACAGGCCCATTAATGTGGGGAGGCCCCTGTTGAGGCCCCTTTTGCCACAAGAGAGAGAGGAAAACGGCCGTTTCCATGTTAGCTGGAGTTTGAGCTCTGACCCAATTTATTTAATTAGGAGACACTCTTGACCCCTGTGGTTGACCTTTGGTCTTGCGGCACTCCGAGACTTACCGCTTTCCTCTGTGCCAGTAATGTACACTGATTATTTATTTGTGTGTGTTTTTTGTTTGTTTGTTTTGTCCTGCAGGTCCATCAGTGCCTCTGGACCCCATCTCCTCCTCCAATTCGTCATCTCAGATCATCCTGAAGTGGAAGCCCCCCACTGAGCCCAACGGCAACATCACCCACTACCTGGTGGTCTGCCAGAAACAGAGGGAGGATGAAGAGCTCTACAGGCTGGACTACTGTATCAAAGGTGTGCATGCACACACACACACACGCACACACAAAACATACCACATCTTTCCCCCTCCCTTTCTTTCTTTATTCTTTCTTTTCTGTTCATTCCTTCTTGCTTTCTCGTCTTACTCTTATTCTTCCTGTCTCATTTCCCCCCAATCCCTCTATCCCAGGCATGAATCTGCCATCCCGCACGCCAGCAAAGATGGACACGGAAGAGGAGCAGAAGTGGAACCAGACGGAGGAGCTGAGTCAGACGGGGCGCTGCTGTTCCTGCCCCAAGACACCGCCGCAGCTCAAGAAGGAGGCTGAAGAGTCGGAGTACCGCAAGACCTTCGAGAACTACCTCCACAATGCCGTGTTCGAGATCAGGTACGGCAGCAGGCCAGACGTGGGCCGCCTCTGGCAGGCTTTGCTTTACAGCCCACTCTCTTGTCTGCTGAGTGGGTGGGTGGGTGCTCAGCTATTGTGTAGGGGATGTTCCTGTTAAATAGCTGTGTGTGTGTGTGTGTGTGTGTGTGTGTATAAAGCCTTGTGCATATTACACAATATCAGCCATGATTCATAGACTGCCTACACCTCTACAAACTCTCCAGTGTTCAAATTATGTGACTTGCATTTTTGTGATTGGGAGTCTATCCCACCATCTTACGACTGATCTGTGACCTAGGTTTCCCCATTACACGATGTTTCAACCGGGGAGAAACCCAGTCAAATGTGTTTGTAGTCCATCACCAAAATGTAGCCTATAATTTGTTGATAATGCTATTAATGCTATCCCAAATAACCTGTCTGTGAGGAGCCTAATTTTTTAGGTCATAGTTTATGTCTGCAGTCACTCTAAATTTCAAATAATAAATACATATATATATTCATCAGATAATATATTTGCAATATATTATATATATCCTGACGGCAAACTTTCATTAACTATCAAAACAATACGTCACGTAGCCATCCATGTTGATTTATCCACAATAGCCTGTTCAGCATGTGAACTGAAATATTCTCAAAGCTTATCAGTTGGCTCACAAGCACTATTCACTATTCGTCAACAAAGATGACATCCTTTACTTTCATTAAATGCAGGCTAACTGTTTTTGATGCAAACAGTCACTCAGAGGGCTAGTACTGTTTGCTATTAAGCTGGACTTGTGGAATACCTTGGATGGGGTGCCAATTTGGAACTTTCCTTGTGGCTGAGAAGAAGACAACAAGTTAACCTTTCTACTCCATAAGATATTGTTACAATCTGCTCAAATTTTCAAGCATCTTGTAGTCTAATGGCAACATTTCCAATGGATTGTCTAGTTTTGTAGTCTAGCAATCATCTGGAGCGTTATGAATTACTGGGGAAGGCGATGTAGAGTAGATTTGCTTTGAACGCTCCCTACATTGTTTTTTTGTTTTGTTTTTTGTTTTGCCTTGCGCTGGCAAGCTAGTCGTGTATGATTTGTCAGATATTTGGCATGCTAGATATTCCCTGACAATTTGTGACAAGGGCGCAAATGCCATTAATCGTTTCTGAGAGTAGTTCACACCTGACGACTTGTTTTCTGACGATTGACCTATGAGGCAAGACCTGTGATTTCCAAGCCAACCCTCCGACCTGAAAATCCTTTCTAAAATCGTGTAGTCTGAACTTGGCTTTACAAGAGCGAGAGAGAGAGGGAGAGTGAGAGAACACACCTTGGGGTGTGTATGGGTAAGGACTCAGTGTCTTAGTTTGACCTCCATGGCTAGCGAGTTTTTTTTGTCAATTAATCCTCTACTGTAGCCTTCTAATATTGTAAATTGAATGTGCAGCTGGTCTTTGGTGCCAGATGATCAGATGAGACCATCATCTCCAATTCAATTGAATTCAATTCAATTCAGTTTTATTTATACAGCGCCTTTTACAATAGTATTGTCTCGTGGCGCTTCACAGAAGGAGCACCCAAGAGCAACAGGGGCAAGGAAAAACTCCCTTATGTTCAGTTAATCTAGGAAGAAACCTTGGGCAGATCCACGACTCAAGGGGCTAACCCAACTGCCAGGGGTCATGCAGAAAAATTACAATCAGTAGTAATCATGACAGACTATAAGCTGCCTATGGTTTTAGCTAAGGTTCATAATAGTTATATAGTTATAGAGTATTATCCCACTCTTACAATACATGGTAGTCAGTCTATAGGTGGTTATCAGGAATTATGGCTGGAAAATGTAGCAGCGGCCAGGCATAGTGACAAACTCAAAGGAATGAGATGGGTCATGGGGGTAACAGAAGGGTCCATTTGACAGCGCCATTGTGAGGGGGGGTCAATCACAAAGCCTCAGGAAGGGGAGTCGGGCCCAGCGTCGGCGTTCAGGAAGGTCCTCTGTGATGGGGAGTCGGTCGTGAGATGTGCCTCCCGTAGTGTTGGTTGTAGTCCACTCAGGAGGGGAGGGTGAGAGGAGTCCGCCGGAATGAGGCAGGGATGACACTCAGCAAAGATAATTGTGGACAGAGGAAAATAGTGAATTAGGCCAGGCTCACACATCAGAAGCAAAAAGCAGAAAGCAGTAATTTGGGCATACCTATATGCGCATAAATATACATATATACAAATACACACACACACACACATATATACATATATATATACATACATACATACATACATACATATACATATACATATATATATACACATACACACACATACACACACACACACATATACATATATATACACATATCTACACATATATATATATATATACATACACACATATACATATACATACATACACATACACATACACATAAATACACACACATACACACACACATATATAAATAGAGAGAGAGCTGAAAGAGAGAGAGAGAGAGTTGTACGGCATGACACATGAAGGTTGTGTGGCGGCACTAGGCTATAGCAGCATAACTAAGGTATGATGCATGGCAACCCAGCACCACTGCAGGGATGGTCAGTGGCTGCCATGCCTCGCAAGTGGGGGCAACAGCAGAGGCAGTCCCTTCCAAAAGACCCATGAGAAGTGATGATTTGCCATGCACCATCCCTAACTATGGGAAACAGTAAAGAGGAAGGTTTTAAGTCTAGACTTAAAGGTATTGAGAGTGTCCGCTTGTCGAATGTGGGGGGGGAGACTATTCCACAGGAGGGGTGCACGGTAACAGAAGGCTCTTCCTCCTATCGTAGATTTTGATATTCTTGGGATTACAAGGAGACCAGCATTTTGGGATCTTAGGGTTCTAGGAGGGTGGTAAGGGACAAGTAAGTCTTTAATATATGTTGGTGCATCACCCTTGAGGGTTTTGTAGGTTAGGAGGAGTATTTTAAAATCAATTCGACTTTGAATAGGGAGCCAATGTAGGGAAGCAAGTATAGGAGAGATATGTTCATATTTTTTAGTCCTGGTCAGTGTTCGGGCCGCAGCATTTTGTATTAGTTGTAGGTTTTTGATGCAAGTATTGCTACACCCAGAGAATCTCCCCGACAGAATCTTCCAATCTTCTAGTGTATGAGGGCCACTGATGGTAGAACACCCAGTGGAAGATCAGCTTTTGAAACTCTTTGTGCTGACACTGAATTAGCACATTGGTGTTCTTTTTGAAACACTCTCAGCTACTGTTCTTGTAGGCATGGAAAAGCTCACAACACATCAAAAACCCCGGCACACCCTTAAATACAGTAGGCATACATGTCCTCAGACAATGCCCCCAGTGTCTTAGCATTTTTCTAAGCACTCGAACCACTCTGATGTCAACACTGACCGACAGTCACGCCCACGAGCAAACCACCACCTGCCTGTTTCCCACGAGACTAAGAGGACATACGTAGGCGTGGGTCATAGACGACCATTACAGAGACATGGATCACATGTGCCCATAGGAGAGGGCTTGGTCATAGACCCCCATAGGGGAGGCATGGCCTACAGATACGCAGCCTTTAGTCCCAAAAGGTCCTTAGTGTGTGCCACCCTGTGCTTGCTCTTGCAGAACCACCCCGGCGCCGACGAGCCCCCTGGCTGACAGTGGGTAAGAGGAACGGGGGGGCAGGGCTGCTGGTGATGCGTGGCCCCAGCCCCCACTATTTGCCAAGCTAAACCTGTGGTCTAGTGTCAGTGGATGTAATTTTATGGGTTTACTTAATCTCTCTCTCTCTCACACGCACTCACTCCTTGCTATGTGCTTTGATATAAAAGAAGATGAGCTTTGTTGTGACTTAATTCATGTATACATTTTGCTGCTGCCTCTGAATAACTGCTTAGTGTATTGAAATGCCATACTAACATTCCCCAAGGGGTAGGCCTTGCGTTCAAACTTGGATAGCTCTGCTCCTCCGTGGCTGAAAGAGGGATTTGTGTCTGTCTGTCTCAGGGTTACTCTTACACCTGGGGAGTCACCAAACCACGTCACCTTCACAACATGGCCATGGCAACAGAAGCAACTGCCAATCCAAATTATCCTTCAAACCCCCTCTCCTCCACTCTCTTCTCTACTGTTTTCTCTTTTCTCTTCTTCTCCTCTCCACCTGTCATCTCATTCATCAGTTGCTGGATTCTCTTGTTATTTCAGTTCCTACCTCCCCCTTCTTTCCCTTCTCCTTTCCTCTGCTGTATCTCTCCTCTTTCTCCACTAGTCTTTTCTTCTTTTTCTTTCCATCTCTTTGCCCTTCTCTTCCTTTCCTCTCATCTTAGCCCACCTCTCCCCTTCCTCTGCTCTTCTTCTCTGAGCTCATCTGGCAGTGGCTGGCTGCTGCGGCGGGTTAATCACGCTAACCGCCGTGTTCAGACGGGAGATTACTCTGAGTCCCGCTCTTGGCAGACAGTCTCATACACTCTGTGTGCGTGTGTGTGTGTGTGTGTGTACCGCAGGCAGTCAGAAAACTGAATGGGTGGCACAGAGAGAGGCGAGGCCATGATGGCTTTCTGTCAGCACCAGACAATGTCTGGGTTGTCATATGAGGCCAGATGGCTTGCGTGCGTGTGTGTGTGTGTTGATATGTGTGTAGAGAGAGAGAGGGACTGAGTGGATGTGCATGTGTCTGCATGTGGATGTCAGCTAGCCAGAATGTATAGGCATGTATGTGATTGGATATCTGGTGTGTGTGTGGGTTGTGAGTTGCCGGGTGTGTATTTGTGCTGTGTGACTGTGCACAGCAGGGTAGAATTCAGTTCTGGCTCTGCTCACTCTAGCCCCCTCTTCACCTTCCTCCTCCTCTCTTACTCTCTTCCTCCTCCTTTCCTCATCATTCCATCCCACCCTCCTCCCTCCCGTGGGAGCGCTAACGCATTACCATCGGTGCCAGTCTGAGAGGCAGTCATGCACACCGCCATCCCTGCCGTTTAGACTCCCACTGGGGGGCAGCAGGGACACTTAATCTCCCCCTCCCAAGCCCCACACCCCTCGCTCAACCCCACAGTCAGGACGCCCAGCCGGAACGCCCTCTCGCCCACCCGTCCTCCTATAGAGGGGAACCGGTTCGCCCGGGGCCGTTGGTGGCAGGGGCGGGTGGGGTTGTGTTTTTTAAGGCCGCCTCATGGGAAGGTCACCTGTGGTTGGCCCTTCATGGCCCCACTGAACCCCCCCATCAACCCCTGGAGGCCACATTTCATAGCCCTCCACCCTCAGTGTGCAGGTGGCTGGATGTGTGCAGGGAGTGAGGGAGAGAGAGAGATTGAGCGGTTTGGGTGAACCTCAGGACCCCACCGCTGTCAAACGCTCCACATTCCACAGTCTCTGGGCACCACTGCCAACCTTAGCGGTGTGCCCATTTTAGTCCACTTCTTCTACATGAGAGGGATGTGTCTGCTCATGCTTAACCACCTGAACTTCTGACCATCAGTCACTTGAACGGCCTTCAGGGCTCTGGCATTATGCTAACTCATTTAGTTATTTAGTGTAGTCTCTGCTTAATTTGTCTGGAGTAAGTTGTTTTGGAGTTTCATTGTGCCAAATTGGTCCTATACTTAATGGCACACATTCCATTTCAACTTTGACCCAATTTCATGTAGTCTGTTTTTATAATAAGTACACTCCAGTCGGACTCCATTGTGTTGGCAAAGATAATTGGGGGTTGGGGGGGTTGTGTTTGCTTCCAGACCCCTTGTGTGCTTCCACTTTCTCCAAGTCAATGGCTGTGATTGTGTGGGTGCGCACGTCTGTGTATGTGCACCTGCGAGCGTGTGTGTGTGTGTGTGTGTGTGTGTTTACTGGCTCTGGAGGGAAGCACAATGGCGCCCAAGTGTCTCCTGTCCACAGCACACACTGTCTGCTACGGTGGCACTCCTTTCTCGGCTGCACCTGCCCTGTTGGAGTTGTTCAGCAGGGTACCCAGCTGTTTTGCATTAGCAGCTCCTCAGCCCAGCAGGTTGGAAAATGCTTCACAAGAGCCCCATCTGCTGGTGAATGTTAGTTACTTTTTTTTATTCAGTAGTGATGGAGCACTGATAAAGGTCCCGAGGTGAAACTGTTGTTTTGGTAAGCCTACTGGAATTCGTGGACCTACCCTCTGAAATGACTAACCATATGAAAAAATGAACAAGAGAAAATGTAATTTGCTCATTCATCTGGTATCTGGGAGTTAATTCATCAGTTGATTCCTTGTTTTGCGTTTACCCAATGGACTGTGGCCCTGGGTTCTATTCTGCTTTATCTTTATTGGTATTGGTTTACCATGATGAATCATGGTCACCTTCTTTTCTCTCACTCACTCTCCTCCTCTCAGGCCTTCCAGACGCCGCCGCTCCGTGGGCGTTGCCAATGGCACTCTGCCCAACTTCTTCACCACACCCCCCGCCACCTTGGTGCCCCCTGTGAACATCTTTAAGCCCCCCGAGAACACGGAGCCCGGCCAGCGCCTGGTGCACACCGTCTCAGGCAAGGAATCAGCCGTCATCTCTGGTCTGCAGCACTTCACCAGCTACCAGATTGAGATCCATGCCTGCAACCACCCCACCGAATCCAAGCGCTGCAGCCTGGCCACGTTTGTCAACGCCCGCACCATGCCCGAACGTGAGTCTCTCCTCTGAACCTTCAGTAAAGCACTGATGGGAGCCCCACAGTATCAGCAGTGGATACCGGACTTGACTCACTGTAACTGGAATTTGCATTAAGCTGAAGTCTAAGGTGCACCGTTTCAAGTCCAGAATGCATTGTTTTAGTCCAGTGGCTTAAGCCTGCAGTCGCAGTTGAATGTCCCATGTGACCATATGGGTAAATTAGCTGTGCATTGGAGCTGATGATTTGTCAGTTCCTCTGTGAACATGACTCCATGACAAGACTATATCTAAATTTGTTTGGTCTTTTGGCCAATTTAGTTATTGTAAGCTGACATATTTTTCTTTTCTAGTAAAAGCTGATGACATCACTAGTCCGGTGACCCATGACATCCTGCCAGATGAACCCGAGTTTGTGTTCATCCGATGGGAGGAACCAAAGGCACCCAATGCTGTCATCATCCTCTATGATGTACACTACAAGAGGATCTCCGACACTGATGTATGTACCTCACCTGGAGCTATGGGAAAATAGGATGGGTGCAAACCTTCGTTATGCATTCAAAGCAGATCATCATGGTTGTTTTTCTGCTCTTTTTTTTAATGGAAATGTCCATCAGCCTGTTTTTGGGGTGAGATGGTAATGTGTTTTTGCAAGACCAAAAAAAAAACGCATTAGAGCTAACTCTCAGGAAACTGGTAGTGTCTCAGTTGCTATGGAAACCAGACAAATGGCCGGTAATGTCAGAGCAGAGGAAAAATAATTAAATAAAAACACATAAAGCCTGTCCACTCCAGCTTGGATTGGCAGGAAGCAATTTGGGTTCATATTGGTCTGCAAATGAAATGTCCTTTTGTCTGATTGAGTTCTTCAATCCTTTCGGTGGGTTTATTTTTGTTTCTCTTCCTCTTCTGTTCTGTCCTCCTAACAGGAGATGAAACATTGCGTGTCCCGCCCTTCCTACGACAAGCTGAAAGGCTGTAGGCTCCGTGTAGTCCACCCAGGCAACTACAGCGTGCGCATCCGCGCCACCTCCCTGGCTGGCAACGGCTCCTGGACGGACTACACCTACTTCTTTGTGCCAGACAGTAAGTCTGTGGGGAAGGGGCAGGAGAAGCGTCAAACAAGTTACTCCCTATTAAATGGACTCCCCTTTTGGACAAAGCCTTTGGCATTATGCTTTCTCAAATGGAAAGACTAATGTAGTCTGACTGTAGTGAAAGACTAATGCAGTGCTTCTAGTGTGTGCTTGGAGCTCACCATGGGAACTGAGGGAAGTCACTGAGTCTCACACCAGCCAGCTCCCAATCAATGCTCTTGTCTGGTTCAGTACTCTGGATGGTTATGTGTGTGTGTGTGTGTGTGTGTGTGTGTGTGTGTGTGTGTGGTAGTTGTGTCTCATTGTTGCTATTTGCCATGCAGGAGACCTGAGCATGAAGGCTATCATCGCTCCCGTGGTCTGCTTCATCTTTCTGCTGTTCATCGGAGGCATGGTGTTCGTCATGTTCAAGAAGAAGTACGTTTTCCGTCAGCATACATACATACAACATTCTGTAATGGTCCCGCCCTCAAGCAGTGTGTTTAATATTGTGAGGCTGGAACTGACCACTGTGTATGACTCTGTGTATTCCAGGCAAATTGAAGGCCCCAGCGGCCCCCTCATAGCCTCATCCAACCCAGAATACATCAGCGCCAACGATGGTAAGGAAAAATCACTGGGTGAAGTACAGGAAATGTGATATTAATATTTTTGTCTGCTCTTTTGATGCAGATTTGTGTGTGTGGGTTCATCATAGTGTAAGTGTTCATGTGATGTGTTGCCATGTGTAGCGCATACATATGGAATGGGTTTGTAACTGTCCATCCCCTCTACATACCTACAGTCTACGTTCCGGATGATTGGGAGGTTCCGCGAGAGAAGATCACGGTGCTGCGGGAGCTGGGGCAGGGTTCCTTTGGCATGGTCTATGAAGGCATAGCCAAGGACATTGTGAAGGGAGAACCGGACACCCGTGTTGCTGTGAAGACGGTCAACGAGTCGGCTAGCCTGCGTGAGAGAATTGAGTTCCTCAATGAAGCCTCAGTCATGAAGGCTTTCAGCTGTCATCATGTGGTAAGAATGCCCCCCCTCTTGTCCCCTTCACCTTGGACTCTTCACCGAAACGGCATGAGCCCAGCAAACAACATAATCCAAATCATTTTGATTTGTCAGTAACTTAGCAATGAATTGTCATTGTATGTGTATGTGTATGTGAGTCTCCTGAAAGACTAGCTGTAGTTCATCCATTAGAGAAGGGGTCTGGCAAAGGGCTCTGGCCATGTCAAAGATGCAGACTGGGGTGATGCATTAGCACTGCTGGGTGTGAGAGGCTGTCTGTCTGCACTCAGATGGTGAATGTAAAGGAATGTGGTTTTGCCCTTATGATCACCCACTGATCTTACCTTCTCACCCTCTCTCTCACCCAGGTCCGTCTGCTAGGGGTCGTGTCCAAGGGTCAGCCCACGCTGGTCGTCATGGAGCTGATGACTCACGGCGACCTGAAGAGCTACCTACGCTCCCTGAGGCCGGATGCTGAGGTAAATGTCCACTCTTTTTTCCAAGCAGTCTCCTGATCCAGTTCTTTCTCCACCCCTCTCTGTTCTTTTTTTCTCTCTCCTCACTTCTCTCTTTTCTCCCTCTTCTCATGACAGTCCCTTCTCTAAACACTTTGAGCTGCTGTCTATACATAGAAAGGGCTAGACAAATAAAATGTCAAATTTATAATAATAATAATAATAATAATAATAATAATAATAATCCTGTGCCTGATTGTTTTGTGGTTCTCCAGAACAACCCAGGGCGCCCGCCTCCCACCCTAAAGGAGGTGATCCAGATGGCGGCAGAGATCGCTGATGGCATGGCCTACCTCAACGCCAAGAAGTTTGTGCACAGAGACCTGGCAGCCAGAAATTGCATGGTGGCTGAGGATTTCACTGTGAAAATTGGAGGTTTGTTTCAAACATCAGGGTGAATAGCTAATGTAGTGAAGTTGGACAGAGGAAGAAAAAAATGTTTGAAAGGCTCATGGAGTCTTATGGAGTGGCATAATTTTTTCCTCTTTTTCTTTGTAGACTTTGGTATGACAAGAGACATTTATGAGACTGATTATTACCGGAAAGGTGGGAAGGGTCTGTTGCCGGTCAGGTGGATGGCCCCAGAGTCCCTGAAAGATGGAGTCTTTACTGCTCGATCAGATTGCTGGTGGGTTCTTCACTGCCACCACACAGGAGAGCCATCACTCTCCTCCTGTCTCTACTTCTTGTTATGCCTGTTCTGCTTCTTGTTGCTTGTTGTTTGCTTGTTGCTTTGTTGTCAGTTTGCCCTTGCACTCTACAGTTAATGCTTTAGTGAAGTATTAGCCTGGCTGACAATTCTCAGTGGTGTGTGGTTGCCTTGGTTTCCAGGTCTTTCGGTGTGGTATTATGGGAGGTTAGCACATTAGCTGAGCAGCCCTACCAGGGGCTCTCCAATGAGCAGGTGCTGAAGTTCGTCATGGATGGGGGATACCTGGACCGACCCGAAAACTGCTCAGAGAGAATGTAAGTAATTTTGAAGACATGTACCCATTTAATTTTGCCATAGCCTGAACCTGAACTACAGACTTGCTCTTTGGACTGGAATGTTCCAGTTATGTTGTCTGAAGTTGAAGGAGTTTAGCCCTCTTTACCTCTATGTGATTACATCCACGTACTAAACACTATTCCTCTTTGTCCTTTTCTTCTCTTTTCCTTGGCATACAGACACAACCTGATGCAGATGTGCTGGCAGTACAACCCGCAGATGAGGCCCACCTTCCACGAGATCATCGAGATGATCAAGGACGACTTGCATCCCTCCTTCCAGGAGGTCTCCTTCTTCTACAGCGAGGAGAACAAGCCTCCAGAGACCGAGGAGTTTGACATGGACTTCGAGAACATGGAGAGCATCCCGCTGGACCCGTCGTCCTACTCGCAGCGGGAGGACAGCCTGAGCAGAGACAATGGGCCTTCGGTTGGCCTGCGGGGCAGCTATGATGAGCATGTGCCCTATACACACATGAATGGGGGCAAGAAAAACGGACGAATCCTCTCGTTGCCCAGATCAAGCCCATCCTAACGTTTTCTGATCTATTTTTGTCTAGTTCGCTCGCTCTTTTCCTCCTCTCTCCTTTCTTTCTTCTTTCCTATCCTTATTATTTGTTTATGATTTACAATACTTTATGCAGATGCCCTTCAAAACAAAAACACAGATCTCAGGACTTTTTTTTCCTTTTTTTTCTCTCATCACTACTACATGCATGATGGCAAGGATGCAAACCAGAACCATACATGCAGATCACCTACAACTCAATTATTTTGTCTCTTTTGCCAAGTTCCCAAGACTGGTCAGTGGGGAAAAAAAAACTAAAAGACAGACAAAACAAAGTGAACTGTGAACAGACACTAGACAAACCAGATGACTGCCTCTTGTTTGACCTCTCCAGACTTTCCCGTCTTTCCTCTGAGCATTTTTTTTCAATCACTTTCTTTAATGAAATCTTCTCATATGGTGGCCTTTTTTATATGTGGCCTATAAACAAAGAGAACTGTCTATCAGTGCTTGGATTCATTTTCTTTGAACAATGGATTGAAGAGTTTGGAATCTGTGGGAATGGTAGAGACTATCAGAACAAACATCCTGTTGGAAGCTTTTGTCCTGCAGAACTCCAAACCTCACACAGATTTGTGTGGTGTTTTGTTGGTGAAAAGAATAATTAATTTATTTGCTTTATTTTTGTTTCTCCTCTCAGTTTTGTTTCTGTGTCCTTGCATTATGGCTGAAGGATATTTAAACAGTTAAGACTTTGACAAAATAGTCCATCAAACTGACCAATAGCTGCTGCTTTGATATATCATCATATAGTGGGTATAGTGTAAATGTATATGTGATGTATAAAATATTGACACGTCAGTATTTTATATATCTAGAAAGATGCTATTGATTTTTCTTTTTGATAATTGTTGATTTTTGTAATATTTTCATCAGAAGCATTGCTCTTAAGATATTTTTTCAGTCGTCTGTTTATTATATAAAAAAAACTCCCTGCGCAAATCATACAAATTCACCTTCAGTGCTCGAAGCCGGCCACAAGGGTTGTTTTTGGCTGTTCTAAATGTCCACGAGAAGCTAGGTGTTCAGATTTCAAAGAGCGATCCTTTCCTAGACCACAAAAAACACACAAACTCTCATAGTAACTAATTGGCTTCAAGTTGCCAGAGAATTGCCCCTTGTTATTTGAAGTATGTCATGTTTGATGTCAAAAACGTTTTGTGTTGTCTCGAGCTGAGACTGTAATCTATGATTGTCCACGTTATATTTTGTCTAATTCCTATATTATGTAACAACACCTAAGATTGATGAACTGTTGGGCATCGTCATCAGTTGGGGGAAAACTTGTTTGCTTTGAAAACTTGTTTTGCCTGGATGATTTGAGAGCTTAGTCTGGACTTTTTATTTCTGCTAATGTGAAGAATGCACCCATCTGCTTACCACTGTATCACTGCTGATTCCCCATCTACCAACAGCTCTGAGAGCTTGCAGTTCTGGGGCTTGCCTCAAGTTCTCTTTGATTTGTCTGTAGTGAGAACTCCTCTGATCATCACATATCCACGCACCAGATGAGAAAGACGTGATCCTAATTCTTCTCACTGCCACAAAGCGGCCACCAGACTCTGGAACTTTCCATGTTCCTGGTTTTGTGGTTTAAGAAAGCTCTAGAATTCCCGTCTAGCTCTACACTGAGCAGTGGGCTCTTCATTTAGGCGTGGTTTGGTAGGTGTGTCGGAGGCTTTCGGAGGGTGTTGCAGTGACCCTTGGCTGAAGGCTAAGGTATAAAGTACAGGACCCCTTGTAGAAGCTAAGCTTACGCTCCTTAAGGTATCCAGACATTCCTTGATTGGAGTGTTTTGTCTAGTGTTAATGCCCCACACAACATTCGGGTGAGAACCAGGTAAAAATGTTTAGACTGGACATTGAAAATGGAGGTGACATTCTGTGATGCCTGCCAGGGTTTCCAACCTACCTTTGCGTATTGTGGTGCAGGTTAAGGAGTGTCCGCCCTTGTGTCAGATGTGCCAGTAGTTGTTAAAACATTGCTATGTTCAATCTGGCTCACAGGACCTCCGCCCCGCCATTCCTCAGGCAGCCAGGATTCCCACTTTGAACAGCACTTGTGTGGAAAGGTCTCCAACTCTCTCACTGATTCTCAGTGCTGGTTTGTTTCTTCTATGACCACAGTCCCCCAAGGTTCACCGTGGGGCATCTAAGCAACATGATGGCTCCATCGGAAGAGGGAATAGAGAAACTTCTTCTCACATGGACCTGCGTAGCAGTAGCCACTTTACAGTTTACAGTCTTTACAGTCAGGTTAGTTGCTGGTGAATCAAACATGTAACAATTACCCCTTCCAGGTGGATTTCTCTCTTAACAAAACTTGCCGTGGCCTCCAAGTGCCTTCTGCAAGAGCCCATGGTATTAGCTACAGGACAGGGGTGGATGCCCAAGGCTAACTTGGTTAATATTTATCCACATCTGTGCACACTCAGCCTGGTGTACAATATGTGTTTGTGAGTGTATATATTTATGTGCGTAGGACGGGGTTTGGTGAGATGTGAGGAATCTGTGTCCAGCCTGCTTCGGGATCTGCGACAGTGTGGTGATGGAACAGGACTTGCTGCTGTTTAACCAGCACACTTGCTTTTTTTCTTTTTTTTTAAGATGTAAATCTAATTACCAGACTTTAGACGATCGTTATCATCCAGAGCTTATTTTTCATTGGCTTTTTTCCAAGTTTGTAAATAATGAGTAAGATGTTTTAAGTTAAAGGAAAATGCTAAACAATTACACCCACACAATTTCACACACACATTACCATGACAAAAGACAGTTAAGTTTAGTTTGTCATGGTTGGCAACTTAAGAGTATGTGGAAATTTCTAATTCAGAAAATTAGCATATCTTTGAAAAAGCAGATATTTTATTTATTTTATTATAATCATTGTATAAAATCCCAGCTAGCTTTTAAGAATTATTTAGAGTTGGGTAAAATAGTGTTTTCTCTTGTTTAGTTTGTGTTCCATTGTTTGAAAAGAGAGTTAGAGCTAGAGAGGGAGAATGAGTTTGGTGTTGTGGTAAATTCTTTTTTTTGTTTTAATCAGACGCAGTCTACCTCAGTATGTATGAAATTTTAGTCAAGCCTTGCTTCTCTCTTTCTTTCTCTCGCTCTTTCTTTCCCTCTCTCTTTCTTTCTCTCACTCTTTCTCTCTTCATCCCTCGCGGTATCTTCCTGCCCATGTCAGTGTTTTAACGTGGGCGTTTTTGCAGATCTCAGACTTGTGAGTCTGTTCACCTGTACTGGTCATCCTAGAAGGCTTATCACTGATGGCATGAGAAACAAATTGATTAAAAAAAAAAAAATGCATCTCTGGCAGAATTGAAGTCTAATCTGAAATTGGCCCTCCCTGTTATGATTCTTTTTGTATTTGCATGTATTCAAGAGTTTGGTGGTGGAGTTTTCCAAAAAGGCAACATTTACTAATTGATGACTATCCAGTCCTGTGTCAAAAAGTATTAGAAAGCACAATAGACAAGAATTTTTCTGTCAGGATATTCTGATCAGTGTAACTGTGCCATGGATTGCTAAAATACTGTATACCAGCACTTATTTTAAAGGTGGTAGTCCAGAGTTACTTTGGTCCTGTCACTCCAATCTTTTCAGTTTCTAGCACTTATTACAACTACATCAAGCTGTAGATTCTAAACTGCCCCCAGTCATGACATTAATTTATGAATCTGCGTCAGAGGCATGTAATTAACTGTGTAGTTAGATTACCAGAGGAGGAGATGCTAAAGCATGGTCAACGCCATGCTGACTTGGCTTCTAATTTTGGTGAATACTGACCACCATAATGGTTCATGATTGACCGAATTTTCCGAAATAGGTTGTGTATGGACACTGACATCATACTCTAGTACCAAATAAAGCCTTTGTGCTGTGGGAGATGGGAATTTGTGGGCACAGTTCTGTCCTACAGTGCTAAAGCAAGAGGGCTGACCTGGTGAATACATATCCTTCACTGAGCGAGAAAGAAATGAAATTTGGACCCAATGCCTTCTGGTTTATGCTATGAATGTGATTCTTGTTAGTTTTTATGTTTGTTCTGTTGATGTTTTTTTAATGTATTTCTTGTTAATGTACTTTTTCTACTGTGAATTCTCAAGAACCATCTTATAACAATGCCATAGTTTGGGTTGTTTGGGGACATAACAAACAGCAAATCTCTGTTCTTTTGGACTGGATTATTTTAGGTAGGGAGCACTTTTTTGGGACAATCCCATGTGCCATAAAATGTACAACTCTGAAGTTATAACCTGGATTGGGATCACCAGTACTCAGGGAGGTCTGATTCTATAGGGTTCCTAGGGATGGGACGAGGCTGACTGAAGTACCCTTTAGGAAAGGAGAGCAAAAAAGCCCAACTTTGTCCTCATCAAGGGTAATCAAAGTAGAGCTGCAACTTTTTGCAAGTATATTGGGAGAAAGTGAAAAGAAAAACAACTAACCTCCCCCTGGTGTCTCGTGAATACTGGCTGAATGTGTACTCCCCCTAGTGGACAAGGATAGGAATGGGAAAAGCAGTAAGGAAGAGTGAAGCCAGTCCCCCCCCAAAACACACACACACACACCCATAGTGCCTTGTGCAGATTTCTCAAGCGTCCTCCCAAACAAACCCTCTCAACTCAAACTGATTGTCTCCAAAGTTGCTTGTGGACTTGGGCAAACCCTTGACTGGAGTTTTAACCACACCACATTGTGCATCCTCAAAAAAGTGCATCTTTCAAAGACAAAGTTGAGAGATTTTGTAACACAATAGTTGTAGATAAAAATGCAAACACGACACACACACACAAAAAAAATGTATCACATCTTCCTGATTGGCTCCATGTTACTGTATTGGTGTCTGTGAATGATGTTTTGTTCTTTTTAAGCAGGAAACTTGTCTCTACTTGGCTAAACTCTGGCTTGCTTTGTGTGCTTTGAACCCCTCATGCGGGCAACATGGCATTATATAATTGAACATCAATTGCATGGCACTTTGGTAATTGTACATTTGTCCCCAAAGCTCACACTGCAGAAGGCTTAAACGGGTCTTTAATTCAAGCAAGGTAATTTCTTGTAATCTGTAGTTTTTTCATAAATGAAACAGCCTCATACTGTATATTGCAACAGTAATCATCCCCTAAAACAAAAGCACTTAATTTTTGGCAAATTTTATTTAGTCTGAAAAAAATGAAATTCTTAAGTGGTTTAACAGAGCAAGCTAGCAATGCAGCACAGGTTGAGAACAAGGCATTGTATGTTATTTTATTCGTTTTAAAGAAAAAAGTATTACATCTAGAGATGTTGATTTTTATTTTTTAGCCAAAATAGGGAGGGCAAATAAAATTACCTTTTTTCTGACTGTAAACTTTTACTATTCTTGTACATTATGGAATTAACATTGTTATCAATGTATATAACTTTTTTTAATAAAATGAAATGTTTGATGGCTATTGCTCATGACGCTACCCCACTATCTGATCAAGATTTCAGTTCACTTTCTCAGTGAGAAGCAGCACAAGTGAATGATGGTGGTGATGATTATGATGATGACTGAACTTGTAACATCTTTTCCCCTTGTTTAAGTTACTAACTCAATCTCATCTAATACTAATAATAATGATCTGACCTGATACATCAAGTGTACCACCTTCACCCTCCCACTCCCAAAATGAGTAAAATCAATTTCCGCATCTGCCGTATCTATTATTACTTCTTGGAAGCACTGGGATGCTGAATAAAATTCAATTTGACCATCTTAGACCAAAATGATGAGTCTCTTGTTAAACATTTGTTTTCCAAACAGAAAAGAACTGGAAAAAAGACCACTGCACATTCCTTTTGAAAATTACTAAATGAAAGTAATAAGCTACGGGGTAACAAGCCACGTAAATCTTTAATCTTCAGTCTATAAAAATGTCCCCAAATGATGAGGTTCCAGGCTGATCATCCTCAGTGTGGAGATGTGGAACACCATGTGTGTGACTTGCAGGACACTGATTGTGCGTGTTTTGTCACCAAGCACACCAAAGAAACTTACCTTGCCCAAGTGTTTTATTTCAATAAAAAAAAATGGGCATGGACATCATGTGGAATTTTCCAGAAACCTGTCTTGTGTTTTTGTATTTTCTTTATTTCATTTCTAAATGTGTAGTCCATGTTTAAAGTATGACGTGTTTGGCAAGTGATTGAAAAATATTTTTTGTTGTTGGAAATTGAAGGGAAACCGTAGTCATGCCCTGTTTTCTTAGTGGCCCGCTCCTAGTCATACATATTCACTACTCTCGAACCTAAACACTTCCTTCCATACATATTCACTACTCTCGAACCTAAACACTTCCTTTAAAAGAGAACACAAAGTCATACATATTCACTACTCTCGAACCTAAACACTTCCTTTAAAAGAGAACACAAAGTCATACATATTCACTACTCTCGAACCTAAACACTTCCTTTAAAAGAGAACACAAACAACAAAAAAAGGATTTCTATCCTTGAATTTTGTGTTCTTCGCATTGCTGCTGCTCTTCTCTCTGTGCACACACATGCTGAAAATTGTGTGTCGTATTGGTAAAAGACCTCTCTCTGTTCTTGTCTCATATTGTGTTGGTGACACAAATGTATGATCAGATACATTGTGTACACATTGTGTATTGACATAGATTCATATGCAGCCATGGGTTTTGTGTATGAACCCTTAGTCAACCCACTGACGGCTGCAAAGATGCATACTGACACTGGATCTAAATGTGCCACTCTGTTTCAGATATAAAATACACTTCTGTGGGTATATGTTGACACACATATTCTGTATGTTTTGTATAGACATTTTCTCTCTCTCCATCTCTCTCTTTAACACACATACATGCACACACACACAGAAATAGTCATAATCTTGCACAGACCACTCACACTGAATCAAAATGTGCCATGAATAGATAACGCTTGACAATTTATTTTTTCTGTTTTCCAAAAGAGCCAAGCAGTGACATGTACAGGCAATGCTGAAATGATATGAAAATAAATCTTGCTGTGTATAAATTATTCATCAATTAACTGTTTATATTAAAATTATAAATCAAATGATTGGAGAGTATTTTTATTCGGCAGTACTCCTTTTACAAACTGAAAAAGAAAGTAGCCTTTCCTGAGCAGGAACCCATAAGATCAGGAAATACCCTGACCTATGACACTACTAGGAGAACTGACCACTTCCATCACATAGAGGAACTGTTGCAGTGTTTTGGATGACTTTTTTTTTTTTTAAACACGCTGTGGTTCCCAGAAAACAAAATATTTCATAATGTACCATTAGTATAGATGACTGTACAACTTATTTTATTCAAATTAATATATTTCCAATGAAGGAATTTCCAATCAGACTTTTGATTAAACAAAATCCACACATGTAAAGAAAGCAAGTTTTGGTGTAAAACTAGTGGACTGGCTAGCAAAAAGACAACAAAACCTTTGAAACACATCCCCATTTGGCTATTTTGATACTGCTTGAACATGCTAGTAGGTGTTTGATGGCAATACAGTCAGCAGGGCTCTCTTTTATTTGGTTGTGGGTTCCTACCCAGCACTCATCATCCTGGATAGCTGGTGGGAATAACACTTGTGTTCATCTGCCCTTTTATATTACTATATGCCATCCAAATTCATTTGAAGACGATACCAAAACAAATTGTGCTGAATTGTTTTGCTTATTGAAGCTGGCATTTCTCTGCCAAGGTTTTACAAAAAATATCCTTGTCGTTGTCGCTGTTGTTCGCACTGTTGATCAGTTGTGACTGATCTATCTGAAGGTGCTGCATGTAGTTTCATGAGAACAGACGAGGCTGCCGGATGTTATTTCACGTCAAGTAGTCTATACCCCCGCCTTCTGTTCATTCACCACCACAAAGTGTGTCACCAGACTTAGAGATAAGTCACAGCATATTTAATGCTATCTGCATGTTCAAACCAAAACAGTGTCAAAACTAGTGCCTTTCACTGTGCCTGCAAGTGACAACGATCAATCAGGCAGAGGAGGTCAAAGCTGTGCTGTCTGAGACGGGAGGAACTATCTGTCCATCAGTGTATAATGCAGGTCTGTGACTTCAACCACCAGAAACGGAGACAAGTTCCACTTAACCCACGTTTTTGTAATAAGCACCTCAGTGCCAGCAGACTGTATCTATAGAAAGAGACAATACAGTAGGTTACAAACACTCAGTGTTGTGAGATCCTGTGATCTCAGGAGTCATTTCACACGCCTTCACAAATACTTCAGATATTCATTTGCATATTCTGAAGTTGACTATTTTAACGTTAGGCTGGTGCACACAGCAGTTCTGAGCTGATGTGTCCTCAGGTACACTGTTCACCTTTCGCTTTCACATTGGCGTGTGCTGGTGCAGTGTGCAAGGCCTGTTCACACGCTCCCTTCCTCACTCAGGCTGCATAAGCCCTGCTGCTGCAGAGAGAGAGGATCCTCTTAAAAGAGGAAGCTGACTCCTCTGCTGTGCCGTTGAAGTGTGCCCTTCTCTTTGCAGTTTGCATCTAGTGGAGGACTATTAAGCACCTTTTGTGAGTGCGTTCTGTGTGTTTGCACTGAGGATATTGGACTGGAAGAGCATCCATACCCCAAACTATTGGTTTTGGAACATTTTGAGTTTGCTGTCTTAAGCCTGTCATTCCTGGGAACAAACGGTGAGATTTTTTGTTTTGTTTTGCTTTGTTTATTTTGGACTTGCTAATGCCAGTGCATCTATTTCCATGATTTAATTGCATTGTCTTACACTAGACAGTGAGCCCAATTAATCAGGTGCTGCTGGGATCTTAGTGCAATAAGATACTATGAAAAGCCAAGAGAGATTGTGAAGAATAAATTTATACACATTTGTCATTTGGCTGCTAAGCCTTGTTACTTCACCTCCGGTTTTGTCATGTAATGAGGAACTGACTAAACAAAATGGGTAGGTTCAGCAGCTGTTTGCATAAAAAGAGTACCCTAAATTTACAATTTTACAAATTTAAAATTTACAGTGTTTTTGTGGCATATGGTATAGTATAGCTCTTTTATTTACTGTCACTGAGACAGAATACTACATACATTGATGCATTGTTTGGGTTTGGGCTGAATTTCATTTTTCGTTACAGTAACAGTTCCAACTGTACATTACATTTCTGTTGTATGCTGTACTGGTGTGTTGTGGTTAAGGTGCTGAACTTTCTGCAGTTCTGTGGTTGCTTGAACTTTACAAACATGTTTTCTTTTTCACAGCTGCTACTGACTTGCAAAAGTGAACTTGAAATTACTGTGTCTTATTTGAGTGCTATGTAATACAGACTATATAGGATGTTCTTTTTCTGGCCAATCAAAGGATTGAATTGGTTGAATAACAATGTAATTACCATCGTTAGTTTGTGGGAATAAAAACATAGACCGTCCACTAATGTCATGCCAGTTTATGCAAACAGTTACGCTTTTACAGAGACTTGCGTGTAGGGAGGTCCTTGCAAACTGGGTCACAAAGACCATACTGAATGAAATAAAACCACCGCCTTCCTCAACAGGCCTGCTCCTCTACTACATCCGTTCTCACCCTCACTGAAAATGGCACAACAGAATGCCATGACCAAGTACATAGCCAGCCATAAGCCATTTATTCTTTTCCTGCTTGGGTTAGGGCTCGAGGACACAGAGAGTACACCAAGAACATCACAAGAGGATCATATAGAAAGTCTGACTGACTTACTGTTGCCTTTGCTTTGGCTGGTCTTTTCCCTCCCTTCACTTCTTAAGTCCACCCACTGGTCCACACCTCTTCCCTTTCTCTTTCTCTCTCTCTCTCACTCTGCCTCTCTTCTGCTTTTCCATCCCTACCTCTCTCTTGGCCTCAGTTGCTGCTGTCAGCCCTGGCTATGGAGCTATGAGTTTGAATCATATGTTAGATAATCCTTCGCTGCTTGCCTGACCCTGTGCTGCTGGGACTCTCACTGCCTTGGGCTCACTCAGGTTGCTCTCGGTGAGTTCCCCTGACCATGGCGGACTCACCCCTGAACAACTCCTGGCCCTCATTCTCCAAACTCTGGATGAAACGCTGGTCCTTCAAAAGAGGTACATTCAGCTAGCTTTTGTGTTCTTGGTGCTTTTTTTGTTTTGTTTAGTTCTGAGCACACTTCATGGACACTAGGCCTGTGTGTCTTTGCAGTTTTCCAAACTGAGCCAATGTAAGAACTCAGTTCATTGGACAATTTTGCCTGTTTTTGCCATTTTTAACATTTTTATAGTGGAGTTACAGGTGTGGTGTTCACTTGTCTCTTTTGGCCCACTGTGTCCTAAAGTTTAGAATAAAATTTCTATTGGAACTGTCAATAAGGCTTTGTTCAAAACACAAGCTTCCTGTATGCTTCAGTTCTTTTCTTCTATGCTTCTTTTCTTCTTCAATTCTTTTCTTCTATGCTTCGTTTCTTTTTTTATTAGGGGTTTGTTTGTTTGTTTTTTATAACAATGGTATTCCTCATGCTTAATTCTATCCCATGTCAAATGCTTTGTCAGTAGAATTTGTGACAGAAGACACTTGCATGATTGGTGTCATACATAAGGTTATTTTAGCGAGTCAGATAAGACATCAATCAGTTGAGCAAACTAGCCTGAAATATCATTAGCATGACATGTTATCAGCCATCTGGACATCCCAGTTGCTACCTCAGAAACCTCTCCACTTCTGAAAACTGCTTTTCTTCAAAGAAAACTTTTCTGACTAATAATGGACCAAAACAAAGTCTCAAAGACTGCGGGGTTCTATGACATCACCTCCCAGCCTTTTGAGTCTCAGTATGCACTGGTGGTCACTACAGGGTGCTGGTCTCTTTGTCTGCTGTGCTTACGTGGCCATACATGATTGACAGATGCTATGACAGGCATCTGCGGAGGCCCTGTGGAACTTGAGGGTGAGTTATGGTGGTAGCGCATGTGTGGGGGGTGGGGTGGCAGATCCCATGACAAATGAGTATGACATGGGAACCACTGCAACTCGTGGAGATCACCTCCTATGTATGTCCATCAGTCATTGGGCCCCTCTCTGCCTCATGTGCACTTCATGCTGAGGGCACCCATGTGTGTGTGTGTGTGTGTGTGTGTGTGTGTGTGTGTGTGTGTGTGTGTATGTGTCTGTGAGTGTGTGTGTGTGTGTGTGTACATGTGTGTATGTGACAAGCCAAACAGGAAGTGGCACTCCTTTTGTTCAGATGGGCCTCCACTGTTTTTTGCTGTGGGTTTTTGCTGGATGACAGTGACAGCTTTGTGTACCAAAAGTTTCAACACTTGTCTCTGTCATGATAAGACTGCAGACTTCATAGTCCTTATTGCATCTGTGTCTCTATACTCACCTACATTCCTTATTACAGTTTAGATGGTGTAGGCTGTGTTTAGATGGTGTAGGCCATGTTGACTTTTTTGTTTTCACTTTTTTTAGTAACTTCAGTTACCTTTTAAGTTATTTTTATCATTTGGATGAATGAACTCCTCCAGGACAAAATAATGGAGCCATTTCACATAGCCCATCTCTAGAGGTTGACAGAGGAACAGCCTGTGCAGTCTGCCTGTCGCCCTTTGTAATCCTGTTAAATAAGCCTCTAACTCACATAACTTAATGATTTGTGTGACTGGTGTGCTAACCTGTGGGGGTTTTAAAATGGTCGGGGCCTGAAGTCCTCTCTGGGGCTGTGTGGGGAACCACAGGCATAGCAGCTGTGCTCAGGCCTGCCTCTCACTGGGGACAGTCTGGGAGACTCTCTGTTTAACTTTCGGTCCGGCACTATTAAAGTGTGGCAGGCCGACCATAAAAGGCCGCCCGAGCATAACAAGCATCATGGTGTTATGGGTTTACAAACTGTATAACTAATGCAGTTTGGACACAAACAGTCCGCCTTTACTTGGACACGGCTGCCGCAGCTGAGCACACGTGATTTACATCTGAAAATACAGCCTCCCTGCTACTGTCGGCATATTGTTTGGAGAAGAGCATCTTTGACGTTCTGGCTTGGGGGTGTGAGATGTCGGCCCTGGTTTATAACAGACGCTGCTCCTTGAAAGTCTGCTTTCCATCGTGGTCTGCCTCCTCTGAATGGGTAAAAACCTGAACTCAAGGCTCCCACCCCCACAGCCCTAAATGTCTCTTGCACAACACTGGGTTTGAGGATTCCTCGTCTGGACACCAACTGTAAATGATCCAGAGGGAACCTGAAGCAAATCCCACAGTGTTGTTGGAAGACATGGTGTTGAGTACTGCTGTGTTTTTAACAATGACTCTAATTAGTAACGATTAGTGATTAAGTAATGCTTAATAGCAAATACTGGGTTCAGTACAGACATTCAAATATAACTGGAACTAATTACTATATCCCATTGAATGGCAAACCAAAAGTATGTGTCATTTGAGAATGATTAATTTTTCACATCCCAGCACAATTTGAAGCTTCCCATTTCTCTAAAACAGGTTTCATTTGGACCTTTTTCTGGTAATTGCCCAGGGCAATTGCCATTCTGACATCACTTGAACTACAGAATTAGTTAATGCAATGCAGTGGTATCAAAAAGGAGCTTTCTGTGTGCTTACTGTATCCCCCCATATAGTACATGTAAATGTGTAGAGGTCGATGCAAAGTCCAACTTCCTGTGCTTGGCGAACAGGCGGCAAGCTATCCTCCATTTTTTCAAACAAACCCCAGTTCAAGTATGTCAGTTTCAGACAGCGCACAACACGTTTCATCTGAGTTTTTGTTTATTGTAAGCAGTGTCCTGCTGGTAGCGTTTGGTTACAGTGCCCCAAAAACAAATAAGTCATCTGATGAATAAGATACACTGTTATGTTGTTGATGCCAGCCCCATTGTGTGCTGATTGAAAGCTTAAGGTTATAGTCTGCTTTTCTGTAGTGGGTGTTGATGTTTGAGCTAAACAGCCACTCAAATTACCCTCCTCCTTCCTGTGCCCCTGAGGCCAGGTATTGATTGGCTGGAATTGTCTATGGCTCGGCACGTCACTATGCTTGTTTGTCACTACCAGCCCCAAGGCTGTGGCGAGAGACCTCTGGTGTTCTTGAGTGTGCACACATCTGGACACACAGCTTGTGATTTGTAAGGGGCAGTTTTTGATGAATTTGTACTGGCTTACAATTGCAGACTCTGCCTTTAATCTATGACTTTACCAACATCTTGGTATAGCACACCTTTGCAGTGCTGTGAAACTAAAATCCAGAACAGTTGCTCATGTTATTCACACATGGCGACCTTATACATACAACCTCATAAGTTGTGCTCGTTGTGTCGATTAGTACTGGTGTGTTTACAGTACGGTTAGTGCGTACATCTGATTGAGCTTATATTGATTAGGTTTTGTGGTTTGTGTTTTGCAGGGTCTGAAGGTAAGCCATGTGCCCCACCTGCAGCTCTTGGCTCAGGAACCGAGTCTTCCTCCTCTCTTTCTCCTTCATCCATCGCAGAGGATGTTTTCTTCACTAGTCTGACAGAAGAGAAGGTAAGAGGTGTTTATTTTCATGCTTTGTGTACCACAAAATTCTTCTCTTAATTTATGGTCCATGGTATGTTGTCAATGTGATACTACAAAAAAACTTACAACCAGAGAGGAATCAGTGGATCAGTGTAGCTTTCATCCCTGTGACAGAGGCACAGCTCAACAGAGAGTGATTATGAGAACCCTGGCCAATATGTGGACAGCAGCGCAGAGGACCTGCTCAATCTCGACGCCTCTCTGAGAAACTCTGAGTTCTACAAAGACCTCCAGCCCGAACCTGTGACCTCTAGTCAGACGCCCCCAACGGCCCTGTCTATCGTCATCACCCCTGTTGGCGAGCACACGCTCAGCCCCACACTGCACGTCTACCAGATAGTGGACCAGGGCTCTCACCCAGACCCTGCGGCAGTATCAGCCAGCTACAGCCAGCTCCCCTGGCGCTTCAGCAGCAGCATGGAGCAGCAGTCCAGTGACTCGGGGGAGCAGCCCACCGTCATCGTCAACACCACAGTGCAGCTGGGGGATCCCATGGTCTCCATGCCCCCCGAGGCCCCTGAGGCCCAAGACTCGTCCCCCAACTCCGACCCAGACAACATCCCCATGCTGGTGCGCTCTATGTCCACATCCCGCAGACACAGCTGGGGGGTGCCAATCTCCCCCATAGACTTGGGAAGAAGGTGAGGCTGATCATATTTTACGTAAAACTCCACAGCTTATTTTCCAGCCCACACTGACACTGGCATTTCACTGACAAAATAAAAAATTATGAGCACTTTAATTAGTAGGCAGAATGTTATTGGTGTTTTGAGGATGCTGGAGCCTTGTGTTTTCTGATTGACAGATAGCAGCAAGGGTGGTTATGACTTGTTTACACATGTGCAAGTCTCCGCTGAGAACACAGAGCTATTATTAGACTGCACAGTCTCATCTATGGGACCAAAGAACTTCCTTTTTTGCTGTTGTGTCAGAAGCATATGCGACTCTGGGGCTGTGGTCTGCAACTTGTACACAAAGTGGCTAAAACAAGATGGCCGCTACTATAGTTGTCCCCTCACGACAACAACTTTCAAAATTGCACTCCTTTTTTCTCATCTATGATGTTTACAGGCTTATGCCTGCAGTTGAAGAAAAAAAATACAATAAAATACTGAAGCTCAAATGGATGTAGTTCACATTTCTGATCACACAGTGTGAAACATGTAATGGATTAATATTGTGTCCATTTCGACTTTTTTCACTTAAATGAAAGATTTCTGGTTTGTGTGCTTGTCTCTTCAGCTGTTGATTCTTTAACTGTTAATGAATTCACCTGAGATCTCCTTGGATTTCAGATTGAGTCTGGACACGTCTGCTATAGACAGTGATGGCGAAAGAGAAGTATCAATTCTGTCTAAGTCAACACATCAACAGCATTTTGTTTACCCAGAATCTTCTGAGGACAAACTTGAACATGACACTGCAGATCAACAGGAGGTTAGTAAGTGGAGCAAGGAACACTATTTCTTCATGATTCATGATGGAACAACAAATAAATTATTCATCATTCATCATTCGGATATTCAAAGACAAATCATTTTAAGGAAACTAAATTCCAAAATTCATCCAGCCTCCTCGGAGCCATAAAAGCCAGAGGCTTAGAGGAGCTCTTTTGTTTTAAATGTACAATCTGCAGATTCAATCTGGCACTGTCCAATGGATTTCTTGTTGTTGTAGGAACCTGACAGTACTGGGAGGACCCCGTGTGCAAAGGCTGACATGCTGGCATCAGATGAGAGGTCCAGGGCAGCACGTGTGTCCCGAATCCTAGAAACGTCCAGCCAGGCTGCCAAGGCCTCAGGAGGTCAGTTCTCATCATCACGCTAGCCCAGCGGGCTGAGGGCTGCAACCTTACAACTGGACCTCCACCTCAGCTTGTGGAAATATCTAAATTTTAACCATCTTTTCCCTAAATCTATCAATTATATCCACCTCCATTCTACTATACCCCATCAATTGTCCAAAATAAATTGGTGGTTACACTTAAATATTCAAAAACACTCTGTGATGATCATGATTCATAGCAAGTAGAGACCTACTAAGTTTCTCCCCAGGTTCTCTGAAACCATAAATTGGGTCTCTCTCACAGCATGGATTCAAGACAGAGGTTTCTGTCAGGGTTCGGCTTAGCTGTTACTGTTTAGCTGGTGTTTACCTGTCACAGAGAAATGTGTTTTATATCCTGTACAGACATGGAATGTGCTATGACAGTTTCACTGAACTATGCCATTATCCTCCCTCTATCTGTGCCAATGATATTCAGAGGAGCAGGACTTAGAGGACCGTCTTCAGTCTGCAGAAGGACAAAGTCACCTGTAAGTGGGACACAAATCACCCGAAAAGCCTGAAAATGTCTGATCTTGAAGTAATAACCCTGTGTCTTTTTTAAGTCGATAATATAATTAACCAGTCCAATTCACTCACACGGAAGCAGAACAGTTCAGTCCATCTCCTTTGTGGCTTTATCAGAGTTCAAAAGGCGCAGTCCTGTAATGTTCATACCATGACTCTGTCCAAGGAAAACACTCCTGAGAGTCAGCACCGCACCCCATACACCCCCCCCCATACACACACACACACACACACACACACACCATCCCATCCCTGTCCCGCCACCCCTCCTTAGACAGCAGGCCGGCAAAGTGTCCTCCTACAGCCACTCTGTCTCCTTGTCTTGTTTGTCTTAGGCTGATGGTACAGAAAGTTCTGCAAGAGCTTAAGCAGTACCATGGGTAAGTACATGTAGGCAAGGGGGGAAAGCTTGCTTGCTCTTGCGGTGCCAAACCCCCCCTTTCACTCCTAACTGACTTGCTGGCATGGGCAATACTCGGCACCCGCGTTGGCAATACTCACTATTCTAAAGCTGAATTCCCAAATGGCACTATATTTTTTGACAAATGCAGCTGAAATTAATGGTTGAAAAGAAAGGAAAAACTATCACAGAATTCTTTGAAAAGACAATTTGGAACAATTTGGTGGTTCAGCTCTTCAGCATGGTGTGAATTTGTGGAAGGTATGTTATAACTGCACTGTCTGTTACTCTGAATTAGAGTGTGGATATCAAGTGAGCAGCCACTTAGTTTTTTTCCCATAAGGCATTTCCAGTGCACTCTAAAGGAAGTAAAGTTCCCTCCTGTCTTCTCTGCAGTGCCAAGCGTAGGAATAGGAGCTCAGGTGAGAGGGAGTCAGGAAATGTCACCTGGTATGAATTCCTCTCAAATGAGTAAGTAAATAGGACTTTTATAATGAGGGATTTTGCCACTGGTCATTTTTAAGCCTGTCTCTAAGAAAACATGGCAACTCTTTACACAGAAATGAGGAGGAGGAAGAAAAGACGGAGAAATCAGAGAAGGGCACAAAGGTCAAGAGGACTCTCAGCTCACTGAGGAACCGAATGACCGGCTCCTTCAACAAAGACAGGGTAAGAGACGACCAATATTTCACACCATGGAAAATTCTTGCGTGGTTGTTCTGATGCACTACCCTGTTCCCGTATAGAACAGTCATCTTCAAAGCTTACGTTAGAAACTCCCTAAAGTTCACATTATTGTTCAACATCCCCTTTTGTCAGAAGGTGACACTATCTGGCCTCATGTTGCCTTTATTTCTGTTGTATGTAACCATGTAAAAGTTCCCTTACCATGTCAAAGAAAACACTAATAGTCTCTCCCCTTCTCTCCACCTTCTCTTTTTACAGGGTAAGAATCGGGAGAAAGAGAAAGAGCAACAGAAAGAAAAAGGGAAAGAAAGGGAAAGGGAGGAGAAGGAGAGGGAAAAAGTGCGCCGTAGCAGCTCAAGTGGTCACCAGCTTGTGCCTGGCTCATTCTCCAGCTGTGCTACCTGTTCACTATGCAGCAAGACTCTGCAGAGGAAGCATGGTCTGCAGTGTCTGAGTGAGTACCACAAGCCGCATGCCAACCGCTCACGCTGCTTCACCACAGCCTTTCTCACCCCCATCCTCATGAACTTGAGGATGGATGGATCACTTTCCGAGAGCACAAAAGCCTGCCGTGGTTTCTGTTTTGCAAAATAATTGAGCTAATAGTAACAGTATTAGGTCACTGCACAAATCTGCCATCAAACTCACCACCTCAACTGATTTTGCTGTTATATTGGGGCGGTGGTCGGCATAGTGATTAAGGAACCTGGTTAGTATGTAATGTAGTAGCCTGTAAATTGTGGGTTTTAATCCTAGCTGCCACTGCCACCCTTGAGCAAGGCGCTTAACCCTAAATTGCTCTAGGGGAAACTGGCCAAGATGTAACTGATAGTTGACATATGTAAGTCACTTTGGATAAAAGTGTCTGCTAAATATGCAAATGTTATTTAGCACTGCTTATATGATCATTATTTTCTTATTTGTTCACCATTGTTTTGCACCCAGCTAAATAATGATAGGATGGAAACGACTTTGATTTTCAAAGAAAAGTGTTCTCTATCACTTAGTCTTTTGCTACTTACTTACACAGTTTCTGGGAACACTGTCACCAGACTTTTGGTTGCACAGTTTCCTGTGGATGATTCCTGTGGCCTTCCTGTATTAGGTAGTAGATTTATTTTATGAACCCTGTGTATGCCATATGCTGAAAATATCAATCAAGTGGAGCATGGGTGTTTTCTGGCTATTACATAACTGAGAGGGGCAGGGGTAGGATAATGGAAAATTAGATTTCAGTCACATGATGTGAAGTCTCTGGAATGCTAAAAAGATTTGTTGTGAGTTGTGAGTCTCGTGGTTACAAAATAGGAGACTATAAAAAAGAGCTTTGAGAGCAGCTGGTTTTATGTAAACTTATTTGTTGCCTCTAGGCACAAATATTCTAAAATCTTGGTATGGAATCCTATACATGCACACTAAACATGCACACATATGAACAGACACAGACATACATACAAACAGACAGCCTAACAGGCAGACACACACACACACATCCTGTCACATTTGTAGAAACATTCCACTGTTTTGAGAAATGATGAAGGGTGTCTGTCAAGAAAATTGTTCATTCACTCACAAGAACAGGACCGATTGTGAAATGTCAGCTCCATCCACTCACCAGACAAGTTAGGTTAGTCCCAAGAACCCAGCTGTAAAGATGGATCTCTTCATGGAAATGGGGCTAGATTCTCCTCATCTTCTGCTTTTCTTTTAAAGAATCTGTTTAAAAAACAAAATCATTTTGCCATAATGCATGAATTACATTATCATTAACTGATCTTTCCAATTTTTTTTTTTTTTTACAAATTTGTTTGCTTTGGTTGGTCTGATCTTTAAATATATACCATAATACACTGTATCCACCACATTTTGGTGAATGTGGACCATGATGACCCAGTAAACATTTTTAAATGAAGTTTATGTATACTCACATCACAGGATGACTTAATGTGCAGATTGTTCCACAGTGCTTCCTCTGCATCGGGCCAGTCTATATGTCTCAGTCATACACGCTGATGAAGAACACACAGTGCACTCATAACTCCTGAGCTGTCACGGCACTGTCAGGAAATATGATGTATGAATGTTTAAACTGGACTGCTTTCAAAACAAGTCACCCTGATATATCTCTCAAGGCTGAATGCATTCAGAACATTGAGAGCTAGCCTGGCCCCAATTGTTTTACATTATCCAGACTATATGCTGCAGAGGTGTGTAGAAAGGGGGACACAATATATAGGAAACTAAGTGGTTGTGCTGGTTTTAAGGAGTCACAGAATATCACTATTGAACATTTAATTAAGCCATAATGAATTAGGTTGTCACTGTGAGACATTGTAGATGTATGTATGCTTGCATGCATCTATGTAGGCCTATATGTGTTTTTAATTCTAGATCTAGGTTTTCTGATGTGATCCTGAAAATATCTGCAGTGTGGCAATAGGCTGTTCAGAATATCATGTAAGTAGGGTATTTGTAAAGAAACATGTTGTTTGGCCTGTCACTATTCGTTTGAGGAGTCAAGGTGCTAACTTCATTCATGTTCCACAGTTGCAGTTTATTTGCATGCTATGTTGTTGTCTCTTTAAATCGGGCCCCAGCCCATAGTGAATCGGCTTTGGAATGCTTGGTCTGGATTGTGTGCCTGTGATTGTTCCCACAATGCCTTGAGAATCCAAGACGCGGACTAAACTCAGCATCCAACAAACTATGCTGGCAATAAACGTTATTTAATGGTTTTGTTCTGGAGTAAGTGATGTGTCGGCTGATTAACTGAGATCTGTGGAGGGACTTTAATCGGAATTCAAAAGACTTGACAGAAACAAAACGGTAAGCCTATGTTCAGACGCATCAGGTGCATTTGATCCAGCAAACACAACAAGTGAGCTAGCCCGTCGGCTAGCTGCGTTGTTTGACTTAGCTAGTTCGTACCATTAGCCTGGAGTCAGCCGGACATATGTGCCTAACCATAGCTAGGGAGCTAACTTGTACAGCAAGTGATTTGTTAGCAACAACCTGTTGAAAATCAGTCTTGGAGCCATGTTTAAGCTTTTTACATAAAGAGTTCGTTTGAACAAAATACTGCTGTAATGTTTTTGGATGAAAGCATTATTTGTATATTTTGAGGAGTTTTTTTCTTGTTCGGTCGACTAACATATTTAGGGAAGCCTAAGGTTAATGTTTGGTTGCCAGCCACGGGTAACGTTAGCCAACTGTAGATACGCAGCTAACGTTCGTTAGCAAAAATGTAGGATAAGACGTTAAGGTTGAGTCATTGGATTTGTGTTTTGTTAAAGTAAGTCTGTCAAGGAAAGTGTCGAGTTAACGTTACATTGAATTTGTAGGTTTTGCGGTTCTATTTCAAGATAATGGGCTGTTGGATAGCTGACTGCCTCGCATCCTTGCAACTCAAATAACGTTAGAGGATATCCCCATAAATTACTTTGCTTCATAGCTTGGGTTCATTATCTAGTTATTGTCCAATTCAGTTTAGACTGAATGTTAGTTACCTTATAAATTACAAGTGTTACAAGTTTTCCTATCTTAATTTCTTACAGTTGGCCTGCCAAGATGTTAAATTAAAGGTGACCATCTATGCTCCTGATGTGCCCAGCATGGCATTAGTCGACGTTAAGGTTACATAAAATATGATAGCAGCTTTAAAGCTTCTAATGTAACATCTATTTGTTGGGGGCTAATGTTTCCATAACTGGACAGTCTACACAGTGCAGTGTTTTGTGAGACTTTTATTGAACAGCGTTATGGACCGTTTCCTAAGCACGAACTCTGAAATATAAAATATTATTTTATATATGTAGTGATTAGGTTATTGTTAAGCTAATTAAAAAATCTCGCCACGTTTGTCACATATGCACTTGGTCATTTATGAAGGAGCAAGTTTGCTTATATTAACTTTTATCATCACTTTAAGCCTCAAATTGTAGAAATATGGAAGTCTCATCGCCCAACGGTTTATTGAGGCATTGTCAGATTCTGGTTGTTTTCGAGGGACTGATACTCGAGTCTGGCTCTGGCTGGCTGCTGAATCTTAGCCTCAAGCGCTCCTTTTTGCTTGTGGTAATGGTCACATGTGGTTGATTGTGCTTGGCAGACCAGCTAGACCAGAGCATCTGTACTCACTTCTGCACGCTTGGCTGCCCCCAGCCTTGAGGCCTACACCTTCTATCCTCTTACCACCACGCTCCGCAGAGATGTCATTGGTGAGGTTCTTTGTGCACTGAGATATTGTAGCCTGTTGTTTGATGGTGTTCCCTGAATTTCATAAGAATATGTCATATGTAAGAAATATGTAATACAGAGGGTTGTTTTCAAATGAATGGTGATTTAGCATAGGCCTACACATTAAAAGAGAATCTGTGTGAGGAAATGAATCTTTAGCCTCTATGTTGTAAAATTAAGAATTTGAAGTGTAAGGCTGTGAGCATTTGCAGTTGGTGTTGCACAGTGTCCATCAACCTTTTTATTACTATTTTAAAGTTTGTTTTGATGTTGATACTCTTCAAGCTGGGTGTAGGGGATAAGATAAGCCTGTTCCCTTGAATCGTGCGGCCGCTTGAGATGATTCACAGTGTATTGGTGCTACTGTACAAAGGTGCAAAGGTGTGTGTTCTCATTTCTCAGGCATTCACATTCTCTTGTGTTCTCCCTCCCTCTCTCCGTACGTGTGGTGGTGCGGTAGTTGAGAAAGAGCGCACCTGCTGCTGCAGGGCACACCCTTGATGTCTGCTGTGTTAGTGAGCAGGTGCAGGAAGAGGCAGGGGATTGCTTAGTGAAGCACGCACGTACGGAAACATGCACACAGAAACACAAGACACTACTGCCAACTTTCTTTGTCACTGCCACTAATAGCAGTCTTTTATTTTTTTTTATTAATACAATTGAAGCAAGTGTTGAACGTAATCTGCTCTATATTGTTGAGTAAGTGCCTATTATTGGTAACTTGTGGGCATGGTTGGTATTGATGCATTTGATTATGCTCAAGTGTTTTTTTTATCCTGCAGTAACTTAGTTCTGCATGGCTCCTCCTCAACCAAATGCAGCATTTTGTCCTGCAGTCTTTCCTCTTACAGGGCAGACGTAATCAAGTTCATGCCATCCATGATGGAACTGCTCTCTGCTAGGCCAGTCAGAGTGTACAGAAAGTCTGGCTTTGGTCTGCTAAAAAGTGGAAAAAGGCCTCCAGGGATGGCAGTGGGTGCTACTCTGCTGTCCCCCTAACAAACATCACACCCACCCTTTATGTGGACACAGTTAAAGCCCATCCCTTTGGCTAAAAGCATCCCATTTGACCCCATTTTAGAACCACACTTATCAGTGTTATCACTATAAAGTCAAGTGCTTATTATTCAGATTGATGAAACCTTAAGGTACATTTTTTTCCCAGACATATACGTGAGTTCATTATTTTTCCAATTAAATTATCTTCTCCTTTGATCTTACCTTCAGTTATCTTAACATAATATCCAGTGATTATTGGAGAAGTACACACCATTACATAGAAGAACCAATTGTTGATTTTATCCAGTCAAGGTTGTATATGTGAGGTCAAAATGCTAAACGGATGTGCTAGGCTCTTGCATGTGGTGCCATGCCTCTAGCATAATGGCTTCAGTTTGCACTCGTGGTTTTGTGTGTGTGTGTGTGTGTGCGCGCGCGCGCGCATGTTTATAGCCTCAATATTGGTTTCAACAGGTGATCAAAAATAGCGCTTAATGGTTAAGCATTTGTAGTGGTGTGCTGATTTCTTGACTGTAGTGTTGGCAAACAAGACATACAAAGCCACAAAGCATCTGTTTGTGGCTTATATTGCTGTTAACCTCATCACAGAACATTCTGTCTGCTCGGGACACAGCCTTCCAGCTCCCCATCTCGGATCCTTGGGACAGATAATTACAGCCTAGCCAAGCTACTCACAGAAATATACTACATGCGGCCTTTTTAGGCCATCCAACAGGTGCCTGGCATAGTACCATTTTTGTGTTTGTCAGCAACCAAAGAGTGTCTTGTGGGTGTCAGCTGAGCATGCAGTGGTTCACTTTGTGGCCAGATGATTGTAATTGTCAGCCGAGTCAGAGGCTCAATTTTCAACTACTAAAATCCAGCAGATTGTTCAATATGAAGTAAAATGTAGGTCTAAAAACACAGTTGATGTATCATATAAAGTCAAAAAGATTTAGGCTGTATTGATATTTATTGATGGGGTTTCTTGCTGTATGCTTAGGATGGGTGTTTAATGGGGTGTTCACTTATAGTCCTTCATGGAAGCATCTTGCTATTAACAAGCCCACTGGGAGTGAATTGATAGCAACCTTTGGCCACTGTGGGCCGTACAAATCCACTTCCCCAGTAGTGCACCAAAAGTTATCGGGGTCATCGATCAGTTCTGGTGCTGGGTCGGTGCAGACTGTGTTCAGATATGTCTTTCTGGCAGAACACTGGCAGTGTGTGTTTGTGTCTGTCTGTGTGTATGTGTGAGAGAATTGCTTTTCCGTTTGGGTTTCCTCTTTAGTTATGAATCACTCACAGCTTTTGCAGTAAATGAAGAAGCCATAATCGAGTGCAAATGTTTGATTTGGTTTTGGTTTGTGTCTCCTCTGGCACTGTTCAAAGCTGTTGTCGTTTGGGAACGTGAAGTAGCTGTGCCCACCCTCAAAGAGCCTGACTGAACTCATGCTAATCTTGAATATGACAGCCCTGTCTGTCATGTGACACAGCTTAGGCTAGCACTGCAGATGAATGTTTAAATCTTTTTAATCAGCTGTGTGTGATGTGGAGTGGAAGGTTTCAGAAATGTTTTCAACCTTAGTCCAGAAAACCGTGTCTCTTACACCATACAGAAACCAATTAGGGACTTTGTAGTAGTGACTAAACATCTTTTTGAAGGAAAAAGTTCCTTGTTTAGGCCTGAACTTCAGAACTGATAGTCACCTGGAAAATACACTCATTTGCCATTTATTTGATTATATAATGTTAATTTTGCAGGAATTCAGTTTGTTTACATTGTTGTTGCTTGCAATCTGGTGAGCAATCACACCTGCACTAATCGAGCGTCTCGGTGCCGCTGGGGCACCTCTGTGGCCAGAGCTGGCTTGTAGGTTGACACCGCTGATGCGCCTCTGTTCTGTCTCTGTCTGACAGACTGCGCTGTGAACGTCCACAAGAGCTGCAAGAGTCTGCTGGCAGAGTGCAGCAGCAATAAACACAAGGTAAGTGTTTCCCATCACTGGGCGGAGCACTACGCTCACACATTGGCCCATACTAATGTCTAGAGATATTCTTTTGTCATAGCTTTGCTCTCATAGTCTTCCTATCTTGTGAGGTAGTAATAGAACACACACTGGGGGTCATAATCCTTCATCACATTGCTCAAGTGTTGATTAGACTTGTGTGTGTAGGACTCATATGGGCTCGTATGGAATGGTTCAAATGAATCGTCTCTAGCTACACAGGTCTACAGTTCACTTGTTTTCTCTCAACAGTTCAAGGAATCTGTGAAGGCCAGTGGATCAACACAAAGTAAGTAGCTCAGACACCTGAGCAAGCACTCATGACCAATCTCTCCCAACACAATTTCATGTGGTCATTCTAATGTGACCCTTCATGTGACACTTTCAGTATTTGATGTGTGCAAACAGGGAATCTCAAGGATTTTTTAACCAGGGCTGAATTTGAAATTATTTTTGGTTCTCAGTTTTCACTAGGGCATAATGCCTTTATTTCACCACTGACTAGGTTCATATGCTATTACAAGTCGTACAAGTGTCAGACAACGTAGAAAAGATTCCTGGAGAGATACAACTCTGTTTGATAAAGTAGAGATTGTTATGCATCTGTGTTCTGTCATTGTTCAGTAGTAGTAGTTCAGTAGTGGATGTTGGCTGCGGTTGCTGCTGCTGTGACGGGTGATGGATATAAATGCTGTTGTTGTTGTTGCTTTTCTGTCTTCCCTGTCTCTGATTGGTCGATTAAGGCGTGCTCTCTTGGCAGGAGAGGATCATTGCGGTCCCTAGGTGGCAAATTAAATCTGCCCCGCTCACCTGCTGGATTAGCTCCATATCCATATGAATTAACTAAAGGCTATTAATGCTTCTCATGTTGCTTTGATGACCCCATAGACCATATAATGTATATCTGTGAAACTAGATTAGTGTGTGTTACTTGAGTCAGCATCATCAGTATCTACTTCTCTTGTGGTTCTTGTGGATACACAGTTTGGTGTGTATGTTATGGAAGTGGTTCAAACAGACGGCTGTATCTCTCCCTCTCCCTTCTTTTCGCTTCCCTCAGCAGTCCTCATTAGAGGTCTGCCCCTGGGGCCACAGGTGATTAATTGAAACGGTGTCTCTGTGGTCAGATTCTGCTATTTTGTGTGTCTCGCGGATGAAGTAGACAGGGGCTGGAAGAGACAACAGAGGTGCTAATTGCTAGCTTGACACAGTCTGCCATGCTCCTGTTTGTAGTCCCCGTCTAGAACATACGGTCTGAAGCTAGAACCAGGCTTTTATTTTCCTTAACTTCCCAGTTAATCCTGATTTTTCCATCAAGCTGAAAGTCTTTTTTGTTTGCAATGGTTTTTGTGGTGATGCGAGAGAACTTTATACTAGTCTATAGTAGTAGTCTATACTACTACTCTATAATAGTTTTAAGTGCTTTAATAAAATCATTCATGATACTGTAGAGATGACTGTCTTTTAGTCCATGCGCACACAGCATCTTTAGGTGAATCAAGGATCAGTGCTCTTACAGAAAGAGCAGAAAAGTCTGTCCTCTCTGGCTAGCAGTATTTTCACCTTTATTGAGCAGTGGCTGCAAGACGCTTTCTTATCCCCAGGTGATGGGGCTTGTTTTTTTCCCTTATTATGGAGCTCAGGCCTGCTTGCCTCCTTGAGTGAATTAAGCTCTGCGAGTGGTCTCTGGAGAGACTGTGTGTGTGTGTGTGTATGTGTGAGAGTGTGAGCGAGCCACCAATCCCAGTGCCCCCCCTCTGCATCTCTCTCTCTCTCTCTCCCCCTCTCCCTCTCTCTCTCTTTCTCTCTCTCTCTGATAACCCCATCAAAAACTCTACCCCCACTAATAAGAACACAGCCACCTTGCAGGAGAGGTGTAGAAGGGGATTGAGAAGTGTTAAGTATTGACAGATTGAGAGAAGATGGGTGATTTTTCTAGAAACTTCCATGGAAGGAGGTGGCTGTAGGGTAATATAAAGGCTGCCTCAGTCGAGTGGCCAGTTCTGGACTGTTTGACTTTGTTCGTGGCAATCAGCATCTCACGGTTCCATGGAACTTGCAATCAGTGGTGGGTCGAGCCGGGCGGCACAGCGACGAGCCACCCGTGCCTCCAGGGGTCTTTCGCGGCGCCTAGGCATGCGAATACTCCTGCACGGCAACCTGCTCCGCTGCAGCCTGTTAGGTTCCCTGCCGGCGTCCTGGGCACAGCGCTACCAGCCACACTCGTCTCACTCCTCGTCTCTCTCCTCGCCTCACCGCCCGCCTGCCTCTCCCTCCACAGCGGCCATCAAGGACCACCACCCCAGCTCCACAACCGCTCCTCACCAGCACCACCACCACCAGCAGCAGACGACAACAACGACTCTGCAGCCTTGGGCCTTCGATGGCTCCTGCCGGCCTCCACGCGCCCCAGGCATGACCATTACCCCGCGAGGACCGAGCGCCACCACCAGCAACTCCTCCCTCAGCCACTGCAGCAGCTCAGGGTCAGTGGAGCCCCGTTGCACTTCTTCACCCCTTGACCATCCCTCTACTTCTCCACAGGGCAGCCTTGACTACAGGGGAACCGAGATCTCAAAGATGCATAGATAATCGAATTTTAAGACTTACTCTTTCTTTAGAAGATGTCTTTAGAATTTGGATTACAAGAAACTCCAGTATTTGGGGTTTGACGCACAGTATTTTGGTCAGATCTGTTTTCCGTTTTTATTTTTTTTGTTTTTGGTGTGTGTGTGTATGCTAAACGCTTTGCTTCTGTCAGATCTCTTCCAGGAGAGATGGATGAAACGGATGCAGTCAGGATTAAGCGATTAGCTGAGGACACGGTCTCCCTGGCTCCCTCCACCACCGAGTCCATCATCGTAGATGGTGAGGGCACATTCAGAGCCTTGTGAAAAGCTGAGCTCACTCAGGCCGTCATCTCCCTCTCTCTGTTTCTCTCTTTGTTCTGATCATTTCTCTCATTCTGATTATTTCTCTTCATTAATTTTATTTTCTCTCTCTCTCTCTCTCTCTCTCTCTCTCTCTCTCTCTCTTTCTGTAGATGACTACTTTGCTGCGGTGCGGGCCGAGATGGAGGCTGATGTACTGGGCTATGAGCTGGAGTCGTGGAGCCGGGCCGTGGACCAGCAGTATCTTAAAGCCCATTCCAAGGAAGCCGTCAAACGGCAGGATGTAATATATGGTTAGTGAGGTCTCCCTTGCTCTCCACTTGTATACTGCTAATGTAACTTCTATCTGAGGCTGATGGTACAGCATAGTCTAAAGAGGTATGATTTAACGTTGAAAGCAATGCTTGATCCATGTTTACCAGGTATGGGTGGGTGTGTTGGTTATTTTGGTCTGCCTGAGTGTGTGTGTGTGTTTGTTCAAGTGTGATTTGATTTGCAAATTTGATTTATTCTTGGTGCTGGTCATTTGCGTGTTGGGGTTGTCTGTTTTTTGCAGGTGTGTGCGTTTAGTCTTTGATGCATATGTTGAACTTGTCATTTGATTTGGTCTATTATATCCTTAGACAACTGGTTTAGGGCTGGGTCCAGTACTCGGGGATGAGTGAGCAAGATTTAGGACGACTGTTAGTGTTTTGTGTGGTTTAGTTCGACTGTAGCCAAAATGATAAAATATTAGCTCTGGACGCTTCTTGCTAGACATTGTTGTTATGGCACCCTTACTAACATGTTGACAAGTTTAGTTTAGTATGGAAACTGACTTCAAAATTGGCTCAAAAACACCTAGTACTTTTGTCAAGGTCATGGTGAATCTTAACTTACTGAGCGGTGCCATTGGCTTTGATTTGCTCTCTTTCTCCCTCTCTCCCTCTTCCTTTCCATCTTTGTCTCTGTCTCTCTCTCTCTGTCTGCAGAGCTGATCCAGACAGAGGTGCACCACGTGCGGACATTAAGAACAATGCTGCGTGTGTACCTGCACGAGCTGCGTGAGGCACTACATTCACAAGAGCGCCGGCTTTTCCCTCAACTGGAGGAGCTGCTGGACCTGCACACACACTTCCTGTCCCGCCTCAAGGAGCGCCGCAGCCAATCACTGCATCCCGGCTCTGATCGCAACTATAACATACCCAGGGTGGGAGACATCCTTGTGTTTCAGGTACATCATGTACAACACGTTCAAACAGACCCATACAGACAAAAAAGCAAATCATGTAGTCTGAATAGTCTAAAGATGATTGGTAGTCTCATATACCTTTCTGTGACTGGTTAGTCATGTAATGTGAACTTGGTTTAAGGCGTCCATACGATAAACCAAGGGACTGGTTTGACTTCGAGGCCATTTCCCAACCCTCCCATTTCCCATCTCTCACTCTTTACTGCTCTGTGTAAGAAACTGAAGAAAATGATGTTTAGCTTTAAATACAATTTGAAGTGAACAAAAAGTGGTTTACTAGTTAAAGTAAATATGTAGTTCTTGGAGGCCAAGGCCTTTTTATGTCAGTCTAGCACATTTTTCAGAGGACGGTGCCATTATGTCAGTCTTGGCACCTTTGTCAAGGCAGAGGGAAAGTCCCTAGTTCTTCAGAATGTCACATTAGTCCCAGTTCATGAAAGTAAGAATTTATTGCAATAAGAGTTGGGGATGCTTTCATACATGGATAGTTTGGAACAGTTGAATCAGAATGGGTCATTTCAGCCCCAGGAACCTCTCAGTTGGGTATATGTTTGAGCAGCAATGGCACTCTGTTTTGGAACAAAGCAAATGTGCCAAGAGCGCCGAGAGGAGGAGTTCTCCACTCATCTCTAAACAAACCCTAGAGTGGTGCTTCATGTTTAGAACATCTGTCAAAGTCCAGGCAACAGTCTGACCAACGTGAGTTTAATTGTGTGGAGTTTAGATTATCCCTTTTGTTCCCCTCGAAATGCTGCACTGTGATCATAAAACCTTTGAATGGATTCAACTGTAGATTTAGCTGTCTGCTCACTTCACTTTTATTCCAACGGAGTGTGTGTGTGTGTGTTGTCATGCCTCTGCAGTTCTCTGGGGAGAGTGGGGAGAAGATGAAGGAGTGCTACGGTGATTTCTGCAGCCACCACAGCGAAGCCGTCAGCTTCTACAAGGAGCAGATGCAGAGCAACAAGAAGTTCCAGAACCAGATACGGGTGAGGAGGACCTCCATGCACAAGCCTTAGAGGGCCCTTTACTCCCCCCAGCTGCCAAACTCATGTTGGTTTATGGTCACAGGAAACATTGCACAACATCTGGCACATACTATACACAGTCTATGAGTGTGACCAGTGTCAAAGGCAAACTTGTGTTTAAGTTGATACTGATATGCTGAAGTAACGTAATGGAAAAAGTGTCATTTCATGAATTAACTTATTCAGTCAATTAAAAGTAAATGTAATTTGATCATATTTTTATGGTTTTATAGTTGACAAAGTCCCTGTAGGTTGCATGCTTGATTGCTTAAATGAGAAGATGTGTGAGGTCAGCACAGTGACTTCCTCTGTTTGTGTGTGTGCGTGTGGTTTCACTGGAGGGTTGGGTGGTATAGACAGACCCTGTCAGCATTTGGCTCCACCGTATTGTAATATGGGTTCCTTTTTTTGTTTTGGGTTTTTTTTGGGTCCTCAGAAAATTGGAAACCTGTCCATCGTTCGTCGGTTAGGGATCCCAGAATGCATCCTGCTGGTAACGCAGCGCATCACTAAATACCCAGTCCTGGTGGAACGCATTCTGCACAACACAGAAGGTAATGCTGTAATTATCCAAGCCTACACATTCAGATAGTAACTCCAACAGTAATACACAGGCTATTAGGCTGGTTTGGTTGGTGAGGCCATTCCCACTCACTGTGTGTGTGTGTGTGTGTGTGTGTGTGTGTGTGTGTGTGTGTGTGTGTGTGTGGGTCCATCCACAGCGGGTAGCGAAGAGCACGAGGAGCTGACACGGGCCCTGGGTTTGATCAAGGAGGTGATCACGCAGGTGGACACGCAGGTGAGCGACTACGAGAGGGTGTCGCGGCTGCGAGACATCGCCACAAAGCTGGAGCCCAAGTCACACGGCAAGATCAAAGATGGCCGCGTGTTCCATCGCGAGGACCTGTGCCAGGGCCGCCGCAGACTCCTGCATGAGGGCACTGTCAACTGGAAGGCCGCCTCAGGGAGGCTGAAAGGTGCGCGCACACACACACAAAGTGTTAATATTCTCTCCTCACTTTGTTGTTCTCTCCTATTTAACCCTAAAACCTCTTGCATACACACTCTCTCACACTCACAGGCGGTCTTATTCAGACACACACAATCTCGCGCCTTCTCTTGCACATGCACCTAACCACACAGGCACACAAACATGCTCACAAGCTCACATGCAGCTATTTCTGCAAAGATCTAAGGTCAGCATAAGGTCTGTTCTCAAAGTGCACAAACAAGCTGTGTACACATTCACGTACACACATATGCTTTCACTAACTAACTAACTAACTAACTAAATGCTGTGTTCTTGAATTCCCCTCAGACATTTTGGCAGTCCTTTTGACAGATGTCCTCTTATTGCTCCAAGAGAAGGACCAGAGGTTTGTCTTCTCCACTGTGGTGAGTTATGGCTGCCTTCTCTATTTGTAAACATTAAGGTTCAACATCCTTTAGGCCCTAAGAGGTCAGCGACAGCACAGTCTCAACAATGGTTGTTATTGTCTCGTGCCTTCATTTGTGAATCATGCGTTTGATACTCTGATCCCTGATCTGTTAGTTGCTGCTGCACAGAGAGCCCAATTGGGTCTGAAGATCTGAATCTGCATGTTTTTTTTTTTTTTTTTTTTTCTGAGGCTGAAGTGGTAACTGGTGTGGTGGTGGGGTTGTCATGTTGTTTGTTCTACAGGACAACAAGCCATCGGTGATCTCGCTGCAGAAGTTGATTGTGCGTGAGGTCGCACACGAGGAGAAGGCCATGTTCCTCATCTGTGCCTCCTCCAACGAGCCCGAGATGTACGAGATCCACACCTCCTCCAAGGAGGAGCGCAACACTTGGATGACCCACATCAGACAGGCTGTGGAGAGGTTTGCTGACATACAATACAATCACCATCACAAACTTAATACTACAAATAGCAAATAACAAAAATAACAAATTCCTGCAGCAGTCCAACACTTTTTGTCCCTCCTCAGTTGCCCTATCACAGAGGAGCGCCTCTTCAGTGAGGAAGAGGAGGCCCGAGCTGCCCGATTCAAAGAGTTCCAAGGTCAGTTTTCCCCTTACCCAGCCATTTAATTATTTTGTGAAGCCCTAGGTCTTCTTGAGCATTAGGGAGCGCTGCAGGGTAAGCTCATGATTGCATCCACAAATGAGTGTCAAAACTAGACTGTATTGCTTTGAGTTTCGAATCATCTTCAATAATGCATGACGGGAACATAATAACTTGTTCTTGTCACTGGCCCCATGTTGGCCACCACCCCCAGCATATTTCTTTCGCAAGCAAATAGGATGTAGGCAGAACTGTCATACCGCAGTGAAATCATAGACTTAGACTAGAAAGATCATCTTCCTCTCTGGGGTATTTTCTCTGCTCTAACTATTTCTCTCTTCCCTCTATATTTGTTTTTTTTTTTTTCTCTCTCTCTTCCCCTTTACGCAGACCGGCTGTGCGCTAAGGACTCCCAGATTAGCCAGATACTGACGGACAAGCTGGAGCTGTTTGCTGAAATGGCCACATCGGTGGGTGGCGTGGAGGATGCCAGCTCCCGCTCCTGTCTGCTGCTGCGTGGCGACACCTCCGATCTCCAGCAGGGGGAGCAGTTGCTCAAGGGAGCCATCACTGAAGGTAAGGCGCACACACGCATATACATACATACATGCATGCATGTACAAACAGAAATCACACATTCAGAACACATCAAAGACTAATCTCAACTTTTTTGCAAAGATCTGATACTAACTAATAGTTGGTTTCTGGTGTTGTAGAGAATGTGGTAATGTCAGACACCAGTGTTCTCAGGTTGTGATACCAGTAGAGTGTTCTGACTTATGCCTCATTGTCTCGTGTTCTAGTGGAGAACCTGCAGAACTTGCTTCTGTCCCACGTGAGAGAACCTGCTCCATGGTCGGATGAGAACCAGGGCTCTGGCGTTCTTCCCAGGAGGGCGGACACGTTCGGAGGCTATGACAGCAGCCCCACCATCCTCCATAAGAGTAAGTGTCAGCACACACCCTAGAGACCAGACTGGAGTAGGCGACTGATCCATCTCCAGCACATCAGTTGCTTGGTGCCAAGTGTGTCCATGTGACTCTTCTAACACATGAACATGGGGTAGAAGGGTATGGATGTGTGTTGTAGACACAGAAGTATGTGTGTGTACACACACACACACACACACAGTGCTGAGATGGGTTTGTGTTTGTGGGAAGCAGACGGTGGTGTTAAGAAGAGCTGCGGAGGCATCAAGTCCAGAGAGAGGAGTCAGAGGGCCAGCTCTGATCCCCAGCTCAAGGAGCTCTGTGGCAGCCAGGGCCTGGAGCAGCCTGTGAGTTTTTAAACACACACACACACACACACACTTTGAGTAGGGGATTTCGAGTCTCTCATTCTTTGCAGATGCTCACACACATTTCAGGAACAGACACTCAAGTAATCTGCACATACCACACACACCATGCACATGCATAAGCTTGCTCCTGTTTCCACACCAGTGTGTACATCATTGCCTGCACTCACTCACTCTTATACAGATTTCCGAAATCTGTCAGCTCTGCCAGAGGTGAGCGTTGTCAGCCACACACACACACACACGCAGAGACGTCTCCACTGTCCTGTGAAAAGCACTTGTGATTTCCACAACAATTGACTCCAGCCAGTGTTTAGTAAACACCGCCAGCACGAATCAGATGACTCATTCCAGAGCTTTCCATGCCATCATTCCCTGTCCGACGCAAAAAGTAAAAAGAAATAAATCCATTTCACACTTCACTGGTTGGCATCTTTAGTCCTCTCCTGTGTCCACCATCCATGGGCTGACATTTAAAGCTCCTAAAAACTCAAGCTGGCTGTTAGAGGCCCCTGGAAAGCTTGGCTCATAATAATTTATTATTTTTCCTCTTTAAACCCCCCCCCTCCACCCCACCCCACCCCGTCTCCTAGCCCTCCCCCTCACAGGTAGATGGCTCGTCTCCAGACAGCTTGAACCCATCATGGAGCAGCCCTTTCCCAGAGGCTGAGGTAGGTCGGGTGCGAAAGAAGAGAGCATTTTGTTTCTTCCCCCTCCAAATTGTTGTGCAGTTGAATAATGGATAAAGGTGTAGTTATATAAGGAAGAGTTCTAGTGAGGTGCTGCATAAGGCCAAACTGAGCACTCACTACACACACTAGCAACTCTATGTCTAACACACTCTCTCTCTCTCTCTCTCTCTCTCTCTCTCTAACTAACTCACTCTCTCTCTCTGACTACCTCCATCTCTCCATGCCCTTCATTCATTCTCTCCTTCTTCATCTGTCTTGCAGCAGTTCCTGAACAAAGTACTTCAGCTGTCCCAGAAGCTGTACAGTCTGCAGGTAATTGTTTTGAGTGTTTTTGTTTTATTCCTCCCAAATTAGTTTTCCACTGAAGTGATTGCTGGATGCCATTTAGTTCTTGAGAAACATGTGGAGTGGACAGAGTAGTGCTTTTATGCTGCTCCCCAAGACCTTGAAAAGCACAAGCATTTGAGAACCCCTAACATTTGAGTTTAGTTTCATATTCTCCCTAAGAACACACATGGCAAGAGCGTTGATGTAGTTGCTTTTTAAGATGTGCAGTATGTGTCTGTCCATATATGACAGTAAGCACACATCTATGTGTCTCCTCAGTTGAGGCATATACATTCAGTCACATGTATCCTGTATTGTTACTATATTGTACTGACGTTCTTTCTTTAGGCTGTTGTGGCGCAGCAGGACAGCCACCTGCAGCTGCAACGGGCTTCGTTGAGCGAGCGGGAGCGTCCGGGCGGCGGGCGGCACCGGCTGGCCAACGTGCTCCTGGAGCAGGAGAAGCAGCGCAACCTGGAGAAGCAGCGCGAGGAGCTGGCCAACTTCCACAAGCTGCAGACACAGCACCGGCAGGAGCAGACGCGCTGGGAGCGCGAGCGTGAGCGGCAGCGGCGACGGGCCGAGGAGGCGGAGGCCCGTCTGCAGCGGCGCGAGGAGGAGTGCCGGCGTTTAGAGGCGCGGCTCACTGAGGAGCGTGAGGAGCTGGAACGGCAGCGCCAGACCTACCAGGAGGACCTGGAGCGCCTGCGCGAGTCCACACGCGCTGTGGAGAGGGAGAAAGAGCGCCTGGAGCACCAGAAGAAGCTCAAGAAGCACAACACGCTGCCCACCGTCACCAACACTGGACTCTTCGCCAGCCAGGAGACAGGCCAGGTTGGTGTACACATATGCACACACACACACACACACACACGGTCACTCAATAATTTCTCTGGAAGTTGTTTTGCACAAATGACAGGCTTGATAGGCCACCTTGAGTCTCTGCTCTGGAAGTAGAGCAGATCTAAAATTGCCCTCATAAAAGCCTGTTTTCTAGCAAACCCACACCCATCCATCAGCTTGAAACAAGTTAGGTGATGAGTCAGTTCATTATGCCCACACTACCTTACATAACCTTTCATGCCTCACTGTCTTTTCTCTGAGATCTGTCAGTGTACACACACACACACACACACACACACACACACACAAACATTCAAAATTTCACATGTCTATCCATTGGGTAAGGTCACTGCTTACTGTGCTCAGGAGACTTGACTGGTGAGTAAATAGGCACAGACTTGAAGGGAACACTACACTCTCAGCACAGCATGAAATCTGCCTGGCAGTCTGTCATAGCTGCACTCGGTATCAGACTCTGCCTTTGCCCTGCTCTCTGTCTCTCCATAGTCTCACAATGTTGGATTGAGAATCAGAAACACTTGGCTGACCCCTTGGCTCAGATGTCAAAGTGACATTGTGTCATCTGACATCCACTGACTCTGGTCTCTGACGATAAATCTGTGTGGTCTCAATGCTCAAAGCTTTTACTTCACCAGAGCTCACACAGCACCCCTCACCCCCACCCGCTTTACACCAGCTTTTGAAACATCAGCTGTGTGGAGCAGGCAGGCTGGAACAATATAGCCCTGTGTGGGGAAGGCTGGTTTATCTTCCACCTAGGCCAGGCTGTTTACTGATGGCACACAGGATAAGAAAGGCAATGCCATGAGGGAGTGAAAAAAACCCACACAAGAACACACAAACGAAAAAGAAAAAAAAGAAAAGAACTATGGTATTTGAACCAAAATTACAACCAGTCACCCACACCCACTGGAGCAGGTCCCCACCTCCTCCTCTCCACCTCTCCTCCTCCACTCTCACTCCACCTCCCCTCCTCCTTCTCTGCCCGTGCTCTCAGCCCTGTCACAATGGCTCATATTGTTTGGCTGTGCCAGGCGTTGGCGATGCCGTAACTTTAGCCTCCTCCGTAATGGCAGGTTACTTGGGCCAGGCGTTCTGAGATCGGGTTTTGATGAGTGTTCACAAGTATCCTGTGTCCGCTAGAATAAACACAGTGCTTTCAACACTGTCCTATCTGCAAGCGAGCTTGAAGTTGTCATGCAACATTGACTGTTTCCTGTCTGCATTAGGCGTGTGAAATATGCTATTCTATTCAGAGAGATTTCCCATTCAAACTAGCAGAGCAACACGACTTGAGCAACAGAAATAGAAACAGACCGAGTGATAAAAGTTCTGCCAAAACATTCCACTGCATTGCATCACGTTCAGTTAGGATATACCAATTAAAGATAAGGTAATGAAAGTGATTTTGTCGCTAACATTCGCTCGTGTGCTTGCGGTTAGAACACGTATCTGAGCCTACAGTTTGGGGAGTTGAAGCTTGCTGACTTCCTGTCCATCAGCTTCACTGACAGGATTGAAATTGGCTATGTGTACACACACACACACACACACACACACTGCAAATACTCATGCATCGTCAGCAACTGGCCCTGATTAATTTCATGGGCAGCTAGGCAGATGCTCTTGATTGGCATAGATGTGCTTGGGGCCAGAGTCAGGAATCCATCTGGGCCTCTCTGATGTGCATGACACAAGTCCACCATTCATGACACCCAGCACACACGCATCCCACCCCCCGCCTGCCAGCATTTAGCGTTGATCAAGTTAAGGCTCGGTGGGGACATTTTCGAGTAAACTTCAACTTGCCTGGCTCCTCTTTGGTTAGGTAGACACTCATCAATATCACGCACACACACGGAGAAACAAACACACCTTCTGTCCCTCTCTATCTCACACACACACACACACACACACACACATACACACACACAAACAAACCTCTCTTGCTGATGCAGCCTGTCTCGTGCAGCTGACATGAATTATCTGTGCTCCGGGTATCTAATTTCTGTTATGAGGTCAGGCTGTCACAACGGACGCTCCCTGGCCCTGGATGATTCTGGACATCCCCTCTCCGTCCCATGCCCTCTGGCTAACCCATGGCATAAAAATTTCCTCTGCTCTTGTGTGACACCCTGGATAGTGAGAGAAAGATCTGGCGGTCCTCAGGGAGCTGTGAAGAACCCTACCATCCAGTCTTCAGAATGAATGGATTGAATTGAATTGCAGGTTCTCCTGTGAATCTTTGAATGTGTGCAGTTTGTGTAGCTGTCATGTTGGCAGGTGCTTACCCCTACATATTTCAGATACCTGTTTGTATTTCACAATCTCAAAGTGCTAAAACCTGCCATTGTGTCTGTTTATTTTTTATGGCTGTCATTGCACGCCGTCTACATTTTTTAAGCAATCTCTCTCTTTTTTTGGGGGGGGGGGGTCCAAGTCAGCGTCTCCTGGGAGATTTCATCAAAACCAATCATTAGAGAATCGACAGCGCTGATGTTGAGATGCCGCGGGCGCTCAGCCGTTCCGTAACCACTGTTCATTCCTCTCTGCAGGCGTCTCTGGCGACGTGCCTGGACATGTCCCTGGGCCACAGGCAGCTGCCTGTGGTATCTCTGTGGCGTTCAGCACACCTTGGCACCGCTATCAATGTGCAATCAGTTTGCCCTCAGGATGCCTAGAGTGAGAGTTATGGAAGTCAGAGACCGAGAGAGAGAGAGGCGTTCCAGAAAGGCGTTCCATCTCATTGCTACATGTGTTTCTGGAACAGACAGGAATATCTGCAGCGCTTAGGTTCTGGAGAAAAGCGTGGTGTATGTCACCAAAGGTACATCATATACCTGCTGAACATAGAGACTTCTGCCTGGCATCAGTGTTGGTGACTGATGATTTGACTAACAAAAGCTGAAGGTGATTGATGTGAAGTTGGCACACATGACTGAGTTACCACTCCTGCCTAAAATGTCAACACACACCTGTGTTTAACAGCACTGGGAGATCTTCATGAGAGCTCGACAGCAAGAGTTGAGAACATGGAGTCTGCGGCTTGATCATCACTAACTTTGATGTGGCAAAACTGACCCTTGGGGGCAGTTTTAGCAGGCCATATGTCAAGTGGTGTATAGTTTTAGTGGGTCATATGTCATTTTAACATCTGGAATTGGGTTAAGGCACAATGCATGACTCTACTTGCTTGCTCTGTTTGGCTAATTTGATTAATTGCTTTTCCCTGTTGAGCTGTCTGCTTAGAGTTTGGGCTCCAAACAAGCCTGGTGTCCACAGCCCTGACTCTGTAGATGGAAACAAACTCAGTAGCTGGCTGGCCCCTGCCACAGCCCCTGCCACATCATGCCAACACACATGCTGCAGGAGCACTGAATGAAGAGGAGACTAGACACACATATCAACCATTATTTCACAGGAAGAAAAAGATGCAGCCCAGGATTTGGTCTTGAGCACCCACATAAGTGATGGAGGTTGGGATTCAGGTGGTGTTGGTTCAGATGTCTTGACGCTGGTAGGAGTGGGATTAGTCAAGATTCCCATGCTTGTCATTTGACTGTAGACACAAGGAGAAGGCTCCATTAACAGTATTTTGTTCTCTCACTTCTCACTCTAACACCAGAAACTCACTGTCTCTCTCTGTCACCTTGAATGGAGAGCTCATTCACACTATTTAGGCCACATAAAATGAAACAGATGAAGACAGATGATCAGCAGTAAAGAGTCCAAGTGGGTTGTGGCAGAATGTCCTGACTAATGTAATGACATTCAATGAGGAGTTTAAAAAGTGCTCAACTGGACTGGTATATGAGGCCTAATTTGGTCATTGAGGAGTCATGTCATGTTGTATAACTTGAGAAGATCTTGCCCATGGCACGGACATGAAGATCTGCCCTGGGGCGTCCACCTCCACCTCAACATTCCTAAACCATGGCTAAGTGTTAGCCCTGGGCCAGTTGAGCTCTCTCCCTCCCTCTCTCTCTCCCTCTCCCTCTCCCTCTCTCCCTCCCTCTCTCTCTCCCTCTCCCTCTTTCCCTCCCTCTCTCTCTCTGTGTCTTAGTCACTTCCTCACTCCAGGGTTCACAACATTGCATTCTGAGCAAAGCCAGGTGCTTCCCTCCTCCAGTAGACTTTAGTGTCCTCGGGGCTCCATCTCTCACTCTCTTTCCCTCTCTCTCTTTTGCTCTTTTTCTCTTTTCCTCTTTTTCTCTCTCTCTCTCTCCTCTCTCCTCTGCACAGGAGTGCAGGATTCAGGTTTGACACTTAATACTGGTCAATTAGTCTCGTCCACATCCTCTAATTTGAGTGGGGAAGTGTGCTGAGCTCCTGGTCAAGTATTGTTCATGTGTTGCTTCACATGCATGAGTCAACATGATTAAGGCTGAAATTTGACATGAGTTGATGGCCTCAAGGCTGTCGCTCGCACCTCTGGCTGTCAGGTGAAGCAGTCATGACTAATCACAGCTGTAGTCCATTGCCTGAGTTCATTCTGTTTTGTTCTGTTCACTCTTACTCGGTTGGTAAACAACAACCTATGTTTCATGTACTTATGGAACTGAACATGCACTCTACTGCGGAGGAGCAAAACGATGACATTAATCATTATTGGTGGCAAGAAGAGAAACAAAAGTTTGTGTGTTCTGTTAAAGTTGGAGGACCAGAGGCCCAGTGGCTATGGTTGCCGAGGCACTCTCTTGAGCGTTGTGAGCAATTACACATCAGGCCCCTGAGGGTTTGTGTGTGTTTGTGTTTGTGCGGTGTACATCTCACTCATTACCACTGTGCCTCAGGTCTTCGCAACATATACCTGATCCTGCCTGCTCTGGTCCTGGTGAATAAAGATGAGTCCCACCAGCTGCCTCTGTGATTAGTGACCCAGTTTGGAAGGGGGGGTGGTGTCAAGGGACACCTGAGTCTCTGATGTATGTCTTCTACATCGTCAGCTGAAGTGATCTTTAGTGATAAGTATCTGAGGCGTGGCAGGATGGAGGGGGGGGGTGAGTCGAAGACACAACGTGTAATTACCCAGAAGCAACCTCTCATTTGGAGAGTGGCTGGAGTTTGGCCAAGACTAATTGTTTATGTGATGTCAGTCAGGGCTATTGTGCACCGGTGCAACCGAGCCCAGGTCTTAGTCTTTTAAAGCCCTGTCTAAGTCCCTGTATTTACGGATGGCACCTTTTCTGCAGAGGAGATACAATGGAAGGCCTGTTTGCTGAGGACGCCTGAGCTGGGAAAAACTGCTGCCTCTGACACTCCCCAGGGGTTCCACAAAGACTCCTCTGTGAGTTACTGGAACCGGTTCCACAGTTGCTTGCTGTTCCCAGGTTCTAGCTCACCTCAGGTTGGAACAGTTCAGACTCGTGGGGTCATTAGCACATTACAACTTAAAGCTAAAACCAGCCTAAGTACCGGATGAGGGGTTGCGTGTTTCCCTGACCCTTCACCTACCCCTTCTTTGGCCTCGGAGGAGGGGATGGAGGCTCTTCACAGCTGGAGACATCTGGTCCTGTGGGAGAGACCCTCCCACCCTGTTCCCCTGCTCTTCACCCTGCCCCCCTGGTACTCCTCCTCGTCCTCCTCCTCCTTGTCCAGCTGGGACTCATGCTCTCATGACTCACCCAAGGACTGCTTTTCCCACGCACCCAAACACCCTTTCCTGAGGCTAAGCAGAAGAGACATCCTGTTTTGATTAAAATGGCCTTCTTGGACTTCTCTCAGATGTACTTTTAAACCCAGTCACGCACATTTGTAAATGAAACATAAATTTTTATCATTGTACCAGACAGCTTGTCCTTGTGTTTGGGAAACACCCCACACATTTATCACATAGTGCACTGTGTAGGAAATAACCACCTAATTGTTATTCCCTGTGTTCTGAATAAAGTCCACAGAGTAACACAGACAGACTGTGTTATCAGCAAGGCATTTGAAGACAAAAAAATGTACATCCATTTTTTTTTTTACAGGGAAGTGCCTGAAGCCCTTTATTTTGCAGACACGGATGCACTTGGTCTGAATTCTCCATTGAGATGAAGGCCACCCCTAAGCTGCTCCTCTCTGGGTCTAGTCTAAATATATATTGCAGGAACTATAAGCACTGTCATTTGGGCCACTTGCCGGAGCAATGGCTGCCTCCCGGCCTCCCTCTTCTCTTCTACAGAGGCCAATCTGTAATCATGTCAGCTGTGGCTATTGTTCCTCTGGCTTGTGTGCAAACTGCAACTTCACTCAGATCAGCTGCAGAACTGCACATGCACACACACGCTCTCGCCCGCTGGTGTTTCTCATTTCACCCTCGGGCCATAAATATCCGTCTGGCACACAAGCAGGTTGTGTTTCCCCAGCGACGCATCGATGGCGTGTCTCCCCCCCACGCGCTCGTTAGTCGTTGTCTTCAAAGAAACCGCCTGCTTAGCTTTCAAAAACACGAGCAGCAGTCAGGAACTCATCAAACCCATCTCTCCCCCTGACGCTGGGAAATCTAAAACATGTCCAGAAGGCCTTAATCAAGCCAAATGTGCTCGCTCTTCACTATTAACTGTTTGATTACCATCCTCAGGTAATTTCACACTTGCCTAGATTGAGGACAAATGCAGCTCATTACTTTATGGAGGTAGATTTTACTTTTTAATTTATGTCTGCCTGACATCAAGAATATCCCCAAATGTTGACATCCAACAAAAAGAATCTCTCTGGACGATGAGACATATCTATCCGTCTGTCTGTCTCGCAATCAACCTCTCTATCATCAGTCTTATGACAGGCATCACCTTACAGAAGACCATCATAGAAGAGGCAGTGCAGAAGTACTAATTCCATAGAGTGCTGATGTTGGTACATGCTCTCTGTGTAATGGTGCACACAACACCATACACCCTAACCTTCCCTCTCCTGTTCTTCTTCCTCTCCCCTCCCCAGCATCTCCCGCTGTCGTCCAGCTTTAACGGTGAGCTCTTGCTGGGTAAGGTGCCGGCAGTGGACCCAGTGCTGCCACCCAAGCCCCTGGTGCGCTCCAGCCTGTCCATCACACCGGCCGACTACCCCGAACGGCCAGAGGTGAAGCCGGCGGCAGTGGCGTCGGGCAAGAGCTCGGAGGTGCCCATCCACCTGATCAGCACCACCAACCAGCTGCACAAGCAGGGCGCCGTCCAGCAGCAAATCCCCACCAAGCTGGCCGCCCTCAGCAAGGGCAAAGAGAAGAGCAGCAAGGGCAAGGGTTCGCACCGCACTGAAAGCTCAGGTGAGAGAACACACACACACACACGTGATTTGGGACTTGAATTCACATACTCCTGTTTGACCTTGTATCTCACTGTACTGTTATAGCTCCCTGTGGAGAAAAGCATCTGCCCAGATGAACTGATGTAAACATTAACGTAGAGATCAAACAGCTGCTTGTGCACCTAACAATAATGCTGTGTGGTTTGTTTCCATCCACAGCCTCTGTAGACATGAAGCAGATGCTGCCCCTGAAGTTGACGGCACGAGATGACAGCTCCCTGAGAGCCAAGCGCTCCATCAGTCCCAGCCACCAGTTCCACATCCAGCCTCCAGGTACCAGCAACTAGCCAGGGCTCCTCTCAGTACAAACATTTATATCCAAACATTTATTTATATCAACTTGTAAAAGTGTAAGCCAGGTCTGATTCAGTTTTATAGAGGTCTGCTTCTGATTGTCTGTCTGTCTGTCTGTCTGTCTGTCTGTCTGTCTGTCTGTCTGTCTGTCTGTCTGTCTGTCTGTCTGTCTGTCTGTCTGTCTGTCTGTCTGTCTGTCTGTCTGTCTGTCTGTCTGTCTGTCTGTCTGTCTGTCTGTCTGTCTGTCTGTGTGTGTGTGTGTCCGTGTCCACACAGAACCAGTGAACCCTCCAGATGTGTCCTATGAGCTCCCGCTGCCTCCCCTCCAGCCCCACCACCACAGCCTCACCCCCAGACCCCTCAGTCAGGTCCAACTGCAGAATCTGCCCCCTCCCCCGTATAAAATCACTGAGGACGTCACAGAGGAGGGCGTCATCTTCTTCTGAGGCTCCTGCAAGCTTCACGCCCGTTGCAGTGCATCCTGGGACCAAAGGGAGACCAGGGCAAGAGCCCCTAAGTGTGACACACCCAAACGCTCGCAACGTTTCTTTTACAACCATCTGCTTTTAACTAGTTTTATTTTTCTCCCAGCTAATGCCACAAACTTGACTGAAAACAGAAGAACTTTAAAATCGAATGTGAAAATATGAGTGAAGAGAACGTGGGAAGAACAAGAGAAGAACATTTTTTAGATGTAGATCATGTGTAAAGACATGATGTCAAGCAGAATCCAAAGACATTTTTTATAATATAATGAAGGAACGCTGAAGGAAGACAGGACTGAGTTGAGGAAGAGGATGGCAATGAGGAAGGTGCAAGGCAGTGATGAAGGACTGTTGCATGCTGGAGGAGTATGAGTGGGATGTTTCAGAGGAAGGCGAGAGAGAAAGGAACAAACCTCAGCTAGGGGTGACTTTACCTCATGCCTGTGAGGTGGACATTTTGCACTCTGCACAACTTGTGGTGTAATTATTATTCGCTTGTTCCTGTCTGTTGTTTTGTAATGGGCCCATTCCAATCAATGTTTAAAAGCGGTTGTGTTGCTCTGCTGTTTTAAAAAAAAAGAAGGAAAAAAGAACACTGAAGTTAAGGATAGAAGCTTATATTTAGTTTTTTTTGCTGAACACTGTGGACTTTTCTTTGCACGCACAAAATGCTGTTTTATCCATTTCAATCACATTGCTGGAAATGACACTGCAGGCCTCCCGCCCTCATGGAGCCCGGTGGACCGTTCTCTTCAAGGAGTCCAGTGTTTCCTCACTTAACCAGATTGTACATCTGTTTTGTGATTAGCTCATGTGATCAAGTCAAAGTGATGTATGTCTGTGGTGGTCACACATTTTCAAACAAATGCTGTTAAAACTGGTTCACGTGGCAGTTTAATTAACATCACAATGCTGAAAGCTCGGCAGGATCAAATGATTAAATTTGTGGGTATGCTGTGATTCTCAACAGCAGCAGGGGCTAAGGAGCTGTTTAAGCCTGTAAGAAGTAAATAGCCTAGATGTCAGAGACACTGTTGATTAATGAAGGACTAAATTCATAGCTTGGATATGTATATAGGTGCATAATCAACCTTATGATAACAAGCACATAATATATGAACTCCTGGCACACCTTTAAAGTATGTTTCTAAAGAGTTTTTATGTCTTATCTAATGCTGGGTCTCCAAGTCTTAAGAAGACTAAATATCTTTGTGAATCAAAACCTGTTGCACTGTATATATATATATGATCTGCTGTGGTTAATGGGTGTTGTCATGTCAACACTGGGTGGCCATTATCAATTAGCCAGGGAGGGACTAACAGGATGGACAAGTTTCACTGAACAAATACCCTCTGTGGTGATGCTGTATGAAACAGACTCTGTGAGCTGCTTGTGCATCTTTAAAGGGCATAGACACTTGGTGAAGCTACCTTTTGTGAAGGGATGGGGGATGTGTATGAAGGCTATTTTTGGTTCAAGGTTTGAAGTCAGAGGAAACCCATGCTATGTGTAGTGAAGCATATACTGTGTTTTAGGTTGTTTTGATGTTTGGTTTTATTTTTAGAGGATTGTGCATTGATGTTGCGCAACATCGTTCGGCTGAGAGTTTCGGAGTTTGCTATCTTGTTAACTCTGGATGTCATGCTTTTTTTTTTACGTTGACTGATTAAAAATGACTCTCCACACATTTCAGTTGACTGACCAAAGAGATGTCACAAGACCTGACTGAGTATTTTTCATACTGTGGAAGTATGCTATTAAAGCAGGACTGCCATGAAGCCCTGGTCATGTTAAACCACTGTGCCCGATCCTCGGTTAGATAAGGTCCGGGTGAGGCTCAGTTGAGTATGATTGGTGTGCTTGGATCAGAGACCTGGAACTCGGCTGGATGCTGGAGTGGAACGGGGCCCTCCTGGCCCTTGATGGGGGTTGACTGTGCGTTTGAAATGATAGTCAAAATGCACCCTTTGATCAGCACACTGAGCAGCTGAGCACTTTAGATGTGTCTGCAGGAGCACCCCCCACCCCAGCCTCCTCCAAAAATACCAGCCTCACTTTACCCACTCTGAAGATTCCACATGCTGGGTAGAGGTGTCTTAGAAAGCTGTCTGTGATTGTACTGCCATTGTCCACTTGACCATCTCTGATGTCTTATGAAGAAGAAAAAAAAAGAAAACTATATTATTTCAGCAGCGGGCTCCTGGCTGCCATTGTCATTGTGTCAGTTCAGTGGAGCTTGCTTGTCTGAAAGGTTGTCTGTAGAAATGTGTTGGTTTTACCTCAAAGTATGGTTTGAGGACCTTATGTAATGTGTAAATATTTTGTTTTTGCATACCGCCAATTTACACTAGTCACTTTTTTGGATAGTAGCAAACTTGAAGCGGAAGTCGATATTAATAATGAAGTATTTTGGTTGTGTTTTGACTGAGGTTTGTAGCATGCAGGGCAATGATTTGTTTTCTTACTGTTTATTTTGCATCACCCCAAAACATAGAGATCTGTTGACACACAACTGCTGCCTTAGGAAGAAAAAAATAATTTTAGTAATAAAATGTCTTCAAGAAACTTGGTCTGTGCGTGTTTGTGTGTATGTGTATTTTTATAGTGCCAAGTTCAGCACCGGAGGAGACAGAATGAAGTGATCGCATTCTAGCCACATAAAACAGACCAGCATAACTCTTATGCATGAGTTTCCCTGCCAACTTAAGTGGAAGGTTCCAGAAGCTCTCCAATTCTCTTTTTGTTTGAAAACAAAAAAAGCACTTAGAACTTAGCCATGCTGCAGCGAGTGAAAATAAATTGCAGACGATCACATTTAATCGTTTTTACGGTAGAGGCAATATTGCATAGCAAGTGTAATGTTATGTCTCGGAGACACTCTCCGTGTCATAGTGGATCTGGCTCCAGAACTGTTGTTTCTGGCTCTGGGCCCCAGGGGCCCTGAGACACAAAGCCCAGTTTGCCTGGGACCTGTTGGCCATCTCCGGGGATGGGCCTAATTACAGGCCCGCGGCTTGAAGAGCTATTTTCAGGTGGTGCGGCTTCACTCCACCGATCCCTGCAGGACAGACCCTGAGTGCCCTGCTCCTTTTCTTCTGTGGTCTCAGTGCAGGGTGATGCCACCACTGTATGTCTTGTGTGATTTTGTGGCTTCTTTTGTCTCCTGCGCGACTATATTTGGGGCCACCCCCTTTTGCGGAGTTGCCTTCCACCCCACCAGTCACCCCTCCACACACACACACTCGCCTCTCCCCTCTTTGGTGTTGAGAGCTGAGCAGGGAAGCGCTGGATGTCAACACTATTCTTTTTCCAATTGTAGTAATTTTGCGTTGAGGCTTCAAAGAGGAGAAAAACAAATGGAGAAACCCAAGGCGCTCATCTGTGGAGAAAATGGATTTCACAGTCCCTCACGCCACAGCCAGTGTGTGCTTGCAAGCATTTGGATCTGCGAGGCCCTTCTTCATATAAGAGTAATTTAATGTAATGCAATAGCATCTTGTGTGCTTTGATGGCGGCTTGTAGTTTCTACGCTCTTCAGAATGATTTTCCCACAAAGACAAAGCTTCCTTTCTCCTGTGTCAGCACAGAAGGTAATGAAGTGATAACACATTGTAAAACATGCAAGTAAGTTCTTTGGTGGCAACGTGTGTGAAGGGAGGGGGCACACACACACACAAAGACAGACACATTGGATTATGTAAGCACCCAGGCGGTCTTTTCTACTTCAGCCTTCAGGACTTCTGTATGGTGCAGTAAAAAAGTCCATCCATATTGTGCCGAAAGAGTCCCTGGCAACAAGTTTATAGGAGCGGGTTGTCTTTATGGCTTCTTGTGTGTGACTGGACTCTATTCTAAGTACTCACTGATAGTTCACCAAGGGCATGAATGGCTATTCTGTTCCCCCCTGTCCTCAGGACATCATTTCGATGAAGATAAAAGATACTCTATTGCTGCAAAGACTACAATCTCAGACAAACCTTTTCACCATCTTTTTCTCCTCCTCATACATAGATTGAACGTTTAGAGACATCGGTCTTGACTGACGTGGAGCCAAACCCAAAGCAGCCTTTGATACAGGGCCATGTCAGAGTCAGGTTGCAGCAGGGCCTTGCTTTAGACAGGGCCTCTCATGGTGCTGCTCCTCTGTATTTAAATGCTTTTTATTTTTGAAGGTGCCACTAAGGTGTCCTGTTTTACATGCTAAATCGTGTTTACACACTCACACTCCTCTGAGTACAGGAGGCTTGTTAAGTGGGTGAAAGGTCCCTGGGAGTATTAGAAAACTGTGCTGGAATTCCCTCTTTTTTCCCCCAAGTTTTTTGCTTTTTTTTTCATTCCTCTTAAAGATCATTCTGCTTTGAGCCTAAAAGCCCAGCGCTGCCAAAGTCAACAGTTGCCTTGTTGGCAGACTGGCTGGAAAACTCCTTTTAACTCCTTAGGTGTGACTGAGCTAATATATGGCTGTTCTTTCCAGTTGGATTGTAGTGTTTGCATGCTCGTTTGGGCTCATCTGTTTTCCAAACACACAGAATATTTACTGAGCTTTGTTAGCCCATAAGAAGAAACATCTGATGGAGCTAGAAAGGATTAAATATAATCTTGGCCTCTGATAGCTCCTGGCACTAAATAAATGATCATGTGGATTGTTTTCAGTGCATCAGCTCAGTAATGTGAGTATGGAGTGTGACCCTGTTCTGAAGAAATGAAAGAAGTTATTTGCCAAAATTATTTATGACCTTGTTTGGTCTCCACAATAAGCATCTACTGACTACTGAGATTTTCAGCACTCCATCTGGTCTCTGTTATATGGTCTCTTTAGTAAGAAATGGGTACACACACACACACACACACACACACACACTGCTGTGAGTTGGATTCCCACTGCAGTCTTTTGAAGTGATGCTCAATTTTTTAGTTTTTCCCCATATATACATCTTTTCTCAATTACACTTTTCCATTTTTTCTACTTTTCTTCATGTTTTTTTACCCCCAAAGAAGCCACATTGATGTTTATTTTTTAGTGTTGGTTTGTTGTGCTATCTCTTGTGTCACCATCCTTCTTCCCTTAGAAGTTGTCCTCACAGCTGGTGAGAAAGTCTTGCCTGAAAATGTTACATATCAAGACATCCTCTTTTATCACAGTGGGCTCTCTTTCTCCTGTGGAAGTGAAGCAGTTTGCAGGACTATGGACAAACTGGGGCATGAGTAACTAAGTCACATCAGACTCCTGTCTGAGTGCTGGCCAGGGACCACAGGGGGTCTGAACACATGGAGAAGAGAGGAAAGTCCAGGGTGGGGGGCAGGTGATTTAAGAGTTTGGGCTGAGCCATCTCTCCCCCCCAGCTGTAATAGAGGATACAAAGGCCACCTGATCTGTCACTGTAAGCGTGTGAGAGATGGATGTCTGGAGTGCGTGCTTTTGCAGAGACTAGAGGACACGGGATCTGTTTTTTATCTGTGCGTGTGTGTGTGTGTGTGTGTTTGTTGAGAGATGTGTGTATGCAGGAGAGGGGAAAAAAAGAAAATAAAAAGTGGCGTGGTTGTTTGTCTGTGACTCTGGTCTCGGGTGAGCGGAGCAGAAAAAGCTTAGGGGTGCATTTCAGGGGATGTAGTGTAGGGGTGTAGTACAATGGGGGGAGGTGGGGGTGAATGAATTGTCACATGGCTGCTTCAGATAAAAGCTCTGCTCCTGCCGCCCTGACCCTCGTGCCAGACAAGTACTGGAAGAGCCAGTCCCTGCGTGGTGAAATGGGGCCAGCTGGCAGCTCTCTAAACGGTGGAGTTGGAGTGCAGATCCAGAGAGCCTCCTCTTATCTGGGCCTGTTTATCTGCAATTTGGGCCGCACGCCTTTGATAAAGTTCACACAGTTCCCCTTCAGACCAGAGCACTGTCCCGCCGCTTTACGCAACTGGGGAGAATGAGACCCCTCCTCTCCTCTCCCCTCCTGTCCTCTCCTCTCCCCTCCTCTCCTCTCCCCTCCTCGCCACTCCTCCTCTCCTTCCTCCGAGGCCTTTATGCTCACTGGCTGGAAACCTTTTGTCTCTCTCCCTCTCACAAGATCTTGGCACTTTTCTGTTGTCACAGGGAGCCACATGGAGATTTGGTGATTTGGAGATTTCCTGTTCATTACATGCAGCCAGAATTACCCGAATTAATTGCACAATCTTTAAATTGCACAACGCAAGCAAGCTTGATGCAAATATCCACGTCATTATGTTACACCCCTCCAATTTAGGTATAACATGTGTTGTTATACAATGTTCATGTTTATATTGTAACTCCAAATGAACTGAAAATAATGGCTGGTACTTGGTATAATTGGCTTAGACCAATTGAGCAAGCTCTACAATAGGCAGTATGTGGGGCATGTTCTACCAGGTGCAAACACTATTGTTGTTTGGACAGCAGACATATTTCAGAGACCCCCCACCCCCTTCTTTTACCGCCAATTGTCGTGTCATTCCCATGGTAGCGTGCAGAGCTATCTGTGCTGTACTCTACTGTACCCCACAGACCAGCCCTGATTTGGGTATGCATGCCTGTGACAGGATAAGCAACAGCAGTGTTAACAAAGGGCTGAGCGTCCACTGTTAACGTCTCTGCTTCATTAAGCCTGCAAAGCCCTACGCTGAGAGAGAGAGAGAGTGAGAGAGACAGAGACAGAGCGAGAGAGAGAGGATGACACGCTTATACCCTAGAGAGAGACAGATGCACACACATTTGTACAGAAGCCGTGTGGCGGTTGTGTTGTATTATTCATCCTGATGGCAGTTAGCATGTGAGGCGTGGAGGGAGGGAGAGATGAAGGAAGGGAAAGGGGGGTGAAGCTTCTCTGGGTTTTGGAGGAGTAATTACCAGTGCACAGACTCCTCTTGACAAGCGCGGGTTGTGGCGCACAGCTGCTGCACCCTCCTCATCTCCTCTCTGCCAGCGAGCGGAGCAAGCGCCGGCTCCCTTTGAAACATCCGGCGGCCCAATCAACAGTGGCTTGGCTTGAAGACACAGGCCTTTGTCTACTGTATCCTGAGGCGGAAGCCTTCAAAGCCTCCTCTCACATCTCCTATACAGTGCAGATTTTTTTTTTTTTTTGGGGGGGGGGTTGGTATGGAGGATTCCAATTAAACCCACTGCCTCACTTGCACATAACTGCTGGGTGCTTTGCTGGGTGGGAGGAAAGCCACCATCAGACGCAATGTGAAAATCATCCAACCATGCAAAGCCTCCTAAGAATGTTAGTGAATAAGTAATGTGGCATCCATCCGCCCCAGCGTTTCATTGACTGTGTCATTCTGTTCTTCTGCAAGTCTGCATATCTCATGATGCACTCATGCTTTGTGTGTGTGTGTGTGTGTGTGTGTGTGTGTGTGTGTGTGTGTGTGTGAGACAGGGCTAAGGAAGACCACAGTGTTCAGCTGCTTTATGGTGCTTCCCTGGCCCCCTAAGCTTGTTGTGGAGCGTTAACCTGGGTGTATTAGCGGTCAGGCGGAACATCAAAAGCCATGGCGCCACACAATAAGGTTACTGTCGGCTGTCAGTGTTGCGGTGTCCTGCTCAGGGAGCCCCTCGCTCAGTGTCCGGGCCCCTCTTCTCTCCCCTATGGTTTGCTGTAATTACTCCATTGTGTAAACAGAGATTACGCTCCCGAGGGCCGCCGTGTCCATGAGTGCCATCTCCATCGGAATGTTCGCCGCCGCCTTCAAAGACATCTACACACTCATTCACTAACACACACACACACACACAGACCATTAAAAATAGCTGTCATGGCTAGCCTCTGCCAAAGCCAGGCGGTTTAATGAAAACTGAGGGCGAGATGAATGCCCAGCTCTCTCACATGCCCATGCTGACTGGCATAGCATAGTGGCCTCTCTCTCTCTCTTTCTCTCTCTGTGCTTTTGCTGTGGGAGGAGATAGGCCAGCCGTCAGTGACAGCTCATTTCATTCCACAGTGTTTGCACTGCTACTGAGAAATGACTGCTGTGCCACTGAAGAGAAAATAATAAACAGAATAAAGACAGGGAAACAGGAGGCCGGTCTGGGTGGTCGTTTAAGTTGGTCTTGCAGCTGTGAGGTGGTGATGGTGAGTGGTGGAGGTCGAGCCGCTGGCTGTGCTCTCCTGTAGGCTCATCCTCATCTCTCATGGGTCCTAAATCCTGCAGCCCTGGGAGCCGCCGGCAAAGCCCCATGGCAGCTCTTTGTTCTCAGAGTGACAGGCTTTTTCCTCCCACTTTTTTTACATGCTGTGTTCTTCCTCTTTCTCTGTTTATTTTTCTTGCTATCTCTTTTTCCTTCTTTCTTCTGCTTTCTCTCCCTCTCAGTCTCATTATGTCTACTTCTCTCTCTTTCTCTTGCTGTGAACCTATCTGTGTTTTCTTGTCCTTCATCTTTCTCTGTGTGCTTTTTTCTCTCTCTCTTTTAGTAGAGAGAGAGTCTCTCCTACATCCTGGCCGGCCATCTCTACAGCTCTGTCTCGCTGTGAACCTATCTGGTTTTTCGTCCTTCATCTCTCTCTTCTCTGTGCTTTTCTCTCTCTCTCTCTCTCTTTTCAGTCTCTCCTACTTCCTGGGCGGCCATCTCCACAGCTCTGTCTGTGGTGAGTCTGAGTGGATGTTTACTCTGTGACACGTGGGGCTGCAGGTCTGGGCCTCTGTTGAGGTTTGGATGGAAGCAGAAGGCGCCCACTGAGATTAGGATAGGGCCCGCGTCGGGTCTGCACTGGCCCGGATCCTCACATGACCTTTCCCTTCCCCCGAACCATCCTCAGGGGCCGCAGCTCGAATCAGACAGCAGACACCGCAAGCGCACCTTGGAATCCGTCTAACGACCTCTAACGAGCTCGCTTCTAAACTTTGGGCCACCAGCAGTCATGAGGCACGGAGGTGGGTTTCCACTAAGTCACTCATGAATTTAAGCAGTGACTCACTAGGTTTGAGTAAATCTACAGCAACATCCTTTCTGTTTTTGATGTGGATGTCATACATTTTGTATTTTTTTGATCAAATAAACTAATTGTAGAAGTAATAACTATAAAGGTTTCCCTCTTTGTAAATTAGATTCAGAAACATAATTTTAGATTCAGATGGCAAAAACATAATTTTAGATTCAGATAGCAAAAACATAATTTTAGATTCAGATGGCAAAAACATAATTTTAGATTCAGATAGCAAAAACATCATTTTAGATTCAGATAGCAAAAACATAATTTTAGATTCAGATGGCAAAAACATCATTTTAGATTCAGATAGCAAAAACATAATTTTAGATTCAGATAGCAAAAACATAATTTTTCACACCTATGTAGCCAGCTGACAGTCTTCTGACTGTTATTTATCCCCACTAAGAGGAGCCCATTCAGTTATCCTATGGTAGACCATTTGTTTTCTGTCCCCAGGCCCCTCACTGCGCTCCCTCAGGGAACATGTTGTCTGTTGGTGGGGTTGTGTCACAGTCAGGCCTCTGGGAGCAGATCCCGGGGGAAATCGAAGTTAATTCTCCACTAATTTGGCGTCTTTTTTTCAGTGTTGGCGTGAGCCAGACCAGCTGTACGTCTCTGGCCTGGGACACACGCCACTGTTTGGGTGAAGTGGCAGAACAGAACTTACCCTCGCGACACACACACACACACACACACACACACACACACCACCCTCCCCCCATTCCACCACCTCTCCCCTGTCCGTTCCAGCCCACTGCTCCCATTCTGCCCGGGGTCACGGCCATCACCACCCAGCCACACACAGAGTCCTCACACACCCCGCCGGCGCATATTGGTGCGGCACAGCATCCTTCATCTTCTCTCTCTTGCTGTCTCTGTATCTCTCCTTTCTTCCTCTCTGTCTCTCTCTTTCGCCCCTCCACTCTCCCCCCCTTCCTCGCTCCTCTGCCTTTGGCCGGCTGTTTGTGTCCTTTGTCTGCGGCCAAGTTTCAAACGGCTATTTATGCACGCCAGTTTTGATTGTGTCGGCCCCGAGGAATCTTGTTTGAAATTTTCTGTTTCACTTTTTGCATGACAAAGGCGCTATTGATGAGCCACACACTCCCGCCCCACCTCCTCTCCCCGCCACCATGTTTCCCCTTGCCAGAGTCCCTTTCAGTGGAGAAAGATGTTTTATCTTCTTATGCATGTTTGTATTGTGTTTGGAAATCCATAAATTATAGCCTTTTCCCCCTCTTGTGTAGCCACCAACATTCCCTGCAGTGTGGGCATGCATGAATGGAGCGGGACTCTTTTGTTTGTAATGATGTCAGATGTAGTTGGAACTTTTTTAGGCCTGGTGCTTGTTAAATGATGAAAACTGTTTTGTAATCGTATAAAAATGTGACAGGCTCCCAGATCATTGTTGGGTTGGTTGTTGTTTTCGGTAACAATCATGGAGCAGTCATAATTTGTCATTACAGCCGCAACAGAACAATTCCATCGCGGGGGCCTTTGAAGCACCACAGGGGTAAATCAGAGGGGAGGCGACCAGAAACTAAGAAATGTCCGTTTCCACTTAACTCAAGTTCTGCTTGTTAACCTCCAGTCTGTCCCAGAGGAGTGGCCCCAGCTGTTTGAGGGAGACCCCCCATCTGCCTCCAGCCTTGGCCCCTGCGTGCCCTTTCGCTCCAGGCCCCATTCATCAGCACTGGACCACTGGCCCACACAATGTCCTCATTCACCTTCAGCAGAGGAGGCTGCCACACTGGCCTAGACAGTGGACACTGGCCTCCACCCCACTGGCCTAGACAGGTCACTCTGGCTTGAAAGTCATTGAGATGAGGAAAAGGGAGGAAGGGACTTTGAGGAAAACAGTAATGCTCGGACTCATTCTGGATCGGTTTCAATAACTTAATTTGATTCGAGGCAGGATGTGATTCACTCAGACAGCAAGGGAACAGCCAAAGTACAGCTGATTCACAAAAGGTCACACTGTTCTGGCTGACCAGCATCCCTCGTGCCCTCCTGTGTCTGACGGCTCAGCAACTGAAACACTATGGCAGCCACATGTTCTGCCCCCGCGCCTGTTCAGGAGACAGCATTCCAGCTGCAGATGTTGAACCAGGTCACCATTTAGTGCAAATGAACCCTCGAGCGAGCGAGCCCTTCAGACACACCCAGCCAACCTTTACTCAAACCACAGGCACTCAGAGGTATGCTCCTCTCCCTCTTCTTTTCTCTCTCTTTTCCTCCAGGCTTGCCCTGCGGAATGTGCTGCTTATATGTGGTGCCCAAGCTCTCCTCCTCTCTTTGTGGTGAGTGCCATCCACAAGCACTCGCATGAACTAACCCAGCTCAGGCATGAATGGTATGAGGATGGTACTCTAGTCCAGCACAGCCGACATGGGCCACAGGTGTGCCTATTCTTCCTCACCAACCCGTAATTATCCTTCATTGTCTCCACCCTGAAGCTAAATAAAAATGTAAGAAGGATTTACACAAGGACACAAAATGGGTCTGTTTATACTTAATGACTTGGGTGGATATGTGTGGAGACCTGGAGCTGAATAATTGCACTTAATTGGATAATCACAACAAAGCTAGAAAGTGGGGCATCAAAGAGGGTGTGAGTGTGGCTCTGTCTTACAAGAACGTCTGAACAAACATTCCCAAAGCAATCCATAAACAAACCAAAATCCACCCATTTATACCAAAGTAGGCGAGAACAGGTTGACACTCAACTTAAATCATCCTAAATCATCCCACCTAATGCTAATCAAAACAGCCAATAGTTTAAATTGGAACAAAACTCTGGGCGCTGGGCTACACCAAATGCCATATTGTTTATATTTGTGGTTTTTATAGTGACTTTTAAATCTAATAAACTATTGTGTAAGCATATTGTTTTAAAAGAAGACAACAACTTACTAAACAGGTACTACATCACAAATGTTTATTTTTTCAGATGGTTTATTTATTTATGTGAGAAAATAAAGTGGAGAAAACCTTTAAAATATAAAGCAAATATATTCTTATTCCAGTTGAGCTACATTAACGTAAGTAGAAAATAAACATGTAATCAAACTGTTCATCACATGGCTCAGAGAGAAGAACAGAGACAACAGTGATCATTTAAGACGTGTTCAGTTTACAACTCAAAATAAGGTGCCAAAAGCTACAATGTATAAAGAAAAGCCTTACAAGAATGTCTAGGAAAGAGGAACTAGACTGGAGAAAACACTTAAGTATACCTGTACTATCTACATCCAGTTTCACTAACAGACACATTTTGGCATTTAAAACGTCCTCCAAACACTTTTGGAACCCAGGAACCCCCCTGTAGCCCCTCATCTGGCGTCACTCACTGTCTGAGTGAGACCATTCAGTTCTGTGCTGCTGTGTGTGTCTAGTGACTGCTTTCCCACACACACCCTCAGATAGCCGAGAAGTGAGCTGGCCCATACCTTGATAAGTCACTGTTTTCAAACCAGACTCATAGCATTATGTAAACACATCTCAAACATGCAGGTAACAGTAAGACGAAACATTGCAAGGTAACATTTACTTCATAAAATTAACAGAGAAAAGCTGAGATGTAACTGTCTTGTGTGACTATATACACATCACAGATGTTGTTATAGTATTGTGAAAAAGTTGTAGAAGGTACATTCACAGCAATCAGTTAGGCAACATATTAACAATCTATACAAACATTTTCACAAAAATATAAAAAAGAAAACTACAAGGTCTATGCACATTTACACAAACACACATACATATACACACAGAAAACAGAAAAGAGACATAAAACAGTCAGAGACAAAACATTTGAAGAACATTTTTAGCCGTTCCAAGCCATGGGCAACATTCTGCACATAGCATCCTCCACAGGGAGGGGATTACTGATTTCTGATATTTAAGGCATTTCAACCATAAGCCTTAAAACCCACAAGGCTAGGCACAGAATCTAGGCAACCTCCAAAAGAAGGCTTAATATGACAATATGATTTATTCAAAAACAGAGTGTTGGAGGAAGTTTTGGCCAGTCATTCACTGATGCCCCTGCAGCGATGCACCTGGGCACTCCCTCAACTTCCAACCAGTCTGCTCCATGCAAGCTTAGTTGTTGCCATATTTGGCTTGCCATCCGTGCCCACTCTCTGCTGTGTCCGTAGCCTCAGTGAGGTGCCATGATGTGGGTTCAGAGTTAGAGTCAAGAGGTGGCAGTGGCGTAGTCATTTGGGAACTTTTTCTGGGGACGTGTCTGGGGGGTTTTCCGTTGGGCTAACGCAGCTGTGTCATTAGTCCTGCTTCATCCCTTCTGCACTGCTCCTCTCTAAGGCTCACATGAGACCCACCGCTGGGGAGGATTTTTTAACACTGCTCCACCCGCTCCCCACCCCTCTCGTCCCCTTGGCCCCTTCCCCTCACGCCACCTCCTGCAATCCTCTCGACATTCCACTGTCGGCGAGGGGAGACACACACCAGCATTCCAATCACAGCCGACGATCTGGAGGGAGACAGTGAGAGAGAGAGAGAGAGAGAGAGAGAGAGAGGAGTTAGAAAGGCATTCCATGCACTCTGGGGTTCAAGGACTAAGGAATCCTCAGATTTTTGTGAAAACTACCCACATGACCCACACTCTTATTTAGCCAGAGAAAATATCCATAGTTTTTTTCTCTAAAAATATCATCACCCACCATCCACATATAATCATATATTCATTCAGAATCACACATTGTTCATTTAACATAGAGCATGACCTTTGAGTATTGTTCAAATGCCACAACAACTTACTAGAAATTAAATGACTTTGGAAATTATGTGATTACATTATGCTGTTAGTCGGTGCTACAGATATTTTTAAAAAGCAACGCTGCAGAGTTCCTGGACAAATCTGTAAGATGGTTCTGAGCCTGTTTTTTTCTTCATATGATTTTGGTTTTGGGTCTCCTGCCTGCAGTCCATATTTAGGCAGCTGCGCATCTCGCCTGTGCTAATGTGCAGGTTGCAAGACATGCGTGGATAGAGAATGATAACCCGGCCCAGTCAGGCACTGCTGTGGACGCACCACATGCTAGTGCCATGCTGGAGTTTTCCACCGCACACTTTGCCTGGAACAGTGCACAGGTCTGAGTGCTGTTTACCACCCCCAACCCCGCCACACACATACACACACACATCCAACCCTGTGCCTGTGTTTTGCCTCGTTCCACTGGAGGTGAGTAAAAATACTGCCACCCTGCAGATCACCGTTTCACAGGAGCAGCAGCTTTTAAATTTAGTCGGGGCCTGTTCTCAGAGGGCTGCATTCAAATGAATGTTCCTGCCTGTTTGCGAATTGGCCCGTGTTGTTCTGAGGTAACGAGTCCCACTCAGCACTCCATGGCAGCCAAGGCGCTAAAAAAACCCAGAGTTTATTTCCGTGCCATCTCCACGAGTGGTTACATAACTCGCCTAGAACTGGCATTTTCACTGACTGGTCTTGCAGTCACTTCAGAGTTCTCTAGAATCTCATTCTGTCTCTCTTTCTCCATGTCTTTTTCCTAGTGCTCCCTCTTCCTCTTGCGCTCTCCCTATGGAAGGGACACACCACCATAGCACAGGCAAATTGCTAACCTTCTACCCAGTTTTCAGACCAAACCAGTTCCTCGGGTTCGCCGAGCAGAGTACACAAAGCGGCTAGGGCCACAGCCTTACCCCCTTCTCTGAAACCCCCGAAAGAGACAACAAGGGCTTAAGAGACACAAAGGCCCCACTATCCAGCCCGGCGCTGGATTCCTGATGCTCTTTGTGTCTGCCTTCTTTAAACTCTGACTGGTAAAAAGAGCTCTTTTTTTCTGCCCGCACCTTGCAACCACTCAGGAAGCCACTCTCACTAACCTTTGAACAGAGGCCTTATCTTAAATTTGAAAGACAACAAGACTCCCTTTTGTAAGGCAGTGGCTCGGCCTTGAGAGAGGAGGGCTGTGTCACTTTGCTAGCATGTCCATAAATTTTGGTGATCAGACAGCTTGTTTGCACTGGAGACTAGGACATTCTGCACCGGCAACCACATCTGTTCATTTGGGGCCTCAAAATATGAAAGGCCCCTGCAAAACAAGCGACTAGGGGTCAACCTCAATTTAATTTCTCCCTAGAAGATATAATTATACTCTATTAACAAATGGGTCAATAATCAAATGGCAGTTCATTTGTCTTGTTTTGACCTGGCATACCAAACACACACTAAGCAAAACAAGCGCACACAGCAAGGACTGATAATATAAAAATGATTGCATCCAACACTAAATATTGTCAAGAAAAACAAAAACCTTGAGGTGACAACTTGTCAATTTGAGTAATTTTTTGTAATGCAATTTGAGCAAATTTTCAGGGTAAACTAAGCCGTCAAAAGGGTCCCTGTGACAGATGATATATTAATAACTGCTAATCAAATTGTGGCTTAACCACAATTAAGTCACTCCAGGCATCTTATTTTCCTTCCTTTTCAGTCTGTTTCCTCGCTTTCACGCCCCACAGAAAAGAGCAATAAAAACGCTGTTAGGTTTATGCAAATCCAATTGTGCAGGCTACCGCAACGGGACAAATTCTCTGGAGATTTGGAAAGGGGGAGGGGTGTTACGAGGTGGCAGCACGTGCTCTCCCAGTGTGTGTGTGTGTGTGTCTGTGTTTCTAAAGGCAGGGGACTTGCACACAGATGTCTCAAGAATGCCTCTTTCAGTGGGCAGTTGGGTTGGCCTTTAGAAGCATTAATAAAACATTAGTATTGAATAAGTGCATCTCTAGCACACTGACCCCCCCCCCTCCCCCAAACCCGCCCCCCCGACACACACACACCCCATCTCTCATCTCCACCCTATGTCCTCCTCTTGGCCAATGACAGCTGTCAGGGAAAACAACCCGAAGCACAGCTCGTCACCTCTGACCCTGTCCAGGTGCGCCATGTCACAGCCAAAGAGAGGCCTGTTTATAATGCGTGGCTTTGCTTCTCTTCTAAAAAAAACACTCTGCTTGGCAGTGCATGCAAAGCAAACGAGCCGTTTCGGTTTCACTGCCTTTTACATGTGCAATCTGGCTTCCTTCATACGGAACAAAAGTTATACGCAGAGCCTTTATTCTGTTTCAAGAATCTACAAAGAACCATTCGCAGGATCTATAGTACGGTTAAGACTGGGCATTTCCATAGGTCCCACCCTGTGTAGATGTGGTATCTTTGGGGACGTGTCTAAAAGTTCTGGGGCTCATCTGCATCACCCGTTTGATTAATGTTAACATCAAATATGTGTTTCCTCTTGGTAAGGAACGCTGTTGGTATGACACACCCTCATTCCTCAAAGACCACCAATTAAATGTGGATGATTAATTTACAGGGGGAAGTGCATGCTTAATGTGGGCACTAACAAATACCCTTTCATTGCCATGTCACATATTCCAAAAGGGTGTCATTTGACTCTTCGTAAACATGAGGGGCGGAAAGAGAAAAAGAGAGATAGATAGATAGAGAGAGAGAGAGAGAGAGAGAAATGTGGACTTTCTTTATTTGTTTCCATGACCTCTGCTGACAGCCGACAACTCCAGGAGCAGTCGGGGTATTTTTAGTTTCAAACTCTTGGCTGCCAAACTGTGCAAAGTATAGCTTCTGTCTCTCCCTCTTGCTCTTCCTTCTCTCTCTCTCTCTATCCCTTTCTTTTCTTCTCCCTCAATCTTCCACTCAGTGCCTCCTTCTCAGGCATCTCAACATGTCTAAGGATGATTAAAAAACTCTGTCAGCAGAGTGTTCCTTTGAGAACTTTGAAAGCACACCGAAATGAGAGCGTGTGTGGGGAGCTGACGGCTGCGTTCTGAAGTGTCGGGACTTCAGAGACGTGTTACCTTTCTCGCCCAGACATGTGTCTCCACCCTGGCCAGCTGTTTACTGTTTGACAGCGTTTATGCAATGCTTCCTGTGGGCTGCTCTTTAAACAGGCTATGGTAACCGCTTGAAATAAAGCCTCTGAGAGCTCAATGACTTGATATTTGCTATCATATATCTGAGCCAAAGTACAGGGTTAATTAGTACATCAAAAACAAATATGGCTTCAGGAAGTGCAGGTTAATGATTTCAGGCAAGCTGTGGGCTAATGATTAAATGAGAAACTTGGCAGGCATGCCTTGTAATGTCACAACGCTCTTTAATCATTCTTCACGGCGGACACTTTCAAATGCAAATGAGTCCTAAAGGCCATCGAAGGCAGCTTTGTCATTGGTCTGTCAGAGCACAATGAGCGGTATCAGCTCCTAAACAACCCAGTCCTGAAACAATGAGTCAGAGAGAAGGAGGAGGAGGAAGATATGGCCACCCCCTCCTCCATCAACATGGCTGGACTCGGAAAATGGCCACCTGGTAGCTCCTGAGGAAATATACTTCTTTGTGTGTATCTGTGGAAGCGGTTCACAGCTTCTGGGTGCACTTGTTACCAGGGGCAGCAAAACAAGCACAAACCTGATTTTTTTTTTCCTCTCTCTGTGAGGGTTTTGAGGCCTGTGGCTTCCACATCTGCTTTGTAATTAAGGTCTCAGCATTCCTTTAGCACCTCATTTGACACCCAACAGGTCTCATTAGAACATTTTTCAACAATTTATGGGGCAAACACAGACCTTGCTGTCTAATAAAACTCTGTGCCTTTGCCAAATGTTTGGGCTTTGTTTGGCCCTAAGATCCCCATGGTAAGGCTAAACATTCACATTAAACACCACTGTGTGGAGAGCCGAAAGTCTTTGATCTGTTCTCACAGGCACTCCCTGTTTTCTAAGGGACTGCACTTCCATTACTATACTCACACATAAAGTTAGATACCCCCCAAACATTAGGTGTTTTGAAGTGCTTTATAGTACCTAATGAGAAACTGCATTAATGTGTGTTTAAGCATATGTGAATGTTTAACTCACCAGATAAAAGGAACCTCTGTGTTACGCTGAAAGGTACTTCCAGGTGCTGACAAAGGCTGTGGGAATGAGGGCGTAGGGCACGCTGGTGACACTGTCCCATGTGTCTGTGGAGGGGTCATAACAGTCCAGAGTCTTGCACCTCTGGGCCCCAAAATAGCCCCCGACCACATACAGCCGATTGCCTGAGGCCACGGCATGGCAGCTGATTCTCTTTGCCATCACATCGCCGAACTTGGACCACTGGTAGGTCTCGCTGTTGAAACGGTAGGCTGAGCTGGCCGAGAACTCTGTGTCGCCGCCGATCACCACCACCTGGTTGCCGACCACAGCAGCAGCCGTGTAACGCCACAGCTGCGGACACATGGCTGGCACAGTCCAACGGTTCTGGCACGGGTCAAAGCACTGCACCTTGGGATACTTCTCTCTGTTGACACTCGTGCCGCCAAAGGCGAAGAGTTTGTTCTTGGCGCCGACCACGGCTGCATTGCTAACTCCCTCACGCAGAGGGGCCACCAATGTCCATTTGTTGGCCTGCGGGTCGTATTGTTCCACTTGTTTGAGGGACACCGATGGAGAAGCTGGAAATGAGCCAGCCAAAGACGTGTGTCCCCCAACTACATACAAATTGTGGTCGAGTTCTGCTGAGCCATGTCCAAACCTGGCAACCAGCATGGGAGCTGCTTTGGACCACTCATCGTGGAGCGTGTCATAGACCCACACATCCTTCGACGCTCCATTCTCAGAACCCCTCCCACCGGTGACATACACCTTGCAGCCGATGGCACACGCACTGCACTCCTTCCGAGGGCTGGGGATGTCTGTTTTGGGGGTGATCTCCTTGGTCTTGTGGTCGATCATGTAGACCTTGTCACACATGAATGTCTGACCGCCCAAGAGGAGCAGCGCTTGGCTCACCTTGCGTGGGCGGGCACAGAAGCCAGTCACCACGCCGTCGTTCTGCAGGATTTTCATCTTGCAGCGCACGGCGTCCTCGACAATCTCCCTGCCCACCTTGTGTCCCATCACCAGCTCCTCCGATGCCACGTTTTTCAGCAGGTAGGTTTCGGGCAACAAGGCCAGTCTCACACAGCGCAGCAGCTCGGGCAGGTCACTGTGCCTCCGCTCCATGTCCGCTTTCACCCAGTCGATGACGGCCTCATACACCAAGCTCTCGTCCTCCACCTCCAGCTCCTCGCTCAAAATGAGCTCCTTGATCTTGTCTTTGGGCAGGTTAAGAAAGTCCTCTGTCCTGTAGATGGTAGCAAAGTTGGCCAGGCACAACCTCCAGGAGAGCTCGTAAAGCCTGTGGCACTGGTGGGCATCAGAGAGCAGCATCATTCCCAGGCAGTTAGAGGGGTGCAGATTCTTTTCGAGGAACTCGGCAGAGGCATCGCGGATGTCGTGGAACTGCAGCATGTCACCGGCCTCCAACAGAGACTCCGCGTTCTCTTCGTTGATGATGACACGGGCGGAGTAGGCATAGTCCAGCAGGAGCTCCAGCACCTCTGGGTGAAGAGAGTCGTGGAAGTTAACTTCGGTATCACGACTCTCCTTCAGGCCACCACTGAACATGGCCTCAAAGTAGCGGCTGCACGACGCCAACACTGCCCGGTGGCATGGGAAAGCTCGGTTGCCTGCCTGCAGGACGACATCTGTGAAAACCCGACGCTTTCGGAGGAGGTTGAGGTGAGTCAGTAGGCTGTCGGCGTGGGATGTCTTGTGGAAGAGCTGGATGTTCATCGAACCTGAGCTCGACCTCGACTTCCGGTTCTCATGGTTGCTAACAGACATGTTTGACCTTGATAGAAAACATACAAGACAATTTTGTAATTTCCCCTGAGGAAAACATTTCTGACCACTCTACCAGTTTCAACCATCCACCAAATGCACAATAACAAAGCATGCACATTGCATTTATAAAAAAGAGCACAATGCATGGATAAAAAGAGCACAATGGAATCTAGGAAGGAAAATCAAATATTTTATCACGCATTTATTAAAGCTCCAAAGGAATGTGCACGTGACACGAACCAGGAGGTCAAAAACCTTGTGCTTAATCCAAGATTCCGTTTTGGAATCATGACTACGACATAAAGTCTGTGCAACTGAGCAACAGACAATCCTCATTTTACACAGCCCAAATGATTACTAAATACCGCTCCACCCAGTCCAACATTAATAGGATACACTTCAGCGCAATGACTAATCGGCTATAACCAAACAAAGCAGCAGCAGGGTGTATGCACCTGACTTCCTCCTGCTATCAGTACCTACGTTAATAATTTACCATTTATGTTTCATAGAATTATGTGCTATTATTTTTTATGCAGCCAATTGCCAATATATATGTATCAAAATTAATAAAGATTTATTCAGTTGTAATTATTATGTAATAGGACTGAGCTGATGTATAAGCTTCAGAGAAAATGCTATTAGCTGCCGATACGATTGCTTATGTTTTTCAACATTCCCTTTGTCACTGGATGGAACTACAACGGATTCCCAAATCATTAAATCACCTAAAAGGCTCATTCAATTAGGCTAATCTCGGAGCCCTACGAGCGAAAAAAAAAAACAGATTAAAGCAGTCTGATATATCAACAGTCCCTGGTTCTGAATACAGAAGAGGAAATGTCCATGATGGTAACACGCGTTGTTCCCAAGTCGGGAGCACTCACATGCATTGAATACTTTGGACAGTTTACATGTTGGGCCGCATGTAAGGTAAATAACTAGTCTGTACAAATATAAATATATGTAAAAGTATGTGTGAGATTACGTATCAAGCCTACAAAATCTATGAACGTTTCATTAGACTACTTACAATAATTGGTTGGTCCGTGGTATTCTCGGTTCGCTTCTTTGTCGAATTTCTCAGCGCCGGTGTAGATTTTTGTCTAAACCACAAATATTCGAGACACAATTACAACCCATCTAGTATTTTTTAAAAATGCGTTTTACAGCTGGCTAAGTCTTAGTTCGATTGTAGTTCTCCAGTAAGATACAGCGCTTCTACTTACTTTACAAGTCTTTCCTCAATGCTATAGTATCCAGAAACTGAATGAGCTCCTCCTACTCTACTCGTGGTGTGTCCAATCAAGGAAGAGGGTGCTGGAATCAAACGCACCCTGTCCATATCAAATCATGTTTTAAAAAGATATTCAAACTACCATACATGCACTCCCTGGGAAGTTTGAATAATCGCCAGTCTGATGTCTTAGCTACAGTGGGTAACTTAATTATTTTAAGTCGCTTACTGTGATACATCACTGCCTAGTCCTATGTATCAGCTTTGACGATGAAACCTATTTCATCTTTGAGGGTTCAATATCTTGGATTAAAAGTGTAAACTTTTAAATGCAAATTAACCCAAAAGTGTCAAGTAGCCTAACACACCAAGCCTAGATAACAACAGACTTTAGTGTGAAAACAATCTTTTTGTAAATCTATATCTTTAATTATTTCAATGCGCATACAATTTGTGCCATAATTATTGTGCAACTACTTAGTTAACTCAGTATGATACAGCACCATCTAGTGTTGACAAGTGACTCAGAGACCACCAAGTATTATTATTAATATTATTATTATTACTACTTCTACTACTAATAATCATCATCATCATCATCATCATTGTAAAATAAAAAACAAATTAATAATAAACCCCAAGTATACATGTATGAGAATGTTAGGTTAGATTAGATTAGATTCAACATTTATTGTCATTACACATGTATAAATAGAGTAACGAAATATAGTTTAGCATCTAATCAGAAGTGGCAGAAAGTGCTGTATTTACAGTATGTGCAGTACGTACAGTTAAGAGAAGTTAATATACAGATAAGGGCAGTGTAAAAGTTGGAATAGATATGTGCAGATTATGTGCAAATACGTTGTGGGAGCAGTTATTTACAGCTAGGGCAATGTAAAAGATGGGTGGGTGATGGGTGATGACATGATTCAGACTCCTTTTACAGCCAGTTGTGTCACTGCTCTTTCAACAGCTCTTTCATTTCCATTTCTTTGGCTGTGAGTTTGGCTTCTAGCTTCTCCACCTCCTTGTGTGCTGAGGAGGCATCATTGAGAACAGCCTTGTACTTGGTCCATATAGCCTCCAGCTCCTTTTTGTTTTTAACCAAGATGGCTTTGCTTTTTTCCATGTAGGCCCTGTGCCAATTTGCCTCCTTCAAAAGCCGTTGCTGGAATCGGGTATTGTTTGCTTTCAGTTCTTGGATCAGCAGGAGAGACTGTTCTGTTACCCCCTGGTCAAGCCTCATGCTTTGTCCTCCTGCTTTCTTCTGTTCCCTGATCATTCTCTCCTGCTTCTCCAGTTTTTATGTCAGGTGAGCAACTTTGTTTGTTTCTACCTGCAGCACTTGTCACTTGTTATCTGACTTCTGCTGACCAAGCTCTCTGTTTTGCACACCAGCAGCCGTGACCAGCCCAACATTCTCAGCCTGCTGTTGATCCAGTGCTTTGGTTAGGGCTGCCACACTGCCCCTCAGTTGATCCATGGTGGAACAAGCTTCTCTGTTTCTCTCCTGCAGGTCTACCAGCTGAGCTGTGAGGCCCATGCCCTCCTCAGAGCTGTTCTGGAGCTGACCATGGATGGTCTGGGCCCCTGCTTCCAGAGCGCTCCACTTGGACAGACTCTCTATTAGGACAGCGGCCATCTTGAGCGTGTCAGCCTCATTCTTGTGCAGGTTGCACTTGAGGTCTTGCTGTGCTTACTGAAGTGCCTGGTGGTCAGTCTGCAGGCGCAGTAATCCGACAGGACCACCCAGTGCTCTGACAGGAAAGCCTTGTGCTTGCCGGATAAGCTCTGGAGTTCTGCCAAGAGGTTCTGATGTAAACATGTCAGCTTTTGGCCTCTGGGTCCAAGGGAAGTGCTCTCAACTTCACAGGACTGCTCCTCAGGTTGAACCTTCTTGCTTTCCACCAGCTCAGCTGGCATTGCACTGAGCTGGCGGTCCTAGTCCTGCAGCCGGTACAATAGTTTCTTGGTGGTTTTGATGGTTGCCCGAAGCTTTGTGCAGACACTTCAGGTCTCCTGCAGCTCCGTAGCAAGCTGGTCACGCTCTTCTACCACCCTCTGCTGGTGAGACAAACCTGCCGGAAGCTCACCGGAGAGCTTAATATGCATGCGCTTCTCCTCTGACTTGGAGGAAGACAACTTGGTCAGCTTCTTTCTTATCTTTAGGGTGTTAGATTTAAATAAATTCACATATGAGGACTTTCTTCCCTCCATTCCTAAATCTGGCACTGGAGCAACCTGCAATATTGTAATCACTGTCATTTTACTTATGACTGTTGTGGGATAATAACAATCATTTAATTAAGTTATGAAACAATAAGTAACTAAGTTGTAAAAACAATAGTTATAAGAAAGCACTCCCTCTCTGAGTCTTATCCTCTGACTTTGATGAAGACATTTTGTGGTGTTTTATCCTCATCTTCAAAGAAACAGACTCATCTGCCTTAGAAGACACTCTCATAAGGAGTGTTTTCTGCCTGTTTCTCCAAGACTTCATCCTCAGGGAAAATCTAAAAAAGAAAAAAGATACCCCTTTTAAACTAGAAAACTGAAAAAATATCTTATTGCCACCTTATCAATAGAGGATTTCTTCCCATGCCGTGGTCTTTCCACAGCACAGTTGCTAAGGACAAAGGAGGCAGGAAGGTCTCCAGCAGGCAGGAGGAGGTGCAGATGGCCAAGAGAGGTTGGATGTCCCTGCTCCATGGGCTCCAAGTCTTTCTGCACCTAAGAGGCCTGCCAGGAAGGACATGTTGCATTAGTGGACTTATGATTTTATCATTGTAACATATTTTAAACTTGGCAGCATCACAAGTTAACTTCAAATTCTGTTCTGTTTTCCAGAATCTGCTGACTCAAATGGGCATACTTCTGTTACCCCTGGGCTGGTGAGGGATTTACCTGGAATGGTATAAAATCAGAAGGATTTGATATGTTCTACTGGAGGCCTTATCATAATTAGCAATAAATAATGAATAAATCAAATGTTAATAAAATTATACTAAAATTATGGCTGTGCGCTGTGCCATACCCTCATGAAATGGAAGTTCATTAATCTCACTACCAGATGATGCTTTCAATGTTTTCAAATGTTTGCCTTGTAGTTATGATATTGACTTATTATTCTCACAATCTCACAGATAATTAATTTACATTTACATCTTAAAGTCATATGGTATCTCTGCATACATAGTGTCATCAGAGTCCAGACAAAAGGTCTAGCAGCCCACCTTAGACCTCTTGCCCTTACGTCATTTCTTCTTGTCATTTTGTCAAGATTACCTTTTCTTTAAGATTTTCTCTCAATTTTCCTGTGATGTCAACAATACCAACAAATTTGTATATTATTGTTAAAAATACATTGGTGCATTATCAAATTCCAAATCACCCAAACATGCTATTTTATAAGCATAATAAATACATTTAAAAGTCATTCAAATCCATGCCATTGCATCCCTCTGAAAACTTTGGAATGTGGTTTAACTTTAGAAGGTTGCACTTGGTAACACCCGCAGTGGAGAAATCAGGTGTTGTACTTGTCTAATCTTCATTATGAATGCATACATTAGTTTATTAATAATGGATTGTAACATCGACAGAAACAATTGAATCAGTGGTTGTTTAGTAACCCACAGCAACAAAAGGAAATTGCTAACCTCTCCATTCAGAAGTTGATGGATGGAACCCTAATAGATAAGGAGGGTGCAAAGTAAAGAGTGATGGGTTCAAATTTTGTTATTGTTAAATGTTATAACATTTAACATTTAGTCGTTTTTTCAATAGTAAAGTTAGGGTTACCTTTAAAGGTAATATGGGAAACACTCCAAATACAAATTACAATATGAAAAATTCATTTCTATACTTTTAAACAAAATTTTTGTCCATGGTATAGACCTAGTAATATCAGTGGATGAAATTTCAGTCTCTCTATCAAAATCTGATTCCTTTGAAATTCTTTAGAAAAATGCACCATAGTAACAACAACAATCAATTGTACTTTTCAAGATATCAAAGGTTTCACTGAGTTTGAGGGAGGGGTTTAAAGACCAAAGACCTTATTGACAAGGTGTGTTTTTAGGTGTGTTATGCACAGACCTAAAAAAGGGAGATAACAGATGTAGAATGATATCTTGCTCCACAGAGGGAACCAACATGGAAGCTCTGTACCAATCTGAGGTGAGGGATGGCCAAATGTCCCTAATCAAAGGACCATAGGGGACTGTAGGTGCAAGGAGATCAGAAAGTTATTGCTTGTCTCTGCTATTCCATGCTATATACAACTGATGTAAACAGCCATATTAACTGTGCCCACCGGGTGCAAACAACATTATTGGCTATACACCCGGGTGCAAATAGCATCTGTCGTGAAAATATCACAAGAAATCACCATAATGGTCACTCATATTTAAAAAACATAGCCACGTTGGTAGGTCTATTTATCCTAGCCATAAAAGGGAAAAAAATATGTTTTACTTTCCATCATGGGATTCAGTGTCTCCTTGATGACAGGTTTCTCAACTTAAATGAACGGTTTTCATAGTAATTCTCCTAAACTACATTTCCCATGAACGGTAGGATATTTGACAGGAAGCCTCCTACTACTCCGGTTCCTGTAGCCGTCAAGGGCATAGTGAAGTTATTACACGTGTGGATGCAAGGGTTGCGTTAGGGGTGTTGTGAAACATTTTAACATGGACAATTTTACATCCGATTTTTCCTCTGGTGCTGGTTCTGGAAAAATGGATACCAGTACCATTATGGAACAAGTAAAAGTACAGATTGCTGTGGCTAATGCACAAGAGCTCTTGCAGGTAATGTAGCCTAATAGCGAGCTAACTTGGCTAGCTCTTGTCTCTATTTTACTGTGTCTAGACTCCTGTTTTCAAAATGAATAACGCTGTGTCCAAACTTAGGAGCATTTAGAGCAACTAGATCTGCATAAGGCGAAAGATATAACACACCGTTTGTTTGTACAGTCAGGTTTGATAACATTCGCTGATTTATTCAGATTTTGGTTTAAAGCACCGTTAGCTAGTTATCGATAACGTTAGCTGCTTTTAGCAGACTTTTGATGTTCTTCAAATTTGTCACTCCCACTATTGTGTCTTTGTTAATGCGTTATTTAGCACAATTAATTTACTAATAAATTTACTGTGCCATGGGTTAATTAGGTATTTAAACGGGCCAACATGGCCATCACTCTAGTCACTTTAACAGGTGCCCATCTCAGGTTAAAATGTATATTGAATAGACAGAGCAGTCTATAAACTACATGTCATGATACTGACGTTTGACATTGTTTGTATTCCAGAGAATGACGGATAAATGCTTCAAGAAATGCATAGGGAAACCTGGTGGGACTTTGGATAATTCAGAACAGGTAATATTATCTGTCAATGTGTGTAAAGCTCCTCGAGACAACTATATTGTATATGGCGTTGTATAAATAGAATAGAATAGAATAGAATAGAATGATAATGTTTACTAAAGGTGTAGCTACAAAGAGTGGAAGGTAATCTCAGTAGGTTAGTGACGGGTAACCTTATTTTTGTAAAATAACTTAATTTAAATCCCTCCCATGAGTTATTTTTGTTTCTAAGATATATGGATGTTATATATGGAGTGTTTGCATTAGTCTCTTCCAAACTCTGCCTGGTAGTGAATTCATTTTTTTTATTTGTAGTGAGTGGTTTTACTGTTAAAGAGCTTTGTGTATTCCTGTTTGATTTGAAGTCAGTAACTCAGTGGTATGCTCTCATATACAGTTGAATTACCTTAGCAGACCTACAATTTTTGAATGAAAGTTTATTAAGTTGTGTTGTAAAATATCTCTATTATGAAAGGGTTTAAACATTGTAGTTTTTTTGTGTAGAATACAAGCTTACATCTTTAAAAGAGCATTGACCATGCAGTAGTATCAACAGTGAGACTTGCTGACATTTTCTTTCCCCATTTATGGCAGAAATGTATAGCCATGTGTATGGACCGATACATGGATGCATGGAACACAGTATCCCGAACGTATAACTCCAGACTACAAAGGGAAAGGGCACGCATGTGAAGGTCAGCTGTTGGTCATCCACCTGTCAGCCAAACGTCAGTCTTGCCAAACTTGAAGGTGACCGTGCCCAGGATGAAGGTGCAAATTGACTTGCCATTGTCACATTCAACCAGAATTTAAAAAAACATAAGAATGTCTGGAGATCTTCGTAAGAAAGGCTTGCCAGTGGATACGTATATACAGAATAACTGAATAATCATTTTCTTTCTTTCCCCTCCAATTGCAACAGTGTATAATGATGACTTGTTAGTCCAGACACAATTCTGTTATCATTTTATACATGCATCTAAAAGGTGCTGAGCACTGGTTACATTCCCAATATGGATGGCCTATTCATTACTTAGCCAGTAATTGTGTTGCAGGTGCAACTCCTCTCCCTTAGGGACAAAGATACTTGACAAGCTCACCTTACCTCCGCTATTCTCTCACCCAAGTGATTTAGAAACAACTTTGTTTTCATAACTGTGTCCACTGAACAGGCCAATGCCATGATACCTCTGTAGAACAAACTCTAATTGTCAGACTTGTTTCCCCCTTCTGTCACAGTATCTGCCTGCCACAGTAGTGGGTCTGTTTGAAAACACTCTACTGAAGCCGCAGGCTCTGGCTGGCTTTGTGTATGGGCAAGTCAGAGTTCTGGGAACCATTCTGCCCCATTCACGTCTATGGGATTGGGGGAACTGAAAATGGTGTGTTAATTGTGACACATGGATGCTCGGAGGATTTGGTCTGATTCTGTAAATCTTCATGGTTGAAAGTCTAACTGTGTGATGTGCACCTGTACATTAACTGTTGCATGAGCCTGTATATGGACTGAAGTTTCTTAGTGTGCTGTAGAATTACACTGTACAATAAAATATATTTACACAAATCTCAGTAAATGCCGTCAGTGTGGTTGAGTTTGCAAGAGAAATATTTCATAATCTCATGTATGTTAAAAACAAATTAATGATGGGCTGTATCAGTGAATGTCATAGTTTAATAAATAACATTTAATCCCATAAATATTCTTATAAACTAAATTTATAATCAACAAATACAGATACAGGAATTTACAGGAATTTCTGCGCCACAGAAATCCCAAAGGTCCCTGCATTCTGAATATCATTATCTGATGCCATGATACAGATGTTTTCTTTCCAGAGCTGATAATATTGCTATTAACTGCTATTATGTACACCATGGAAAAGTAGTAGATAAGAGTTGTATGGCAGTATAATAAATGTTCTGTGACTGAAATACAAGGCAGATCAATAATTCACAGTGGTCAACAAGTTCAGTGACTGAGCTATGGGAGAAGTTCTCCCGGAATAATGGCAGTTGGGAATCCTGTTGTGTAGCTAGTCTTTAAAATGGAAGATATTTTGAGATCCATTCCCTGATGGCGGTAACACGGACATAAACACTTCCAAGGTCATTCCCTCGACAGGTCTTGCCCCAGCTGGTTACCCCTGCCTCAAACCAGCGGCCATTATGTTCCCTGCATGTAAGGGGACCACCCCGGCCTCCCTGTTCGAGAAAAAGAAGCACAACCCCAGAGAGTGTTTTATATACTGTACTCTATACATTCCAGTATTAACAAATGACACTGACAAAGTTGAACACTGCTGTCATTTTTTGTGATTTTGTGAAATAGATGTATACGTATGATTGGAACATTGACCTGATTCACACTGTAAAAAGAACACATTTAGCTGAAACATAACCCCAGCAGAGGACTAAAATCTAAATCAAGTGTGTATCACTTACTGAAAGTGTATACATAATAATACAAGCACATTTTATTCCATTTCTGATTTAAAACGACAACAGTAACTCAGTGTTTGTCTTCTGCCTAAAAGAAAAAATGTTAGTAGCACAACAAATAAGTATTAATTTATTGCTCACCAGACACAAATCTGTGTCATCATCCACAGGGCTAGCACACATCATTCTGGCTGAAAGACCATCATCACCACCATTGGGCCCTTGGCACTCTGTCTGGTTTGTAATGGTGACTCGGGCTTTCTGCAACAAATTGACCTGATTTCCTGTGTGTAGTTGTGTGAAAAAGAACAAAAGTAAGAGCATTTCAAAACAGTCACCACAAGTGTTAAACTACTTATGTCCCAACCAAATATGATTATAATCCCTAAAGCATCAATGAATTCTTCTGTTTTTGCCTCTTACCTTTGTTTGCCACTGGTCCCCACCCAGTAATGTAACATTCTGTGTTCTCATTGAAGACATGGGAAGGTGATGGCAGACAAACAGGCTGTATGGTGTAGGACCTTGGTGCTGGGATGGACAGCTCAACAAGAGCCACATCATGGGCTCTGCTGGTGCCCTTAAAGCCAGGATGGCTGATGATCCTCTGCACTGGTATCACTAGGGCACTCGTTCCAGCGGCAAACACAGAACCCAGACTCACCGACCAGCCATTTGGACTTGAATACCTAAAATTAAAGAGTGGAGTGGGGACACTAATATTAAACTATTTTTGAGGGGGTTTAAAGGTGGTGCTCATGTACATTTGCCTCATGTCCATGCCCTTATTAATGCATTACTAATGGGGGTTACTACTTTTATTTATTACTTGTGTGTGTGCCCAATGAAATGTATCATTATGTAACATTAAGCTGGATCCTAATATCAGACCTCGCCTGATCACCAGGGTCATCTTGTGCTCTCTTGTAGGTTGAGCTAAATGACCAACTGGACTACTGCACCTGTTGAAACACTGAGCCGCAGTCAGAAGCCATTTGCTGTGAATGAGTGTGGCTCCACAGCGATGAGAACGTTTGTACTGTAGGCTGCCCACCCATGGCCACTCTCCCCGCTGAGCGGCCGCAGTGCCCACAGCCCTCTCGTGCCGCTCTGCAGGCCGCTGCCCGCAGTCTGCCAGGAAGAACAAAGTTGAGAAAATGGGGTAATTAGATCTGTGTGTTGTGGAGACTGGCTGGAATATACAGGCTTTTGGAAAGTCTGCAGCACAACTGCTTCATTAGCTGCGGATTTAGCAAATGAGTATAACTGCTGAAAGGAAGTGGAACAAATGCGTTAAACCAACAGGCCTCAGATGGATTTTCAGCAATAGCATGCCCTTTCATACACATGCCTCAAGAGTTAGCAGTTCTAAAGTTATGGCCTTTGTCCTTATAGGCCAGAACTGAACTTGCTTACCACAATTCCTTTCATCTGATTTGTTTGGGCAGTCAGGGATGTTGTCACATTCAGGGTTTATTTTGTCAACACACTTTCCAGCACCACAGTTGAAGGACCCAGAGCAGTTGGTTTCTTTTAAGGAGAGAGTTACATTGACATGACCCTGTTGTTGTGACCAGTTGAAGTTATGAGATGAAGTTACTGTTACTGTTTCATTCTCCATTGTACATCCTGTATACAAGTTTGTAAAAACTTCTACCTGTTATAATGAGAGGTGAGGTTGGTGGTTTTGACATATACTCAAGCACATGTGTAACATTAGGTAGAGCTGGAGACATCTGGACTTGGCCTGGGTTGGTGTGGTGGAGGATCCAGTTGCGTAGGCTTGTCACCCGTGAGTACACCCCTGGCCTATTGACCATAGCACAGCCCACACCCCAGCTCACCACACCAGCCAAGAAGAACCGCCCTGGAGACTCCTCACACACTAGAGGTCCTCCTGAATCACCCTGCAGGGAAGACATTACATATTGACATGTACAAAAGTGTGTAATAATGGAAGTTATCACCTCCTCATGAAACTTCAGTCATTAAAACAAGCAAACAGCAAGACACTTACCACTGATACAGTAGTATAACCATCTATTCAATTACACCCCAAGTATTGGAAAGAATTAGTATACTAATATAGACATTTAGTGGCACAGCTAACTGAGGTTTTAGGTGCTGGATTAAGGCTCCAATCTCTCTGGGGGTGTGGGTTCAAATCCCACCGCTGCCAGCAAGGTTTTAACAACTTGTCAAAGCAGACATGTCTCACGTTGCAACCAATTGGTTGGCAGAACACTGTCATGACAGAGAAAGCCATTTCTCAATACCTCACTTCAGATAAACTCACACTCACATACATGTGAATAGAATCACAGCATCTTACTGGATAGCGTTTCATTTTCAAAGCGCTTCAAATTTCTGCACTACACATTTCTGCACTATTTTATAATTCGCTGATGACACAACCATGGTGGGGCTGATAACAGGGCGAAACGAGACGGCTTACAGAGATGAGGTCCTGAAACTTGGTGAGTGGTGTGCATCTAACAACTTGGCACTGAATATCACCAAGACTAAGGAGCTCATCCTGGACTTCTGGCGGAACAGAGCCGCCCCTGCCCCCTTGTACATCAGCGGCAAATGTGTGGAATGAGTGGAGTCCTTCAAACTCCTTGGGGTCCACATCTCTGCGTACCTCTCCTGGTCAGTCAACACCTCAGCTCTGGTCAAAAAGGCCCAGCAGCGGCTACACTTCCTTAGGATGCTCTGGAAGGAGCAACTGCACACAAGCCTGCTGGTGACCTTCTATCGTTCCACCATTGAGAGCATGCTGACCTACGCTGTGTCAGTGTGGCACTCCAGCTGCACAGTGGCTGACAGGAAGAGACTGCAGAGGGTGACCAACATCGCACAAAAAATCATTGGCTGCCCTCTGCCTTCAATTACCACCATTTACAACTTCCGCTGTCTTAGCAGGGCCAGGAACATTCTAAAGTACAATACTTTTTGCCACCTTCAGTTAGTTATTGATCTATATTTGCACTGATTTTTATTACCTCTACTCAGTATGCTACCTCAACCACACTGTATGCTGCTTGACACTTTGTATTTCTGTTGTATCTGTTGTATTGGCTGTCTGTCTGTGTACTTAGTGGGTTTACATGGGTGTTGTTTTAGTTTTTATATAGAACATATTTATACTCTGCACTGTATGGAGAGTTGCTTTATATCTCATTCCACTGTGTATAATGACAATAAAGGCTTTCTATTCTATTCTATTTTTGCATAATGTCTCATCTGTGTACTTTTAGGATGTGTGATGTACTGTGACTTACTTGGCATGAGTCTACTTTTCCTTGCAAAAAGCCAGCACACATCATGTTGTCAGTGATGGATCCTTGATAAACTGATAATTTATTGCAGATCTTTGAATCAATTACTTTTACCACTGCCTTCTGAAGCACTGGAGGTATATCACCTGCAAGGAGAGAATGCAGTTTGAAAGGGCATTAAAAATGGGTTTCACCCCAAAGACAGGGAAAAGGATCTGCACTGGGGAAGCCGAGTCAGAGCAAATGGCACCAAACTTGTCTGTAATGTCGAAATTGTCAATTAAATGAGAAACAGAATGGAAAACCATTTTTGTTTTGGCTTTGATTAATTAGTAGAGGTTGAACATGGCCAAAGACCCATCACAAACATGGGGCATGGTTGTTCCTTCATATGAAAATCTTGAACTTAGAAATTAGAACAAAGCCTATGATGTCAAATAGCACAAAGCAATTCAATTGTACACCAATACCATTTCAATAATTAGGCTTGTAAAATTGCACTTGAGTTTATTTTTGATAAATTAAACTTGAATATATTCTATAGTAACATCAGAGAACAAGGTACAATACTCCATTCATCCATTCTATGTCCCCTTTAAGGTAAGGTAATTAGACAACATTTCAGCACTCACTGTTGAACTGGTTGAGAGCACCCCAGCCAGATACTATGCATCTCTGCCCAGGAATAAAGTCGTGTACTGTAGAGGGCAGACAGACTGGCTGGACATACTGGTTGAAAGATATGGGGTCCTCCAGTTCCAGCACTGTCACATCATTATCAGTGGTCAAGGGATTATAGTCTGGATTTACAATCAGGGACTTGATGTTCACTGTGACAGCATCTGTTTCCTCTCCACTCACCAGACTGGCTCCTATTAATGCTGTCCAGGCTCTGGGGTCACTGTCTCTGTGTGGTTAGAGAGAAAAAGCAGATGTTGGCTAAGATGATGCTGCATGCAAGAGCCCAACAAAAGCCATAACTGTTCTTGAAGGATTATCTCACCTTTCAAAGCAGTGGGCAGCGCTGACAAGCCACTGACTGTTCATGATGGAGGCCCCGCAGGTGTGACGACCATGTAACCGAAGACTGACCTGCCAGGGCAGCTCCCCACGCCGGGCATTCTCTCCCCCAACCACACGACTGCTCATGGCTGGGCGGGTACCACAGGCTACGGGTGAGTTAGAAATGAAACGGTGAACCTCAAACAATCTGTTATTGCCTTGCTTATAAAAGAATGGTGATACAGTTGTGAAAGTAAACTTCAAGGAAGTTGAAATACACACAGGCCTACTTGAAACTAGTGTATAGTGGGGGTAGTCCCTATAACATTACAAATAAATAGTCTTACAGTGTTCTATCAAAATACATCCATACATAGAACACAGAATATAGGGACACAGGGAGCAAGCAAGAACCTACAGCAATTAGCTTCATCAGAGCCATCAGCACAATCAGTTATGGAATCACACTCTGGGTTCCGCTTAGTGATACACTCCCCACTGAGACATACGAAAGTGTTACTAGGACAGATGTCTGTAAAACATGAAATAAGATAACAGTCAGTTGACAGATACTGTAAAAAAAAACCTTTATGTGATTGAAATGAAATTATATACCCGAATCATCTCCAATGTTGTAAAATGACTTCCCACTGACTCCTGGAAAATACATCAAAAGCAAATAGTCATTTTTTGGAAAAGGGAGAAAATCAGACAGAATAATATGCATGGCATAAAAAGAATGGAGATTCTGACCAAGTAGTGTAATAGCATGAATTTCTCCAAACTCTGGAACTAGGAGAGGTTTCCCATTCATCAAAGTTTGTAGGCCCTCACGCAGCAGCTCCTGAATGTATGTGTTAGCGTAGTGCTGGGCCTTAGATACACTGAAGACCAGCCGAAATGTTGTCATCACATTTCCCTTCATGTTTCTGGGGAAGGTGAACATGGACTGAGTGCAGCTCTTTACATTCTCACATAAATGTGTGTGTATCTTTAAGTCTTTGTTATTGAATTATTCTAATTTCATAACTATGTTATAAACTTAGTTCTACTAAGTTTGCTGAAGATTTTATGCTTCTACACATTAAAATAAATTTTCACTTACCCATAAGCAACAATTTCACAATCAGTGAAGTGATTTGCTAATGATGAGGACAGAAAAACATTTTTTATCTGCAAGTGAAATTAACCAGAGTTAGAAAGACATTTTAAATCTTTCAGCAAAATCTATGAAAAACTGGTGTGTTCACTGCTGTTCAATGTTTGGAAACCTTTACCTTGCTTTTAAGGGTGGCTGATAACACCACAGAGAAAGCTGAGTCATTGTCTTGTAGATCCAAGTTATATTTTAGTCCTTTCAATTCCACAGTCTCCATGAAATAATGCTGCTCTTGCATCACATATGCTAAAAAAAGAAAAAAACAAAGAATTTCCCTGTTGGTCCACTCAAACACTAGTCTCTAAATAACAAGCAGGGAACAAAATGAACATGAATGAATACATTTTTTTCATTACTGGAACAGCATAACCCAAGACTTCACAGAAAGGCACAACAGATATTATCTTACCAATCAAGAGGCCTATAAACACTCCCAGCAAGAGAAAGATTAAGATGAACACCAGCGCAGCCCATTTGTGGCGAGTAAAGGATGAGGCTGTGCGGTCTGCCTTATTATCCTTATCCATGTCAATCTCTGGGCAAAATTTTACAGCATTAGTCCTATATATCTTCACTCTGTCAGTTGTGACAGCTCCTGACCTGTAACTGATAAAAAATAGGAGCATGAATGTGACTTAAAAAACACAACAGAAAACAAGGCCTGTCACTGCTTTTGTTACAGAAGTCATCACCTCAGAGGGAATAGTGAGGTATTATTGCACCCACTGTAATTTCAGCAATACTGGGCACAGCCCCAAAAGTGTAAACATTCAGGAGCCATATCCACTTCCCAATGTCATACCAAAGAATTCAAAGGCCTTTGTAAAAGGTTAACCAGAACCTTTCCATTATTTTTCCTACTTTAACTTCACAGACGATTAAGATATTTGAACTTTCTAACTATTCATAACCTCCATTTAAGTCTAAGAGCAAGGTCTGTGGACAATGGCCACAAATTCGTGATGACTAGCAGGTGTTCTGATGCGTAAAAGCATAACTACCAACAACTGCTAGTTAAATCAAATCAGTGACTTAAAACTTGTCATTAAATCATTGTATGCACTTACCCAAATACTTCCCTTTGTCGATAGCGAGATTGAGAAGATGAAAGACGTGGAGTGCCGACCTCTGAAAATTCAACACCGCGATTATCTTCACCCATCAGTGGGCGTGCGCTGCAGTTAAATTGTGGAGTGGACACCACGTCGGCCTCTCAGGTTGCCTGTGCCCTCCCATTCTTGTTCCAACTACCAACCATGTTTAAACATTCATTTACGAAATAGTCCATTTTAGTACGAAATCTTATTTGAACAATTAGGGTGGATTGGACATCTTGGGTAAATTGTTTGGTTTGAAACAGGTTGTCACATCATTACTATCTCAGGCTGATATCAGTAAAGCTACAAGACTATGTAAACAAATGGGCTAGGCATTAATTAGGACCAGACTTTTAAAGGCTTTAGCCTTGACGACACACAGGTTAACATAAGAGATTTGGCATAATCTTAAGAAAATAACAGGTAGGCCAGGCCTATAGAAGATAGCCTCCTGTCACACTTCATAAGACGTTTATGATATAATTTTGGAGGACTACAGCAACCTACGTGGCCATACAAATAAAATAGACCTACTGTAAAGTTATCCACATGAGTCTCATTACTCTTTTTTCGCGACGCTGGAGGCCTATTAAATCTCAGGCACTTCTTGAAACTTTCTTATCAGTGCCTGTAACAGCACACCTCCACCGGGGCTCTTCGTCTCGCCGCACCATTATGTGCAGAAGAAAGGCTGAGACAGCCTAATGTCTTGTTAAGAAATAAAATTGTTATCTCTACGTAGAAGCTTGGATTCTACAAAGTACAGGTACCTTACAATTGTGATAGTCCTTACACGGGATGCTGTCCCACATCAATAATACATTAACACCAACATCGCACCCCATTACTGTCTCCATTACTCCATTACTACGTTACTGTCCAGCCGAGAGTCGACATAGCCCACTTTAGTTTTGGGCTACCTTGCACCATGAGTGATAACTACAGATAGGCCTCCAAAAACAACAACAAAAAAATAGCTGCAGTTGGAAAATGCTTTAGCTGAAAGAGGCCCGACATAGCCCATTTTGGTACAATCTAAAACCAAAACATTTTCTCGCATTGTGAGGTCAGATAGGGTACCTTACACCACGAGCGGCAACAACTGTTAGGGCTCCCAAAACAAAACAAACGACAGAAAAATAGCTACAGTTGGAAAATGCTTTAGGTGGAAGAGGGCTACAGGCAACAAGACAGCTCTACTTCCATTCAGCTGTGAAATGCAGTATTAGGTGTCTTGTAGCTTTCTTCGCGCAAAATTTCGCATTCATCCATATGAACATATTTTTGTAAGGATTCACTCTGGTACTGCTAAAAGAAACGATGAGAATACAGATGGACAGGGGGTCTAGATAAATGTATAGTAAACCCAGGTAAATCTACATGACAATACAAAAACATTTTGTCACATGTTTAAAAGGGGACATAAATAGTCATAGCACATGCTCAGTTTCAGTGGACTGGATCGAAATGTGGGAAGCAGCATCATGCATTATTCTCTCCTTTTCTCTATCTCCCCCACACACACAGAAGAAATAATGAACAACATTTCAGTTGCATCAACATAAGTCTCAGGACTGTGCTGTTTATGAAAGATCAATTTAATTGTAAACCAATATCAGTTCCAAAAATGTGGACACTTCAAAAATCACAGAGGAAAATAAGATGCCACAACTATGCAACGTTTTGAACTTATTCAGTGAGCCACAACAAATAGGCCAGAACTTAAATACATCATTGCAAAAGTTGTGCAGCACAAAACAAAACAAAAAACACTCCAATGTCAAGATACAAAATTACAGTTGAACCAAGTCTTAAGCATTACCATGATTTGACACGACTGAATAGGTTTGTCAAACAAGAACCAAGAACTATTTCAATCTATAGAAACAATGTACAACTGTGCTCCATGGGGTTTTGTAGTGGATTAGCCATCCTGTTGCTGAATGAAAGGGTTTGGAATGGCCTCCATGCCATCCTGAGGACAGATGAGTACGACGGAGGTCCCTCGACATACCACTAATCCCAGTTGCCGAGTGTCTTCAGTCAGTTTGTACTGATCATCAGGGTCTGCATTACAAAACAAGGGCAAGAGTTAGAGCTCAGGTTGAAGTGACTACAAGGACAAAGGGACAAAGTATAGCTGTGTGTGGGGGTATTCTTGAGGACTTAATGTACTAGGATTTAAGGAGGATTTAATGTACTACTACTACTTACATTTCTATCGTGCTTTTCAAGACACCCGAAGCACTTACAGTGGAAGGTGGACCTCGCTAACCACCACCAATGTGTAGCACCCACCTGGGTGACGCACTATGCACTATGTGCCAGAAAGCCCACCACACACCAGCTTAAGGTGGAGAGTGAGGCAATGGATGAATGAGCCAATTAAAGTGGGGGATGTTTAGGGGGCCAGACTGAATGAGCCAGGTTGGGACTTTAGCTATGGCACGGGGAAACTCCCTACTCTTCGACAAATGCCGTGGGATCTTTTATGACCACTGTGAGTCAGGACCTCGGTTTCACGTCTCATCCGAAAGACGGAAGCCTACTATCTAATCTACTGAAACACACACAAACACACAATATGCATCTTAAAAACTGGGATGCAGGGGACACTCTGCATAACACGTATCAGATTCTATGGACTGTTCAGAACAGAAGGACATCCATCCCACTCACCGCGCATGTATTCGATAGTGCCATCCAATACGAGATTTAATAAAGGATCGAAGCCTTTCAAAACACCACTGGCTGAAACGAGAAAACATGGAAATAAGATTCACTGTTAACGTTAGGACCTTAAGCAGACTGTAAAAACTTAGCCTGCAGTAAAAAGTAATTTACGGTATAATTACGTGTTGACGTAAAGCCAGTGCTTACAATGCCTGTAGTGGGTATGCATGCTTACATTAAAAACATGTTTACTTTATATGATGGCCCTTTAAGTCGCCCATAGTTGCATGCGGTGCAGTGCAGTGCACACAGAACTTCATGTGCTATAGAGCTATGCTAGTCCACTTACAGCTACGTAACAAACAGTCCAAATTGTTTACCTTCTCGTCCACCTTGGAATTTCACTCTGATGGGCTTGTCGATGTATTTCGACAAGTCGAATATACTTTCCTTCTTCTTCTTGTCTTTGTCCTATAAAAGGATACATGTTAAAGGCTAACATTATTACTTAGCATTCTTGCTAGAAAGCTAGCTTGCCTAACGTAACGACTCCACTAATACACGAGAGTGCCTGCATGCTTTTGAATCTTGAGATCAAACTAAACCTGTAATGTATGACCCAAATGATCATTTGTATTCAATATAAACTATCGAATTACGAGATTCTCAATGTGATGCTCATATAAATAATAACTCATTCAATTGCGTTTAGGAGACGCAAAACTCACCGCCATGTTCAAAATTTATAAGACCGCCCCTTTTGCGATTTCAACTTTGACCTCATCTCAGACGTCAGGAAAAAAACCTTCTTTTACTGTCTATGGGGAAAACATGCATGATCATGTCAGATATGAGAATCAAACATGGTCATAGGCTACATCCTATATACACTTATTTCATACCAAAGTGCAACCAAAGACAATATAGCAGTGTCCTTTATGAGTCTGTAGTTATGATCAGTAGCTGTACCAGACAAAACAAATTATAGTCAGAGCATTATGGTTATGAGATTACAAGAGTTTCATGCTGAAGGTTTCTTCTTGACCTTTAAACTTTATGTATGTTTTTTTTAATAAAGAGCAAGGAATGTCCTCCTTTAATGGCAGAAGGGGGAGGGGGGTTATATTTAGCTCTTGTTTTCAAACAGTGACCCCATTACTCAGCCAACTAAGTTGGCAACCACTCGTGGTATAAATACCTTTGCCTGCAGTCTGTGAAGGTGGACCTTTAATATGGCTTACAAAGAGAGAGAGGGAGAGAACTCTGGGCTCACTCTAGAAGGTCTTTCAGTGGCACATACCAAGACTGATGTGGAATCAGAGGACAATGTGGTGCCTGATGTGGTCCTTTACGTGGAGTCAGAGTCTTTCTTTGTGAACCGAAAAAGATTGGCTAACCTTAGTCCATACTTCCGTGCCATGTTCTTTGGTGGTGGAAAAGAGAGCACCAAAAGACACATTGTGATTCAAGGAGTCTGTGAGGAACAGTTCCGCATTCTCATGGAATTTACAAAGACTCTTAAACTACCTCTGAATAAGCTAAATGTCCTGGGAATCTTGGAGGCTTCAGATTTCCTTCAACTAGAAAAGGCCAGACTTCTTTGTTGTAAATTCCTTGAGAGGGAGCTGCACCTAAGTAACTGTTTGGGCATGATGGCGTATGCTTGGCAGCTTGGTTGTCTCCAGCTGTATGCCGCAGCCAGAGATGTGGCCCTCACCCACCTGCCTGCCATAGCGACCCATGAAGACTTCCTGTATCTGTCTAAGGAGAGTGTGGCAGATCTGCTTGCTAGTGACGAGCTGTTCATACCCAGAGAGGACTTGGCCTTTGAGGCAACTCTGCGTTGGGCGACCTTTGACCCCAGCAGGGAGGATGACTTCATGGAGCTGATTGGATTGGTGCGTCCAGAGTCCCTGACTCTTCCCTACCTCACAGAGCTGCTGACCCGCCTTAAGGGATCCGACCCGAGAGCCAAACTCATCTGCAAGCTCAACAACAACTTCCCCGCCAGCTGGATGGCAGGCCACTCCTTGCCTCGGGGACGTTCGAAAGAATCGCTGTTTGTGATTGGTGGGCCCCATGATGTGGAGGAACAGCCACTGTACCAATTTAACCCACGTAGCAGCAGGTGGCAGTGCTGCGCTCCAATGAAGAAAAAAAACCTCACACAGTACTCCGTCGCAGCAGTAGGTAAATGGTTCTGTCTGGAAAACACTGCCACTCAGCCAGACTCCTCTGAATCCTTTCATTTTTTTTCTCATATGGTCAGGGCCACAGTGGTTAGCCTTATGATAGATTAGATTAGAATTTTTGATGCATATTGTACACTACTGTACTGTATATCATTAAATGAATGACATCCATGTTGATAAATATTTATTTTTATGTTCATCTTGTAGAGGATAATGTGATTATCACAGGGGGCTACTTCCGTGAGATTGGCTGGTACAGTGTGGACTGGGTGCAGATATACCAGTGCGGAAACCAGCGCTGGGTGGATGGTCCGGCACTGCAGAAGTCCAGACACAGCCATTGCTCAGTGGGTGTGGGCAACAGGCTTTATGTGCTGGGCGGCAGCATGGATGAGTCAGTTGTGGATGATGTTGAGGTGCTGGTGCTTGGGTCGGACTCCTGGGTGGAGGTGAGCCCCATGGTGCGGGCAGTGGAGAGGGCGGCTGTGGTGGCCATGGGCTGCTGCATCTACGTGGCCTGTGGACTGGATGAGAATGGTGAGGTTTACAGTGGCATTCAGCGCTACCTCATGAAATCTGACCAATGGGATGTGGTCTCGTATTGCCCTCATCCACGGTATGTACAGCCTTTTTCCTCTGCATGCAAAGAATAACAAGGTGGTGCCCCTGTTATGATAACTATGGACCTTTTCCATTCCAGTTGTTTAGAGACCATTCTTTTCCATTCATCCTGCACAGAGCATCTAGTTCTGATTTTACAATGATAGAGTGCACTTTGTGAATCAAATATGTTCTACATAATTGCACAATACAGGTATGAAGTGGAAGGTGGCCCTTCCAGTTAGTCTAGCTTCATCATATTTTGCTTTCAAAGCATGTTCTGTCACAACCTGTGTGTCTACGGTTGAAAAACCCCTGAATTTATGGCTGACTGCGCTGAACTTTCCCTCTCAGCTATGACCTTCTGGCGACGGCACTTAATGGCGCGCTGTACCTCTTTGGAGGACAGGCCTTGAGACTGGACATAGAAACAGATGAGTGGACTTTACTCGAGGAGGAGTGTCTGGACAGGAAGTTCTTCACAGGCTGTGCCACGGCCAGTGGGCAGATCTACCTACTGAGCGAGCGAACGCTGAAGAGAGCCAGGCACAACATGGTTCTCCTTGATCCATACATTGACACTTGCATAGAAATAGATCATTCAATACCCTGCCCAGTCCCTGTACATGGATGTGTCACTATCCGTTTGATCAACTACTAACACAAACCTAGAATAAGTTGCCCAACAGAGTGGTCTATTGCAGATTAAATTGCATTATTTGCCATCCTTGGTGTTGTAATTGCATTGATATTTTGGGCACATATATTCTTTCTGTTGTAACTGCACTGATGTTTTGGGCACATGAACATACAGTAAGTTGGCATTTAAACAGATATCAAGCACTGCATAACATTTCAATTCAATTCAATTATTTTCATTTCAATTCAATTCAATATTTATACAGCTCCTTTTACAATAGTATTGTCTCGTGGCGCTTCACAGAAGGAGCACCCAAGAGCAACAGGGGCAAGGAAAAACTCCCTTATGTTCAGTTAATCTAGGAAGAAACCTTGGGCAGATCCACGACTCAAGGGGCTAACCCAACTGCTAGGGTCATGCAGAAAAATTACAATCAGTAGTAACCATGACAGACTACAAGTTGCCCATGGTTTTAGCTAAGGTTCATGATAGTTCATAATAGAGTATTATCCCATTTTACATTACATGGTAGTCAGTCTATAGGTGGTTATCAGGAATTATGGCTGGACAATATAGCAGTGGCCAGACATAGTGTCAAACTCAAAGGAGTGAGATGGGTCATGGAGGTAACAGTAAGGGCCCATTTGACAGTGCCATTGTGAGGGGGGATCAATCACAAAGCCTCAAGGAAGGAGAGTTGGGCCTAGCATGGGCGTCCAGCAAGGAAGAGTTAATCCTGACATGGGCCTCCCGTAGTGTTGGTTGTAGTCCACTCAGGAGGGGTGGGTGAGAGGAGTCCACCGGAATGAGGCAGGGATGACACTCAGCAGAGAAGCTGTCTATCATTTAAGCTATCTGTAAGGTTGGTGTGTAACAAATAAAAAGATTTACTTCAATGATTCATGGTTCAAGATTCATTAGGTTGTTATGCCTCGTTTTCCTCTTGTAGAAATTAATAAATGAGCGTATTATAAGTGCTAATGGTGTTAGTGTTGTGCTGATGTTGTAGCAGTTACAGTATATCTGAGTGAGTGATGGTGTCTGTGCATGGCTGTGATCGGACACATAACAGGCTCTCATTGTCAATTGTTCATTAGCCTGGTTGCTGGGTGAAAAAAAGGTTTATGTGCCTGCAGGTCCAGGCCCTCATATAAAGCAAGTTTCTTACTGTTAACAATGTAGTATTATAGACCAATGCTTGTTTTTTGAGTCAGCCTTGACCAGCTGTGCACAAAGATTTAATCTGCATCAATATGCACCGATGGCATAACCTTCTAAAGAACAACAAGCATCTCTACAGATTGGCTTTGTTCTAATAAACTGCCTTTTCCATAATAAAAACCTACCAGAAACAAGTGTCTTATTTGAAAAAGATGTTCACACCTGACCTTGACGCAGAAAATGCTTTGACTCATGTCTGAGGGATTTTTGAAATGACAGAAAGGATGAAAGCATTTATAAATGCTAAACATGTTGAACAGAGCAAACCAACCATGGTATTCAGAAAGCCACTTAAATGCTGTAAAGTGATAATGGCCAAAGTCACTCAAAATGCCAAAAACCTGGGGAATTGTCCCAGGTCAACAATTCCCATCTCCATGCGTATGCCACTAACCTGATAGGTAATCACTGACATCTAGAAGGACAATCTGAGCATCTGTCATTTCAGTTAGGTGCTGAGATTAGCAGTGACTCCTTATTTTACTTGGTTGAGTAGAGAGCCTTGCTTCTTGGCATAATCTTTCAACATTTGTTGTTGTGAACAAAATCATAAATATCAGAGTTAAGGCTCATGTATTGTTGACATGCATGTCTCAAGGCATTCTGTTCCTCTTATTGAATCCTGTATTTAGCTTATAGCAAAGTAAAGCAGCCTTCTGTATACCAGTATACAATTATAAAAACATTCAATTTTGGATTCAAACATTATAATCATGATCAGACTATGTGACGCAATACAGGAACGTCTAATAGGCCAAAAGTGTGGCAGAAGGGAAAAGTCATACAGACACTTCATAATAAAACACTGGCCTATGAGTTGTCAATAAATGCATCTAACCTAATTGTATGCATTATTTCTTCTGAGTAGACAGACTTGTAAAACATATTTCAATCAACACGTTTATTTATTTTTCCACATGTAAAATATTTTACTTTAAACAAATTAACAGTCACCAAACATCTTCCAGTTTTGTGAAACCTGACCATCACATACATGTAATTTTACAATCCTTAAAAAAAGGCTTTGTTTACATTTCATGTTTTTCCTCTGTTCCTCACTACATTAATACATTTCTCTCACATTTTGAATACATTTATAGGTCTTCAATGGCAAATAAGGGCCAGTAATTACTTGGATGACAAATCCCAGATGAATTGCTGTAAACAGGAAATGAAACCACAGTGATATTCCTGCCATGTCCTCCCATTCTATCATTTTAAAAGAATCAATAAACAAACAGTCTCTGACTCACTCAGAACGCCCCTTTCTTTTGTATCATTTCCCAATATGAAAGGATGTGAAATTATGAGTGGACCTCAGTAGTAATGCACAAACTACATATTAGTTAACTCTAGGAAACAAAATTAATACATATCCACCTTGTGTCTTATCACCGAGGATGTAAGAAGAGTACTATCTGGTATTGGCCATCCGGTAACTCATATTCCTTCTCTGATGGGTTAAGTTGTTGAGGACACAGTTGTTGGCCAGTGAGGCAAGTTTAGAGTTCAGAGTGCCCTTCTTTTGTTCCCACCTACACTCTTCTTTCTCTTCCTCCTCTTCCTCAACTTCACTTTCTTCATCACTCCGCTCGTCACGTTCCACCTTTCAAAGAGACATTATGCACGCATGTTAAGAGTTGTGTGTTCTGAGTAATGCTACTGACATGAGGAAGCATTGTGATGAGAATTCTGCTCACCTTTCCCAGGAAGACAAACTTGTAGACCATGCGCAGGATCAGCCAGGCCCAGAAGATATGCAGCGCTTGCAACACCAGTAGGAGCGCATTGAAGAAGTAGTAGCCAAAAAATGGTGTGAAAAAATCTAAAGAATCCACAAGTGTAGTATAGATGACTCTATAAGGGAGAGAAAAGTGATGAGACAAAGATTAGCTCTTACTGATAAGTCTACACACATAATTCTCTTATCAAAAGAGCCAATGCCAATGGGCCTGTTTCACCAGCGCATACATTAATTTCTCACCTTGTTGGAAAAACCACTAGCCGAGTTACCAAGAAGATCACTGCAAACAAGACAAACAGCACGTCACAGGTCTTCCTCCATCCAGCGTAGTTGAACATCTTAGCAGACTGCAAACAGACACATAAACTTATGATTACGCTTGAGAGACAAACCCTATGCCACCTTAATAGCACCTTATAATGAACAAACAGTATTCCTAAAACAGTCTTGTTGCCTTTTTGACAGATCACGTTTGTGTTTGTAAGTCATCTAGGTTTGTAAGTCATCCATGTCACTCACTATTGTGAACATTACCCTGCCCTGAGACAACCTGCACGTAGTGCATGTGCACATTTCAAGTTCTCTTCTCCTGTTCGTTTCCCACCCCCCCCCCCAACACCCACAAACCCACCCAAATTCCAACATGATGAACTGTTTCCCTCTTTTTCCCCAGCCTGTCTGTACTTCCCCCTATCACTTCCTGCTCAGCACAATGCACCTGACCGTAGGTCTCCCAAATAGGCGTGTCTTCTCTCACCTTACCCTTTCCATGTAATTTCCTCCTTGTTGCTATAAATCCTCTCGTTGGACCCTTTCTTTTTAAACACAACCTGTGTTTAGTGATCTAATGTGAGGTAAATGATTTGATATCTGTAAGAAATATGTCAGAGTGTATTGTTGTAAGTCAGTGTGGGTCTGTTCTTTTGTCACACTGCCAGAGTTTTTCTCCATCAGTGCATAACACAGTTTTAACACGGGAAACAACACACAACAGTCTGATGTCACCAGCATGCAGGTCATGCATATTTCAGCAACCCAAAGACAATGATTATACTCAGATAGCATCAGATATATCACGCTGTAGTGCAGGTCAACAAAGTGCCTTGATGCCTGGGGGATTAGGCCTCAACAACAATGACCAAATGCTCACAAAATACCCTTCAATTGTGTTTCCCTACAGGTATTTACCTCCATGAGGAAGTCAGAAGAATCATGGACCAGCATAACCAGAGTCCCCACACGCACATAGTTAGCACAGTAGGAGAAGCCAATGAGGAAGATGGTGGCAATATGGTGAATGATCTGCTCCTTAAAATCCTGCAAGATCGACAGATACAGACACAGAGACAATGCAGACAGCTGATATCAAGTATATAACAGTCTGGGTGATCCTTGACAAACCTGCTGGCAAACAGGAATTCACTCTGAGGGTCTGCCTGGACTCGAGCCCCCTGCAGTCCATCATAGTGTTGGGTTTATATATTGTGTCCCTGCTACTGTGTAGTTAAACCACATGGATTTTTTGTGAGTTGAGTAAATACAGGAAGCAAAAAAGTAAAACTGATCTGGAGTAGTCTGGGCATACTGATTATGTAATGCACTAGTAGTAAATTTATATCATCATCATCATCAGACAGCAGCATAAAACTCACCTGAACACTTCTGATGATGCATTCCAAGAACGATTAACATTATATGCCTCAATATAGAGCTGTCTTTGCTATGTGAATGTGATGTCACACTCCATTAATCTCCTCATTTGCCATCTTCCCATCAACACTTTGAACATTTAAAAGCTCTTCCAAGGCTTTACTGCATCCCAAACACCTGTGCAAAGCGGGCTAAACAATAGAGGATGGCTCTCCAGAGAGGCTGCAGCTAAGGCCTGCTTAATGGGGACACATTTCCACCTCATTCCCCAAACTCCCAGATCTGTCTGAGCACCACCTCTCCTGGCACAGAAACACACTTCCCCACCCCCACCCTGCTGCTCCACATGTCTGCTGCAATGCCTCACATCGCTCTTCATGTAAATCAGCACGAGACAGGCCCTTTTGTGTACCACTTACAGTGCAGGGCGGAGCTGATGATCACAATGAACCTGTCAAGGCCACAGGTTTAGTTCATGCTCTGTTTAAGCTGTGACTGACTAAATGTGTTTCCTCGGAGGAACCTGAGATGAGGAAACTTGTCTAACCAGAGACAACAGAATTATCTGTGAAGAAAAACAATAGCCAATTTACCCTTTCAAAAAAGAAACAAATGGATAGATAAACAAACAACCAACACAAACAAACAACACCCTAGCAGACATCGGAAGAGAGGATCAAAGCTGTGTCTCAAGTAAAATGTCTTGCAATAACGAATAGGTTGTAGGAGCCAGTGTGAAATGGATGGGGCGCCCAATGAGTTAGAACTGATTCATCAATAAGGACCAAAGGCAATCAGCGCTACTGCCTCATGTGCAAGACCTGCCTGTCAATCTTCAGCGGGGGGAAGTGATTTCACTTTTTTTTTACTTCAAAATGACAGCAGGGCGCAATGTACACCACAGATGGAGAAGGTGTCATTTGAAAGCGGTGAAAAATAAAAGGACACAACTTCACATCCATCCTGTCACTTAGCTTCTCATGAACAAAAAATAACAAAAAAGGCAGACATAGCTTTTCCCCTCGTAATTCCTTTGCTTTACTCCAGTGACTAGCTAAAGCCTTGCTTGCTAAAAATGCAGGACTGGCACCACAGCATGCATGTCTGGTGTTGAGGTGAGTGAAGCGTTTAGAATAGATTTGGTTACAGCCTGTTTACACTGCTGGAATGAGAGAGGCGGTGTGAGTACTGGGCCGCTGCACCACCTACCTTCCTCTTGACATCCACAGACACACAGAGCAGCAGGGACCAGTAGAAGCTCAGCTCCAGGATGTAGTACCAGTAGTGAGCCTTGGCCACCGGCTGCACACACAACAAAGGAGATGTTATGATGGAAGCCAGCCATGTGCAACTGTGGGGGGGATAGGAATGTGAAGTCACTCCATCCCCTGCTTAGTCTCACACACACACACATACACATACAGACCACACAGACACACACCTGATCACAAGTTGATATCTCTTAGGGGCAAGTGGGAAAGGTTGGCCATCAATGCCTTTGTTCACTATATTTACCTATGGCCAACACCTCCTGAGAGGCACAAAGGCTCTAATGGAGTCACTAAGTGGACTCACTTCTCACGAACACCTTACTTTCTCTCAACTTACATCTCAACACACAAATACAGTAGGGATGTCACTAAACCAACCCCTGAATGCTGTTTCAGTATGGGAGGGATGCCTCATTAACTTGCTTATGAGAGCGCTTATGCTTTGGTGAATGCAGTGGGTGTGGAGTATGGCAGTAGGATCATTTGGCAATGTGCGCCAGACCTGGAGAATAAAACTCTGGACTTTGGAGGTGTGACCTCTGGCTCCTCATGAGCAGATGCCGTGAGAGTAGAGGACACTCCACCGCTTCTGTGCTGCCTGTCTGTCAATCAGAATTCCTCATGTGTGGAGTAACGGTCACTGTCTGAGGGCATGATTGGGTGTGTGTGTGTGGGGTGCTGGTGTTAGGGTTAGGGTTTCCTCACAGACAGTTTACATTTAATCTCAATATGCAGACAACAAGTTTAATATGTACACAACCATTTTCATTTTAATACTCAAGATTATGTAAAAAGCCATAATGTAGAGATGTAGTCAGATCACCCCTCCCTGCCTTAATGTAATCTGTAAGCACAAGCCTGACAGGTGTGGCCCTGACTAAAGCAGAAACTCAAACAGAGAAAGAGGAGAAGGGTCCAATAACACCCATCCTAAACCAAACAGCATTTCAACGGGACTGAGCCTAATAACAATGGCGGGAAGCTGACTGAGCTCTTAGTGCCCCAAACTCACATTCTTTAACCCTGAGGGATGAAAACACTGCAAAGGTTTAGATCTCAATGGGAGAGTCAATACCATTAGACTGCAGTCTTAAAAGGAGGGATTGTTTTTTATTTTCCTGTTCACATTGGGGGTGGGGAATAGTTTAGGGCCTTGGGGATTTCTCTGAGGAAATTACTCCGATATCAGTAAGTCAAGTGGAGGGGAGCATGTTCTTGGAGTTCCATAGTGATCCTAAAGAGACTAGCAAAACCTTGGCACGCCTGTTTGCTTCCTGTGATTCTTCAAGGGGGAAAAGTAAAGCAGTCCGTTGCTTACCTGTTTGGGGTACCCTTGCCAACACTCCCTGTGGTCCCAAAACCAGGCGGTCTGCAGAGAAACAGGTCACAAAATGGAGTCAGTTGTTCAGACACTTGTGCAAAGCGACCACATCAATACAGATGGTAGCCAAGTCCAAGTAGTAGCAGAGCTATGCAAGCATGGCAAGAGATCATTTATAATTAAAGCATGTATTTTTAACAGCAACTTAGGAAGAGACGTAGACATAAGGCACAGGGGAGAATATGCATAGTACTCACATCTATAAGAGAAGCAAGTCCTGCTGAGAATGCAATGAGGTAGAAGACAAACCTCCACCTGAAACATTTGATACACAGACTTGGTTGACTCAACAGCTTTTATTATTTGATGCTGATCTGCTGTTTAGCATGTAGCAGACAATCCTTAACCAGTGGATTTCCTTTATCTAGCATCTCGTTAGAGGATTGCAAACACATCATCAAACAAACAACTACGAATTCATCAAAGAGAACCAGAGCTGTGCAATGACTTACGAAGCCTCGCAAAACTTCTTGGTGTTGCTTGGTTTGTCCTGGTTGCGACGATGGCGGAACCATGTCTCAATTTGCCTCTGCGTTAGACCACACTGCTTCTCCAAGCCAAGTATGTCACTCTGCTCTCAAACAAGAGACGGGGAGTCATGAGTCCAGCGCCATACTCATCTGCATGCCAAAGAGCTATGTGATCATCAACAGGCCGCCTTAAAAAAACAAAATGGCAGTAGATCATGTGGCTTGACCTTTCAAGCAATCTAACTACTGACAATATGACATACACAATATCAACTACATACTGTACCTGGGCCTATATATCAGGTATGTTTATCTGAATTGTGTGAACTCCTGCTCCTACTCCGGCTTTTAATATAATGGTGATGAATAGTAGTCAAACAATCCTACATTTATGTAAGTGATTGAAATCACCTGGAAATTCCACTTTGACTGTGTATGACTTTGTAAGTTATACTGGATAAACTTACCAGTATTTCTGTGCTGAAAATGTGCTCTGTGCTCATAAAAAGCACGTAATGTGCGTACAAAAGATACAACTAGCAAATACCATCTCTGAGACAATAGGGTGTGTGGTTTGCAAATGATCCAGGAAATAGATCAGGCTGCTCTGAAAAAGCTCATTGGACAATCTTGTGTTTTGCAGTAACCTACATAAAAGCAAACAAAAAAATTATTCTTCATACCCTGCAATCAGCAGTGCATTTTCAAACATTATTGCGACTGTGAAGCCTGTTTAAGGCGAAACCAATTCCACCTGACAGAAACTCACTCGTGTCTGTACTTGCAAATGCTGTGCAACACACTGAACTGGACCATTTCCCATAACTTTTCCCTGACTCCTGCTCTGAGCAGGATGGAGACAGGAGAACACAAAGACCCAGAAAAAATATGAGCTTTAGTGGTATTTGTGCATGTGCTGCTTGATCTGTTACACTCCAATTACATATGACTTACCTATTTCTTTTACACATCCCGCTTATAGACTCTCTCATCATGGTTTGACCAGTGAACACACACCCATCATCAACAATCAACGGCAAACAACCTCACACACCCAGACATCAGTGAAGTGAAAAGAACCTTCTCTGTTTGTGACATTGTGATTGTGCACAATGTCACAAACAGCACACACTGACCTGTGAAGGCTGCTGCTTTCTTTTCTTTAGGTAAAACGTCTCCAGTTTTGGGATAAAGGCAACCCGCACATGCTGCCTGTCCCGGACACCAAGACATCTGCTAAGTGGCAGGGCTATGACCCTGCAGGATAAAAACAATTTGTCATACCACTAGCACACAAAAGACAATACGTCTACTGTCAACTGTCAGTTAGGTTAATACCACAAGCATTAAGCCAAGACACAGACAAAAAAATATCAGCAAGGCTCTCTTTCACACGCTCTTCAGAGACTTTTGTGTACCTTGATGACTACCAACATTTGTTTATGAGTGTATTCTGTGTATGTGTAATTCTAGAGACTTAATTAGATGGGAGTAAGCTGACAAGGAGCTTTAAGACTGTCACAGGTCAGGGATGGGTTTGCAGCCTGAGGGCTTCAGGTTACAGATAAACAGCTGCCTTCCCAGCATCACCCACAGGCTTGCCTGCTGTTACGATGTAAACAGACCCCACCCTCACCCTAGAGTTGGTCCCACACATCTCAAACAAATTAGGTGCTATCAATGCGGACATAAAGAGTATTGCTGAAAGAGAAGACCTTAAAAATCTCAAACCACCAAATGCTTTGATGCTAGTTTATCCATACCTTATTGAGCCCTACTTTTGGTGCAGATTTCCTGATGCAAGGTCCACTTTTTATCTGGAAACACTGCTCTGTTCTCAGCATGATGATGATTAAAATATAAGCCAATGTTTTATCTCAGTGCCTTTATGCTCACAGGTATTCAACTGGAGTGTCATGATAGCCCTGTTGTAAAACAGTGCATATCTGTGATATCTGTCCCCCAACCTGGCCCAGCATGCAAGTTCAGCTAAGCATAGAAAATGACTTCCCTACTCTCTGCTCCATCTCCTTGCAAAGATTTGTGGTTTAGCAGCACCATGGCTTTAGGGGTGGGGTTCTGGAGAGGGGCTTTTAAAACAAAAGGCCACTGACCTTTCAAAGACATAACGGAGGGCAATGAAACCTAGTGCCAGAGGCAGAGTGAGAAGCAGGTCGCGGGGTAGAGGGTACCGACTCCTCTTCTCCATTCTCTCCTCCATCCGCATGTCTTTCCATGTAATGCCAGGGGGCAGCCAGTACTCCTGTTGCCATAGCCACTGGTTTAGTAGAGCCTCCATCCTACAGAGGAAACACTTCCCAAAAGCAGCTGGTATTAAGACCTTGCAAAATATATGACAAATAATAATGATTCTAAAAAAATATGAATGTGCTAAAATAATATTAAGCTTACTTCAGTTGTGCTATAATAGTAGTACTTCAGTTCAGTTGAGACAGAAAAGTGAGAAAGATCGCAGAAAAGATCGCACATAACAGCTATTGTGTCGACTGAAGCCCATGCTATTTTTTTCTTAAGCGTATGCGTCCACAGATCTGACACCTAACTTCCCAAATTTATAGAGGTCCTATCTGACATGCGAAGAAAGTGATCTAGAGATAATCGAAAGTGACGTCTGACAGCTTGCTTAAGAGATTTCCGATATAACATTAAGTGAAAGCGGCCCATTGTACCCCCCCCCCATTTCCCAAATTTCGGAAACTATCAACACAAGGATGACAGTAGCTTGCTATCTACAATAGCTGTGACGCATGATTACTACATAAACAGTCTGCTGGTGCGATTAAGACATCACATGCTCCCAAAGCTTTCGGGCTGCTTTGATTTTGACCACAAACATATCTCTGCCAAGAGGGCACTGTTCTGAAATGCCTAATGTTTACTTGCACTAACGATACTCTCCACCACTATGTTATTTGTGAGGGACATTACGTTACTGCACACGCCATGTAAATAGCATCATCAGCACACTTATCAAACACCGAATATATGGCCACAGCTCTGCAATAACCAGTAATTCGCCTTACAACTGACCAATCGAACAGCATAAATCAAGTTAGTCAACCAATGTGAATGAATGGGGCTAGAAAAAAACCGTTAGAGTTACAAAATTATGGTGCCGACTCAAAACGTTTAAATAACTTCGGTTAAATGATTACCCAATGACGTTAGCCCATCAATTTGTTTTACCTAACAAGTAACAGTCTTGGGCGTATATGTACAGCTATGACAAAAACTTGTTCATTCAATGGAAGAAGACAAAATTTATTATCTTTACCTCTGCTCGGCATACCCCAGTATCTGATGATGAGAAAGGTGCAGAGGGGAAGATGAGGGGATGGGGCAGAGACAAGAAAGAGTATGGGCGGGGTAGCTAGCGCTTTCTCTTTGGCAACCTGCAGAACGGCGGGGGTACGTCACTCTCAAAGAGGGCGGGGTTAATGCTCAATCTATGGTGCAGTTAGAAATTATTTCGTAGGCCAATGAAAAATCCTGTGTTTTGACAAGTTGACAGCTCAAACATATGCGCAATCCTATGCGCACTGCTGAGAATATGGGGGATATACACATGAAAATGTGGGCTAAATTAGAGTTCCTCTATTAGAGCTCCTCTAAGCACATCGAGTGATGCCAGCCAAATGCTTTAATGGCCTCTGACATGTGTTTTTTTTCTCTGACTGCATTTAGAAAATCAAGAATAAACAAATAAGGCCTATGACTTAGAATCCAAAAAATATATGTAAATACGGGCTGTCAATATTTTGGCTCCGATGTAATGGCCTAGTTACAATGTAACACCGCCCTCTGCTGTACATTTGAGCTACTGTGACTTTACGCTGAAGAAATGTGTCCAAGATGCTTGAGCTGTAAATTTCTCTGTAAATCTGGTCCATCTGGACATCCTGTAACCTTCAGAGTTATCTATAAAACAGTTTGAAAGAGCAGCAGTGCCGTAGTGTTACTCACTGTAAGATAAAATGTTAAGGACAGGCAGTGTGGCAAGAGATCAGATCCCCTGTCAAGGTCCTCTCAGACAAGCTCTTCTGAACATTCCATAGGTAGATCTGAGTTGCAAACCAGAAAGGCCTATGTGTCAGCAGGCAAAAATCATTTTCCAAAAAAAGGTTTTTCCAACATTAACAAGAAGCAAACAGTTTAGTGTTGGGACTCAGGAGTGCAATAACTCCAGTGTTGACGTATCACTGTGTCTTTATAGGCCCTGAAATAAGAAACAGACACACAGACCATACAAGCCTAATCACATCGCAGCAAAGATCCAAGCAAGAACAGAAGTTAAATGCAGGGAAACAAATGGCACCCTGGTTACCTGAGCTTGTGTAGTCTACTTTGTTCACAGAGCTTCTCAGCAACAGACGCCTCTATTTTACAGTTAACAACGATATAACTTCAAGCCACATGACAAGGAGTGGGGGAAGAGCAGGGCTGGAAAAGGAAGAAATGTCAGTTCTTACTCACCTGACCAAGAAACTCTACAGTCCCAACTGATTTTTATATGTGGTGTCTACCTGTCAGAAAAAAACAGAACCAGTAAAATTCCACTTCGCCAAAATGAGGCTGATAAAATCTAACATTCTTAGTGTTTTCTGGTTTAATTCCTTACCTGTTTCATGACACTGTGACACTGTAAGCAGCATACAGCTGTGAGAAAATGTGTCTTTTTGAGAAATCACTTTATATATCAGCTTCTTAGTATCATGCAATTTTACACAGCTCAGTTCAGACCAGAAGTTGCAATCTTTCATGCATGAAACCAACATGTGTGGACATTTTTTCACTAATGTAAAATGCTCAAGCCACATTAATGAATGCAATTTATAAAGTGAGGGAATGACTTTGACACTGTATATGTTGGATTCCAGACAGGAGCCAATTAATTTGGTTCATGTTTAGGGAAAAAATCTAAAGGGTTTCCAGCTGACTGTTTGAAGGAGTCTTTACACTGTATGCTTTACCAGGCTTAGTTGCTGGCTTTAGTGGCACTATGCCAGACTAAACTCCCTGAGAGGGGGGTGGGGGTGGAAGGTATGTCTGGTGAGTCTCCTCGTCATGTTTGTATACAGCACAGATCCCAGTACGCTTAACACTTCAACATATTGTAACTACTTTGCCATGAGTTTACAAATGTAAATCTCAATTATGTGACCACATAAATGAGAGAAAATGTCGGCTTCTATCCACTAAATAAGTTTGTGATTGATTATGTAGCCTAAATGACAAACATTGGTGGGTCCCAAAGGCAGTCAGCATGGGAGAGTTTTAGCCCAGTCACACAGACATTTTGAAAAGTCATTTATGTGTAATACTTATGTTTCAGATGACAAAGTGAAATATAGTAAATCAGGTGCACAGCATCAGCATACAGCTAATTAGCATAAAGTTAAAACACACTGCAATAGTTGGGAAAGAAATGAAGAGGATGTGAGAATAGCACCTGCTTTGTGAAAACCCCCAATAGCACAATGGGCACCAATAGTAACAGGATATGGGATGGGTTTTAATGATTCATATCTGGAATGTTAATGGAAAACTGGTTAGTAGTCCCTAGTTAGGAGCTGACTGGATACCTTTGTTAATTAAAGTTATGTATGTATGTCCTGCATTCTTTCAATACCAGTAAAGACAATGACAGTATGACGGTCTGGTGATGATCATGAGATGTTTTTAAAGAAGTGCTTTCAAAACATGATTTAGGCCCAACATGGTGCTCCTATCAGATAAACTTTGAGAGACTTGTAAGATAGGGCAAGAATGTGGTCAAACAGCAGCGTTCCCATGACAAAAACGATTGGCACGTCAGAAAGACGTGGCTCAGAGAGGGGAAAAAAGGTGAGGGTTTGCCATAATCACTTTCCAAATAGCAAGCATTCACTTGGTAATGCTCTTTTAATTGTTATACATGCACTTCATTTTGGCACGAGTGGGATCAAAAGCTCATGATCTGTCATAGAGGTATAAAGCAGGGAGAAACACAATGGCATACAACAGTTAGGACATAAGACATCATGGCTAAGGTATTCTACTCTGACCCAGATTCTTTTGGACACTGGGAAATTGCTTTGAGGCTGTGATTATTTGGAGCATTTGCCAACGAGTCACTGAGGATGATCAGTTAACAGAGACAGGCATTGTGGTGGAATTGTCTCTCGTAAAAGCAAATCAAAAGTCATGCTTTGGCTCACCCTCACAGAATATTTTTGCCTGGGGCTCTCAGGCAGAGGGTGTGTGCAGGGTCAAAAAAGGTTGATAATACAGAGGTGGATTTGGGTGGCGGCCTGATGTCTAGGCCCTATAACTTATATCACAGTGGGCCTAGCCTGCTCCAGAGGGACACCCATTTGGCCAAAGTCTCCCAGCCTGGTACCTCTCCCATGGCCAACAAAAACACGGGCAGGGAGGTAGGGAATGTGGACAGGAAACCAATATTTCACATCACTTTCAGCCGCGCAGGACCCGGTGAAAGAGACAGAGACAGAGAGAGAAAGAGGGAGAGAAAAGCTTATGGGCACTAGATCTGTGGTCACGTTTTTTGCCAGTGGTCCTGTACAGGAAACGACCCACGTGTCTTTCCCACGGGAGGCTCTGCGAGGCTCAGGAGCAGTGACCCCCTCAGGCCTTTGGCTCCAGCTAATCTGAGCCCTGGCCCACGTGACTCCTCACTCCCAGGGTTCCTCCACGCTTGCTACAAATCCCCACAGAGGCCACCATAGCATCAGCAGCAACAGCAACCAAAGCAGCAGCAGCCCAGTTCAGCCAGAGCCCCAGTCAGGCCCCCACTAAACAGCTCCCCTGGGGCGTCCACACAACAGCTTGACTGTTGTAGCCCCCCAAATAAAGAAAGACTGCTGGGGAGCTTTCTCACCCCAAAAGTAGAGACATTGAGAAAAAAAGGAATCAAGGGGTGGGGGTCGGCCACAGCTTCCACTCACTGCTATTTCCCATCATGTTGCTCTTGGCTCTGATCTGTGCAGCCTCATGGGCGGGGCGCTCAGGGAGTCTGGGGAAGAAAAAGGAGATCTAGCTGTCGGGCCAGCCAGCTTACAACCAATGATAACATCTGGTTGCAAATATTACCATGAGATAGTTGAAAATGTCACTCTCTTGCTGACACCATCCTGCTCCCCTTTGGGTGCACTTGCATATTTTTGTCAGCAGGGGGCAGTTGCTGGCTCACTCACAAATCAAATCTGACATTGCTCAGACTTGGTACAGTTTATCAGGCACGCATTTTACAAGTGCAGCTCATCAAAAGGGATTTCTTCTGTCTGTGTTTGATGACATTTATTGTCTTGTCTCTTAAAACTCTTTTACAGTGGCAATGAGAAGCATAAAATCCTTGCTCTTAATTCAAGTCATCAACACCTTGTTGAGCAGGAAGATGTTTTATGGCTTAAGGGGATGTTAAAAAATGGAAAAAAAAATCAACAACCCAAGTTTGTGCTCATGTAGCATGATAGTTCAACATATGAGAAGCCAACAGTGACCTTTCATCAGTCCTCAGGGCTCAACTTGGTTTCATGTTTCAAGCTGTTGGAACAAAGGCCTTAGTTTCCAAGTCCTTATCTACTATCTGGAACAAGAGGGGAACAGCAGGGACTGAGAGAGGGGAGGGGGCTGTGGACTGTTTCCGAGCACAAGGAGGCCCTAATCTGACATTTACATATGTGTCAGTGATCTAACTCTCCCTGTGCTCTTTGTAGGGATTTCTGCACAAACTACTGGAAAACACTAAAAGGGTTTGGGTGTGGATGTGGTTGTTGACGCAAAGAGGAAAAAAAGCCACTGGTTTGAAAATGGCCCCTTTTCTGTAACTCACATAGCATACAGTGTTTGCTCATCTATTTGAGGCACACTTCCTGATATTGAAAGAAATATGCAAACCATATGTTTGACGAAACTACAAATGTGTTCTACACATTACGACATGGATGCAAAGGATGTGCATGTATCAAGTTTCAGCTGCACACAGTAACAGGCACAGTTCCATATGCTTTGGAGCAATGCTGTCGATTGGTCAATAGGTGGCTCTATGTTTCCAAAAGCATTTGCTGTGAAGGCATCCCTCCAGAGTACAATCAACACACATACTAGTTATGATTCAGTTCTAGTCAATTGTAGTTCTACTTCTAGTCAATCACTAGTAACAGCTGTAACTGTAAAATGTGTGTATCATAACAACATACAACATAATCATGAGTGCCAAATGTCAAAATTTATTGAATGCTGTAATTGGCTGCCTCAGTATGTTTTACATTTCCTTTGTGTTCCACTCATTAGTTGTGTGCCAACATTCTTGGTCTCCTCATTCTTCCGACCTGTCGCCATTAGTCTCCCACACCTCTCTCTCCCTCTCCCTCTCTCTCCCTCTCTCTGAGTTGGTTTCCATCAGGAACTGGTCCCAAAACTTATGTTTCTAACTGCTCCTTTCATTTCATGATAGTCTGAATTGCACAAGGCTGTTTTGTTGGTTGTGCAATTACAAGAAACAAGGAAGGAACAGAGGAGGTAAAGGTTTGTGAGTAACCTAGTGTGTGTCTTTCTCTCTCTCTCTTTCTCTCTCTCTCTGTGTGTGTGTGTGCCTCTACTTGTGGCATCAGAGAAATGTGATGAAAAAATTCCTTCTATGAGGAGTGCCCTTAGGGAGAGGTGGGAAAGACCTGACCCTCATTCCCACTCTAATCACACACACACACACACACACACACACACACACACAAACACACAAACACACACACACACACACACACACACACAAACACACACACCTACTGCCCCTCTTCCATGCAGCTGTCTCTCACACACACTCTTGAGGCACATGGCCTCTTAAGTTTCTTTGTTTGCCCACCTAAAGTGACTCTAACTTCCCTATTTGCTTGCTTTGTTCGAGCGCCCTTGGCAGAGAGGAGTTCCTCTAGCACCCACCTGTTTACGACATTAATTAACGGGCAAACGATAAGCTGATGTCATCCCCCTGGTGTTAGGACATCATAAATGTACTGTGGGTCACGCCATAAAGACACTCACACTCCGCAAGCATTTAAGGGACTGCCCTGTTCTCTCCAGGTCACTGGCATCATCGCGTAAAGCCCATGGTCGGCCATGTTTGAGGCATCATCGCGTAAAACCTATGGTCGGCCATGTTTGAGGCCCTTTTACTGCCGGATGGCTTTGGAGCTGAGTGCTTGGCCAGACTACATGTGGCTTCACACAAGCATGCAAGTCCTCAGAGACAAGTGAAATGAAAATACAATAGAAAGATCTTTGGTAAACACTAGACACCTCTAATCTCACCACAGAGTGTTTACAATGTCTGTTAAACAATAGAGGAGAGAAATGGGTGGGCAAGTCCTAGTGCTATATCGCCTTTCAGATTTCTGTCATCTTTGCATAATGAAAAGTCCACGATGATGTTAGTGCCACAGGAAACAAACCAAAAGTATGCTGTCAGTTGTTGGGCCTTTCAACATGGCCTCAGGAGTCAGAGTGCATAGAGGAAAAAAGCCTAGAGAGCTAAGAGGCAGAGAGAGAGAGAGAGAGAGAAAAAGAGAGAGAGAAAAAAAACAAAAAGTGGAAAAAACAGAAGACTCTCTGCAATTACTTACTTGATGTGTTCATGTGTGTGTGAGTGTGTTTCTTTGTGTCTGTGCGGTCTAAGATTGACTGTGTTAGGGTGACCCAACTGTTTACAACTTTTTCTGTGGTAAACGCCAAACAAAATTACCTGTACCAAGGTTTCCTTGTTGTTTTGGAATACTTGGAACAAATGATCATCAAGTACCTATCTGTTGTTCACTTTAAGACACTAATTTTTTGCAAATGTGTCACCAAAGGGAAAATTTGTGATTAATGATGCCTGCTCTCAAACTCTTAAACGGGAGAAAAACAAACCTCACTTGAAGTAGTGGACCTACATTAACCCCAGCAAACTAATGAAAGTCGATTCTTGGATGTGGGCTCTGCTCCTTTCCATAAAAAGCACTGTGAACCTTTTTTAATTTAGGATTGGTCAGGCAATTAAGCAATCCCTCGGGGCCTGTTATGGTAATGGCTAGAACACTGGTAAGACCACATGAAGGAGAGCCATAGAGTTGACTGCTGTGGCTGTTGTTGATTCAGCGATAGCACATTTGCCTCACACTTGTCTGCCTGTTACTCCTCTAGGCTCACACACATGTTGCAACTCGCCTGGCTGTTTGGAAGTCTTTCATTGTCCCCATATGATATCACTAGGGTTTCGTCATTTTGCTTAATTATCATTATTATCAAAGACTATTAATTCTCCTCTTGCTGCATCATATTTTACCAATTTCCTGCGACCGTGAGAACACCCTGGAAATAAAACCCTGAGATGAGATGCAAAGTGGAAACACATGCGGCTAATAAGCACATTGTGGACCTACACATTGGAGGGCTGATGTCCGGCGCCAGGACTAAAGGTATGTTTGGTGCTCAGCTTCCGGCAGCATCGGAGCAGCTGCTGGGGTTCACTGGTGATGCTGGTGTGCCAAATGACATTGGATACACTTATTTCACAAGATACCTAAACCAGAAGCCAAAAGAAATGTTTACTGTCCTTGTTTACACTCATTATTACTCATTATTTTAACACTACAGTAATTTTACTGTAACAGCTTGGAGCTGAAATACAAGGGTATATGTTTGAAAAGGTTCCAGCTCCTGCTGGTTTGTGTGAAGAGAGAGAATGAGTGTATGAATGTGTGAGCAAGAACATGAAAGTGTTGAAATCACAATGAGGCATGCCATAAATTAAACATTATGTGCCATCCAAGAGCACTCCAGTACCAGGGGAAGCACTGCATGTGAGGATCCTAGCCACCAGATCTCCCCTTCCCCTCCAGAATGAACCTCTAGGGTTGCAAGCACCTACTGTAGGGGCGTTAATCAGCTCTGAATTTAGAATCATTCAGACCCAATACTCAAGCCCCTCCGGAGTGACATTGACAATACCACCCATAGGAGTTCCAAAGATAATCCTTGCCTGGACTGAGTAGAAACCCCACATTTCCTCTTCCCCAGTTTCATTCTTTAATGAATAGACATGAACAAACTCCACAAGAGGAAGGGGAGTACAGGATGGTGTGGTGCACCCCTCTGACCTAAAACCTCATAATCTGCACCCCCCCAACCACCCCAACCACAGCAACAGCAGCAGCAACAGCAGCACCCTGTTCATTCAATGGGGCTGGGGTTATATTATCTCCTGACCTGTACAGGTCCCGGGGAGGAATGTGCCCCCCTCCCGGTGCCCCCCATCAGTAGAACAGTAGAGGCACTAAATCACATGACCAGCACGGGGGAGAGAGAGTGTAATGAAGACAGATGGTCAGGAGGGTAAAATAGCAGAGGGAGCAGAGAGAGGGAGAGGTACTTCTGCTCCAGTGAACAGGAGTAAGGCAGGCTGGCTTGCAAGCATCAGTCTTCCTGGCTATTGGGGTCATGTCCAACTCACTCTGCAGTGGAAGCTAAAAGGTCAAGCCTTGAGCTGGTTTACAGTGCGGCATGGCTGACAGTCACTCCATCTGTCAGGCTTTTTGTCTTTTTAAGGGGAAAGGCCCATTTTCAAGGCAAGAGACAAAGAAGAGTGTGGCTCTGTGCTAGAACTCTCTTCTGTGTTCCGCCAGGCTTTGATGCTGGTGTAGCTCATCGTCTCTTGAGGCCTCAACGAGCAACAGAAGCTAATGGCCATGTTCTGTTCTGGGGAAAACCACAAAAACACAAAAAACCCTTTCCTCTGTCTCCCTATGATTTACAATTCCATCAAAGTAATCAGGCATGTTGTTAGAATATGAACAAGTAGGAATGAGCTATACATCTTTAGGATGTATTTGAAAGCACTAATCTCTGAGGACATGGTCTCGGGGATAAATATTGACTCAAGCGTCCTGTTCTTAGTCATCACACTGGACCTGAACTCTCAGCAGCTGGGCAGACTCAAGGGTCCCCTCCCCACCCATCCTCCAACTAAGCTAGCCCCCCCCCCCCAAAAAAAAAACACAAAAAAAACTCCACTATCCTGCACCACCCACCCCACCTCATCCCATCCCACTTCAAAGCAGCCATGTGAGAGTTCCACTGAAACTGAGGTGGCAACACACGCTGCCTAGGCCACCTGATAGGATCACACTTGGTAATGCTCAGCAAACAAAAAGAAAAGGTCCTGAAGGGAAGCTGCTGCATGGAAGAGTGCATCTGTCATGCCCAACCTGGACCCCAAACCCACCCTTACAACCCACCACTCACTACTCACAGAGAAAGAGAGAGAGAGAGAAATAAAGAAGTTTGTTTAGAACTTTTTCTGTGGTAAACTGGTCTGTTTTCATTTAAAGTAAAAAAGGTTGTCCCTTTGTTGCTGACTTGGCCTGAGCTTTCTAGGCAGATGAGATGTTTGCCTGTAGGTGTTTGTCATCGCACTTCCTGTTCCTGCTGTCATGGATGCAGGCAAACACAGCTGGCCACCTGATGTACTCAACCAACACTGACCTTACAACTGTGACCACACAGAGAGAGGAAGATCCTCTTGACACTTCCCAATCAGAGATTGTGTGTGTGTGTGTATGAGGGACTGAGGGAGAGATACTGTGCTGAGTGTGAAAATCAACCAAGCTGATAAAACTATCAGATCTTTCATTGCTGTCTGCATGACACATCTCTGGTGTCATTCCATGCACTGCTGCGCTCTGTTGCTTGTCCACTCATCCCTCCACTATTGGTTTGTATATAACTCCTGGGTGGTCCATTGAGATTACCCTCCTTGTATACTCACGCGTTCTATAAAATCCAGAATCATGAACCATAAACAAAGAAGTATTTCTGGAAAGCAACCAGACACTGATAAAGATTATTAAACCACTACATAAAAACATACACAACGATCTTTCTTTTTGCCCTTTGTTAGCCTGACCTATGTTTACCTCCATCCCTAAACAATAACATCCCATCCATTTCCTTCTAGGAACACTGTGAAAACAGCTGCAGGAAGTGACCTAGACACTGGATGCAGGTAGAGTGTTCTGGAATGAAGCATCTTAACGTCTGTTGTTTAAACCCCTTAATGATCTTCCAGGCTGTCCATCCATTTGTAAAAGGTACACCTGCTTTACTTGAGGTTCACACTCGTAAAAAAAAAAAAAAGTGCACTGGTTTAGCCTTGGCCAGCGTGTATTATGGTCTGTCTGGTTTTAGAGCAATCGTCCTTTGATTATTTTAAAGAGACATGTAAAACAAATAATAGGACGCAATAAGAGCAGGATGATAGTCTTATAAACACGTGCATCATTCTGAGACTCGACCTTCTCAGCTGTTAGCCCTGTTTTATATGGTTCTGATCTCACATGGATTTCGGAGTTTCACATTAAAATTAAACATTTCTCACCAGCATATTATTTACTAGTGCAAATGTTATAGCTATAAAACTTTGCAAATGTTAATGATGTGAGCCTTTAATCGTTTATTTATTCATGCATGGATAGATTTTATTAAAACGGAGAACAACATTTACATCTCAACTGCATTTATTGTTCTGATAGACTATTGACACTATCAATCTATTAGCTATAGACCAAGGTACTAGCCCAGTAACCTGAACTGTAACAGGTATCTCTGAGCCGGTTGCTGTCCATAAGGGTGATCGCTCTTGACTATGAGACTTTCAGTGTAAATAACTGGAGGTGGAGTTGGGAGATGAAGACCTGCTGTGCAAATAATCAGTGCTCACGCCGGAGCGCTGGTCCAGACCCACGCTTTATTATTACTCGCCGAGACAGCGCTAAGGTGGCAGTGAGATGGCTGGTCCACAGAGAAGCGGCTTAATTTCCCAGCAGACCCTGAATCTCCGTCTGCTGCTTGGTCAAGTAGACAGACAGGAAGACACAGGCGCATTAACAGGACAGCTGTCATAACCGGCACAATCAGTCCACTCTTGTTTTGCACACTTCTCACAATTTGTTTATATTCATTGGCTCTCGGTCTCTATATACCATATGCATTCACTGAGGTTCATGTTATTTACATGGTAGCCTATCACCTAATGGTAGCCTACTTTCCACATATCACGTAATACAGGGTTGTTCAGTGAAATCTATAACAATGGCTGCCAAAAGTAAGCCTCCAGTGATGACGGATTGGAAAACTAATGTCAACCATGATAGCTCTTCAATCTTCTGCTCCAGCCCCACTCCCTAACATCTGTGTCTTCATGAGGTTTCCATTTAGAAGTCAGCGCCCTGAGAGGTCAGGATAAACAGATAGAGATGGAGTCCTTGTGGCCCAGAGTGCAAGGTCAATGTCATGGTCCGGAACGGCCTCCACTTTCCACCACGTCGAAACAAGTCCACACCATTCCCTACACATCTCACGGATGGAGTGCTGTGCACACACCTCAAGGCTCGAGGTGAAACCTGAGCTTTATTCTTGCTTAACCCAAACCACCCAGCTCCCAGCTCCTTGTCCTGGGACCCAAGATTTGGCTTGCCTCAAGAAACTCTTGAAATGTAGGGGGAAGGGCTCTCTCTCGCTCTGAGATTAATCATGTAGCTTTTCCTCGGTTGTCGACAACAATACCTTCTCATCTGAGGCTAATGAGAGGCAAAGCTAAGGACTGTGTGACGACTTACCACCTGGATGGATAAACATGGTCTACATGATTTTTTTTTTTGTTGTGCAGAAATCACGTGGTGTGTAGAATATCCAGTGGGAGTCTTAACCTGTGAATGACACCAGTTCTTTTTCATTGCATCAGGGGGGCATGGCCGAACCATTAAGTATAATGATCGTAATTTGAGTTATATCTGAAAAAGACATAAGTCAACTCAGGACTTGAAGCCCCAAGCCACTACGGAGGAAAAGTGGTTGAATGGATTTTAATGTTGCCCTCCCACAATCATTTGTATCCGATGAGAAGATTTACGATATGGTGACAGGAAGTAAGGGTGCAATTAAAGTCTTCATTTAGACTTGAGTGAAGCCATGTGGATTCGACAGAAATGGAAAGTTATATGATTATGATTATAAATGATTCCTAAATGCTCCGCTGTACAGTCAGAGATAAATAAGTAAATAAACAGACACACACACACAAATAGCCTACAAAATTAAATCGCAATCCCAAGACTTACTCCCTGGAACTGTGCTGCAGATGTAAGAGTGGGATATTTCTCTGGAGGTTTTTGTCACCTTGGGATACTGCAGAGGATCGAATGTCAACACACAAAAATGATCTCACTCCCTCTATGCTTTATCTGTCCTTTGGCAATAGGCAAAAAGAAGAGTAGCATGGGGCGCATATGGAGGGGCGCCCGCCTGAAATATGGTAACAGAGAGATGGGGGGCTGGTTAAAACCCAACCTTAGACATGAGGTGAGCTGGTAGAACATAATTGAATTGAATGGCAACTGTATGACAGTAAATTCCTACTGTAACACAGATTCTCCTGAGACAGTCGAATGTTTTATGTACTTTTGAAAATGAGAGACGACGTACATCTGAAAGCCATTAGTACAGGGGGCTCAAAGCAAAGCAGAAGAATCTCTCTGTTCTCTTGGATTCCTTTAACATTAGTGTTCTCCCTCTGACTTTTTTCTTGCTTTTCTTTTCTTTTTTCAGATTTTTTTGTCTTTTAAAACAGTTACAAGGACTGTGGAATGTGTGAGTCCTTTTCCAGGAAGTCGTATTGCATGGCCCAATGAGTCCAAAGCTCCACAAACATCACCCCCCCCCCACGCACACACACACAAAAAACACAACAGATTCAGCTCTCTCTTTTTTCACTCTCATACTTTCTCTCTCTGTGTCTCTCTCCTTCATCCTCTCTGTATGTTTTAGGAGGCAGTAAAGCATGCACGAGAGACAACAAACAAAAACTCCCTATCAGAGAGAGAGAGAGAGAGAAAGAGCGACTGGCGGAGCTCACGTGTTTGTTTCCTCCCCGATGCTTTCAGACCGGATCTGAAGACATGTGAGGCAGCCTCTCCTGTGAACATAAGTGGATCAGTGTGTTTAGCGTGCTTTATGAGAGGACACAGACGCATTGCGCGAGTGCAACTTCTCCTTTGCCCCCCACCCCTCACTGCTTTGATGTGCTGCATTCTTTGTTCGCTGCATCATACCCATCCAAGCAGCTGGGTGCAAAGGAGCGCTGTTGGGTTGAGGTGAGGTTAATGTGTTTAGGGGAGTAAACACCGCCGAGGTGTGGATGCGTGATAAGGGCTTTGTGAGCCTAAGTACAGCCGTGGATAGGATGATGTCAGAAAGGGGGGGCTCTAAAAATAACCCCGAACCTCAGACTTCAACAGCACTCACAGTCAAGGGGGAGGAGGATGATATGGGAAAGGTTGCCCAAAAATAAAGGGGAAAAAAGGTGTGTGTGTGTGTGATGGAAAAAAGTGATAAAGGGAGGCCTTGGTGAAGCCATTTCCTAAAGTTTTCCACTACATGCACCTCCATCCCCCTTAGCCACCCCCCCACCCCCCACCCCATTGACCGCAAGGCTGTCTGCAGAGGGAGTCATCTGTCCTGGTGATGAGCTAATGCTTACAGTGACTCAGAGAGAGAGAGAAAGAGAAATTAAAAAATGCCTGATCCTGTTCATGTTCTGCTTTCTGTCCCATTGGGAAGGTCCTTATATTTAATCCTCTGGAGGCCATAAACCACCAGACCACAGGGTTCAATGAGCCACATTCCAGGCTGAGCCCCACAGTCCTCCTTACCACGTTGTGTCTACATGATGACACTTCCAAAACCTCCCCGCAGCCACACCTCGCAGCCTCTCAAACCACAAGGCAACCCAAAGATCTCCCAAACATGGCCATTTGTTTATATATATATATATATATATATATATATATATATGTGTGTGTGTGTGTGTGTGTGTGTGTGTGTTTGTGTGTATGTGTGTGTGTGCGTGAGCTGGGGGCCTGTGAGGAGAAAAAAAAGAAAAGGAAAAAAACTAGAGTGGAGTTTCAGGAATCCTCTCCTTTACACCGGGGTTACATGTCAGAAAAAAAAAACTAAGAGCTCAAAAAAGCAGGGTGCGAGTCTCTTTCCATCTCCAACTCACTTTTCATCACCAATGATTTCATAAACACATATTTGAAATGAGCCCTCTACAAACACAGACCATACTGTCTCATTTTTTTGGTGTAACAGCCAAGGCTCCCCATGTGTCTGAAATCTACATACTCCAGAAAAGGAGTGCATGTCAATAGGTTAGCCTGAATTACGCTGTATTACCCTGATTAACACTTTCATATATGTACTAATAGGAGGCTGAAAGAGAGAGCGGGCTGTTAGTATTCAACTGGAAAAAATTGATAGTTATAACCCACATTTCAGAATAAACTTTCCATGGCAGCACAGACACACTTAGAGTGTAACAGTCAAACAATCTAACCATAGCAAGATTGCACACCTGATTTGACATTTCAGTTTGTTGAAACACTGTCAGTCAGAACACACAGTAACAGCAAAAGCATGTGTTGGTTGTTGACACATTACAGAATTCTGGTCCAACAACCAGCTACCTTCTAGCTAAAACCCTGCCAATACCACCAACAGCCCACTTGGCACTCACAAAACCTTGCTAACATGCTCTCATCTTTTGGCCCTACAGCTGTTGATGATGTTATGTGCTGAAGGCTGCTCTTACATTTCTGTGTTTTGATCTGAACTGCAAAACCATACAGATTACGGGGTCAGGACGAGTGGGAATGACAGGCTTGTTTATCTGTCCTTTGCATGGCTACATTTAATTTAAATTAACTTGAGGCTGTGCTTAGTGTTGCTTTAAAAGTGTGTGGAAACGTTTAAGAAAGTGTTCTGAAAATGTGTTGAATTACATTAGAAAGTTTGAAAGTTTCACAGTGAAACTAGGCCAAGATGCCTCAGGTGTTTAGTGCTCACAGACTTGCCTAAACTTGGATCTGGGCTAGTGACTGTGTGTGTGTGTGGGGTGTGTGTGTGTGTGGGGGGGGTATCATAAACAGTCTACGGAAAGATAACACCACCCTTTCTGTTTGATGGCTAATGGTGTCCTCCTGCTAAAGCCAGCCAGTGAAACAAAGTGAGCCAAGTTGAGGTGTTTGAACGAGATGCTGCTGATGAGATCTGGGCCCCCCTGAGGTGGTCCTGCCTCACTAAGAGCATGACAAGCAGACTGGGCAAGCAACCAAGAATCTGCCCTCTAGTGCAGAGCACGAGGAATCAATACTGACACCCAGGGAAAGAGGGGAGAGACTTGGCTAGGAGGTCTGAAGGCGGTCGAGCAAGGAGCATATGGGCCCCAACTGCACTCTCATCTGCTTTCTGTGTGACTTGTCATCCTCCATACACAAAAGGGGCACTGGGAGGGATCCCATTTTCAGCAGGGCTGACGTCCCTCTCTGGTCTCTCATGTCACGCACATGTGAAACTTGTGTCCTCAGGCACTTAAACAGTTACCATAAACAAACCAGCGCTTATCAATGTGCAGCACTATCAAAATGCCAAACGACTGGAAGTGATTAAAAAAGAAAGGACATAACTTTGATATTTTTTTTTAAGAACATTTTTTATGAAAGTATGTAACTAACCTGCCTTTGGCAGAATGATGGATTTCTTGGTGAGACTTGGAGGAAATTCTGTATGTTTACCTTATCAGTAGTCTACCTGGTCATAGACCTGTGGGACTAAGTCTGAAGGGACCTGAAGGGACTAAGTACCCCATCAGGCTCTGAAAGTTTAGTTATGAGGGGACAAGGGAGAATAGGACATGGAAAACATTTCCCGAACTCCTGCTGAAAATGTGGTTCTGCTTAGAGGAGGACGAGGAAACTAAACTCTGTTCTTGGGGGGAGTTGGTAGGGGTTGGTGGTGCAGTCTAAACCTTGTCCCTATCCTGTGCTTAGTAATGGTTACTATTGTGCATCCACAGAGGCTTCAGACTGAGATAACAAATCATCTCTATGGGACCCCAACACATCTGCAGTGTGCCTCTGGACCGTGTATAACAGGAGGAGACCACCTGGTCTTTAAAATCTAGCTGTCTATTCACACACAGTTTAAAGTAAAGGGAGCATACGTTTCCCTTCAACACTCCACAAAGCAGCAAGCTCTGTGTGTAAACTTAGCGTGGAGATAGTTGCACACTTTAATGTCTTTCGTGACAGTGGCCATGAAGTGTGCATAATCCGTTAGGGTGACCTGGAGGATATTATCAGAGACGATGTTACTTTTCCTTTGTTTACAAAACCTGTTGCATGGTCCTATGTTGGCACTTAACAGGATAGGTATTTGGGATGTTCTCAGCTGCTCCTGCAATTGACTCCCCAGATGGCCCTTCTCCTCACACAGGGGGGCTTCAGGGAAGGGTGTGTGGGGGAGGAAAGCAGAAGAAGTCCTGGATTCACTCAGATTTATCCTTTCTCAGCTATGTTACTGTACCTCAGCAACCACATACTGTATGTAGGCTGACAGCATATGACCCCTAAAAACAGTAGCTGACCGTAAGTTGAACATTGCACTGGTGATTGCATTAAAGTAAACTTTAAAAATATATAGCCTATAGCATGTGAACAAAATGGGGAAGAGAATGAACAGTGTAAGCATTTAATAACAACCTTCCCATAATGTATTTAGACAATGTGCCTATACTGTGAAGCTTTTCATAGAACATTTCAAAAGATGGTAAGTGTTGTCTTCTACAAATGTCACGAGTCAAAGAAAGATGTAGCCAATTTCAGGAGATATTCCAATGCAGATGTGTAGTTAAAGAGAATTTCACAGGTTAGATTTTTGCCCCCCTACATAATAGACAAGGCATGTGGAATGTAGTGGGTTTGTCCTGCAGTCCGTTAGAAACCCCCCTTTCTCGATGTCTTAAAAAAAGCACCTCCCCTCTCCCAATCGTAGTCATTCACTAACTTTTCTCTTTTTCTCTCAAGGGTAGAGTTCAATTTACCATTCTGGGACACATATCCCATTACAAAAAGGGACCCTGGGCTCGTCTACCTCAGGCCACTCCAATCGTTGCAAGGTATTTGCTAATGCTTTAATTATTGATATCTTCCAAAGTTGACATGAAGAGTGTGAAAAGATACTTAGCGCGAAAAATTATGTTTATAAGGAGGTAACGAAAATCGCGGTTACTGTAACGATGCAGAAGAAACACGGCAATGAAATGTCTTAAGCAGTGTAGCCTGTAACTTTTGCTGCGTTCTTAAGCCGGCTTTCCCAGAAGTTTGCATTGTCGACGCGTAGGTGTTCCTAGGAAGTTAAGCAAAAACTGAAAAGAAAGGACTTATGTAGGTGCCAATTTTGTGTCTAATGAACTGTTTGGCATAATTGTTTCATGTTCAACCAGTCTTTAAATTATTCAGTGAATGCTATTTAAGTGTAGGATATTTAATGAAGTGGCAGTGCGCTCTCTAAAGAAGACAGCAGAAAAGTTCTGCAGATATTTTCTCTGAACCGTTACTCATGAGATATCGAATCTAACTTGAAGCATGAGAAAGTGTCACGTTTCCCCCATCCATATTCAAGCGTCTTTTATGATTATGTCTTCCCATGGCACACTGGTTGTCATGAGAAAAATGAATTTGAATGCCAAATGCCGCAGGCACGCGGAGGTAATTGATCAGACATTTTCTTTGTTCGCTCTCTCAATTAGACCCGCCCCCATTTATTCCTCCTATAGCCAGGCTACAGTATCACATTTTCATTATGGCGACTATTAATTCTATTCGCAGTGTTTGTTTTTTCAGCTGCATTACAATAACGACCCCTGTAACAATGGCAACAAATGAAACCATGTATTCAAAGATGAATAGACCTATGTTTAGATGTTTATTCATTTCTAAAATATATTATCACTTTAGAAACTAAACAGTTCAAATTGAAGATTTGACAGCAATGTTAGGAATATGTATTGGCTATTCTGTGTTTATCTAAACTCGTGGTGGGTGGTAGACTGCCACTGCCTGTGCTTTCTCATTCATCTCAAGTCAGACAGTTTCAGATATTTTTCTTGCCTTTCTCCAAGACACCAATATGTCTAAGCTCTAAAGAAAACACCTAGTCACAACAAGCTGTTTCTTAACCGCCCTGAAGTGGAGACCTGCTGCAGCTCTGGTTATAAATCATTTGGGGCCCTTAGTTTAGACCAAAAGCCAAGATTTTATGAGAACAAAAAGACTGAAATCATAATGGCTGTCCTTTCAGTGTATATATTACACCTTCTAATAGAGTCAGAATAGACCCATAAAATCTATGCTTGCTGTTAAATAATTCAGAATTAATTTGCCAGGTGAGTAATATGGTAAAAAAAAAAACAAAGGACCCCTTTTACAAACAGCTGGCTCACACACATAATGTTGTAGGGAGCTCAATTTGGTTGCACAAAACTTACCAGTTGTGTAAGATTAGATTAGATAAAACTTGTTGCTGGGCAGAGGGAGTTATATGGACACAATGCAACTTGCCTCCAAATGCCTTCTGGCTCTCAGCCTTAGCTTCTTCTTCTCCCTTTCCCTTTCCAGCCCCCCAACCTGGAGTGCATTGGGACGGAACAGGTCCGCTCAGCCACGTGTTGCTCGGGGCAGTCGAGGTGATCTGTGGGGCAGGGTGACATCCGGAGAGAGACTAAGCGCTCGCGTCAGCAGCTGCAGTAGAGCACAGGGCACATTCACAGAGTTGAATCGAGTCGAGTGGAACGCGCGCACCACTAGTCGGGGCCAATGGGAGTGTGGCAGCAGGCCAAGCTGGTGCTGGGATGGGCCGCTCTCCTCTGGGCCTCCCTCCAGGCAGCACATGGCCAAGGCCAGGCTCCGAGCCAGAGCCCAGGCCAGGGGACCGGGGGCTACCAGGCCAGCCGTTTCTCTGGAAAACCTGACGAGGTGCAGAGCCGCGTGCGCCGGCGAGGCCAGGACACTCTGAGGGGGTGAGTGTGTTCTTGTGTGGTGGCTCTTCTTTCTAGCAAACATCTACATGAATGAGCAATACAGCCCTCAGTTAATGAGTTGATGGGTTTATGATATGACCATGATGTAGTATGGCTGGTATGAATGCATACAGTGCAAAACAAGGTTAACATCATTCTGAATTTAGGGATGCTATCATCATTTTGCACTGTATACAATAAAAAGAGAACACAGAACTATGCTAAGGGCAAATGCCCTGTTGTGCAATGTTAAAGATCAAAGACTGTGGAAATGTATAATCACACACATAATCAAGCAGACAGGTAGACACATAGACAGACACACACATGTAGGCAACCTTCGTGGAGGCAATAAGTGAACAGTAAGCCCACGTGGATCAGCTTGCCTGCTGCTAGACGCATAAAGGTACCGATTAATGTGAATTCCCCCAGTATGTGACATTTTCATATGAAGGTCTGGAATGGGGGGCAATTAGGCAACTTATTAAATGGTGTGTTGTGGCTTGTCTGTGATTAGTGCCACTGCAAAATGAGGTTTTGCCATCAGACCGGACTAAGGGGGGACTCCCAAGATTACTCTATTAAAACGTCTGGCTGCACCTGGACACGTGCCACCCCAGGACTGGAACAGAGACTACATTGAATACGTCATTGTTCCTTTCAAGAAAGTCATGTGCTGCGAAGCAAGCTTAAGAAATGCTTTCCACAGTGTGAAAAAAAAGCACAGAAATACAGGCGATATTCACAGCCGAGGATTGTTTTTACAAATGGGGGGAATGGCAGGGAGTATATTTTTTAATGACTACATGATGACACCAGTTTGTATACACAGATGATGCAATGCCTCACCAAGTGAATGCTGACCATTTGGGCATGCCAGTGCAGTGAGCTCGCTTGTGAGTCTGCGCTGCTCCAAGGAAACTCTGATGAAGCTGCTGCTGAAAACTGAAGTCAGTGCAGTCAGTCTGGACTCAGGGGCCCAGTTGACATTGGGAAGGATTTCTTTTCCTGTGGCCCCAGCGAAAAACCCTACATTCATTCGGCTCACTTGTGAGAAACTCAGAGTTTTTTAGGGGTGGGAGGGTGTTGTCACTGGTGCACGACGACGACGTGCTGTATAGTTTCTAATTTTAGATAAACAAAGGATGTTTTGGTCCAGTTTGGTTTTAAATGTCAGAATCAGTTATTCTAATCTGAGTCTCCATCTTGGCTGGCTTCACACTCCTGTGCACCCCCTAGACCCTTTCACTGCAGGAGGAAATTAGGTATTCTGATCGCTCGGGAGACACAACAAGGGACATTTGTTTTAGTTGTGCAGGTGATGAGGCAACAGACTGTGGCCAGAAGGGAGAAAAAATGTTCCTGCAATTTCAACAAAACTGTTTTTAATCACACGCGGACTCGGGTGACAAAGCGCAGACACACAAACAAAACTGATTTCTGAAACAACATTTCTCCCAGTTCACTTGCTTGGGTCAAACAAACAGACCTGCAGAGGACATTGCCAGTCAGTTTGATTAACTCACCGAATATACGGTCTACTTAGGCAGTGGTGCAAGAATGATACCATGTTTTAGGGAACAGCAAACATCTCAATAGGCCCTTGTGTTTAAACACACTAAGTATGGAATCCAGCAGTCTGGCACTCACGCTAGACCTGTGAGCCATCCGGTCTGTGCTAAATTATATGTCTGGGCAATTGCACTGTATTACTGAAGAAGATAAATATCTGATCTTGTCTGGAAAGCAGAGTCCTGCTGCATGGCACTCGCTCAACACTAAGATGTGAAATAATGCCACATATGTGCTGTTCAGAAACTTGGCCATTGCCTGAACAGCCAAGAGGGATCCAGGGCTTGCACAAGTCCACAGATTGTTTTCATCAATCTGTTGCCTTGTCATGGTATTTCAGTGCATAAATCAAGGATGTTTTTTTATATTCTGTTACACTGAGGTTGTTGGCCAGATTAGATGGCCTTGTTATAAACAGTGCATTGACATAAATGCCTCGGCAGAAACATTCTTTTCATAGCCCGCACATACGTTTCATGTGGACACACACTGCATGAATGGACATGGCTGAATTTATATCTGTGGTGCAGACTAAGTGTAATTATGGAGAAAGATGTGGCTGCAGTTGGACATTGCCTGTTCGATTCACTATTGGCTGGTAGTGTGTGATTTCCTTAGACATTTTAAGACCCCCTCTTTTCAGGCTAGAGGTGATTTTTAGTTGGTCTGATTTACTGGCATTCATAGCGAAACACAATTTGGCCCTGAACATGGGAGATATCTGATGTTGTGGTTTGGGAGCCCCTAACTTATGCCGAGAAACCTAGGAGACTCTTGTAAACCGGAGGGCCTTGACTGGGAATCAGTTTCATGGCACCTGTCCACCCATGCCCAACTAAAAAAAAAAAAAAACCCGAAAACCGCTGGCTCCAAGGGCCAGCGGTGAACTCAGGGGATACGTTTTTTTTTAAAAAAGGTTTCGCTTGCTGGGCGCCAGTCCTCAGAGCTGAGGATCACATTCGGGCTCTCAGGTTTCTTCCAGGTGGATGTAAGCTCCTCTCCACAGAGCAAAATGGGAACCTCCTGGGACTCCCCAGTGGTTTATTTTGCCTATGTAAGACTTATGGATCAAAGGTTCTTGGAGATGAATCTCCATACCTCCAGTTCTTCTTGGTAAACATCCATCAGTTGGTATTTCCTGTTGGACATGCAAAGGCTGGGAAATCTGAAAGAAACATTTAGGTTGTAGGAAGGATTGCCAGGTCCTCTCTTTTTATGTGTCAGGACTAAATACATATTGAGAAAGCAAAATAGCTCAGATGAATACAGCATATGGTAAGGTCAGCACCTCTGTCTGCTGGGAGAATGCAAATAAAGGCTCCAGCATGGAGGAATCCATTGTTTAGCTGATTTCACAATTTATTTGATGTTATTTGATGTTTTTTAACAGCACATTTTGTTTTCTTGTTAATCATTGACATCATATGTTTACCCATAAATGCTGCATGCCTAATAAAAGGAAAATCTTGGCAGCAGGGCAAGACAAACCCAACAGAGTCTAGGCTATAGCTTGGATCACAAGGTAGAGTCCCCCCAGGACTCTTTATAACTCCCAGTCTCATGAAAAGTGAAAAGAGAGAGGGGGGCAAGAGACCTGTCTAGACAGCTATGAGCTCAGAGCACAGGGTAGTCTGAGGGTAAACTAGCCAAATTGGACCTAAATAAAAACACATCTAGCAGAGATTTGGTTAAAGCACCTTATCCAATTAGTGTTTGATAAAACAGTATGCTCTTATGCTCTGCAGACTGAATTTGTTAAAGAAGATCCACTAACTATGATCATATGCCAGAGTGGTAACCCATGACCCCTAAGAGTGGTGTAGTAGTCCCCTAAGTCAGAGAGGGAAGCCCTCTGGTAGAAGCCTTTTTTCTGTTGGTGGACAGCTTTGGTAATGACCTGCTGCCAGTCTTTTTGACTCCTCCAAGGGCCAGAAGTAGAAGGCTTGACGTCCTGGCATCTTGCTCCTGACCTTTCCTGTCTTTCCTGTCACTTTGACAAGACTTATTGTCATGTCTTGTTCTCTCTTGTGCCCCACACTTTCCTGTACTTGAGTGTTATTTAAATGAACGAGACCCTCAGAGCTTTTCTACATCAAAGTGCGGTGATAAAACTGAGCTAATCCCTTTTTAAACGGAGATATTAAGGGCTGTACTTCAGTTTCAACTTCCCCATTCATCCAGTTAATCTCAGCCCACTCGTAAGGACAGCAGTCAAAAACGGACAGTGGAGGCATCAAAAGCCCAGGTCACCTCAGAAACCCAGAGAGTATTAATGAATCCAGATTTCATTATGGGGATCATAAGGGTGGGCTGCCTATGAAGAGCCTGTTTTCAGAAGTCCATTAATCTTCTGTTATTAGCCCCAGCATGCAATGCTGTGCTGTAGTGCTTGTTCACTCTCTTGTTTCAGAGGTCTTCATTTTTCAGGAACAAGCAGCTCTGAGCTCGCTTGCTTGTTCACTTTCTCCATGGGAGAGGGGGGGAAAGGAGCTGGCCTCCGTTGGCTTTCGCCACTCGTTGCTCGCTCTCCATCATCGCTCTAGTCTCGTTTCTTTTGTTTTTTCCCCTCCTCTTCTCCTCCTTAACCCCCCCCCCCCAACTTGTTTTCTTTCCCTCCCATTGCTTCTTGTCCTTTTTCCCACCATTTTGCCTTTTCCTGCACCTAGTTCTCTCCTCTATCTCCCTCCGGCTCCCTCTTCCTCCCTCCTTCTTCCCCCTCTCCCCCTTCCCTCCTGTTGTGCAATTTTCCACCTCTGGAGTGACAGGCATCTGGTTATGTGGTTTGAGAGTCTATCATGAGATGCAATGCACAGCTGTGCCATCCCAGGTGACAGTAACTGGTAACATTCTCCTTATTTGTTTTCTATTTTAAAAAGTTCCCTGTCATGGGTAGAAGATGGAAACACCCCCCCGTGGTCATTGCCATTTGATTTGCATCAGGCCTAAGCAGGCAATGATGGAAATAATGTCATCTGTAGTTTTAAAGGTGACGGTCAATTTTGCGATTGCATGCACAGGCTTGTTTCTGTAATGCGTCATATGGGTTTCCAAGTGCAATGAGAAAAGCAGCCACCACAGCGAAGAGCAGAGAAGAGAAGAGCACATCATACGGGCCGTTGAACTGAGATGGCTAAACCCAATGACATTGGCGAACATGGCTTAAGGTGGTGGTGGTGGGGTGTCTGGGTGGGGGAAGAATTCCAAGACAGCGCCGTTATGCTTAAACCAGAGGCCATTTTGAAAATGATGCTGTGAAACACAGGTGAAGTGCAGGGACATAAACCCCTTGCAGTCGATGATGACTCTTACATGTGGCAGGAGAGAGGGGGACAGGCCAACTCCCTTCCTTACTGAACCATCCCCACCGGGAGGAAGCTGAGAAGTGCTCATGCAAAAAAAAGAAAAAACGCAGAAAAAGGGTTCAAGGAGGAATACTGCAAATATCCATCCCAAGAGTTTAGAAACATAGCAGTATAAAAACAAGCAGAGACAAGCTTTTTTTATGCAGCCTCCCACCCCTCAACCCCTTTGAATATGTGTGTTGTCCTTGGAGGCCTCAGATCAACATTAGCCATATTTATATCAAAAGCAAAGAACCCAGGCTTTTATGAGATCCTAAATAACCCTATGCCCATGTGTGTTTATGAAAGAGATCTGTCTAAATGATATTTGGCCCCTCTCAATGCCATGTTTGTTTTTCCTCGACTTTTTCTATTAGGCCCAATGTGTGCGGCTCACGGTTTCATTCCTATTGTTGTCCTGGCTGGAAAACCCTCCCTGGAGGAAACCAGTGCATTGTCCGTAAGTATGGCCGCCCCTCTAATGACTGTGAGAAAGGAGAGAGAGAGAGTGAAAGGGGAAGTCAGACATCATTACCATACATCATGGCCTGTGTGCAGTTTAAACGAGTTGGACAATTGAACAGTTAAGATCGGTATCTTGCTCGAATTTCCCAGTCACAGTGTAAATGGGCTGAAATCTAGCCTGAGTGTCAAAATATTTAGAGAAAAAACATCACCAGTGATCAGACTTTTGTGTTGATTCCTCAAAATTACCATTGATGGTTCTTTACCAAGCTACATGCTGTGCTAATTCTGTGACCACTAACCTAGAAATCTAGACGTACCCTAGCAGTAGCAAATAGCTTTATTAAGCAGGTACATCTAGCCACGCACCATAAGGCCTCAATAGGTCTTCCACCAAGGCCTGGTAGGACCAGTCACAACGCTCTATCTTTGTAGAGGGTCGTTGAGCAGGCTTAGTACGATGACGACAGGACTGTGACGGTGTAAATCAACTAAGATGACTGTGACCAAGATTGTTTGAATCAGCTTTGGCATCGACTTCGGAAGACTTAGACTTGGGCTTTTCTCTGAAAGTTATTTGTTTCAAAGAATGACACATTTTATATATATTTTGGCTTGTCAGGCTATGTTACCACATTAATACCTCAATTTAAAGGAGAAAACACTGAGTGTTGTTGGTACAATAAAGAATTGTATGCAAATTTGAACTGGCAGCTAACATTAAACTGTATGGGGCACAGAAACTCACTTTCAGTTTCATTTTCCTATGCCCTGTTCAGTTGACATTAGCTGATGGTTTGCTATTCGGTCCATTTTGTATCAAATTTTCTCATTCTTCTTCCTACTAACAGCCCTCAGTGACAGCAACAGGCCTATAGATTGAATCATATCAGATTTCTCCTTTAACACCACATCAGAGTATTACATTTTCCTGGTCCTTCAAGGACTCCTCAAGAAGCTGTCCTCCTTTTGGACGTTTTGCTTAATCAGCCTAGTGACAGAGGCTTAAGTGTTGAGCTTCAATGTCTAGTGCCACTCCTCATCCCCCCTCTCTCTGACCCCTGTGCTGACTTCCTGTGCCCCTGTGCTCACTCTTTGCAGCCATCTGCAGGAACTCCTGTGGCGACGGCTTCTGCTCCAGGCCCAACATGTGCACCTGTTCCAGTGGACACCTAGCCCCCAGCTGTGGGGCGGGGGCTGGAGGTGAGTTCCCATGTCCCTTTGACCCACATAAAGCCTACACAGTAACTGTTCAAAGGATGCAACATAAGCACATTACATTCACAGAGTAATCACAGGACAATAGTCATGCATTGCTTTGCATTAGTAGAAAACATGAATCATGTTGAAATTACACGGTACCTTAAAATCAAATTGGATTCATGTAGTTATTCGGGTCAAGATAGTCTTACTGACCCAGAAAGATGTTGCTGGAGTCTTATAGTCCATGCTCCCTGGAAGGTGAGGTCATGGCTGTGACAGTTTGTCAGATGTTGCATGAGCTCTGTCATTTGAGCTGCTGTCGGAGGAATTCTAAATCAGAGGAGATGCTCAGAGTCACCTGTGTTCATGTCGTAGCTCTCCTGTGGAGGAGGGCTTGGCCCGGCTCTGGCCCCCAGGGGCCAGCTGTTTAGTTTATGGCTTAATGTGCAGTCCACGCAGGTATAGTGTTCTCTCCACTGGGCTCAGCCAGTGGTGCTGTCACTCTTTAAGACGGAGGAGAAGAATTATGGGAGAGAGAGGCAGAAAGGGTAAGAGTGTCCAAAACCACTTAGCATGACCTGGAAGTGTAGAGCATGATCCGTCAACTCCTGACCGCTTGGACGTCCTAGTGGGCTTTGACGCCAGCTTTAATGTGCCGGGAAAGTATCTCCTCAAGCCTGGAAAGTCAAAGAAACTCTTTATTCTGTGGGTTTCTTCTGGATGTGACTGCCCATGGCTAAATGCTAGGAATGTTGTGAGCTGACCTCCATCCGAGGGGCCTTCAGCAAAACTATAGAAAACCGATGGTCACACTTACTCTAGCATTTTGTTTATCATGGACAGTTGCTCTCAGATTCCCTCCCCCTCAGGCATCTCACTTAGTGGCCTGCTTTTTCCAAAACTTGTGGACCGGACTCACACTACCTGGAGAAATGGAAAGTTGGATCGATTTTTGTTTGTCTGGACCATAATGCCTTTGCTTGGAAGCAGGAATGTTTTTTGTTTCGAATGTATCCCAGTAGTGCTATGATTTCTATGTTTTTTTCTCCCTACCTCCACAATTGGTCAGTTTAGGCTCTCTGAATGCCTTGGGAGTGAAGTCAGAGGCAGGTAGTCTCACACACAATAAACAAACACAGACGGGAAATACCACATTTGTGACCTAATCTGTGATCTGTGAGTTTTAAACAACCCTCCTACAAAGATTTATGACATAGTGAAGGGCCACCGGACGTTTACCCGCTCTGACAACCCCTTCAGTTACCCATATTAATAATAGCATCCTAACATCCACCATGTCAACAGCAGTGGTCACACAGAGTCCTCAAATGGTTATGGCAGGGCTACAAATCTGTAATTACTCTATAAATCATGAGTGGCTCTGTGGCTGTCATAATTTAAGCCCAAAAGCATAGCAGTGGTACCTCGGGAGGGGAAAAAATGGAGAGACTCAAAAACCTTTTACCTCCTGCCTCACCATAATTGCAGCCTGCCTACTTTGGACATGTGCTCCCTCCTCTGAACCAGATGTGAGAGAACAGACAGCGCCCACATTGTATTGCAGCAGGGAAGATGACTGCTAAGGGATTGACAGTAACCTGTGCAGTACACAGGACTGGAACAGAGCCCATTGTTTGTGTGCAGAGACGATGGCCTAGCCTTCCAACAGGAGTGCAATAAGGCACTGGGCCTGTCCTCCTATCTTACTGGAGATATAGTAGGCATATATCCAGTGTCCCTGAAACAGGAGGACCATATACTTCTCACAGTGCCGAATCTGGACCTCAGAGCTCTGAGAAACCGTCTGCCTTCAAATAGGATGCCTATAACAGCACTGAGGTAAAACCATAGACCTGACTAGTACCATCAAGGGAGGCCTTGTCCTCGGATTTGGCTTTGGAGGTAGAAAAAAAATGAATTGACATCAGGTTGTATGAAGTATCAGATTACAGTTAAAGAGGATGACTCATAGTACATCAGCTCATGAGTTCCCTGTCCACATAAGAGGATGGTGGCATGTCATGGCTCCCAAGACAGGAATGCATCGCAGCCCTGGGCCCATAAAAAGGGTCCTGTGCTCTCAGGCACACGTATGTTTCCTGCTCTCCCATAAAAGCAGACAGATGTACACACACATATACATGCCCATGCACACACACACACACACACACACAGAAGAGGTATTGTGGCTGCTATGGGTCAGCAGCAGAGACCCCCACCGCCTGCCCCTGTCCATTCTTTTTCTTTCTCTCTTTTTTAAAACTGTTCTTTTTCTTCTGCACGTGTGGCGTTGTGTTGCGGTGCGCAGGTCAGGGAGCTGAACCGTCTCCCCTCCCGCAGTGGAGCTGTCAGCGGGTCTAGCCAGTGAGCTCATCGCTCTTCCGTCCATCGAAGGGAAAACAGGCTTGCACTGAAAAAGCAGCCTGTAACACAAAACTAAACATGCAAAAAAGAGCCGTGTTTCATGTCCTGCCAAACTCTCTCTCCTTCTCTCACTGTTGTGTATGCTTTTAGAGGCCCAATTTATGTAAAGAAAAATGGAAAATGTGATTAATCTGCAGCAGATTTAATTTTTCTTTGATGAGCATTTGATCCAATTTATGCGAAAGACAGCTAAAATCCATCAAAAAGGATATTATGCTGTAGTCCTCTCTGTTGGCCGAAGAGGAACTTTTCCCCTACATTTCTATGTTTTTTGGCTCAGCGCACCAGACTAGGCACAAGAAAAGAAGCCTTCAACTGATTGTGTGCTGTACACACACAGGCAATCAGAAACCACTGAAATGGTCCCTTAAAGCGACACTTTCCTGGAACAGTGAGCAAGATAAGGGTCATTACTAGTTACTGTAGGTCTTAGAACATGAGCATTAAACACACTTTACACACAGAATACTGGGACTGACTAGAGGACCAAATTCCAGCAAGTCTAGTCACATCCCCTTTGCTGATCTGTAATTCCCGTAGCATGTTGAAAAGATTTAAGACAGCGGTGAATGGAAGTTGTTCCAAGGTCTTGGGCGTCATTTCAAGTCCGTCAAGCAATCTGGCTCTTCGGGCTGAGTTTCTGCCAGGTGTAATTAGATCACTTATGAGGTGAGCGTTTAAGAGCGTGGAGAAAGCCTCCCCACACACACACATTAGGAGTGAGATTGTGGGTGGTTCAGGCACATAGGGTTAGTGGCATGCGGGTGGCATTGGGTACTGTGTGTGTGTGTGTGTGGTTTAGGGCTGTTCTAAGTCTCAACATGAAATGTATGGTTAGGCCTCATCTGTTCAAACAGACAGGACACATTCTTGGCTGTAGGACACATATGGTTGGCCTCCTGTGTTGTGTGTTATGCTAATAAGTGTGTGTGTGTGTGACACAGATGTGTGTCATATGTGATTCTGCGAATGTGTGTGTGTTTGTGTGGCTTGTTCTGTCCATTCGTAGAACTAAACTCATGTGTCTCCCCCCCATAGTGCAGTCCTGTAATGTCAGGTGTATGAACGGAGGCAGCTGCCAAGAGGATTCCTGTCAGTGTCAGAAAGGCTACACAGGCATGCACTGTGGACAACGTAAGTACTCCCTTTGCACCCACAACACACACACAGCTTAGTCATCACACATTCCCAGCAGATGCTGCTCATAACATGGGATACAGGGGAGATGTAAGTGAACACAGCCCAACTCCACTCTAGGCTCCTATAAAGCATGACTCAGTCTAGAGTGCCTGAGGCTTAAGGATACTTTGGCCTGCCTGCACAGTGTAGTCCTCCCAAATCCTACTTAGATTCCTCTGATGAGGGATGGCCAAAGAAACACATTTGAGAGTACAATACTTGGAGATGAGTGTTTCTACCTGGGCATTGACGGTAAGAAAGGGTAGCACATTTAAAATGGTTCACTTTACAAATTGAAACTAGATGAGGTCTTTTGTTTTCCCAAAAGTTTATTATTTTTCAAATCATGCTCTGCTTTGTCCTCAGCCGTGTGTGAGAGTGGCTGTCAGAACGGAGGACGATGCATCGGGCCCAACAGATGTGCTTGCGTCTATGGTTTTACTGGTCCTCAGTGTGAGAGAGGTGAGACTCATTGCTTCTTATTATAATTTATGTGTCTAGATCATGGTGTATGAAGTTATACTGCTGCAGTAATGATCCACTGTGTGTTTATGGGCACAGACAAGTAACACTGGGATAGTGTACAGACTCAGGCCAAAAGCACTCCACACTTTCATTTGTAATGTTTTTATAGCACTGTTTCATGCAGAGTGTGTTTTGCTCCACGTTGTGCTAGCAACAGTGTAATCAGTTTCAAAGGAAATACTCTGACAGGGGCAAAGTGCCTGGTTGAGAAACTAGACCCTGGGACTGAATGTGTGAGAATAAGCAGGGCTTTCAACGGGCCTGGGCTTAGATTAGGCCTCAGGAGATGGCGAGAGAGAGAGAGAGAGAGAAAGAGTAGGCTTGACCCTTTTCCCTTACCTTACCTTCCTCTTGCTCTGTCTTTCCACCACCTCCTGACACACACACACACACACAATCGTACACCCCACACTCCTGTGCAACTCTGGGCTTGTTTTCTTCGAAAACACAACACCACTGGGGGACAAGACTTGGAGACATCTGGCAATAAATAAAGCTCCTTCGGAATGACAGAGGAGCGTTTCTTTGTGGGACTATGGACATTTCCTGATGAGGAGCGGAGCTTGGAGAGGAACGGAGCAGAGCAGAGAGGAGAATAAAGAAGCAAGGAGGAGTGGAGAGGAGAGGAAAGAAGAGGAGAGGTTAGGAATGCAGTGGAGAAGAGAGGAGGAAAGAAGTGGAGAGGAGAGAAGAGGAGTGCAGAGGAGAGGAGTGGAGAAGAGAGAGGAGAAAAGGAGAAGGGGAATGAAGGCGTGAATGAAGTTGAGTTGGCTGGGAAGGGGGGGGGGGTAAAAAATGGACTCTGCAGCTGTGTACACAGAGCCAGGCCCAGGCTAGCACAAACAGTCTGGTATCCGTGCTAAGAGCCGGGGCTGTGCTGGATACAGGACCCCACCAGCCTCCATCCACCCACCCACCCCCTTCCTGTCCCCCCTCCCCTGTGCCCAAGAAACACAGCTCAGGAGCGGGACTGGGGTGGTGGGGGATTGGATCAGACTTGGTTGGGGGATTTACCTCCCTACCCCTTTTGTCTGGAGAGAGCAATAAAAATGCCTCTCCTAAGATCCCCCAATCATTTACGCTGCATTTGTCAAACATGGAGGAAAGCTGCTGCGAAACCCAATAGAGAAGCATCACAGCCAGAGGGCCTGTTGTTCATAAATGGCAAAAGCCTCTGTTGAGTAACACCTGGTTAGGTTGACCTTTAAGGGAGCCAAGGCATTGCATGCAGTCCTGAAGTCTCTCTTGGTACAGTGTACACTCATGACAGTGCCACATTACAGGTCTCCCACACCCACAAGGCATCAGCTAGGATAAAGAAGTTGTGGGAAGAGGCTGAGGTGTGGGTCTGTGTGTCCACTGTTGCATGTCTAATGTAGGATGAATGGCTCGATCCAGCGGCGCTGGCCAAACCAATTTTCCGGGTTAGTAGTAACAGAGTCACGCGTGAGAGCTCTGGCAACAATGACCACACTGAGGTGATGGAAATAGAGGAATGCTGCTATTTTGGGTCTCCTTCTGTGAAAGCGAATTCTCTGGTGGAAGGGTGGGATTGACAGTGAGGAGTTTGTGCTATTTCCCAGCCTTCCCCCGCTTTCCTAGCAGCGCATCCTGTTTGGAGGGATTTACCCATCATCCCACTGGCCAGTCCTGACATTTTTAGGATGGATTTAAACAGCACTGACACCATGATTTGTTTTCTGGAGTAACAGTTTGATTGTGTTTTGGTACATTTGCCATTAAGTGGATTTAGAAGTGGAACTGAAGTCTGACACTTTAATGATGTGCAATCCTGGAAAGAGGTTGAAATGCATGAGAAGTTTGGGAGATGTGGGACGAGTCCCACACATCATAGTGTTTATTCCCCACCGTAGTGGCCACAAAGGGTTAAAAATACAGTGTGTGCTCTGGAGGACTGTTAAGTTCATTTTCCGAGCAGACGTGCACTCTGCATAATTGTCCCCGGTAGTTTCCAGCTGAGGAAAAGTTGCCTATTAATTTAGCAGGCCTTAAAGGTCTCCAGTGCCAAATCAACACGTGACTGCAGTGCTGCACAGTCCCACTCATTGCACCTCTATGTATTTCTACGAGTCTCCACATGTACCAAAGCAAACTTGTCAGAAGGGGTAAACAGTGTGATGACTTTTGCACAGCACTATGAAAGCGTTCGACTATAAGGTCTCATCTGCGCTGGAAAGAGAAGGCTAGCTGATGCGTGATTTATTGGACGCTGTCTCTTGTCGATGCAAAAGGCAGAGCTGCTGAAAGGGACGCAAGAATGGTTGGATGTGGGCCTCGAGGATCCCTGCGTGGACCAGCTGGAAAAGTGAAGAGTGAGGAGGTGCAGCCTGGGCTATTTACTGTAACTGTTCTAGCTGACAATTACTGTAAGTCACAAAAGAGCTTTTCCATTCGGGAAACATCAGAATCCTTGACAGGAAAGCAGGGGTCTGACCCTTTTTTTAATAAGATGCTTGAGTCGCAGAGATTATACTTTTCGTCAGTTTTTCTTAATGCTCATTGTCAGCTGATTTATCGCTTAACGTTTGGCGCCCATTAAGGCGGTTTTCCCCATCATTGACTATAGAATAAATATGGGTCAGACTCACCCCTCTCCCCTGCTGACAATTCATCTGGGTTTTGGTCCATTTCCTCAAAGGAAGAGCATTCCAGACAAGATTAGGTCCATTCTATCATTGTGCTGATTTTTCATCGTCTCTTTTCTTGGAGAAAAATCCTCACAATAGCAACACATCACGTTTTGGCCGCGGTGATATCAAGCAGACAAAGGCTTGCCAACTCACTTAGCCTACTTTCCCAGTGTGAGAGCACAATGCGACATTTCCATACACACACACATACTCACACACACACAGTGTGTTTATGGGAGTGCTTACTCGTTCTGACATTCCATTTTTTATTCTCTCATGAGAAGTCTGGAAGACTCCAGTGCTGTTTAGCTTTTCTGAGCTGTCAGTTAAGTCAAAATTAGGTATAATGTAACAGAGCACAAACATCCAATGTCTTAAGACCCAGACAATCCCACATACATACACACATATTCCTGACTTTTTTTGGGAATGTCATTATTAGGCTTTTGGCTGTCACTTTACCCAGCCCTAGGGTTACCCTAACCCTAGGGCCCCTAGCTCTTACATGTGATGTGTTATTCAGTCCATTAAAAGTGCTGGGTGATGGCTCCAGTCTTTTGTTTGGCCCCACTCTCGTGCACTGTTGTGTTTTCCCCTCTGGCGTAGACTGTGCACACATACGGCCCTTGCTGAACTTGGCTTGTTGGGCTAGACGCGAGTCTGCGAGCCTTACGGGTTCCTGAAATTATTTGGCCGAGGCTGCGGTCCGACACTCAGATCGCAAGGGCTCCTCTACAACATCAAAGCAGGGGGCTCTCAGGGAAGGGGCTGGAGCGCCTCCCAAGAAACGCTCTCCTGCAGTTGAGCTTTCTCACCGATTTCTTTTTTTCCCCTTCTTTCGGCCTTTACTGGGCCAAGTTCATATCAACAATTAAGGTGAAAAATGAAGAGAAAGTGGGAGAGAGTGTGGGAGAAAAAAAAGGTGATTGCACAGCTTTGCTTTTGTTGTTTGGCCCCGATCATGGTTGAGTTTCTGTTGCTCAGCCGTTGCTGAATGGCTCAAAAAACACCCCATTGAGATAAAATGGATGGGAAATAATGAGTTCCCTGCCAGGCCTGTCTACAAAGTTGTCATGGCCTGAAGGGTCAGTATGAGTGGAGTCTCTGAGAGTGTGAAGGGGAGCAGCATTATGTAGGAATTTTTTAAAAAGGCTTGGCGGGGATCAGATATTGGGACTTGGATGGACACATTTGGGCTTGAGGACCTTCCTCCTCTTCCTTCTTCTCCTCAGTTCTGAGCAGACATGATTAATCAATCCCAGATGTGTATAGGATGTATGCAGTGGGTTGCCGAGCCTTGGAGGGGACTCACATTCCACGACTCAAATTGTCCACGAAGAATTGTCAGGGTCAGGGGTGCACGCAGGAGCAGAGGAGTGCAGAGGGGGACTGGAGCAGGGAGAAGGACAGGGGGCGTCCTTCCCCGCCGAAGCCTCCACTCGCCTGACCTACTTTCCTCCTCATGGTCTCTTTCTTCCTGGATGAGTGTAACTTACCATTCATTGCTACAAAGTAATAGTGAAACACTCTAAACACAACTACATGAAAGACATGGCCGTTCATCTCCGTTAGGCCGGTGCGTGTGATTCATTTCCTGAAGTGTTATACCGTTGCTGGAGTTAGCAAGCCGTGCATTTTGATCTAGTCTAGTGATCTATATTAATAAAGCAATAGTGCCCTTGGCTGCGCTATTGCAGTTAATTAGACTTCAATCGCACAGTTGGGCGCAGTTAGCCCTCTGAGTTGTATTATGTGCGACTGACTGGGCCTTGTGTTGTTTGACTAGCCTCGGCATGAGGCCATTGTGTTTTGTGAAGTGCGCTTAATGAGATTAAGTCATATTTAAGGACAAATAGAACAGTGAGGTGATCACTGGGGTAGAACCTGTGAGACACTATGTCCCATTATTTTTGTTTCCGCATGTAACCTTGTTCTGTCAAAATAGTGATGATCCTTCATGTACATTCTGTTTTACTTGGGGCTAAGTGAGTATCACCAAAAAAAAAAGAGAACAAAAAAAAAGACGGTTCTTCATGGGAAAGGTCATTATTGATGGCAACTTGCAAACAGACTCCTATTATGTAGTTATCCTATTAGACAGACAAGAAGTAAACCCACTGTCCAAGCATTTTCAGACTTGGAATGGATACCAGCAAACAGCATAGGAATGTGATCACGAAAAAAGTTCTAGCAACAGGAACTCTCTCGCTATGTCCTGCTGGGGCTATTTGATGCACGTAAATTACAGAGGGGTTTGTACAATTATTTTATACATGACAGTAAATCTTAACAGTAAATGAGAAGCAAACTAAGAATTTTCCAATGTTCCCCTCACATTGCCTCTCTGCCTCCATCTCTCTTTATTTTGTCTGTCTTGCTCTCTTTCTGTTTTTCTCTTCTCATACCTCATGTCCCCTCTTTCTCTCTCTTATCTCTCTTGTCTTTCTCACAGACTACCGGACCGGTCCCTGCTTCACGCAGGTCAACAACCAGATGTGCCAGGGTCAGCTGAGTGGCATTGTGTGCACCAAGACCCTCTGCTGTGCTACCATTGGTCGTGCCTGGGGTCACCCGTGTGAGATGTGCCCGGCCCAGCCGCACCCCTGTCGCCGAGGCTTCATCCCTAATATCCGCAGCGGAGCATGTCAGGGTGAGTAAGAATGAACCCCAACCCCCGTCCCCCACCCTACACACCCTATCCCTCTGATATGGATCCACAGGGGACCCCCGACCCCCTCCCAAAAAAAGCCAATCCTTGCCGTTGCAGCCTGAACACGGGCAGGGGCCACTTCAAAGTCCCCCGGGGGCCAGATGAACTGCGCTTCACCTCGCCTGCATCAACATTCCAGCCACAGGCCTAGTGTCTGTGCAAATATGAGTCCCCCACCCCCCTCATTGTCTGGCTCACGCATTTGCACTGGTCGGCCAGACTAAGCAGCAAAGACAGTATCAATACATGGCAGGCATGTGAGGAAGGTTGCGGCCTCACTTAGGGAAATGGTGCTTGTCACCACTTAGCAATGCTGGAATCCCACCGCTTTCCCATGTTTAGAGGGTTTGGCTTGGAGATAATGACCGTCAGTGTCTGGGGCTGACCCAAGCTGTCCTCAAGGCAGGGGATGTTATCTCAAGTGAATGTGATAGCTGACATTCTTGACCCTACAGATACTGTCTGCATCCCAGAGTCCATAAACCCTAAGCTCTAAGCCCTGAACCCTCAAAGAATGAACTGACATAATGGACTTCATGATTGGCCCATTTGGCTTAGGGTTAGGGAGGACATTGGAATTCAGCCACTGTTTCACTTGTGTTGGTGTCCTTTTTTCTGATGGTCTTCACCTGTCAGTCAGCTTCAGCCATTATTAGGGGTTATTTGAGGGACTCGGACAGAGAAGACAATTGAGGGAAATATTTGCGTTGATGACTAGGTAGGCTGCAGTTATGCAGAGAAAGGCCTAGATTCCACCCTCTGCCCTGAAAGCATGTTTCATGGTCTGCGCTGAGCCCCCCCCCACACCCCCTCCCCACCCCACCCCACCCCCAACCACAAACACACATACACCTCACACATAGACACAGACACAGCCAGACACACAGTCTCACACCAACCACAGCACATAGTTTTTGATTTCTGCCTGATGCAAACAATCAAAAGGGGGCATTGAGGTGGTGAACTTTTATTTGGTCGGTTTTCCCATCTGAAAGTGAACGCTACATCAGAAAGAGGCGTCGGAAGGGAGACAGAGGGGCTCATATGTTTCCTCTCAGTCACTCAACAGATAATACTATGTGCTGAGATCCCCCACACCTCCTAAGAGGAGAGAGTAAACGCCCGCCAGGGGAGCCGGGCTGGAGGCAGAACAAAGCGCACAAGGGGTCTGAAAATTGCGTTGCTGGGCATTTTGAAATGTTCTTGGCTTGGAGGCTTCAGCAAAATCTTAAAAAGCACAGCCTGTTTTTGCCATGTTGAATTTTCTTTCTTTCTTTCTTGTCGAAAAAAAAGAATAACAGTGAACTGTTAGGCTGATTAGAACCAGACGGAGGGGTGTGGAGATTGGCATAGTAGAGCAGGCGCTGACACATGCCAACTGTCCCCCTGTCAGACCCGACAGGGCGAAACAAAGAGGGCAGTCAGGTACCAACAGCCGCCGGGGTAATAGATTCCTCCTGCCGAAATGCGTGTTTTGCATGACACCCCGACGCATAACACAGCATGAGCTCACATCTATTACATGCGCTGCAGTGGAGAGAGAATAGGGAGGTTTGCCAAGCAAGGCTAAACAGTCTGGCCCAGAGTGTTGCAACTGCCAGAGGGAAAAGTTCCGCCATTATTTTATTCCAGTTCTCCACAGAATCCCATGTTTTTGCAGTCCCTCGATCATTAGCAAAGGCCGTCTGCGTGGACACAGAGAATGCTTGGAAAGTGTTTGGGATGAGGGGGGAGGGGGGTGGGGTGGGGAGAAAATGATCATGCGGCAGGCATGCCCAAGCACTAATGAAGTGTAAATGTGTGAAGAGACACAAAAAGGAGGTGATAAATGTCCGTCTTTCTCATAAAACAGACAGAGACGCTGTCATCCTCTGGAGATTTGACAGCACCGACTGCAATTGTCACTGAGGCAATGAGCAGCAGGCTTGTGTGATGAATGCATTCGCTTTTTTGTTTCAACTAATATGCAGATGAGACCATCATTTCTAAAGCAATGTGGACAGGAAAGTTTTATTTTACTAAAACTGTCCCGTAATCCCCCCTGAGATGGATGTAGCTTTCTCTTGGAGACATGCTAACCAAACGCTCTCCATCATTGTCTCTCTCTTCTCACCAGCTGCTCCCTGTCCCTGAGCTACTTGTCCAATATTATTATGAGAGGGACTCATTTGCCTTGGGACAACTCTGGGACTGTCAGCTATATCCTGTACTGTATATGCTGAACCTATTCTGTATATGCTGAACCTGTCTCTCTCTTTCTTTCCCCCTCTTTTGCACTCACTCTCATCCTTTTTCTGTCTGTCTCACTCCATCTCTCTTTCTCTCTCTCCCTCCCCCTCTCTCTCCATTAGATGTGGATGAGTGCCAGGCCATCCCAGGCCTGTGTGCTGGAGGAAACTGCATTAACACAGTTGGCTCCTATGAGTGTAAATGCCCAGCAGGCCACCGCCAGAGTGAGACTAACCAGAAGTGTGAAGGTGAGTCACAAGGGCCATTGTGTTCTGCAGCCAGTTTTGTGATTGTCTCTCAAGGCATCATTTCATTTAGTAGCCAGTGCTACTGTCCAAAGGAACAATGCACACACGCTCTACATCCACATGTGTCTTCTGGTGACCACTCAACTTTAGTCATTTTTCCAGCACATGAGCTATTTCAGGGACTCCACGCAATGTTGCACAGTCTCCATATAAGCCAGGTTTCCCCTCTGCTCCCTGCCATAATACTCCCTGTTTGTGCTGTATTTGTACGCTGTTAACCTTGAGCAGATGTCAGCCTCCCAGACTAAGACTGGCCAACTGTACTTGTGTTTTAAACTGGTAGCAGACAAGCATATACAAACCTAGACCAAGATTCACTCAGAAAAAATTGATATACTGTAAGTCTTGATGCCCTGATTGAAATGGGGAAGTCAAAGTCTAGCTAAAGACTTCTAATGAGGCAAAATCTGTTTGCTAGTATAATGCCATGAGCAAGACCGTAAGCACATATATTAGTGGATTAGCTCAATGCTGTAGTTCATACAAAAGCCACTGTGGGCGTTGAGTGACTTACCACTTTGCCTGTCTTTTGAATTGAGGCCCTTTGTGGTATTAGCTGCCACCAATGTGCCCTTGAGCAAGACACTTAACCCTAAGTTGCTCTAGATAAGACTGGCCCTGAAGTAACTGATGAATGGAAGATGCTTTGGATAAAAACATCAGCAAAATACATACAGTACATGCATACATACATACAGACATACATACATACATACATACATACATAAATCTAGGCATGGGCACCCATCTGCCAAAAGCCATAGGCTACTGGCTCAGAGAAACAAAGAAGTAAGAAATGCCAGTTCTTGCAAATGGTTCCAAACTTGGTGTAAACATGATTGAGACTAATCAGTAACGTGCTCTGCCCAAGAGATCGTCATGGCCAATGTTTATCTCATTCTTCTGGGGGAAAACCAGGATTTCTTTGAGTGCTCACTCTCTGTCAAGGTCTTGCTTATGAAACAAGGAGTGGTCCCACAGCACCATTGTGCCAAGCCAAAACTGACATCCTATCTCTGTGTTTTGAATAGCTGAATACCCAATATCCTCTGGCTTCTTTAACTGGCGCGTGCAGAAAGCCCCGGCGCTGGAGAGGTCCGGCACTCGGGGCCTGATGTTTTTCAGACCTGAAGCTCTGCAGTGGGTTGCATTACTTTGTGTTGACTGGGTGGAATTCAAACAATGCCGAGTGAAAACAGGCCAGCCGGCACACACAAGGCGAAGCTGAGCCTGTAGGTCTTGGACAAGAGCCTCCTCTTTGGGGAAGCAAGCAGTATGGTGGCATTGGGTAGGTGAATGGTTGGCCGTCATCATTATGCATCATCATAACTGTCTGTGCGCTCAGACGAGTCTTAGAGCCCAGAGAGAGAGCTAATCAAGTCAAACGAAGAAAACACAGTTAGCTTTGGCCTCCAGTTAAAGCTAATAGAGCACTCTCTGGGCTTGTGCTAAGCACGTGTATTGACCCTTAGACTCCAAAAGGAAAACAAGCTTGTTTTTAAGACTTTTCAGCCCCCACCCAACTCCCATTTTGTTTCATCCCTGGGAAACTCCAGGGCCAACAGGGTAGTCGTGGTCCCAGATGAGTAGTGCTGACAGTGCAGCGTGTGTGTGTGTGTGTGTGTGTGTGTGTGTGTGTGTGAAGCCCCAGGGTGCACCTTTTCACCCCCACCCAGACACAAGTGCTGTGTCATTAGCTCATGAGTGTGACCTGCCCCTCAATGACAACCTCAGCTGTAGACACTGGTCTGTGTGGGTCCATTCAGCTGTCACAAACGTATTTACACACACACACACATACAAACACACAAACACATACACACACAAGCAAAAAAAGACACATGCACAAACACAGACACACACACACACATTTACACCTTAATATTCTGCTCTGACACCACCCCTCCCACACACACACACACACACACACACACACACACAAAGTGTAATGGGGAAAGGCCTGAATGTGCTTTTTACTGGCGGTGTACTAAAGGCTGAGTGGCCGAATATAATGGAATGGGTGCCCTGTGGCCTTCAAGACTTACAGGGGAGGCTGGGGGCCGGGGTGGAGGAGTGGGGGGGGGGCTAATTAGAGGGACTATTGGAGACTGTGGCCTGAGGCCGGAGGATGGACCAGACTCAGCAGTATGTGGTGTATGTGTGTCTGTCTTTCAGTGTGTATGTGTGTGAAATGTTTTAGTGATTTAATGTGTTTGGGAGTGAGTAAGTGATTGTGTGAGTGAGTCTGTGTGTGTGTGTGTGTAGAGGAGGGTGGGAGTGGTTAAGAGACTGGTTTTATTTCCTCAGGCTACAGGGCAATCTCCTACTCCCTTCACTTTGAGCTCACAGATTTATCTGGACGAGGCCTTGCCAAAGAGAGAGCACGAGCCAACACACTGCACCGCTGTTCTCCGCTCCTCCCGTGGTCCATATGTCATGCCTATCGGCCGGCCGGCGAGAGCTTTGTGTGCTCTTAGCATGTCTCATGTCCTTAGGTTACCCAGCCCGTTCCCGCTGTCTGTAAAATAAATGAAAGATTCTTCCATTGGCTTAACATAAATATAGCACTCTGGCTCAGGACCAGCTGTTCGCATTCAGACAAAGGAACACTCGCAGGTGGGAGGTGAAGAGCTGAGATGGAGTTTGTGTAACATACAAGGACCTCCCTGTAGTTTTAGCACTTTACACAAACCACACATATGCACACACACAGACACACACACACACACACATATGTTCACACACACATTCGCACACACATACTTTATGTTCACACACACCCACACATATGTTCACACACACACATACACACACACGTGCAAACAGTGGCCATTAATCCATATGGCAGTCATTTCCTTCCAAATACAGTTGAGCGTCTGCTCTGTGTAAAGTCTGGGCTTGTGTGCGTGGAATGCCGACACCACATTTATTTGCCTGCAGTTTTATGACTAGACTAGAGTGCTAAAGAGTGAGAGTGTCATGTGTTTTATTCTCTCTCTCTCTCTCTCGGACGCTAGTCAGCATGGAGGTAACACACCTCTTTAGCTCCCATCGGGCGCATCATAACCAAAACTCCTCGAGTCGCTGGCACACCAGGAGAGGAATGGCCCGGCAACCACACCCCACACATCTCGATTTACACACTGGGCCTGATGGAGCCCCTGCGCTGTATAATTTGACTGTATGACACAAATTGCATGGTGTAAAAATAATGTAGCACGTCATTAAAAATGTTCACCCGGCTGGAACATCCATTCTGGGGTTCACTGTCATACGGCCAGAGCGGAGGTTGGGAACGCTGGGGTTCTGTTTTAAGGCTGCATGACATGGAGGGTTTGCTGTGCCAAGTGGCCCCTCTCTTTAACTGCTGACACACATGTCTAGTTTGGGCTGACTGTTGCTGGGCTGTGCTTTGATGAAGTGCTAGCGTGAGCGGGTTGGGGAAAGAGTGTGTGTTTGGGTGTGTGTGTGTGTGTGTGTGTGAAGGTGGGGGGGAATACTTTCCACCTGCCATTGTTAAAAGCCTCAGCGTGGCGTGGGTCACCCTGTCTAATCCTCCAAGGTGTTGCCGGAAGGACATGGCAAATTGCAGTCCACCGTAAAACACAACCATACTGCTTTTGATGTAAGGGAGCAGCTCCAGGGCCAAAAATGTGTATTTGTAATTTAACCCAACATGCCATCATCTCTGTCAGTGGACAGATTTCATGGCCGGCCCATCCTCGTTTCAACTTCTTATTAGAACGAAAATATTTACAGCCAACTGACAATTGAAATAATTGATCACGGCAGTCTGAGCTCACAGTACGACAAATGCCCCCTCGCGCCAGTGACTCTCTCTCATTGGCTCTATGATATGACTCAGATGTGCCATGTTTTGTTTTGGCCGTTTTAGACATTGATGAATGTGCCACCATCCCTGGCGTGTGTGATGGAGGCGATTGCACCAACACGGTGGGCAGCTACGTCTGCACCTGTCCACGTGGCTTCGTCACCACCGCAGATGGCTCCAGATGTGTCGGTAAGTAACCTCCACCAGTAACCACCACACCTCTGTCTTTCATTCTTTCTTTCTTTCTCTCTCTCTCTCTCTCTTTCTCTCTTTCTCCCTTTTTCCATCCGGCCACCTGGCCAGACACTCAGCCCTTGGTGATATGAGGGCAAACATCTGGGCTGGTGATCTGTGAAGAGGCTGGATGACTCACTAAGGGCGACCCCCACCCAAGCCCCTTCTCCCCCTATCTCTCCACCCCCCCACTCCCTGCCTCCTCGCTTGCCTGCTGGCAGTGGGCCGGTGTGTGCACGTTCAGGCACGTGGCCCAGTCTGTACTGATAGCGGCATTTAGCTTAGCCCTCTTTGACTCACACAGGACATCTGTCAGAAGTTGTGCCCTCCACTCCATTTGTAATGGTGGGAATTGGATGCACAAAGGTGGTTTGTGTTGAGGCTCAATCTAAACGCTCTGGACAAGGACTTCATGGCAAGAGCGAGCACTAATTGAAAAGTTCTGTGCCAAGACATCCTAGATAGAGAAAGAGAGAGAGAGAAAGAATGTGTGTTGGAGTGTGTGTGTGTGCATGTGTTTTTGTGTGTGTGTGTGTGGTTGCTGCTCAATGTCTTATGGGTCAGTGTGTGTCATTGTTTTTGCTTTGGCAGGACACCCGTTTTCCATTCCATCTGGGGGAAATCTTCACTCTGCTTGTTTGTTGTCTGTTGGCAGGAGGAAAGCTGGAGGTTTAGGGGGTGTAAGGGGTGAGGGCTGTAGGGGGGGTAGGGAGGTTGGAGGAGTGGGTGGTGCTGGTGGTGCTGGTGGCGTGGTGTAAAATGGAAATGAAGGTTGACTACAGTCGACATGGATCTGACAAGGGCACGCTGTTAAGCTTCTGCCAGATTTCTCAGCGTCAAGGTAACAGCGTCTGGGAGTAATTAGAGGAGGACTGTGTGTGTGTGTTTATGTGTGTGTGTTTGAGGGGGGGCAGTGCATCATGACAACAAATGAAAGTCAAACAAGACGAAGGGAAGATAGTTAGACCCTATGAGAGAGGAGATGGAGAGAAAGATGGAGAGGGAGAAAGAGAGAGAAAGAGAGTGAGTGAGTCATTTAGCCAGGAGGAGAGACTGAAAGGAGAGGCCAAGTGAACCTGAAAGAGCACAGAACAGTGAGTCAGAGCCGAGAGCAAAAAGAAGTAGAGCTAGATGGTCAGAAGCAGAGCTCCACCAAAGACAGCCCACACTCCTCTCCCTCTCCTCCTCTCCCAGGAGTGCATACTCTATGACTGGAGCTGAAGGAGTGCATACTCTATGTCTGAAGGCGGAGGGAGTCCAGCTGTGCATCCTGCTGCTGCTGGTGATGAGTGGGCGGGGGGTGGTTGGAGGTGTTCCTGTGGGGTTCCTCTTCTCCACTCTGGAGCAACTCGTCACCTAGAGAGACAGGTCCAGAGAGGAGCCGCTCACGCCACACTGGTCCCACAGACACAGAACACAGACAAACACACACATATACACACACACAGGAGCAGCATTCCTCTGAGTCCAGGCAGAGATGCTCATAGTTGATTCTGGTACATGGGCTTCTTCCTTCTCTTGTGTGTGTGTGTGTGTGTGTGTGTGTGTGTGTGTGTGTGTGTGTAATCTCTCTCTAGAGGTTAGGTTATTTCTCTCTCACTTCTATTTCTCTCTCAGTCAGCCCATTGTCTTTGTCTCATTCTCACTCTCTCTCTCTCTCTCTCTCTCTCTGTCACACACACACACACACACTCACACACACACACACACACACTTTTACTCACACATACACTCACACACACTCGCACACACACTCTTTCACTTTTTCAGTTTCAGTTTTTGTCTCACTAGCTCTCCGTCACTCCCTCTCTCTCTGCTCTCCTTGGATTCATTTCTCACTGTAGACTGGCCATGTGTCTTGTGTAACCTTGTGAACTTTAGGGGGGGGGGGGGGGGGGCCCCGTGTGACACGTTGACATGTCCTCCATATATTCTTTACTGCTGCAGGGTCCTTGTGGGACCACCTCCCTTCTATACTTACTCTTTCTTTCTGTCTCTCTCGTCTCTCTTTACTCTTTCGCTCTCTCTCTTCTTTCCTTTTTCTTCCCTCTTGACGCGTATTCTTTCTCAGTTGAGCAGAGAAGCCCCTCATCCCCTCTGACCTGGCCCACATTTCTTGATTAAATCCCCCCTTCCTTCTCCTGTGCCCCCACCAAACTCTCTCTCTCTCTGTCTCTCTCTCTCGCTCTCTTTCTCTCTCTCTCCCTCTTTGGGAACAGGAGAGGTGAGCAGGGGCGATATGTGTATATATGTGAGTATGTGTGTGTTTGTGTGTGTGTGTGTGTGTGTGTGTGTGTGTTAGGGGGGTGAGCTCTTGGAATGTCGGCGAGCTGATTTCTTGGGAGTCTGCCGATGGGTCGCTGGGCTGCTCCTAGCGTGGCGAGGAGTTCCAGAGGGAGCTGTTTGGGCCGACGCTAATCAGCCCTAATGCCCTGTCGCACAGTGAAAGCCTAGTCTGTAAAAATGCTTGCAAAATGAAAGCATGAGCCTGAGAGTGTGTGCGTGTGTGTTTGTGTGTGTGTGTGTGTGTGTGTGTGCTCACTCGAGGTCTGTTTCCAATTTAAATCATCATCTACATCAGTGGCCCTCCAAAAACCCTCCCCCACCCCTCAAGCCCCCTCCCAGCACACACACACACCCGTGTCTTTCAGCCACTAACACCCTCTCTCCCTCCATCCCCCGCGCCACCCTGAGTTCTACCCCCAGCTGAGCTGCTGCGGTGGGGGGGCTTGGGTGCCGGTGAGGGTGGGGGTACGGAGCTGTACCCTCCACCCCAGCGGCTTCTCATGTCTGATATAATTGGCCAGGATTGCTCCACATGGAACAGTTTAATTCCAGACTGCTGCCTCATTAGCGAAGTTAATCGACTTGTGCTGCCCCACAATCCCTCTTCACTTTCTTATGCATGGCATACATATACAACACCCCCCACCACCACACACACACACGCACAAACACACACACATTCTTCTTCTTACACACATTCACTCTCTCTCTCTCACACACACACACATATTGTTCCTCTCTCTTGATCTCTCACTCACTCACAGTCTCTCTCGCACACACGCACACACACACATACACACACACACACATTCTCCAAGTCCCCCACAGTCGGCCAACCCAACTCATTGACCTTGGCCTAGGGAGCTGCAGTGAACAAGTCCATTTGAGCGGGGCCCTTTGGATCTCCAAGGCCCCTTACAACCTTTACAGCTACTACCTCATAAATTAACTTCCTCTTAGGCTACCACATAAAGGCCTGCCATGTTCACCAGGTTTGTCAGGCTCTTAGTGGAGCAAAAGAAAGCAAATGAATAAAAGAAAAGAAGTATAGAAGTGACGTTGCAGACATCAGTAGGCTGTCAGTAGCCACTGGTCGAATCCCCCCCACACACACACTTGTGCACTATACAGTTGCGTCAGAGCAACTTGTAAAGGCCTGAGTGTAGTTGAGAAATAGGAATCCTCCTGTGCAGACAGCAGTTAAAGGTGCCTGGGGGTGTAGCTGTTGTAAGTGGGGTTGCTAATGTCATGTTAGCTGACCTCCCTGACCTCCACTGGCCCACATGATGAATGTGGGCCATTATGTGTGCTCTCATTCTCTCTCTCAAAAGCTTTCTCCCACTCACATCTGGACACACACACACACACACACACACACACACAAACACACACACTTTCATACTCTCATTCTGAATGTGGAATAAGTTTAGTCCTGTGATATGTCCTGCATATCTTTTTGAAATGAATACAGAATAAACATGTCCATTGATTCTCACATGCTCTAATTCTTTCTCTCTCTCTCTTCATCTCTCCATCCCAGACCAGCGTCTAGGTGTGTGTTTCTCAGCGATGGCCAACGGTCGCTGTGCGGGCGAGCTGAGTGGTCAGTACACCAAGATGCAGTGCTGCTGTGACCTGGGCCGCTGCTGGGCCGCTGGACCCGTCTCTGAAGTGTGTCCTGTACGGGGAACCGGTGAGTAACACATTTATGTAACACATTCAGACCTCACCAGTCTACTCACTGTATGCCTAGACAGACACTCACTGCATGCCAATAGAAACAGGAATGGAGGGAGTACTCTGGCTTTCCTTACAATGGTATTCTAAAACCCCAAGTTAGCCAGCCAATACAATAATATTCTTTATGAACTTACTGAACTTAGTACACTTTACCCTAAACAAGCGCTCTAACCCTAAGGCAATGCTTTCCCTGTCAACTGAACTGAACTGAATTTCATGTGGGCTTCAGATGTGCTAAGAAGCACTTTTTCACCGCTCGGTCGTCCTTGTCTTTGGAGCGCATATTGCACATGTTTATGCTTCTCAAAGCAACTGATTTACTGCTGGCAAAGAGACAGTGAGAGTGCTGTTGTTCCTGTTGGGATTGTGCTACTAAGACCTATCTTGGAGGCCTGAACCTAAAACTGAGTGAGCATTTGTTTTTCATGTACGTATGTACACATTTTCATATGTATGTCATGTGTATGTGTCATATGCCGTGTTTTGGAAGTTAAGGATACCAGAATTTTCTACCGGATAATAACACTATCTATCTATCTATCTATCCCTAAGATAAAACAGGATTCTGACATTCTTGCCTTTTCCGTAGCAAACAATGAACGATGAAGATGAGCTATGGAAAAATTCCTCACATTTTTACTTTACATTCATACTTTATGTGCCCTCCCTTTGATAAAACTGTGTGAGAACAGAAGAACAGACATATATGATGATAATAGATGTGCTTAGAACAGACATACATGATGAGATAATAGATGTGCTTAGAGACACTGGATATGTATTACGCTCTCTGGCTTATGAACTGAACTTATGAAAGGAATTTTCCACTTAATATTTTATGGGCTGCGGTGAACCATGGCTAACTGTGACGGAGGTTCCCAAATGAGCGGATATGGGAGTTTGATAGGGGAGTTTGTCTGTGATTGCGTCACTACTGGAGGCCTTTCTAGTGACTTATTGGCTTATCAAAACGCAACAGCATTTTTAATTACCGTTGTCCAAGTGCCTTCAATTTATTTGACAAGATTTATGACTTCAACTGGAAGACCATCAGCCATCAATTAGTCTGTAAAGGGAGAAAGGACACATGTGAAGACTGTGTTTGTACTTGCTGTGGCACCCCAAGACCACAGCTTTTTCCTGAAGAGTCAGTGATGTCATTGATTGTTCATTAGTTTTAGGCCTCCGGTATGGGTCATTAGTCCTGATCAGCTTGTCCTGACTAGCTGGAGAGAACAGCGGAATGTGGGGCAAAGGCCAGCTAGAGGAGGAGATGATGTCATGTCTTTTAACAAATGGTGATCACCTCTCTCCTGGCTTCTCCTGATGGGGTTTTAAGCAAGATGGAGATGAGGGGTCTGAGTAGGGCAGTTGTAGGTCCTCCATCTTGCTCTCTCCCCCAGTGTTTGGGTGGTGGGGTGGTGGGCTCGCCTTCTTTCCCAGATGCCAATAACACTGTGGACTCCACATGGCACAAACATTGCACAAACACAAAGATTGTGATGATGGTGTCCTAGTGATTTTTCTTACTCCCCTTGTGTGTTTTCTTATTCCTGTGTGTGTGTGTGTGTGTGCGTGTGTGTGTGTGTGTGTGCGTGTGTGTTCTGTGTGCGAGGGCCAGCCAGCGCCTGTGGTTGTTGGTTCACGACAGGGTTTACAGGCCTGCTCTCTGCAGAGGTCTGCGGACAGTGAAAATGCTCCACTGCTTCTCATTAGGTTTCACTCAGGACACTTTACTGTGGTTCATAATGGGCCCTTTTACATGGATGTCATTTCCTCAACTCAGTGACAGAGCTGGAAGCCTGTCTGTGCAAACCTCTGGAGTAATGCTCACTTTTTTCCTGCTCTGTTCCTTCCATTTTCTCTTTTCTGTCCCTCCTCCTCCTTCTCTCTGTCTGTTTCTTTCTTGTGCCCCTCTCTCTCTCTCTCTCTCTCTCTCTCTCTCTCACATATTCTCTCTCTCACTCACTCTTTCTCTCACTCACTCTCTCTTTCTCTCTGATCGCGATTCTCTTGCTCTCCCTCCAACCATTTCTCTCTCTCTCTCTCTCTCTCTCTCCCTCCCTGAACAGATGAGTACAGACGCCTGTGCATCCAGGGCCTGCCATATGCCACGGGTAACGGAGGCGGTTACCCCAACGGTGGCGGCTACCCTAACGGTGGAGGCGTCAACGGTGGTCATGGCTACAATGGCTTCAAGGTCAACCCCAACGGGGGCAACGGCAATGGAGGAGGATTTGGAGGTGGCCTCCCAGACATTGGTGAGGGCATCTTTCACACACTCCACTGGGGAATGGGATTTGATTTTGCATCCCTTATCATTGACACATAAGTGGATCTCTGGTCCGTTATTGATATTTATGATTAATGAACTTAGGGACTCGGCCATTAAATGGAATTATTTAAGAAGATAAGAATTATAATTAAGAATTATTTAAGAATTATACATATAAGTACTCATCAGATTTTTCTTACATTTGTTGCTATGACGTCACCTTTGTGTACTGACTCCTCTGGACCCTTTGTGTGTGTGTTTGTGCATGTGTGCTTGTGTGTGTGTGTGTGTGTTCTCTCTAGGCACTGCGACAGTGAATGATACCATCGATATCTGCAAGCACTTCACCAACCTCTGCCTGAATGGCCGCTGCATCCCCACCCCCACCAGCTACCGCTGCGAGTGCAACATGGGCTACAGGCAGGACGTCCGTGGCGAGTGCATCGGTACGAACATCAGCCTTAAACTCCCTTTCACCAAACACCAGTGATGAACGTGAAACCAAAAGGACTCCTTCGACTATTGTTTTCACCATAGTTATTGAGTCTGGATAAGTATACAGTGTTCCTGCAGGTGCTATCTAAGCAAATACAGCATATCACTCCAAATACTATTCATTCTACTCAAATACAGCGCTATCAACCGCGGCATGTTGTCTTAGCCGTGCTCCGTTTTAATATGTCCGACAGAAACTGGGAGCCCAGACAGCTCAGTGTGTGGTCACCTCTCAGTAGGTGGCATTCAATTTATGTGGCCCAGTTCCTTTGGGTTTATTAGACGTGTGTAAAAGTGCCTCACACATATAGCTATTCACAGTCAGTCAAAGCGGTGGAACCTAGTAGCCCACTGGTTTGTTACACTCTGCTGCCATCTTAAGACAAGGCAGGGCACTTTCCTCTCTTCTCTCAGACAGCAAGAGTGAGAACCGTGGTAAAGGCAGGGTGGATGATGGGCCTGAGAATATACATAGGATCAGTTGACATGAAGATCTGTTTGGTTTATTCACAGATGTGGATGAGTGTATCAGCAACCCCTGTGTGAATGGAGACTGTGTCAACACACCAGGATCGTACCACTGCAAGTGTCATGAGGGCTACCAGGGCACTGCCACTAAACAGGCCTGCATTGGTATGCTCTCAGTGTGTGTGTGTGTGTTTGTGTCTGTGCATGTGTATGTGTGTGTCTGTGTGTGTGTGTGTGTGTGCCTGTTGGTCTATTTAATGTTGTTTGATGTTTGTATTCATAAACACATTAAACATGTCCCCTTGTGTCTGCTGTGTCCTCTCTCCTCACCTGCCTCTGTTGTAGACATTGACGAGTGCATCGTTAACGGAGTTATGTGTCGCAATGGCCGCTGTGTCAACACCGACGGAAGCTTCCAGTGCATCTGCAACGCTGGTTTTGAGCTCACCCCTGACGAGAAGAACTGCATTGGTGAGTAAATCCATCCATGAACTCAGCAGCATCTCTACAGGGGCCAGAAAGAGTCTCTCCTGCTGCCAGTTTCCTATGGTGGTTCCCCAAACCCATCTGAGATTCCCAGAAAGCTGGTGGTGATGTGAGCTGACTCACGAGAGCGTGCCGTGCCACAGGCTAATGCTTCCTGGTGGCCGCAGAAACCACACAGTGAAAGCTCACTTCCACGAGTCTAACTCTCAACTCTCAACTCTCTCACACAGATCATGATGAATGTGCGACCACCAACATGTGCCTGAATGGCATGTGCATCAACGAGGATGGCAGCTTCAAGTGCATCTGCAAGCCTGGGTTCACTTTAGCAGCCAGTGGGCGCTATTGCATTGGTACGACAACTACAGTAGACCACAGTAGACTTGCAATGTAAATAGCACAACCACATACCTGTACCTTTTAATTGTACCTATCTGAATGCTCCATTAAAATACTTAATTGTGCTGAATGGGCTCCCTACTTTGCCTAATGCACTCTGGTGCCCTCTGTTGATTGAAAGTAGAACTGAACAAAGTCTGTCACCTTCACAGATATTGATGAGTGCCAGACGCCAGGGATCTGCATGAACGGCCGCTGCATCAACTCTGAGGGCTCCTTCCGCTGCGAGTGTCCGCCGGGTCTGGCCGTGGACGTGGACGGCCGCGTGTGCGTGGACACCCACATGCGCACCACCTGCTACGGCGCCATCAAGATGGGCACCTGCTCGCGGCCCTTCCCCGGCGCTGTTACCAAGTCTGAGTGCTGCTGCGCCAACCCCGAGCATGGCTTTGGAGAGCCCTGCCAGCCGTGCCCTGCACGCAACTCTGGTAACCACCTCAGAGCCGTCATACAACTACATTTTGATATGGAGGGACACCTCACAGTGTCTCATAGTACTGGGAGGTCCAGCCAGTTTCCCCTTCCAATTATGATTACCATCATACCCTCAGTAATAAAACTGTACTTTAAACAAAGAATCCTACTGTAGGTGCTCCACTCTGCTGTTCTCCACTTAACAGCAATACTAAAATAGGCCTCCTGAAGACAAATATCTCTGAGACCTTCCTGGGCTCTGTAAGCAGTGGAAGAGGACAGGCATAAATTCCAGCCTGTCCATTATTTGGTATGTCTGAGCACATTGAAGGGGTTGGATGGACTTCTGTGATGGCAAAAGTCTGGTGGAAAAAAAATTGTAGCTACCATCGCTCACAGCAGCGTCCACCAACCCAAAGATAATATTGTTGTCTGGTTGCGTGGAGAGCAGAGCAGTGGGGCGCTTGTGTTACCACTTTGAGGTGGCCGCTTGCTGGTGTGTTTGAAAAGTCGATGTTTGGATTTGGCTGAACTGATTGTTCCATGGCCCTGGTGCCGACCCTTCCTCTTCGCAGCCGAGTTCCTGGCAGTGTGCAGCAGTGGGATCGGGATCACAGCTGACGGACGAGGTGAGTAAAGTTGGAACACCGCAGTTGCACCAAAACATCTACGAAACCCCCAACCCCTACTTTTGAAAATAACCCTGCCATTACAATTCGTTACGCTGACATGAAACAGTCTCTCATAGAACCAAATCCAAGATTTTATTTTTTTCCCGCAAGTTTACGAGTGGTTTCATAAATCTGACCTCAACGTTTAGTTTTAGCTTGCAAAGAGAGAGTTGCACAGCAACACATGAGACCACATCCCTCCAGAGCACCATGCTGATGTTGTTTTGTTTTTTTGCCTTCAGATATCAACGAGTGCGGCCTGGACCCCGATATCTGTCAGAATGGCATCTGCGAGAACCTGCGCGGGAGTTATCGCTGCATCTGCAACAGCGGCTATGAGCCTGACTCCAGTGGGAAGAATTGTGTGGGTGAGTGTGTCTCTGGCAGGCTATACCGCCATGGTGTGGGGATGCCTCTGCTCTCCAACAGGCACCGAGCCCAAACTGCTGACAACTCTGAATGTTTTGACTATCTCTCTCTCTCTTTCTTTTTTCTCCTTGTCCAGAAGAAGTAGTAGTCACTACAAGTCTTTTTTAGGTTGAGTGTCTGTGTGTGTTTTGCCCTGATGAAAGTCAATGTTTTTCCCCCGCTCGCCACAGATATTAACGAGTGTCTGTTGAACCGCCTGCTGTGTGATAACGGCTTGTGTCGGAACACCCCTGGCAGCTACACGTGCACCTGCCCTAAAGGCTACGTCTTCAAGCCAGACTCAGAGACCTGCGAAGGTGACTTTCCTTCTTAGCTCATCTACCAGAGCACACAGTGCATTAAGCACAGTTAGTCATTAGGGATATAAGTGTAGCCATATGATTTACAATCTCCTTTGTCCGCATAGTTCTGACTTTCTTTTAAATCCTTGTTAATGCTGCTTTCATTGTGCATGTGTTTCTGGCTAGGGTTCAGACAGCCAGATGTTGAGCAGTCACATACTAAGCCTGTCTCTCTCCATTTCAGATATTGACGAATGTGAGTCCAACCCCTGCGTCAATGGCATCTGCCGCAACAACGCCGGCTCGTTCAGTTGCGAATGTTCCCACGGCAGCAAGCTGGACTCCACCAACACCGTCTGCGTCGGTAAGGAACGAAACACACACCATGCCAGGGCGTGCTACATAAACCATCACCATGTCAACCCCCCCCTCCCCACCCCACCACCACCTCCTCCCCTCTACCACCCGCCCCATCCTCATCCTCCTCTGGCCCTACAGTGCCAGTGTGAAGGCCAGTGTTCCTCTACAGGGGTGGAAGAAAAACCCCCAAAGCTGTGGGTCTGTGTCCAGGCGGTGTGAGTTCACGGGGGTTCACACTGGCGCTGTGTAAACACTCCTCGTGGCAGGCCTGGCCACTCACCCTGCTCACATCTCAGGCAATCATCTGCAGATCTAATCTCCGCCGTCCGATGACTCACTGAATAAACAGCATGGGATTTCTCCTCATCACTCCCAGCCCTGAAATTCCATGGCGCCGTCCGCCTGTCCGCCCGCCTCCCCGTCCCCCACCCCCAAGCCCCCTCCCTTACCCCAGCCATATAGCCTTGACGTTTCGCAGACATTACTGTACATTGACATTAATGCACATGTCTTTGCGGTTATAGGATCCATTTGGCACGTAGATTGCAATTCATATTTTTCCCCCTTATTTTCTTAACTGGGGTTGTCTGTCATCGAGTGCTGTTTTCCATGAGGAACACATTTGCCTGTGATTAAAATCATTGATGCGTGAATCACTCTCTCTGTGTCTCTCTCCTGCACAATAGGCTGTCTGAGGACACTCGGTTCTGAGCAAATTCCTCGAGTATAAACATTCGTTTAATAGTGAGCAGAGCCACTCGGGTTCGGAGCGGGGAGAGAGTGCTCAAGCAGACAATGTTTATGGTGCTGGTAATCGAATTTGCATTAATGCAGTGGTTTGTGTGTGGCATCTCTTTGTGCTGTTTGGATAAATGTGTGTGTGTGTGTGTGTGTGTCTGCCTGACTCTTGCTCGGCCCTGAAACACAGACAGCATGAAGGGCACTTGCTGGCTGAACATCCAGGACGGCCGCTGTGAGGTCAACATCAACGGGGCCACGCTCAAGTCCGAGTGCTGCTCCACACTGGGCGCCGCCTGGGGCAGCCCCTGTGAACCCTGTGAAGTTGGTGAGTACAATAGTCATACTCAGCACACACAGACACACACACACACACACATTCTCACATATGACCAGGTACACATATACACACATGTTGAAATATGCCCTTAAACAACAGATTTATACAATCTGTGTATATCTAGGTATTTATACAAATTCACACACACACACACACACACATACATACACACCAACACACATACAGCACATTGAAAAAACACACACAAGCAACATTAAGTACAATATATTGAAAGGCGTTAATATATGTTCTGAAAGACCCCTGCTGACTAGCTTGCTAACACCACCTTTTCCCCTCTCTACAGACACTGCCTGCTCTAAAGGTTTTGCCCGTATGAAGGGCCTGGTGTGTGAAGGTACAGTGTGGGTGCTCTCTTAGTTCTAATGCCTGACTGCCTGCTGCTTTCAATTTGCTTACAGAATCTGTCTCCCTCTGAACCACATGACTTCCATTCCAGAAGAATGCAAAAATAACATCTCATCCTCCCCCCTCTCTCTTTGTGTCTCCCTCTCTCCCTCTCTTTCTCTCTCTCTCTCTCTCTCTCTCTCCCTCCCTCCTTGTCCCATTCCCCCTCTTCTCCCTTCCTCGCTCCCTTAGACATAAACGAGTGTGAGGTGTTCCCCGGTGTGTGTATTAATGGGCGCTGCGTGAACACGCAGGGCTCGTTCCGCTGTGAGTGCGCGGATGGGCTGACGCTGGACAGCAGCGGACGGACCTGTGTGGGTACGAGACACACAAGACACGGCTGCGTGAAGGTCCCTAAACAACACACACATCTGACACTTACAGTCCTGCCAAACTGCACCAGAAAAGGACGCCTCTTTTGGATACATTCACACACACAATTTGAGAATTTTTTGTGAATGATGAAGTCCAGTGTGGTCTCTTTTTCAATATTTGTTTATGCATGGAATACTGTGTGTGTTGTATAATTGAGCTTAATGATTTGTTTTTGTGTGTGTGTGTGTGCACTGCTTGCATGGGTGCGTATGTGTGCTTGCACAGATATGCGAAGCGATCAGTGCTACCTGAAATGGGACGAGGATGAGTGTGGCGAGCCGTTGCCGGGGCGTTACCGCGTGGACATGTGCTGCTGCTCTGTGGGTGCGGCGTGGGGCGCAGACTGTGAGGAGTGCCCCAAACCAGGCTCCGATGAGTACAAGTCCATCTGCCCCCGGGGAACAGGCTTCGCCAACCGCGACATCCTGACTGGTAGACCCTTCTACAAAGGTACCAGTCATATCACACACAGTCTCATCATTACTTTTGTTTTTTGTCTTGAGTGTATTTGACTCCTAATGTTATTCAGTGATAGACATTTAGAGTCTGGACCGTGAGTTTCCATTCCAGTGTTTTTACAATTGGATGCAAGATTTCTGTATCATGTTTCCAGTATCATGTTCAGTGTAAACTTCAAAATAGACCACTTCTTATTGGGTGGTGAGAAATGAGAAATAGATGAGAAATAGAATTCATATGAGATCACATTGCTTCTGTGCTGTGCTAATAACCACTCTGGCTGGCTGTGTGTGTGTGCGTGTGTGTGTGTGTGTGTTCAGATGTGAATGAGTGTAAGGTCTTTAAGGGCCTATGCACCCACGGTACCTGCAGAAACACCATTGGCAGCTTCAAGTGCCGCTGCAACAGTGGCTTTGCCCTCACTATGGAGGAGAGAAACTGCACAGGTAAGCCTCACCTTTACCTGTGATCCCACTACACACATGCACGCAAGCCACCCTACACCCGATCACCTTATCTAGCTGTTCCTGTGATGACATCACATATGCACTCATGTCACTTTACTCCTGAGCACCTTATCCACCTGTACCTGTGCTCACACATCTATGTCACTGCACACAACGCTTCCTTATCTGCTGTGTCGTATAGTGTCATTGTATACCTGTGTCACGGTATACCTGCCTGCCCACATCCTGGGTGTATTTAACAACTGCAATAGCTACACCACAAGATTACACACGTCAACAGCACAACTAGTCAATTGTAAACACATTTATTTATAGTTTGTTTATAAAAGGTTTATCATAGGCCTAAATTATGTCTCTTAAATCACATTGTCAGACACTAAAGGTTCTTGTCCAACTTTTCATTTGATATTTAAAAATATAATTTAATAAACTCTGAGTGTCAGTGATGAATGTGATAAACTCAGAGATAAACTCTTCTTCTCATGCCGTGTGTGTGTATGTGTATGTCTCTCTCCCTCTCTCTCTCTTTCTCTCTGTGTATGTGTGTGTTTGTCACAGATATTGATGAGTGTCGCATTTCCCCGGACCTATGTGGCCACGGCACCTGTGTGAACACACCCGGCAGCTTCGAGTGCGAGTGCTTCGAGGGCTACGAAAGTGGTTTCATGATGATGAAGAACTGCATGGGTGAGAAGACACCTTCACCCTCTGCCCTGCCACACACATACACACACACACACACACACACACACACACACACATCCACACCAAAAGGCACTTTACACCCAAGGGAACTGATTGTTTGTGTAAACTCCCCCAACAAATGCATTGCACAGCGCACTGCAAGCCAGCTTGTGGGTTTTATCCACTTTGTCATTGTTCACCTTTGTTTTCATTCTCTCTCTGCCTCCCTCCCTCTCCTCTCTCTATCTCTCCCTGTGTCCTTCCCCATCCCTGCCCCTCTCCCCATCCTCAGACATTGATGAATGTGAGCGGGACCCCCTGCTGTGCCGTGGAGGCACCTGTCTCAACACTGAGGGCAGCTACGAGTGCGAGTGTCCCCCCGGCCACCAGCTCAGCTCCGAGGCCTCCGTGTGCGAAGGTGCATCACACAAGAACCACACTCAACCCACACAGCCAGCAGCATTTCATCCTCTTCTTTATTTCATGTCCCATATTCCCCTCTTTCTCTCTCTCTCTCTCACTCTCTCTCTCTCTTTCCACATAAAGACATGATGTGTTAATTATGTCTTTGTTCCTGTAGATGTAAACGAGTGCGAGCTGAGTGACACCCTATGCAAGAATGGCAAGTGTGTGAATGTGGTGGGCACCTACCAGTGCTCCTGTGACACAGGATACCAGGCCACACCCGACAGACAGGGCTGCGTGGGTGAGTGCCATCTCAGTACAACTCCCAGCATGGTCAGATTAGTCAATTCATTCACTTCAATTCACTTTCTTTCAGAAAAGTCAGTTCAGTTCAACTCAGTTTACCCTAGTCCCATACAGTATAGTGTATCGCTCTAGCTATACTTGATTTAAAGGGATACCAGGCAACATTCAATGGTTAAATGGCTTATTACCAGGTGAATGAATGCTCTTTTGGCACTCTCTATCACTTCATTGCACATTTACAAGAAGGTTAGAACTGTTTTTTGTGTCAAACATATTACCTTGTCAGTCAGCATAACTCTACAAAAATGCTTGTTGCTTGTTGCTACACTTGTTGCTTGTTCCTACACTTTGGTTTTCAAACAAATCTACATGGATTGGTGAGAACGTACAGTGCTGTTGCTATTGTTTTTAAATCGGCACCTTTAGGCCTTTAGCTCCGGAGGTAAAAAAAATTGCAGGCTTACCTGGTAGTGCTTTCATTTTTGTTGTTTTTTATTTTTATTTTTTTATTTTACAAAGGCCTTATCCTCAAGAGCCCAGTGAGCCCTGTGAGAGTGCGGTGCTGGTGTTGGTAATGACTGTGTGTGTTGTTTCAGATATTGATGAGTGTACCATCATGAACGGAGGCTGTGACACTCACTGTACGAACTCCGAGGGCAGCTATGAGTGCAGCTGTAGTGAAGGCTATGCTCTAATGCCTGACCAGCGGAGCTGCGCTGGTGAGATACACACCCCCACACACACACAGAATACGAAGAGAGCATGTGTCACACACACACACAAGCACTTTACACACACAGTCCAGCTGTGTAGTTTGGCCTGGCTGTCCCTTATGCATGCTGGTGTGTGTGTGTGTTGCAGACATTGATGAGTGTGAAGACACGCCTGACATCTGTGACGGAGGCCAGTGCACCAACATCCCTGGAGAGTACCGCTGCCTCTGCTACGATGGCTTCATGGCCTCCATGGACATGAGAACCTGCATTGGTGAGAGCAGCCTACCTATGGAGCACACACACACACACACACACACACCCCAGCATTGCTGCACTGCTGTACAGAGGCTTTAACATCCTCCCCTCTGTGTCTGTGTCTCTGTGTGTGTGCCTCCAGATGTGAACGAGTGCGACCTGAACCCCAACATCTGTCTGCACGGGGACTGTGAGAACACCAAGGGCTCATTCATCTGCCACTGCCAGCTGGGCTACTTTGTGAAGAAGGGCTCCACCGGCTGCACAGGTAGCTAGGCAGCCCTCGCTCACCCGGCCCCGGTGAGCGTGTTCAGCCACTCATCGCGGCCACCGACTGTAAAATGGTTTGGGTCAGACGAGGGAACGGGTCTGTTGGCCAAAATTAGCAGCTCCATTCATTTCTCATCAGTTACCAACATCACCTCAGCGTGATGGTAGTAAAGTAATCTCACATTTAAAATGAACATATGTGGCATAAAATGTTGCATTATTTTTCACGTAAAACCAGACTAATATGTTTTGCTCAATAGCACTGTAGTTAGTACCTATGAGACATGGCACTGCAGTCAGTACTTCCTGTTAATATGTGTGTGTGTTTGTGTAGATGTGGATGAGTGTGAGATCGGAGCTCATAACTGCGACATGCACGCTGCCTGTGTCAATACTCCGGGGAGCTTCAAGTGTCGCTGTCGTGACGGTTGGGTGGGAGATGGCATTAAATGTGTTGGTAAGTAAGCGCACAGATGCCTAGACTTTTATATTCAACCATTTTATAACCATAATCAAATCCTTGGCATTGTGATATAATAAGTTTTTAAATGGTTGTTGTGAATATGAGTGACAATTACATTTAATATTCAATTTCAGTTGAATTCAGTTATATTTATACAGCGCCTTTAGTATTGTTTTAGCAAGGAGCACCCAAGTGCAACAACAGCAGAGGCAAGGAAAAACTCACTTATATTAGTTAGTATAAGAAGAAACAGTGTAGTAGCAGCCAGGCATAGTGTTAAAGTCAAGGAGTGGGATCAACTATGGGGGTAACACTGGGAGGGTACATTTGACATTGCCATTGAGAGGAGGGGTCATCCGCAGGGGGCATCCTGTGAAGTTGGTCGCATTCCTCTCAGGGGGAGTAGGTGACAGGAGTCAGCCAGTGGGAGACAGGGATGACACTCCACTCAGCAGAGATGATTGTGGTGTAGGTTGACAGAGGTAACAAATGAGTTAGGCCAGTCTCATACTTCACTGATCATATGGGTCATGTGTGCATATATATGTATGTATATGTATGTATGTATATATATGAGTGACAGGTAAGTTAATCACATCAGCAGTGTAGTGAGAGTGGGCCTGAGTGAGCCTCTCCTCTTTCCTGACTCCAGACTTGGATGAATGTGCTAATGAGGAGCACAACTGCAACCCCAACGCTGACTGTCACAACACCCCCGGATCGTACCGCTGCGTCTGCAAAGAGGGCTTCAACGGGGACGGCTTCTCTTGCTCAGGTGAGGTCTTACAAACAGGAGAAAAATTGTCTCTCTTACAAAATCAAACATATATATAAAATTGCACCCATTGTTGTGTTATTAGTGCCATTTACTTGTAGCAGCCATCTTAACTGATGCAGAGGCCAACATACCTCCTGACTCATGAGGAAGGAGAACTTGAGGAGGGAGGCCAATGTGGACATTAATCTGTTGCTTGTGGCTCACAGACATGGATGAGTGTGCAGACAACGTGAACCTGTGTGAGAACGGCCAGTGCCTGAACGCTCCCGGTGGCTACCGGTGCGAGTGTGAGATGGGCTTCACCACCACGGACGACAGCAAAGCCTGCAGAGGTAACGCCAGCTAGCATCTGCTCCACTGACTCTAGTCTATAAGGACTATAACACAGTCAGCTGTTAGCACATGCTCCACTGTACCACTGTATCCCTGTTGCTCAGCCCATGCTGGCTTTTTGTCCATAGCAGACACAAGCCAAATGTGCTAATTGTAGGTCAGTGTCCTGGTGCTCCGTCTATCCTGCTGTCTGTTTTCCAGTTTTCCCTGTCTGTGCTGCAGCATGTGTCCTGGTGTCTAGTGCACACACGGGTCTCTAAGCCAAAGATGCTCCCTCCTGTGTCCTCTCCCTACAGATATCGACGAGTGCAACTTCCAGAACATCTGCATGTTCGGAACGTGCCAGAACCTGCCAGGAATGTTCCGCTGTGTGTGTGACGACGGATATGAGCTGGATCGTAGCGGAGGCAACTGCACTGGTGAGCCTGACAGACAAACCTGAACCCGACACACTCCCACTGAGGAAAGGTTTGGCTGCAGTACTCAGATAAAGAATTACGATGGAATGTCAAGACTACACAGTGTCTGTAGTACATCTCAATACAGTTAAATTGAGATTAATCACACAAGGTTGTGAATCTGACAAACACGTGTGCATTTCATATCCCAGTGATATCTGGGCATAAATAACAGCTCTGTGTGTGTCTGAAAGCACATCTGTGTGTGTCTGAAAGCACATCTCCTTTACACATCACCCCAACATGCTCACAAATAACAACAATAGCAACAATAAAACAACAATAAAACAAATTCTTGCCTTGCCAGTCAGGGCTTTTTCTCAGGCCGACATTAGCGAGCCTCCCCTGAATGTCTGTGATTGCTCCCCTGAATGTCTGTGATTGCTCCCCTGAATGTCTGTGATTGCTCTGTGGCAAACCTGTGTCCCGTGTCTCCCCTGTCAGATGTGAACGAGTGTGCAGACCCTGTGAACTGCATCAATGGCCTATGCGTGAACACGCCCGGCAGCTACCTCTGCAACTGCCCAGCCGACTTTGAGCTCAACCCCACCGGAGTGGGCTGCGTGGGTAAGCACTACAGCATATCCCCGCTGAAAATGGCCGAGTTTGTGTGTGTGTGTGCACGCATTTGTGTGTGTGTGTGTGTGTGTGAGTGTGTGACTCATACAGTGATTCTGTATGAGTCAGTGAAAGAGAGGGTCATGATCAAAGGATATGGGGTTAAGTAGAGAAGCAGTCTTGCAGAAATAGATGATGAATGGAAGCCATTATGGGCACCCCCTCATCCCCACTCTTCTCTCTCTTCCTTCTCCCTTCTTCCTTTCTTTCTCTTTCATTCTATCTCTTGGTCTATTCTCTCTCTCTCTCTCAGACACGCGTGTGGGGAACTGTTATCTGGACACACTGACACGTGGCGATGGAGGAATCTCCTGCAGTGCTGAGATCGGCGTTGGCGTCACCAGAGCCTCCTGCTGCTGCTCTCTGGGAGGCGCATGGGGCAACCCCTGTGAACTGTGCCCTGCAGTCAACTCAAGTAGGTGCACCAACACACACACACACACACACACACACACACACACACACACACACACACACATAGACATACACACACACAAATTTATTTATTCATGTTCAAATGTAATTTATTAATGATTTGCATAAGAGATCAATAGTATCTCTGGGCTGTAAAATTAATCACCTCTCTCGTTTTCAGCTGAGTACAAAACTTTGTGTCCTGGTGGTGAGGGCTTCCGGCCAAATCCCATCACAGTCATCCTGGAGGGTAAGGCAAATCTCTCTTTCTCTGTCTCTGCCCCCGCTGTCTTTGACTCACTCTCTCTCTCTCTCTGTCTTTTTCCTGGGCATGCTGTAGTATATTGTGCCCTTGCCAGAGCTGGCGTTGGTTTAACATCACAGAGGACTTTTGGTGGCCTGGCCTCTGGTGCATTCCATAATGAGCGGGACATTTCTCTTACCAGTCCCCAGCTCACACACACTCACACATGCACACACACACACACACACACACACACACACACACACACACGTGACACTGATGGAGCTGAGTGCCAGCAGCCATTTAGCCAGTGCTAGGGCCTGTGCTCTGTCATTGCTGTCAGGCAGGAGTGCTCTACTGGTCCTCTCCCAGAGACGGCCAAGAGGTCTGCGCCTGAGAGTGTACTCCTAATGACTGTTCTCTGTCTCTTCCTCTGTCCCTCTCTCTCTGCCTCTGTCTTTCACTATGTCTGGGAAACAGATATAGATGAATGCCAGGAGCTACCAGGCCTGTGCCAAGGGGGCAACTGTGTCAATACGTTTGGGAGCTTCCAGTGTGAGTGTCCTGCTGGGTACTACCTGAATGAGGAGACACGAATCTGTGAAGGTGAGAGCAAACACCTGAGTCAGGCCCATTTGCAGGTCTTAGTAACCAGCCTCTTGAGTGGGTAATGGGCATTCCGGGACAATGTGTGTAATTTGACCAAGTCCAGTATACATTTTTTCACCATCCACCAGAATGTAGTTTCAGTTAGTGCACTTGTATAACCAGTGTTGTCTTGTGTTTCCTCTAGATATTGATGAATGCACTGCCCACATTGGCATCTGTGGGCCAGGTACCTGCTACAACACCCTTGGGAACTACACCTGTGTGTGCCCACCTGAGTACATGCAAGTCAATGGAGGCAACAACTGCATGGGTGAGATCCAGCAGAGGAATGTTCTGGAATAATGTTTTGGACTGGGCTCCATTTTCTGCATATTTCACTGAGACCCTTTTACTGACTGTTCACTGTGTTCCGCATGACAGACATGAGGAAGAGTGTGTGCTACCGCAACTTCAACGACACGTGCGAGAACGAGCTCTCCTTCAACATGACCAAGAAGATGTGCTGCTGCGCCTACAATGTGGGCAAGGCTTGGAACAAACCCTGTGAGCCCTGCCCCACCCCAGCCACCTGTGAGTGTCCTCACTCTCTCTGCCCACTGATACACACTGCCATTAACATCTATGTACTGTACCTATTGGTTGAAGTCCAGGTAAATTACAAAGCAGGTAAGAAGTGTTTTTTCACTGTGACACTGTGTAATGTTGAAGATGTCCTTGATGCAGTCAAGTCCTAATGCTTTGGGGTATAAATATATGGTATTTCAGATCTCTGAAGAACTTAATAGATTTGATTCCAGAATCTGTTCATTTGCATCCTCCCACCCTCACTCATCCCTCTGGTTCTTGTCCTTCTGCAGCGGAGTATCAGATCCTGTGCGGTAACCAGGCCCCTGGCTTCATCATCGACATCCACACTGGAAAACCTGTCGGTGAGTTAATCACATCCTTGATGCAACCCTTATTGCCTCATCAAAGTTCAGTAACATTTTATTCCATTAAAATTGTTGAAATCAAAGAGCAATAAGATATTTAGATTTAATGTAAAGTTCTTCCTCCTCAGAGATGCATTTAAGCTCACTTAAGTTGATCAACTGAACACTGAAATCAAAAATGAATTCAACTAAGTAATTCCAAGAGGTTATTAACAAGACTGAAATGGTACCAGACTGGAAAACAAGTATGTTCCATCCTGACCAATTTAGCACAGGACAGTAAATGCAGTAGCCTGTTAGTTTAATGCAAGGGATCAGGAAAGTCTTTTAGTGGTGCTAAAAGTGCACTGCTTTTACTTTGGGCCAGTAAACACATGCCTTTTAAGTGCCTCTGGCATGCGCCACCTGGACTGCAGACGGCTTCTGCAGCACAAGCTGAGATACAGTACATGTGGTGGCAGCACAACATTCACCAACACTGATGACTGATATATGATATGGTTGAGGGAAATTGGAAGTGATTTGTTTCCTCCATCACGTTTTTCCTTAAAATCATCACATATAATAACATATATATATATGTATATATATAATATATAATAATACTCATTATATGCCCCTGATGTGCGTGATTCCCCCCCCCCCCCTTGCTCAGATATTGACGAGTGCCGTGAGATCCCTGGCATCTGCGCCAATGGCGTGTGCATCAACCAGATCGGCAGCTTCCGCTGCGAGTGTCCCATGGGCTTCAGCTACAACAACATCCTGCTGATCTGTGAAGGTACGGCCCAGCACAACCACACACATTAGCCCTGAGGCAGCAGCACCAGCATTAGCAAAGCTAGCAGCTAGCTGCTCCTGTCCAACTGGGCGGGTGAGCTGATTAGCAGAATGCGGCTCAGCACACAGCTCTCTCTTTCCCACACGAGTGATCCCTGCTCTTGTAAAGCAGTGTGCAGGATTGGGCCCGCCAGAGCCAGTGGCGGCCGCACGTCTGCCAAGGACTTCAATCACGCTAACACAGGGACTGAGGAAGGGGAGGGGAGGGGTGTGTGTGTGTGTGTGTGTATGTATGTGTGTGTGTGTGTGTATTTATGTGTGTGTGTGGGCGTTAGGGTGGGGTGTTCCTGAGGAACCTCTGCCGCTTGTGCATGTGTTAACCTCACAGTGTTCCTTTACGGGACGTTTATGGATCATTTGACTGATTGTGTAATCCCCACCCCCTTCCATTTCACCCAAACCCCATCCCCCACCCCCATCCTCTGCCTGCTGTCTTTTCTCCGCAGACATTGATGAATGCAACAGCGGCGAGAACTTGTGCCAGCGCAACGCCAAGTGCATCAACATCCCCGGGAACTACCGCTGCGAGTGCTCACCCGGCTATAAGCTCTCCCCCAGTGGGGCATGTGTGGGTGAGTCTGCTCCCAGCATGCAGGGGATGGGGGGTGGGGGGGGAGACACCATCTCCTAATTACAGGGGGATGAAGTTTCTCTGGTGGTTTGCAGCCCACTGGAACTGACATTTCCCTGGCAGATTTGATTCCCTGTTGCCTTGTTAGTCACTGTGGCTTTTGGCAAACTCTTGTCATATCATCTTGTTCTTCTCCTCAGTTGTGCTGACATTCTTTTTTTTCTTTCTTTCCCTCTCTTTTTTTTAAACTCACGTCACCATCAGACCGTAACGAGTGCCAGGAGATCCCCAACGTGTGCAGCCAGGGCGAGTGTATCGACACGCAGGGCAGTTACCGCTGCCACTGCCACAACGGCTTCAAGGCCTCGGCCGACCAGACCATGTGCATGGGTGAGCACTCTGCTCCCATGGTGATACACTGAAGCTCACTTGTCTCTTTGTGCCCCGCATCAGTCTCACCATCCCCTGTTCTCCCTCCCTCTCTCTCTTGTGTGTGTGTGCAGACATTGACGAGTGTGACAGGCAACCGTGTGGTAACGGTACCTGCAAGAACTCGGTGGGCTCCTACAACTGCCTGTGTTTCCCTGGCTTCCACCTCACACACAACAATGACTGCATGGGTAAGTCTGAGCCAGGCCTACAGTATAAGCCTTGGAGCGCTCTCTTGCTCTCTCTATTTCTCTCTCTCTCTCTCTCTCTCTACCACTCTCCCTCCTTCCCTTTCCCTCTCCCACTATCTGTGCTGCCATTTTATGGAGCTGTTAGTCATCACCTTCAGCTCATATCCTGTACTGAGTAATATTGATGTGCAGGGAGAATGGAAGTGATGAGGCCAACTCCAGCTCATATCTCTCTCTCTCTCTCTCTATCTCTCCTCTCACACTCATCCCAAACTCATTCCTCCACATTCCTCCACTGTCTCCCGTCCCCCCTAATCTCCCTCTCCATCTCTGCTGCAGATATTGATGAGTGCAGTACCCAGGCTGGCCAGGTGTGTAGGAATGGCCAGTGCATCAACAGCGTGGGCTCCTTCCAGTGCCTGTGCCTCGATGGCTACGACCTCACCCCCGATGGCAAGAACTGTGTTGGTAAGCTCAGTTCTGTAATGGTATTCAGCTCTATTCTACTTTGATCTACTTAAATCTCTATTTTACTCTAATCTCAATTCTTATTTCTAATCTGCTATAATTTCTACCCTAATACTCTTCTACTCTTCCATTTTTCCTTTTCTGATCTATTCTATCCTATATTCAGTTCAATTAGATTATATTTATACAGTGCTGTTTACAATAGAATTGTCTCGTGGCACTTTACAGACATTAACAAGGAGCACCTTAGAGCAAAAAGGGGCAAGAAAAAACTTGGGCAAAACCTTGGGCAGATCCATGGCTCAAGGGGCAACCCAACTGCCAGGGGTCATGCAGGAGAAGTACAGTCAGTAGTTACCATGATAGGCTTTGACAGTTTGAGAGTTTGAGTAGTTCTGGCAGGACAGTATAGTAGCAGCCAGACATAATGTTAAAGTCAGGAGTGAGATCGATCATGAGTGGCCATTGTGAGAAGGGGTAGGTCACAGGGCTTCTAGGAAGGAGAGTTGGTCTTGGAAGTTGGTCACAGGCCACTCAGGAGGTGTTGGTGACAAGGAAGTCATCCAGTGGGAGGATGACACATATATATATATATGTATATATATACTTTAATCTACTCTAATCTCTATTCTATTCAAATAAAAGACTAGTGCTTATTCCAGAGTGAAGTTCTCTCTGTGAACTGGTGTCCTTGTGCTGCATTAATGCTGCTGCTCTTTGCTCTCAGATGTGAATGAATGTGTGACACTCCCTGGGGCCTGCTCACCTGGCACCTGTCACAACCTGGACGGCTCTTTCCGCTGCATCTGTCCGCCTGGCTACTCTGTGCAGAACGACCAGTGCATTGGTGAGATCCCCCTGGCACCCCACCACATGCATCACACACACCTTTACTGAAACATTTTAAACATTCATGTGACTTTTAGGAGCATCGTAACTCCATACACAAGGCCACCGGACTTGGAATTAGGGCAGACAGATGCATGACAGATTTGTGTCAGTGCTTGTTGATGGCAGATGGATGGTGACAAGCACTGTCTCCTGGCACTGCTGTCTGGAGGTAAGGGTGTCGGCCTGGGCTCATAACCCCCCACCCACCCACCAGCCCAGCATCTGCCGCACTGCAGCCCTGTGTCCTGGGCCTAGCCCACCTCCCCTGAAGACAGCCAGGGCTCTCATCCTTTCTCCACTCTTTAACCTCTCTTCTTTTGACCTGTTTTCTCTCTTCTGTCCATCCAGACATCAATGAGTGCGAGTCTGAGCCCAATATCTGCCAGTTTGGCACCTGCACCAACACCCCTGGAAGCTTCCAGTGCATCTGCCAGTCTGGATTTGTGCTCTCAGATAACGGCAGACGCTGCTTTGGTAAGACTGCAGTTCTATGGCTTAACTATTCCCACGCCTCTCTGTGAAAAGAAAGCAATCAAATCTGATTCTCTCCCCATCTGTTATAGTAGCCTCTGCCTGCTAATATAACAAAACAATCTCTGGGTCTTCTGCTTTAGACACACGTGAGAGTTTCTGCTTTACACGCTTTGATGCGGGCAAGTGCTCCGTGCCCAAGGCCTCCAACACCACCAAAGCCATGTGCTGCTGCAGCAAGATGCCCGGCGAGGGCTGGGGAGACCCCTGTGAGCTGTGCCCTCGGGAAGGCGAGGGTGAGCTTATTTCCATACTATGCTCATTGGCTAAGTGTCACACATTCCACATTACACTACCAATGAGATCAGAGTTTAGTAGAGTTGGAAAAAAAACATTTTCTGTGAAACGATTTCTGTTTCTGTCCAGAAAAGTGAAGCTAAGGAAGGTAAGCTAAGCTAACTCCTTTTGTTCTCCCATTTGTCCAGCTGGCTTTGACACCCTCTGTCCTTATGGTCATGGAACCGTGCCTGGCCCCCATGGAAGAGAAGGTGAGAGACCCTCCTGCTGTGACCTGTCGCACCACCCACAGGCCTACACATATTAGATTAGCCTTAGTGCTTCCACATACAGCCTCAGAGAGAAGCATCTAACCAGTATCATTTAAAGCAATATCTAAGGCTCATAAATGCTACGCATATGAAGGAAACCCAAATTTCATGAAAGCCCCTTTTTCAGTAGGCCTAAGTGTAGGCTACTTTGTGTAGGCTAGCAATTATTAATTATTAATAATTTTGGCATCACAAGCCACAGAAGCTACAGTCATGTTATATCATTGTTCTTTAATCGTGTTTCTCACCCTTGCCATTCTTCTTTCCTCTGTTCCTCTCTCTCCCTCGCTTCTCTTCTGTGTACAGACATGAATGAGTGTCTGGATAACCCAGGCATCTGTGGGAATGGCATCTGCATCAACACTGACGGCTCGTTCCGCTGCGAGTGTCCTTTCGGATACAACCTGGACTACAATGGGCTCAACTGCGTGGGTGAGCAAGCTTGGCAGTGGCACAGATCCCAATACTGCTATATTTGTTCAATTGTCAAGCAGGGGACTGTAAAAATAGCCATTTTGAATATATATATATATTTTTTTTCTATTAATAACGGCATATGCAACTGTCAGCGGTGCAATGGAGGAAGTAGAGTTTTTGGCTTGAGATTTTATACTGCTGTTTGATCAACATGTTGTGCTGACTTCCTTCTCCTTTCTTTGCTGCCATTCCCTCCCTCCTCCTCTCCCTCCCTCTTTCCTTCCTTCATTTCTCTCTCTCTCTTTCTCTCTCTCTCTGCTCTGCTCTGCCCCAGACACTGATGAGTGCTCCTTTGGGAACCCCTGTGGGAATGGCACCTGTACTAATGTGGTGGGAGGCTTCGAGTGCTCCTGTCAGGAGGGCTTTGAACCAGGGCCCATGATGACATGTGAAGGTCAGCATCTCCCCTCCCAAAAAATAACCAAAGCAGCAAGCGCCCCTTGCATTATGCATGGCCATTGAGAGGCCTTCCACTCTCTGATGTCATGTCTGTCTTCTACCTCTCTCTTTTTTCTTTCTTCTCCCTGTCTCTTCTGTCTGTCCATCCAGACATAAACGAGTGTGGTCTCAATCCCCTGCTCTGTGCCTTCCGCTGTGTCAACACCTTCGGCTCCTATGAGTGCATGTGCCCGGCGGGATATGTGTTGCGTGACGACCACAGGATGTGCCGAGGTAAGACGAGACCACCCACACACACACACATACACACACACACAAACACATACAGAGTCTTGGTGTCATCAAATATTTTGCACTCAGCACCCAGAGTTTCTCTCAACTGATTTTGATTTGACAGTCAGCATACTGTCAGTATACTGTCATATCAGTTTGAAATATGAAATAGTCAGTATCAATAATACACACAATGCACAACTAAATCTGACACCGTTAAGGTCAGACACCATATACAGTTCTTTTCAGCCACAGATACAGTACTTGTGGAATTGCCTGGTTTATTACGGTCATTGAGTTGTTGGAGTGGCTATTGCACTAAGTCATGGGAGTGAGTAATTGGGGGCAGAAGCATCTCTTGGCTCTTGGTGAGACTCTTACTCACTGGTGGCGACTCCACTTATTACATCAGTGGAGCTGAGGAGGTGCAAAAATAACTCCCTTATCGCCACTGGAGAGATGGGGAAAAACACTTGCTAGTAGGCTATATATATATATATATATATATATATATATAGAGAGAGAGAGAGAGAGAGAGAGAGAGTGTGTTTGTGTGTGTGTGTGTGAGAGAGAGAGAGAGGGGCAAATGAGGAACTAACAATTAAGAAAGCCCTTAACAAGGTACACTTTCAGTCTTGACAGTGAGAAAGGTGGACATAGGTAGTACTTTTCTGAACGGAAAATAAACAAATGCATTAGGAAAACATGTTGGAAGTTGGTCCTGTGTTTATGAACATAAATGGAGATTTGTCCTGAGTGAAATGGATGAATGCACACACCAAGGGTGCATATACAGGCCAGCTGCACACTGTGAGAGAATACTTGATTGTCAGTAATAAATGCATTCATATTAATTTTTTATCCCCTCAATTTTGCGCATTAGCATTTATTTAATTTAATGTCATTTTACTTTGTCATCATTACATTTCCTTTGACTGTTTTTTTACATCACTTATCCAATAGAATATTCTATTTCTTTTTTTTTCTCTTGTATTTTCATTATGACTTTAAGTTATGTAATTCATGCTTTGGCAATATTGGACCCTCAGTCATGCCAGAAAAGCTTATTGAATTGAAACTGAGTTAGAGAGAGAGAGAGAGTAATGGCTTACGGTAATGACTGTGTTGTGTGCAGACCAGGACGAGTGCTCTGAGGGCCTGGATGACTGTGCATCCCGAGGCATGGCCTGCAAGAACCTCATCGGCACCTTCATGTGCATCTGCCCCCCTGGAATGACCCGCCGCCCAGATGGAGAGGGCTGTATGGGTGAGTGAAGAATGTGTCTCTGTTTGTCACTGTTTGTCACTGTGTGTGTGTGTGTGTGTGTATGTTTATGTATCTGTATTCATTTGACTGTGTGTGTGTGAGTGTGTGTGTGTGTGTGTGTATGTGAGTGTATTTGTGTGTGGGTGCTTATTTGGGCGCCATGTTTTGTTCTATTGCTGGTATAGCTTTGGCATGGCCCCACCTAGATTTCCTGCCAATAGAACATTCACATTTTCCATTTGCATTTGTGAGAAAGAGGCAGAGAGGGAGGGTGGCGGATGGAGCCAGACGAAGTGAAAAAGTCAGACAGCTTATTATTTTGGCTTTTCCCCCTCCCTTCAATTGACCAAAGTACACCAAGCGCATTGTGATGGCAGATGAGAGTGGGTTCAGACACATAGGTAAAATGGAACTCAATAAAAATAAAAAAAAGAGAATTTAGCAGCTGCAAAAGGCCCTGTGTCCTACTGAGCGTTCGTCAATAAACATGCTGTGACTGATGGAAAAAGCGTGTTAGATAACATATGCTGCCCCCCACCCACACACATACACACACCCATCCCTCTTCTTCTCTCTCTCACTTTTTCTCTCTTTCTGTGTCAGCATATCCAGTCTAATCTCATCCATATCTCTCTCTCCCCCCCCTTCCTGGTGTCTGGCAGATCTGAACGAGTGTCGCACTAAGCCTGGCATCTGTAAGAACGGGCGCTGTGTCAACACGGTGGGCAGCTACCAATGTGAGTGCAACGAGGGCTTCCAGCCCAGCTCCACGGGCACCGAGTGCATTGGTAAGACCACAGACTGGAAGATCTCTCACACACACACACACATAAACACAAACAAACACACACACACACACACACACAAAACATCAAAGTGGTGTCAAGACTACAATGCAGGATATACACAATGCAAATATGCTACAGTATACAGACATGCATATACAGCACATGCGACATGCAAACATGCAGCTGTCTACACTGCAACACATGCTTGATTCAGCAACCTTGTGCACTTTTGCAAATGATGATCATGGTGTGGCTGCTGATGCTGTGAGCTGTGCTCAGCTCACACACACGGCTGAGTGTGTCATGCCTAACTGCTCCCTCTGTGTCCCTCCCAGATAACAGGCAGGGCTTCTGCTTCACTGAGGTGCTGCAGACCATGTGCCAGCAGTCCTCCACCAACCGCAACAGCGTCACCAAGTCGGAGTGCTGCTGCAATGGTGGCCGTGGCTGGGGCCCACAGTGTGAGCTGTGCCCACTGCCCGGCACGGTCCTCTACAAGAAGATGTGCCCACTGGGACCAGGGTACACCACAGATGGGCGAGGTGAGGCCAGCGGGAGATGCGTGTGTGTGTGTGTGTGTGTCTGTTTGTGTCTGTCTGTGTGTCTGTCTGTGTATGTATGTGAGAGCGAGAGAGAGAAATATGTATGTTTAATTTTGATGTATCTGAGAAGAAAAGTATGGTGTGTGTGTTAGTATGTATTTGAGAGGAAATATGTGTGTATATATATATGCATATATACAGTATATGTCTGTGTTAGAGAGAGGTCTGTGTGTTGTGTGTACAGTAATGTGCATGGGCAGGAGGCATTTAGTCCTATCCGACTCAGCAATTTATTCAACCACTACTTTACTGCCAAGTGGTTATTTATTTATAAACACACACACACACACACGCACACACACTTTATTCCCAATGTTATAATGCAGCTCTATGTTACCATCAGGTGTTAAATCACTACACAGTGGAGGTGGGTGCAGGGTAGTTTAGCCAACTCAAACAGCCTCAGAGAGCAGGGCAGCACAGTCTGTATTTCCTCTTAATACTGGCCTTGATAGCCATATTGATTTCATTGCTGCCTGGAAGTAGATCCTCTCATCATGAATACTTGATAGCTCTGTCTTACTAGAGTGTGTTGATTTTTTCATTTGACTCTTGCTCTAGACATCAATGAGTGCCAGGTAATGCCCAACCTTTGTAAGAACGGCCAGTGCATCAACACCATTGGCTCATTCCGCTGTCACTGTGAAGTGGGCTACAGTGCTGACTTCACTGGCACCGCCTGCGTTGGTATGTTTGCTCAGTTCCATCACAATCACTATTCAGCCACTGACCAAAACAATACTATTTACTTTGTCTCATGCTAATGAGTATTCTTGATTTTATGAATGTGTCATACATACTTCATGGCATACTAAAGTACGCTCTACAATTTTTTTCTCAGTATGGCATTTAAAATGTGGTGCTTTAGTATTCATTTTCTGTATTGCTTAGACTCTAATCTAAGACTGTATTGCTGTTAATCTAAGACTCTAAGACTCTAATCTAAGACTGTATTGCTGTTAATCTAAGACACCTGTAGTTTGAGGGTTTCTAGTCATGGTTGATACCTCTCTCCACTGCCCCACAGACACAGATGAATGCTCACAGTCTCCCAAACCGTGCAACTTCCTGTGCAAGAACACGGAGGGCAGCTACCTGTGCTCCTGCCCCAGAGGCTACACACTGCAGCCTGATGGCAAGTCCTGCAAAGGTGAGAGTTACAGTCCATCTCCACTGGTCTTTCTAAGGCCTCTGATTCTCCCATTCCAAGTGACTGGAGCTTGTGTGAGAAAACTGGTTAATGAGTAGAATTTTGTGCGGAAAAAGCAAAAGCCAGAGAATGACAATCTTTTCCATCCGACTTCTGCCAGTCTTGGAATTGTGTTTGGGAGAGACTTCCATCAGTTTATATAAGGCCAGCTCTCTCATAAACCTTCATCTTCTCGCCACTGCTGCCTGCACTCTCCTCACTCTACTCATTAGAGGCAGTCTGACTGAGACTTCAACTGTTTGTTGACCCCCTAGATTTGGATGAATGCTCCACCAAACAGCACAACTGCCAGTTCCTGTGTGTGAACACCATTGGTGGCTTCACCTGCAAGTGTCCTGCTGGCTTTACCCAGCACCAGACCGCATGTATTGGTAAGTGTGTTTCCAGGGAGACAGGGGGATGTGGGGTTACAATAGAGAGAGGAGGATTGCCTTTGAACTTTGTAAACAGCTCTGATTGTTTACTGTTCTTGTTTACTGTCTGTGTTTCTTCTGCTCTTCTCTTTGTCCCTGTTTCAAATGACTTCTCTTTTTCCTCTCCTGTCTTTGTCCTTCTGATTTAATTTGCCCTCCCTCTCTCCCTCTCTCCCTCCCAACCCTTTTCCTTTTTTTCTGTCACTGTCTTCCCATCCCTTTTGTGTGTCTCTTCTGTTTTATGTTTCTCCCTGAACCCTCCTCTGCTCTCTTTCTCTCTCTCTCTCTCTCTCTCTCCAGACAATAATGAATGTAGCCAGTCCAATGTGTGTGGCTCGCGTGCATCCTGCCTCAACACCCCAGGCAGCTTCAACTGTGAGTGTCAGAAGGGCTTCTCCCTGGACACCACAGGTCTGGAATGTGAAGGTGGGCTCACTTATCATCATCATCATCATCAACAACAACAACCATACAATTAAACACCACAGACACAGTGTTGATGATACAGTCACAGTAGTGATTTTTTACCCACAAAACAACATTTCTCAGCACATTTCAACTTGAAACCTTTCCCTCATGTTGAGTTGAAGTTGTCCTGTCCATGTTCTGGTGTAGTGTGGGAAATAGTTCATTTCCATGTTTGTTTTGTTATCAGAATTGTATGTGCTGTATTTATTACTGTGAACTGGAATGCCCATAGGGAATGTTTTTGTTTCCAAGCTAGGAGGACAGAGGTTGTCTATAGCAAGAGAGAGAGAGAGTTTACCATGTGTGTTGTGTCCTCAGATGTGGATGAGTGCACAGGGAATCACCGCTGCCAGCACGGCTGCCAGAACATGCTGGGAGGCTTCCGCTGTGGCTGCCCTCAGGGCTATGTGCAGCACTACCAGTGGAACCAGTGTGTGGGTGAGTCTCTCTCTCAGCACGGGACCCAACCAGACAACAGCCTCATTGCACCATAACTACCACTAGTCTGTCTGTCAGAAAACTCCACTGCTGTTTTTTAATCTGCACATCTGCTTCTAAGTCCATGTGCAATTGGTTTCTCCATCATCTCTTCTTTGTCTCTGTCTACTGTCTTTCCCCTGTTGTTCCTGTTCTTGTGCTCCAACACAAATCAGAATAACAGCCTAATGCCATGCCTAAAATAAAATCTGTTGTACCTTTTTTAATATTCACCCTCAACGTGTGTGTTCATCTTCCTGCACAGATGAGAACGAGTGCGCCAGCAACCAGATGTGTGGCTCAGCCTCCTGCTACAACACCCTGGGCAGCTTCAAGTGTGTGTGCCCGTCGGGCTTTGACTTTGACCAAGGTGGCTGCCAGGATGTGAACGAGTGCGCCACGGGCAACAACCCGTGCAGTTTCGGCTGCTCCAACACAGACGGAGGCTACCTGTGTGGCTGTCCCGGAGGCTACTACAGGGCAGGACAAGGGTGAGGACCCAGCCAGCGGATGTTTAGTTTTATTGATGCGATAATGCATATATATCTAAAAACCATTCATAACCTTTTTAAAAATCCAACCAAACGTAGTCTGTAACTGCAGCATCTCCAACACTAACTACTTATCTGCCCTGTCCCAGCACTTGCTCTTTCACTGCCACTTTGTCCTGTCTCTTGTCTGTCTGTCTCTTTGTCCTGTCCTCACAGTGTGAGTCTAGTCCCACTATCTTGTTTCATGTATGTCTGTCATTTGTCTCATGCTGTTTTTCTGTTTCTGTGTGTTATATATGAATCCCCACTTTCTATGTATCATAGACATGTGAATGTAAATACTACTGAGAATATGTATAAAGTCGCAATGAAAAATAAAGGTGTCCACTGAAGGAGGCGGTGTTGGGGTTGGTGGATAATCCATGTAAATGCAGAAAGGCTAATGCATGTGAATGTGTTACTGTAAAATACAGTAAAAGTGCTGTGAAATACTGTAAACCACAGCAGGGATGCTTACTATGTCTAGCACACCTGGAGATGGTACAGACTCCTGTCTCAGTGTCATCTGTTAAACAACTCTTTCGATTTTCTTTCTTTTTGTCCCCTTGTGTCTTGTGTCTTCCCTCCTTCTGTATTCTTTCTTTTCTCTCTCGTATCATTTCATCATCTCTCTCCTCCTCTGTCTCTCTTTCTCTCTCTCTCTCTCTGTCTCTCTCTTTCACTCCATCTCAGACACTGTATCACCGGAGCAGGCTTCCCAGGGCAGTTCAGCCCTGAGGGTGAGGGTGATGACAGCCTCTCTCCAGAGGCCTGTTACGAGTGCAAGATCAATGGCGACGCCGGCAAGAATGGCCGCCACAGGCGAAACGCCGCTGACCAACAGGTACGGCTGAACTCCAGCAGTACTCCATTGGTAGACTTTCATCCAAACCAGGTGTCCCCAGGAGCCCTGCTACTCACTGGCTTTGTCTTGTTTACTCATTTCAGTGAAAGTGTGAAAAGCTAGGGCCTCCATGAAATGTTTGGATGGAGTCTAGTGTAATAGTATAGCAATAAGTTTGGCATGAAATATTTTCTCGTTTGCTAGTATTTCATTTGGTTCTATACTTGGTTTAATTATCTGGATTTGGGGTGAGCTCCTGTCTGACATTGTGTCTGCGTGTGTGTGTGTGTGTTGCAGGAGCAGCATGTGAGCATGGCCAGTGTGGACATACAGGAGGCCATCCCCATGAACCTGAGTCTGGCGTTGCTGCAGAACCGCGAGCCTCTGCTGGAGCTCCTCCCCGCCCTGGAGCCTCTGGAGCACCACGTGCGCTATGTCATCACACACGCCAGCGGCAGCTCCGACTACTTCCGGCTGCAGGAGCGTCGCGACGGCAAGAGCGTGCTGCGGCTGGGGCGCAAGGCACCGCCGCCTGGCTCCTACCGCCTGGAGATCGCCAGCCTGCCGCTCTACGGCCCGCGCCAGCTGCGGCAGCTGGAGGACCAGCACGACAACGACTACCTGCTGGGCGAGATTGGCGACGTGCTGCGCATCAAGCTGCACATCCACCTGCACTGAGCCCTGCCCCCACCCACGCCCAGCCCCAGCGGGCCCAGGACTGCCACCCCCTCACCCCTGCCACCCCACACCTTTAACCCTTTATACTACCCAAACGGGGCGCAGAGGCCCAAAAACTGAGTCGACCACCTACCACTTTTTATTTGTTTGTTTTGTTGGTTTATTTGTTACCCTTAAGCCCATTTTAACCACCCCCACCCCCACCCTATTCCTTGAACCCCCATCAATACCAAAGTAAGCAGATTACAGACAGGTCATGTGGCTTCTGCACGTGTCCACTTTTCAACAGCAAGGAAAGAGATTACTTTTTTCATCAGTAGTCCAACATAATGCACAGTTGTGGGGTTTTAAAGTTTTAAGGTAAAGAGAATGTTGCTGTTAACTGAGAGGGAAAAAAGTATAGGAGTTTCCTAACTAAAAGATTTTTGAGGGGCAAATTTGTACAAAAGAAGCATGTTAATGACGAGCAGGAAGTGCCTGTTAGAGATGGTCCGAAGAGCCACTCACCTTTCTGTAATCTTGTTCAACACTGGGGTGAAAGAATACACTCTTGCTTTATTCAGTATTCTATGTATGTTCATGTACTGTGCTGTTTAAGGATAAGAAAAAAAAAACATTCACACGAAGGACTGCAGCAATCGTCAAATTTCAGGTTTCCAGAGAGGATAGAATAAGGATGACTTGTAAAGGGGGTGAAATCTTGGCAGATTTGTACTGTTCCATGTACTGTTTTCCTGTGTTTTTGCTTGTGCTGTCCCCTCTCTGTTACCTCATCTCCTCTGTTTCTAGTGTCGGTCATGTCGTTGTTGTGCTGTAGTACTGTATGTGAACAGCAGGGGGCCTCTCTGTCCCCACCCCCACATAGTCCAAATGTGAGAGTTATGATTGGACGTCAGTCCTATGGTGCTGCAGTTGTATTTTATTATCATGCACTGAAAACAGCTCTTTTTTATCAGGGAGATCTTCCATGAAATGGCAACAGGTTACGTCCAGTGCTGGGTGGGCCTCTGAGCACAGCAGTAATGTAGCCCGTAAATGACAGCTGATGTTCTGAGAAGCAGGTTGAGCACCCCCTTTGGTGTGCTGTGGCATTTAGATCACCTTTAAGCCATAAAAACTTTAGCTTCAACTTTCAAAAACCTTTTAAAAAGTACATTCAGCTAGACTCACCACAAAAGCCTCAACCCACAGGTACTTATAGATGTTGGTTTTAACTGCAAAAAAGCAGACGATTCCACTAGTCATTACAGATGGGGGACATGCACAGGCAAGCACTGAACCTCACTGACAAGCAGAAATCAATCGAGTCAGCTTTCACCTGACATCATCATGTTATTGTTTTTTTTTTCTCAAGAAGAGAAAAGGTGCTAAATAATTGCAACTCTTTCGCTGTACTAAGAGAAACTGCAGTCTCGATTTGTGATTGCAACAGTGACATAAAGAGTGTTTTTTTTTCCTTTGTTTCTTTGTTACGTGTTTGTGTCTGTCTCTTGCAATGTCTCCATGCTGAAAACCAATAGTATACCAAACTTGCTTCTTGAAAATTAAATTGTATATTTTAAAGTGAAAGGAAAGAAAATGGTCTGCGGAGCATCACGGCTGCCAGAAACACTTACTTGTAAACACAACATTGAAGGCCTTAAAGTGCTGATGAAAAAAAAGAACCAATCACAGACTAGTCAGCTGGCATCGTTAACCAATCACAGGAGGGCCCGGTGCGATAAATAACACTGTTTACGTAACGCTTCCACTCTCCTGGCTCAGGAGTTGCAGAGCTCAAATAACACTTGCTTTTAGAATCAGCGCCAAACGTGAGATTCAGGGACCTGCACTGGAATAGAATTCCATACTGTATTTCCCAGTGCTGGGGACTGGAAAAATTGAGATCAGCCTTTTTTTGCTGGGAATCAGTGTAAACTCTCAGAAGGGTCCAGTCCCTCTCGCATGCATCCAAAGAGCATCTCTCTCTCTCTCTTTCTCTCTCTCTCTATCTATCTTCAGCCTCTGGTGCTAAATAACATGGACACTACAACTCTGAACATCAAGGTTACTGCACTGTTGAACATCCTGGTCTATATTTATGCATTTTAACCATTTTTTGTTTACCATGGGAAACTTTGTATACTTTGTATCTTTTTTGTTTTGTTTTGTTTGTTTTTTATGATTATGATTATTATTTTATTTGCCACTACATGTAAAAGAATGTGTGTGCGTGTGTGTGTGTACGTACTGTACTTCAGCTTCAGCATCAAACTTGAAATACACCTTTGCCATCAGTCAGTTTGTTCCCAGTAATGCTCAGGATGGTGTAGTGGACACAGGCCCTATTCACTCCAAGGTTTCCATGACTAATTTTTGAGCCATAACATTATCAATGACGAGGGCCAAACAGAGCATCCTCTAGATCCTGTCTATCTGTGAGGTCAACTGCTCTTTTTATACAGGAGAAAAAATACATGATCACAAGATCTTTCTTTTCATGGATTTGGGCAGATACATCCATCAAGGCTGAGTAACCTGCAATAATTTTTTTTTGTAAAGTTTTATCAGAACCACCAACCGTCAATAAAACTTGTGGGTTATATTTTTCAACATGTTTCTGCATTTGTTTGTGTTGTTGTCAAATGGGTTAAGGTTAAGGCCAATTAAAGCTCATTTAGGAGGATAGCCAACTAAGCCACTCCAAAATAGTGTATTGATCTAATGGGGGAAGTTAATTCACCTTCTGTAACACCTTGACCCCCACACACGGAAATTAGAAAACGCTACATGAAGAAACCCCCATTTTATTTACCACAATTCACCCAGCTTAGCAAAAAAAAAAAACAATCATTAGGAAAATATCCAATCTACTTACAAATCTTTAAAACATCAACAGTAAGCGACACAATCTGCTCTGCCTCCATTTACAGTTTAAAGTAGTTTTAAATAATCAAGATTAAAGAGCATCTGTACAAACCAGAGAGAGGGAGAGAAAGAGAACGAGAGAGCACATTAGCAAAAAGAATGACTCTCAGGATAGAAAAATAAAGTACTTCTGAAGTTTCTAAAAGTTGCAGGTTCACATTAAGCATAACAGACTGACTAGTGCTAACAAAAGCAATCAAATAACATGGGAGATGCCAACAAGTATACACTGTATGGCTTCTCAGTTAAATAGACACAAAACGGCAAAAGCCTAAAAGATTGTTAAAACAGACAGGAACACATTTCTGATGTCTTTTTTTTTAAAGGGAAAGCTGCTCATGTAAACACAAACATTATACCACAATTGACAAAGGTCTTTAAATACAGTGCTGAACATCCTCTGGTATAACATTACCCCTTCCTGTCAGAGACAATCAAGATCAACTAGAAGAATATGATGAAACATTTAGCAAAGTGAAATGTGTCAGACATCAGGATTTAATTCTGAGATGTAGCAGTTGAAAAGGAGCTGTGTTTGTTGTGTTTGAGTTCAGCTGCAGGTGATGGATCCTTACCTCAGTCTCATGGCTGTGATCATGTGTTGTTTGACATGGTGAGGTGTTAGAGTCACTGGCTGATCGATGAGATCACCATTTAGGAGGGAGCACAAAAAAAAGACCCAAGGAGCCGCACCTGTGCTCCATCTGCCGCCTGTCTGACCCTGATCACTCACGCATGTCACGACACCTCACCCAGAAAAATGGGCCTTACAAGCCTGGCAGCAGAGAGTGGCTTTGCCCCCTATATCCCTAACCCAATCCCCAACCTCAACCACCCCCACTTCCCTCACTGTTGCACAGATCAAGGCTTCAACATGGGCTTGGGTCACTCATCACTCGCCCCCGCCCACCTCTACACCAGCGCGTAGTCAAACTGGCCCCTCTCTAGCCCCTCCTTGTGGTCGGTCCAGGAAGAGGCTGGCATGCGGCTGTAGGGATCCAGCAGGATGCGGAAGCAGCGCACCAGCAGGAAGACCAGGAAGAGCATCAGGAGGCCCACGAAGGCGAAGGCCGTCTTCTGCTCGGCGTCTCCCACCACAGCGGCCGGCGCGCTGCTGGGGGGCACGTGCAGCAGCGGCTCTGGGGAGAAGAGCTCAAAGTCCAGCGTGGGGACATCGCTCATCCTCCAAGGGGGCCAGCGGCAGAACTTGCAGACCGTCGGGATGGTGGGGCGCAGGGAGACGGCAGCCAGGTTGGGCAGGGGGGTGGGGGGCGGTACAGGACAGTGGAGGGAGTCTGGAGAGACAAGGCAGATTGACTGGCAGCTCTTTAACACTGTGACAGACACATACACACACACATACACACACACACACACAGGCAGAGAGAGGAAGAGTCACACACCTTCATCACAAAAAATGGAGCAATCCTGGGAGGACTCACCACACACACACACAGGAGGATAAGGTGATGAGGCTGTTTATTATAGACCTGCCATTTCAAATCTCTCTCTGGCAATGTAGGGCGATGCAATCTAACATGACAGAACAAGCCCCCAATATACATAAACATGCACTGACAGCGCATGGGCCTGCTGCCCCCCCCCCCAAACGAACATTCAATGGGGGCTAATTGGCTGCAGATGAGACTCAGGCGGTCCAGGTATTCTATGTGCCCAATACTAATACACACTGAGGACAGTGTGTGTGTGTGGTAATGTGTGAATGATCTGCCAACACATTTAGTGTTTGATAGCTTCCAATGTTTTTTTCTTTCTTTCTATTTATTTTACTGAAATGGGAGGAGTAGAGCGTCAGACGTCATCTGATCAATGGAGGGCAGGGGATCAATGCTCTGGGAACGTTAAAAGCAATGGTCCATCAAGCGTGAGCCGCTAAACAAGCCATTTGCCGTGGCGGAGGCGGTGAGAGGGTGTGATTAGTGGGGGCTGTCTGAGGAGTAACACAGCACTGATGCATTAGCCTTGGGGGGCGATGGACAGGAAGTACACCTCTCTCTCTTTCTCTCTCTCTTGCTCTCTGTCTGCTGGTCTCTTTTTCTCTCTCTCTTTGTCTCTCTCTGTGTGTCTCAGTCTGTCTGTCTGTTTCTGTTTCTCTCTCTTTCTCTGTCTTGCTGCATCATTCTGGAGGCGCCTGCTGGCTAAGCCTCCTATATTTGCTTTGAACTGAAATGATTACCGATGTCTGCTCTGCTGCGTGCTCAGCCACAGGTGGGGGTTGTGGGCTGTGGGGGGCAGGATCTGGGTGCTGGGCAGTGATGCTGCTACTGCTGCCACTAGGGCCTCACTGCTGCGCTGATGCACAGGGAGCCTGGAGAGAAGCCAGGCGGAGATGGGGTTGGGGTGCCAGGTGCCGGTGCTCGGTGACAGAGCCGGGGCCGCCTGTCACTCCTCTTTTCTCTCTCGCGGCTTCCTCCTCCCTCGCTTCCTTCCTTCCTCTGCAAGCCCTGAGAGAACAGAAACACAGGAGCTGACTGGGTAACCCAATCACTCTGCACTGCAGTGGGCTAAATCTCCATCCCAATAACACTCCCATGCCGCAGACAAAAACAGGATGCAACTCCACTCCAGCCGGCTCGCTCTAATGGCATTTTGACATTTCGCAGCCACACCACTTAGTATTACACTGACATTACGTCTAATTACAGTTATATGGGACATGATCACAGGCAGCATTAGAAGAACATTAAAGATGAAGAACACAAGCACATAAACATTGATACTGGAAATGTCAAAAGCATTCATCACAGCTGAGTGTCTGTGAATGTGCGTGTGTGTGTGTATGTGTGTGTGTGTGTGTGTGTGTGTGTGTGTGTGTCTTGCTCTCTCTTTGTGTGTGTGAGTGTGTGTTGTAAAGGAACGTTTTCAGAGTCAGCATTCAGTTTGGATAACATAATTCCAAACGTATCCTTCTGGTATCAAAGCACTTTGCTCAGTCATGATTCTTCCCCACCACAACAAACAACAAAATTAGAATACAGTCTAGTCTAAGTCTAGTTAGGCACGGCAAAAAACATATCAAATATACCCTCGGCTATTCACTGTCCTTTTGTCTAAAATTAACTTTTTTTTAAATCTCTCAGGACAGTGTAGCAGCTGCCTAATTTTGTACAACACTAAAACCTTTTATTGTCTGACAGAAATCTTGATGAGTGGTCTGATGAGAGGCCTTTGAACACATCTGCTTACCGGATAAGGACTAGCAGCTGTAATCTGAAATCAAATATCCCCTGGCATGAATAATGCACAGTCACATATTCTACACCTGATTGCGTTTCAAATTAAAGGTATAACATGATGCCGGGCCCATTATCAAACTACCAGAAGAATAGGGAGGCCAATGAGTGACGCATGATGAGTGCTTCCCATGGTCTATGGAGACAAAAGGAGAGAGAAATAGAGAGAAGAGTCAGAGAGAGAGAGAGAGAGGTGGGGGAGATTGAGAGAAACAAATGGACTAAACAAACAGACACACCAACTCCTCACCCGCATCCTCTCCACCCAATATCAAACAACCTCATACAGCACTGTCACTATCTTTCTTTTTCACACACTCTCCAACGACACTCCCTCAGTCTTACTCCCTCTATCTCTCTCTTTCTCCCAGTATGCTGCCCCGCCACTTAATCAATGAGACCTAATCGCTGAGGTGTCAGTGGCTGCACACAGCCATAACTCACTGCAGTCTATCTGAAAGCAATATCTGCACACCTCCCTCACATCAGGTGAGCCCTGTGCATGCTCTGGCACCTCTGACCCAAAGAAAGTGTATGGAAAAATGTGATGGAGAGAAAGAGAGAGAGAGAGAGACAGCGCGAGAGAGAGAGAGAGAGAGAACAGCGAGCATTTTAGGTGACAGAAGGTGTGTGTGTGTGTGTGTGGAGTCACGCCGGGCATGTTTTGGAAGGTGATTTGCCCTCCTGACTGGGTGATGGCAGGGGAGGGGGCAGGGGTGAAAGCTTAGCTCGGCGTTCGGATGAGGGCCACATTGGCCACACGGGGCCAGTGCCCGCGTGGCATATATATGAAAGCAGATGGCAGCCCAGCACGGGCTGGTGAACTATTACATCAGAGCCCTGTGAGTGTGAAGAGGCGTGACTGAGATTGTGGGCCTGTCATTCCACAGCGTTATTTTAAAAAAAACAAACAACAAAAAAAAAAACAAGGTAAGCCAGCCTTTGGAAATATTCAGTTCCATTCGCACAAGCCAGTGGTTTGGGTTCGTACCACTACTGTACTGCCTTCCTCTTGCCACCGAATGCTGGGTTTCTATTGGGCTCTTTCTCATTCTTGGGGTTTCTTCCCACGATCACCTACTGAACACATGAAACTAGGGCATGTAGCCGAGCGTTTGTGCCCTAGTTCCCTCTCTGCCCAGAGCATACTTTTACATGGAGCTCCGCCAGGAAAACATCCCTCCCCTGGCGGGCTGTGGGTGCACTCTGGGATAGCCCAAATGCCCACATCATCAGTGCCGCACACGATGCTCATCCGTAGCAGCTGATGCCAGCTGTCAGCCACAGCTGCACATGCCGACTCACGCCACAGTGGCCACCTAATGATCGGCACATGGCGACGCCACAGAGTCCAATTCCGGATTAAATTTAGAGAAAGTAAACAACATCGCCAACAAAAACATTGTGTTTTTGCCCTAGGCTTGCACTGTCCAAGCATCCAAGCCTGTATGCCTGTTAATTAGTTCTGCCACCTATAGCTCACAAGACAATTAACACAGACAGTTGGAAGGACATCTCAAATTGTAAGCACATTCTAAATGCTGGTTGGTATTGCTATAGCAAATTATGGCTTCTAGTACGGGATGAAAGGAGAATGAGAAGATGAAGAGATGAAGGACAGAAAGGAGAAGGGAGAGAAGAGGGACAAAGAGGAGAGGAGCAAGTACCAATCCTTGCCTGTTAATGCCCGAGAGAACACAAGGCTGTATGTATCAGCATTTGCATGACAGTACGGCCGATGCTTCGCAGCACTTGACAGAGACAAAGTGTTATCGAAAAAGACTATTCAGCAAGATTGAATTCACCCCACGGCAAACATTTAACTAATCACCTGTCACACGTTCGCGCGAGCGGGCAGGCTCGTCCCATGATTGATACACAATCAGCTCTCATGAAACGTGAAACTCAAACCTCAAGTTTCCATGGGAAGGGTCCATCATTAGACCAGCGTTAGCATTGAGTACTGTCTTAAATAGGCTCTATGTTACACAGATGCAGCTGCTGTGCCAAAAATGTGGTCAGAGATCGTGAGGTGTACAGGTGCTAATGTCCGCTCTTATTCACAGCAAACTGCATCCCAATATGTCATCGGCGCATCTAGTGCACAGAGGTTTAACATTGCACACTTCATTGGATAAGCTAGTAAATACAGGATAACTCTCAGTTCTACCCACAGCACTGAAAAATATACTTACTACTGTGTGATAACCATGAAGAAAAATCAACATCACACTTGTTTTACAATATTTAATTCTTTTTTAGTTATAAAGGGTATGCAACGAAGGCCTAGTTCTAGAGAGGAGAGTAGAGCTAGAAGGCCCACATATAGCCAGCTCCTGGGTGTTCGCAAAAAGTGAACCAGTAATCCTGTCCACATCCATCAGTGGTGGAGTGAATAAGAGAGGAGAAGGTGGAGAAGATATAGTGAGTGAGAATGAGCTCATACTCAGAGACTGCTCTCTACCATTGCCTTGACCGCAGTCTCTCCATTTCAACTTCACTGCTGTCTTTTTGTCCTCTCTCATTTCTCTCTCTCTATCTCTTCCTCTGTCTTTCAGTCTCCTCTCAGCAGTACCTATTAAAGCCATTTCGGGTGAGGCAAAGGTGGCTGAGAGGAGGAGGGGAAGAGAGAGAAACGTATTATTCTCAATCAAGTCCCCCAAACCACATTGCGGCTGAGACCGCCTGGGGCTTCCCGCACTCGCAGATCCGTCAAACCAATGGAGTCGCAGTTCATCCGAATAAATGAAGAAATGCATCGCCTTTAATGAGCCCATAACGCCCACACACACACACCTCATGCATGGCCTGCGTCCCCTCAAGCCACCTGGCCCGGCGCTATCTTTTCATTAGGACAGATGGCATTACTGAATGCGCTGTCCGCACGGTGGGGAAACAGGCGGTTACCCAGACTTATCACAATCCATTCCTCGTCGACCTAAAGAGAATGGTAATTTGAAGAAAAAGAAAGCCTTGATTTTTCATTATTTGCTGCTTTTTTGCAGTTTTTTTCTGTAAGAGAACATCTTCTCCTGCTTGGTCATTCTCCATCTTCCAAAACCGATTACAGACCACAATCAAAATAAAACAGATGCTCTTAGGGGGGGGGCTGAATGTCTCTTGGTGGGGCCAAATCAAATTAACTCTTCACATTTGGGTGCTGATGAAGATAAAATGGGATCCTAGGCAAAGGTCATGCAAGGCTTTCTCAAAGCATAGAAGGCAGCACAGCCTGAGACATTGATCAGAATAAATGTTGCTGGTGGTAGAAAGCAGGGAAGCATACATACATGCGCACGTGTGGAATTGCCCGAAAGAAGATTCTGATGCCATCCATCACGCAATGTATTGATGTGATTCTTTGATTTTTCCCCCTCCATCCTTGCAGTGATATGCTTCTGTTTGTCTGCTTTCATTCATCATTCAACAGGGTTGGCTCAAATGGAAAAGGGACTAGTATGTAATGAAGAGTGGGCCCAGGTCACCTTGAACTATAGGTAAACCCCCTGAAATTCCAGAAAATCAAAGCTATCTTTATATACACTCACACACACACATAATGCACGCACATGTGTGTGTCCATTAGTGTGAATATTTTTAGAACAAGGAATTTTCCACCCTTCATGGACAGTGACTTTCAGGTCTCCAGCATCTGACTTATGCTGGTTGGCAGTCCAAGGTAATGGAGATTAAGCTGATTAATTAAATATGCAGGCGTTCTGACACGTCCCAGTTGGTTGGTGGGACCACAGATGCAGTGCCTCTCCCGTGCAGCGCCCCGCTAGATAGTGAGATGAAACGCCTTGCTGTCTCCGCTTCCAGGAGCGCTCTGCGATGCAATGGAGACGCCCTGAGGAAATGCACAGGTGATTGCTGGGCTTTTCAAAGGCTTTGCCTCTTCATGTATATATTCATGCATTACCTTGCCTGTGTTGTCCACTCCAATCTCCACACACCCGCTTTGGCCCACCTCACCCCCCAAAAGTTTGAGAAATCTGCCTCTCAGTCTCATGTGAAAGAAAAAAAAGGAGAATTACGGCACCCTTTATAGATTATAAATCATCTGCTGGCCTGCTGAAATACATTCATTATCAGGATGCTTGTCAGGCAGCAGAAAAGAGGGACAATCTGCCTCCGACACCAGCACAATGCGGGGCCTCGTCTCCCCTCACACACGCACACTCTTATCAGACCCACCCAGAGTGCTGCTGATGGAGCATCAGTGGCTCCATTTTCACAACTGACAAGGATTACTCGCTGACTAATTGGGTATAATTAAACAAGGAGCACTTGAAATAAGCTCCTGCTGTCTCAGGAACAGTGCATGGCACGATGGGGACGATGGGCACGATTCCAATTTAGTTCCACAGCTCTCTTACAGCTGCATCTCCTTGAGATATGCCTGTGACCATGCTTAAGACCCACAGTACCACATCTGTTAGATGATGGGGGAACTCTGTGGGCATCCATTAAGTTGTTGTGCTGATAAGGAGCATGTAGAGCTTTTTAAACAAAGACCACAGCCTGTCCTCCAAGTAAGTCAAGGGTCAGTTTCAAAGGGATATCATGGCTGCGGCTCACTAAAGCCTCTTTTGAGTCTGGAATGTGGATAAGAAACAAAAACACTTTGCCAGGCAAACACACAAAAACATGGAGGAGGACAATGTATGGTCATCATTCCTCTCTCGGTCAAAAAGACATGGCCAGGCAGGACAGAACCCACATTCGCTCCCATCTTTAATTTACATCCCAAATCGCAGCATGAAATATTCAGCTGAGTGAGGTCTGGGCAGAGGTGGCACTGATTGAGGCTGTGTGACAGGACACACTGTGGGGGTTTTCTGCTCTTCGTCCCCCCCCTCTTCACCCGCTCCCAACCCGTCTCTCATTCCTGTCTACATGGGCCGGCAGGGGCTCAGATAAGCTGCACTGACACGGAAGGGGCACAACCGCTGGGTCGGCAGAGAGAGAGAGAGAGAGAGAGAGAGAGAGAGAGACACCACCCGAAATCCCTTCCAAGCAAAGCGGCCCCACTCAGAGATGGAATCCGGACAACATCAATCAGGGCAATCCGAGAGGGAGCACGGGGAGTAGAATATGGACAAGTCAGCATTCACAAAGTCAAAAGACAGCACATTTTTTCTTCCTCCTCTTCTCGTTTTTCCTCCACTGAGTGCGAGTGAGAGGGGGATCGAGAGAGAGAGTCAGTAGCCTGTCGCGGTGCAGGAGTTGGAGCCGGTGGGGATTAGGGGGCAGAATATATATTACATGCTCTGCAGGACACTCAGTCCAACTTCAGGCAGAGAACAAGCAAAGTCACACAACAATGACAAACAACAACAACAGCCCTGGTGACACAAACACTGTCTGAAAATGTCACGAAAAAGGTCAGGCAGAGTCGAGAAAGTGCTGGGTGTCCGGGTGGGGGAAAAATTTATTATATATTCACCAGTACAGTCTGAGATATGAACAAGTCAACAAATATGTCAGTCCTTCAATCCTACTGGTATATGTGAGAATGAAGTGCTGATGTTCGAGCTTAGGGAGAGGGGGAAATCCCAGGTATGAGAAGCACTAGAGGATTAGAGGTGAAAAGAGAAGGAGTATAAAGACTTGAATGGGACGTGCATCTGGAATAGTAGGGAAGGTTATCATAACTAAGAAGAGATTATGGCATATCTCTCCTGCCAGCTTCAGAGGAGGCCGAGAGAAGAGCGAACTGGACAAATTCACCAGAAAAACTTGGTGGAAAAAGAGAGTGGCTTGATACAGCATGCCTCACAGTCAGCACATTCTATTCCAAGAAGCCAATCGGAATGAAAGTTAATGGCCTCGGGGCTCACGACGGACGGCCTGGAGTTTTAATGGCACTCGGCATCCACAGATGAAGAGGGGAGATTATAAAACCGAGGCCCCAGTGTCAATTATCAAATGGCTCCAGATTATGGCCATGATGAATATTTGAAGAGCAAACTTTGGTGGGAAATCGAAACCTGGGTGCTCTCTCCTCAGGCCAAGTGTGCCAAGGCAGATCAACCTCTCGTCAAAAAAAACATCTCCCGTTTTCCTCCACTAACCCCCACTAATGCAATGAAATAAATGCACCTGCTGGCTACATCAAATGTCTAGGGAATGCCCATCTCATTAAGAAAAGCCACGGCCAGCTTGTCTCAACCACACTGACAGATCACAATGACAAACTGGCATGATTGTAAATAATGATGACACACAGTTCTGTAGTTTCAGAAGTCAGACGTGTCTCCTATATATACTGTAGGTATCAGTGGTAGTGTCAGAGACACTGGTCATTCAAAACCTGGGAGGAGTACAGTATAGAAACCAGCTCTGACACCTTCTAACCACAACAAAACAGGTGTGTATTAGGGGTGATACAGCCGAGAACACACACTCCTGTCATCAGTGTCTCTTGTTACACATGGCAGAAACATATGCAGAGGAGTTCAGTGTTACCAGACCTGCTACAGATTGGAGGTGAAAAAAAAGAAAACTCCTATTACTCAAACTGGGGCAACAGGGCTTCATTAAATAGTGACCAGGTGGAATACACGATTCAGAGGCAGCTGTTTGCTCACCTCACAGCCAGCACAGATTCAGACGCTGTTGAGTCTGTTTTGGGGCTCTGGGTTTGCAGTGGCAGAGGGCTTTATGGTTGCATGAACTGTTCCCATGAGCAGCAAACAAACTAACAAAAAAACAGATGCAGATGCTGATGGTAGTGATGTTATCCTCCTTTTCTTGTAAAGCACAACCTCGCATATTATTGTCGCTCTGCTACAAAATAGTACAGACATCTGAGTGGCATCTTTTCAAGCCTATCTCATCTCATACTGCATCAGAAAGACCTAATTCTTCCTTAGTGTTTCTGCTATAGAAATCTACTTGATAGCTTTGTCACTGGGACAAGTGCCCTTAGATTTCAATTGGATAGTAGTGGTGTAAGTTTCTTCTAAAGCACACACTCCCCCCTGCCAGACAAGAAACACACAAGGCGATACCAGGAACAATTATGCCAAATAGCTTAACTGGAGATAAGATTAGACAACTAGAATTCTGCTCTACAGCCAACAATAAGGAATCCACCGGGAACCTGCAACGACAAAACCTCCAAGAAAGACCAATCAGATATAGGATTACAAATCTTGGTTTTCCGGTTACACTTGGCACGCACGCCCTCTTACAACCTCCAAGCCTATTTGAGACCAATAAGAGTAGAGGCTAGAGTAGCATTTTCCTTCTTGCAAATAGATCATTGGTTTGAATAGTTAGATAAAGCTGACTAAAGAGAAAATATCAACTGAACATTGTAAAATCCTCGCAACAACGCTATATAATTATTATAGGCTACCATTTTGATTTGACAAAATTACTATTTCTAATGAAACTTTATTTGTAAGCATAAGCTCATTTGTCTAGTGTCTAAAACACAGCTTACTAATTAACGCAGCAGTTTAATGTTGTAAACTATCGTTTTATCTGAAGTATGAAGGTCATTTCAAGTAAAAGTGAACTAAATAATAAAATGTAATATTTCTCAATCTTATCATTTGTGCGAATAAGAGGCTCAAAGACAGAATAATAGGCTAATGCGTATTCACATTTGAACTAAATTCACTTCGACATTAATTTCCATGTTCACAATACCTCTGTCTTATGGTGCAAACACTACATTATGATTTAAATTAGAAATGACAATGACAATCAATTTGCATGCCATCGCCCTCCGATGTGAAAAAAGAATTGAAAGGCGCACAGACTGTAATTTAATCAAGCTGAATCTGATATTAGTGATCATTTCATGACGTTATCATAAACGTTATATGGTGTCGATCATACGATACCTCTGCTGAGTTGTCCGGGGCGGTTGTACAGCTTCACATAAGTTCCACGACTGGAAACTTCAGGTACTGTGATCGTGCTCGCGGACCTACTGAATGAACTGCGGTGCTCGTCATCCCCGGTCAGCGCAGTGAGCCCATCTACTTTACAACAACTGAGAGCGCTTCTTAAAGCACCGCACCCTGGCATATCGAGGCACCATTTGGTAACCAATCAGGATAAAAGGCACTCACACACCTTCTTTACCTCACCTTATGTGACATGTAATGAACATGAAAACTGAAACTCTTTAATAATGCCTTTAGGTGACAACATTTCAAGGTCAAACTTGATACCATAACACATACAGAGGATATTCATTTCTGCCCAGAAGGAACCTGAAATATCCTCCTTCACCAGGGAGAGAATTTTCCTTTTAGTCAAACTACAATGACATGTTGGCTAAACACTTTGCAGGTCAATCAGCAGGTCAACTGAATTATGAATGTGTAATTACTAACGATTTGGCATTAACAAAATAAAGAGTGGGACTTTATGGGATTTATGTTTATGTGAAATTTATGTTTTATGCCATTACAAAAAAGTGCCAGAACTGTGCAAAACATGAACTTGTTATTGCAACATAAACATATAAAGAGTAGAGATGCAAACCCCTCTAAGTCCAGTGTCAGAAATATACAAAATTTAAGTTGTTGTTAATGATTTCCAAGTCATCTCTGTCAAAATCTTTATTTTCATATTATTATCAAATACAAACAAATCAAGCCAAAACTAAACAATCCAATGGGAGGTGGACTGATAATACACTTTATCAAAATTATATAATATATTTCTGTAAATTTATCACAAACCTACTTAGAGGGGTTTGCATCTGAACTCTTTAAAGTATTAATTATCAAGCAAAATAATAATTCTCTGACTGTATGCTGCAAATTATGGTTTTGGTTAGAGTTTACAGAAGGTTTGCTGAGCAGATTTGTAGGAGGCTGATTGGTTGACCCACTCTCTGTCAATACAGGATCATTGAAAAAGATGCATTCCTTATAGACTTCACCCAAGTGAATCCCAGTGGAGGCCCTTCAGGCCAAAACCCAGACAGTAAAATATGAGGTGTAGAAACAGCTTAATCTCCCTTCACCACTAGATTAATCAGTCTAATTAATGGAGAAACTTGGTCTAACCTTGACAACAAAGCTACAGTTCCACCATAATGTTAGGTACAAGTCTTTCTGCAGATGCTGTAACTGCACATTTAGTTATGGAATCATATTACCCATGTCACTCAGTCATTTCAAAAACCTTACTAAAAAGTTATGTACAGTTACAAGTTAAAAGTACAGTGCTGCGTCCTGACAGAACAACAAAAAGAGTCAACTGAATTTAAAAAATGCAGTATGTCAGTGCAGTATGGCAACCAACACAACAATCCAGTATATTAAATAAGCAACTAAATGACACTGATAACTGCCATTAAAGTGTATAGTCCATCATTTTCTACAAGCTTGACAATGCATTTATAGCCAAGTGCATATTTTTTAGAAAGTATTACATTCATGACTGGACAGAAACATGATGGAGGACTGGACCTCTATGACCCCAATGGTGCATATCTCCTGGCTTAAATTTTGAGAATGCACTTAACATCTTAATTTCTCTTTTATACTGCGCTTTTTATTACACTATTTCACTTTTAACTTAAAATAGTGCAGTTTTTATGTTAGCAATATGCACTCTGTTAGTTTCTTTCATTGTGTTGTAGCTTGAATGTTATCCTCTTTTGTAAGTCGCTTTGGATAAAAGCGTCTGCTAAATGCATAAATGTAAATGTAAATGCATACAGCTAAGCTAAGAATTTCTCCTGAGTTTGTAGACAGGCCCAGCTGTGTAGGCCATATAGAGATGGTTTTATATAATCTACTATGGGTTGTGTCAGTATCACATTTATGCTATTTAATCCTGAATACATCAATACATCACAAGAGCTGGTGGTGGCAAAGTGGTTAAGAACCTAGCTAGCATGCAATTGTCCTGGAAATTGTGGGTTCAAATTCTGGCTCTCACCATTATGCTCTTGAGCAGGCACTTAACCCTAAGGTGAGGCTGGCCCTGAAGTAAACGACAAATGTAAGATGCTTTGGATAAAAGCATCTGCTAAATGCCATAAATGTAAATTTCATTGTCTTTTATCCATAAGAGTTGTCAACAGAGGTGGAATAAGACTGGGTCTCTATGGGCACAAAGGATCAGTGTAGGAAAGCTGTCTGCAAGTTCAAATAGAAAGGCTATGATATGCTATAATGTACACATGACTGCAGGCTAAGAGAACATGATTACCACTGCATGTGACCATGCCTGCCAAGAGCAGCATGGCAGTGCCAGTGGAAGCCATAACCTGCTCCCTGACCAGACCTCTATCCAAGGGAAGGTGGCTTCTTTGCCATCTGTGCCATCTGCCCGCCAGCTCCTCCCCCCAGAAGCCAGGCCCCAGCTGGGGCAGCCGCCTGGGCACTGCCAGGTCAGGTCATGAGTCTGGGCTCCCACCCCCTCATTACACAGAGAGGTAGCATGCAGCGCCACCATAATTAGATCCACATAATGGCCTGTTCTGCATTTGCTTTGGCAAACAGATTGATCTGATATATATTTTTTTATTTTATGAAAGGCTAAACCGCTTCCTTTTCAACATAAGAACAGAGGCCAGGAAGACTTAGAGAAGTGAGACAATTTTGCTTTGAGGGAAGTTCTGTTTTCTCTCTCCGATCCTTTGAAGGCCAACCAGAGTGAGTAAGAGAGAGAGAGGGAGAGAGAGAGAGAGAGAAAGAGAAACAAATTAGAGCTTTTCCTCAATGTTAATTACAATTAAGCCAATTTTCTCCTGGAACAGATCAGCAAAGAGCTCTGGCTGCCGCCCCCCTGCCATGCTAAAAATGGATCTGTCCCTCAGAGTGCAAATGCACTTGTCAGGTCGTCTGAGTGAGAGAGTGCACATGTGTGTAAGTGTGTGCGTGTGTGTGTGTGTGTGTGTGTGTGCATGCTGTCAGCTCGAGTGAGTGGGTCAGCCGTCAGCATGACCATGATATGAGTGTGTGACGGGTGTGATGACCAAAGCTAGTGCGGAATGGTGGGGTTCGGAGTGGCCGAGTTGCCTTTGGGGTAGTGGTGGGACTCAGGGATGCAGGTGGCCTCAACAAATCAATAACCTTGATAATGAGATCGGAGGGGTGTCATTATCATGGCCCCCGCCACCCCTTGGGCGACAAATGCTTCCTCTTCCGTAAAGAGCATTGTGTTTCTCTCAGAGTGCCCAACACACCTCATTAACCTTTTCGGCTTTCAAAGGGCCATCTTCCTTTGCCAGACACCCATTTCCGATGAGATGTTTTTCCTCCAGAGGCACAGAACATGGGGATTGTTGACTTTCAAATGGATTAGCTGTGCTTCAGTTCAAGTTGTCTGCTTTAGCTTGCCATGGTTGTGCCGTGCTTTAAGATGGAGAAGTGCATTTGTCCACGTATGGTGTACCAAAGACAGCTGAAATGGCCTCTTTGAGAGTGGGTGTGGAGAGGTTACATTTATGGCTTTCAAAGTTCCACACTAAACCTAATCTAAATTGGTCATTTAGAATTAGGATTAAATATTATGTAATTTGAATTTACGCCTTATGTAACACCATTTTTACTTCACAGACATCACCTTTTTTTCCTCAAAACATCACCCACTTTCTGTCAAAACGTCTTAAGGAATCCAACTTCTTCTATGGAGCCTAAGCATGGCCCAATTATAACCACCAAGTGCTATACTGACCACCTCATTATATAGAAAGCAAAAATAACTGGTGTCACATGCAACATTGTCTTTTTGTGCCACATGGTCATAATCCAGTGGCCAGAGCTGACACTGGCATTATTGCCAGGAAGCCTGGGACATGCCATAACGCTTGGGTAGCCTCTCTCTCCCATCCAATAGGCCGGAGTTATACATCACACAGCGCCTCGCTGTGACACCTGCCCAGGTTTCCCTGCCCTTACTGGCTGACCTATACTTCACGGGCCATTAGGATTTCTATTTTTATGTAATTACCCAAAGTGGCTCCCCGGCACTCTGTGACTAGCGTGGCCATCTGAGCAAGGCCATCCTTTCTGGCTCATCCCTCATTACTGTACCATACTAGAGGGGGAGGCAGGGCTCTTCAACATGGCACAAACACCCTCTGTTTACTAACAAAGATTCCTCGCCACACCAAGAATGTTGAGCCATTCCATTTCCATTTCTAATTTTGGCGCAACTGTGTGGCAGTTCTTGTGGATCTCTGTGTGCTGTATTGGACAGTGGCACCTCTACAGTTGCAGTCTGAGTAATGAGGCTGCTATTTCCAGATCATTCCATAAGCAGACAGTGAGACCATTGATCTCCAGGTGTCCTAAAGTGGGACTGCCGCTCCACCGCAAGGCCAGTCGCCATTGATCCGCTTTCAAAACACATTCGTCAGTCTTATAAAATTCCGTGGGAATGGTGTCTGGGGTGGTGTGTGTGTGTATGTGTATCGGTGGGGGGGGGGGGACAAACACAAAGTCCAGCTGAATGACTTTCAAATGCATTCTCTTATGTAATATGTCTCTATGCCCAGTGAGCACCAAGCAGCTGCCTGCCTGGTGCTGAGAGGGAAAGAGTAGAGGGCAGGGCAGAGCTATGCACACACTTTTATTATTCAGAACATCTTAATTATGCATGAGTGCCTAATGGTAGTAAACAGTCCATATCCACACCTCAGTCTGAGACAGGGATTAGTGACAATGTCCAAACACATGTTCAGAATAATGACATGAGTGAATGAATTGGAAAAGGCAACTCATTACAGAGCCGTTTAGAGTTGCACACGAGCTGAGCCGTACCGCACGTGTTAGTCATGTGACTTCCATCTGAGGCGCACACTGATGTCAAAGTCATTTTCCTGTTGGCAGGAAATGTCCAAGATGCTCAGAAAGAGGCTAGATGTGGAGCGTGTCCCACCGATGTCTTTTCAGATCACGTGCACTGCCTAAAGACAGCTGAAGATAACCACAGATGGGTGACCACCATGCTCAGTTAACTTGTATAAAACTGTCGGCGAGTGAAATTCATGTCGCTGAACAGTCAGGATATCACGCTCTGAAGTTTGTGAACATATTTGGGTTTGAGTCTGTGGGCTTGTGTGGGCAGTCGAGTTGCAAATGCACCACAGGCGAGAAAGGACCGTTTACACGACTCTCTCTGTCTGGGCAGCTGAGTAATGGCACCCAAATTAAATCCCTCCCTTGATTAGCATCAGCAGAGGATTCATTTGGGATTCGCTTAACAAGATTGATCATTTTCATCAATTAATGAGGGAATAATAAATGTATTAATAAAGAATGAGTGTGGAGTGTGGCCAAAGAGGCAGTGGGCTGCCTAAGCCCTAATACATCACATAAAAATGTACTGTACGCAGTGCAAGTGAATAAATAAATAAACAAACAAACAGGGGTGTTAGTCGGAAGAGAAGGCCAGCCTCGTAGTTTACTCCTTCCGCCTTCTCTCTTTCTTTCTCTCTCCCTTTCTCAAGATGTTGGACGGGATATGCACTGCCTCACAGGTGATATCACTCTTCCAACTGACACTGTAATTACAGTTTGGGACTACATGTGCAATTAACCAAAGGTCAGGCTCTATTCATTGAGGTCAATTTTTTTTTTTCCAATTACTGCACTGTCAGGATCCATTGGGTCCTGGTGGAGGATCACCTCCGCCTCCCCTGCAGTGAGATGGATGTTCTGATGGAATCTCCTATGAGTTCAAATGTCAGGGTGTGGTTGATCATCCAGCAAATTAGATATTCAGCTAAACCGCCACCAAAGTCGTAAATAAGGGCCTGCACAAATCAATGTGAATACCATATTCCATGCAGACACTTTAACAAATTGAATTACATTTTCTGTGTAATTATTGTCCCTTTTGGGTTTGAAAGATGTCTACACAAAGGTGACATGATGATAATGATGAGGAATCTGTCTGACGACCAAAGAGCCTGAGGCCATTGGTGAAAAGCCATATAAAAACCTCATCTGCAAACAACCCACAATAACTGCTCTCTGGCAAAAATCTTATGGCAAAATCAACACTGATGGACAATTTTTTTGTCTCAGATGAGATTATCCTTTATGGAAAAGTTCCACGTTCTAAACCCAGCCAATTCATGCAGTTTAATGGAGCTTCATGAGACGATTTTGCATGATCAAACATTGGCAACGTGTTTTAGAATGGAGACAAAAGTTGGTCTGAGGTCAGGGTGTCAGAGATCATATATCTCCTAAGATGTAAGTTATGCTAAGTGACGCCTCTGCAAGAGAGTCTTCAGTCTACAGTGGAGGCGCAGACCTGCGGAGGGAACATTAAAAATTCAAAGAAGCTGTGAGCTTTTCATCAGTCAGCAGCAAAAAAAGAGACTGAGGGGAAAGAGACTGATTTTGATATTTTTGTCCAGGATTTAATTTCCTCCCCTTTCATATTTTATCAAAAGCTTCCTAGGCTTCCTAACTCTCTTCCCCAACACGCACACACACACACGCACATACACACATCGGCATCTCTTCCTCTCCTCTGCTTGCCATGCGATCCATCATCAGATCTGACTTTAATATGCTTTACGGAGGAATATAAGCCATTCATCACAGAGCAGGACCCGAGCGCTGCTAGACCTGGCAATCCTGGCGAACCAGCCTGAGCTCCGCAGGCCAGGTCCAGCCCCAGCCCTTAGCCAGGCTAATGCCTGTTTATTCAGACTGAGTGTCTGCCTACGATCTGTCACTCTGTGGCATCTAATGATAGAAATCCCAGCTCACGCCATCATGAGAGACCATAATGCATTTCTGTCTTCATTAGCCATTATTCCTGCATCTTTATTGGCCTTTTGGGAGTGTGTGGGTGAGACCATCTCCATTTAAGGGGAGTTTGTGTCACTGGCATTAGTGGAATAACTGAAGACTCCCCCCACCCCCCATCCCGACCCCCTTCAGCACAATTTGGCCTGAAGTACTCACAATAGAAAAAGTAAACTAAAGTCAACCTTGAAAACAGAAACACCTCTTTTGTTTTGAGGTGTAAAACACCGTAATTGTCTACTTTGGGGAACAGGGTCATGTATGACACTGATTACGCTTAGACAAATGTATACCCTAGTGATTGAGGACTGTACGCAGCCCTTGCCACCGACAATAAGGAGAGAGAAATACAAACAGGCTCACAGACTCATTTAAAGCCAAAGGGGTGAGGAGAGGGGGCGCTAATGGGACTAAGCTGAGACGAATAAACAGATGAAAACACATTTCCTCCAGGCCCCTTAATGACTTTAATTATAGTTTGGGCTGTGTTTAATAATTCAAATGGGAAAGGAAAGGTGGAGCAGTTTCATAATTCACCAAGAGCATGTAAAAGGACTATTAATGTGAATTACACCCGAGCGAAGGCTCCTTTATAATACAGTGCACTCAACTGCACTGTGCATGAAAATGCTGGAATAAGTAACAGATGGAAATCAATAGCTTGAATGTTGCTCAGTAATGGCTGTAGCATGTGAGGCAGATTACATATGCTACTGCATCAGCTCATTAATTCCCCTGGTTCGCTCTGACAGTAAATCACGGCATGTCGTTTTAAAGATACACAGAGTGTGATCCGATAGACATGTTGGTTATGATGGAGAAAAATCTCGAAGAAGGTCAATTTTATTGGGTTGTTACAGTACAAGTGATGCAGTTATACAAGCCCATTGATTTGAGAATGACTAGGTGCTCGTATATTATCCTATTCTTGCCACTGGAGGAACAAATTGGACCGGTTCTGCATCTCACGCTCTTCAGCTTTGTTTCTGAGACACTCTAATAACCTCCCTGTTGTCACTTCAGTTCACTTCCTCCCTCTCATTTTCCTGGCTAATATATTTCACGCTGACTACCTTCTTTGCCATGACCTCTATTACTCAGGGGTGAAGCCACTGCTGTTTGCAATATTTGTCCTCTGCTAGTCAGCATAGTGTTAAAAGTACAATAAACTCAGTACTGTTTATCAAAGGACAGTTTTTTTTACATGAGAACGCCTTATCAAAATAGATATGATGCTAATGCACAGTCAGCAACATATATTAGTCTTCCGCACTTTCATCTGGTCTTATTATTTCAGTGAACATGAATTCTTTGACTGATTGATTGTAATGCATAATTATGATAAATAAATGATTAGATTTTTTAAACCCTTTTATAATACATGTCTCAATGACCTCATCTATTTCCTTTGTAAGTGATTACTGATATCACTCAATCCTAAAGCTATGCTTATTTACAAATCTCCAGCTGGGTTTGTGGTGTGCTTTGTGGTCCCTTGGATTACAGAGGTGAAATGAAAACTCATCAGCAGAGGAGTGAAAAGGTGATGATAAGAAGGCAAGAAGAGAAGAGGGGAGGCAATTGAAGGAGAGGAAATGACCAGTGTAGAGAAGAGAAGAGTAGGGAGAAGGAAAGGACAGAAGATGAGATGAGACAAGATGGAGGGAAAAGCAGAGAAGAGATGCAGCGCTGAGTGACATAGCTGGATCTGTGATCAGGCCCACATGTTAATGAGAGCTGTGTGGGGGGTGGGGGTTAGCTCCTGTGGGAGGCTGTGTAATGAGACGAAGAACATGGTGGCACAGTGTGAGGTGTGAGGGCAGGACCTGCTGGGAGCCTGGAGCATCATTAGGGTTACTGATACGGCAGGACAACACCACGGCCTCCTCTGGCTGGCTTAGCGGCTCAGGCTCCCAGCTCTGATTTACACTTATAGATTAGCTGTCATTTTCAGTGAGCAAACAAACACTTGAGAGAAGGGTAAGTGGGCCTCCCCTGTGGTAAAAGTGAGGTGATCTGTCATGGCTGAGGCAGGCTATGGAGAGGGAGGGGGGGGTGTGTGTTGGGAAGGCAGAATGGCTAAGGGGGATGGGGGGGTTGGGGTTGTGGTGAGGGGGGGGGGGGGGGCAGCACAGCATGTAGCAGAGACCATCATGTTCTGAAAACACATATACCCAAAGACACACACACACACAAACACAAATACAGGTTCTGGCTTCATGCTAGTTTTCTGCAACATGCTGCTGTGTCTGGCACTTGTGGCTAAAGAAAGCAATGATCACGCATGAAATTCAATTTCATGCCATTGTTACTACATTGATTTCTGCAAAAAGCAATTTGTAGCATATCTGGAAGCCAGCCTTCCAGTATTATAGGGCAACCTTTTCCTTCTTTCTCCCATATTGAGGTCTGAAAGAATAAACATCCTATACATAGTGCATACACATGCAGACTTTAATGTGTGGTGTGACCGCAGTACAAACATTCAGTTTACTCTAATGCATAAGCAGCAGCTATGTGCCATCATACTGTGGGGCTCCCAAAGCTTACAATGGGCCTAGCACTTCAGCATTTCCAAACCATAAGCCAGACCCCTTCGAGACAAACGCCTCCCACCTTTGATCAATAGAAACAGAATTAGCCATTGTTAAGCCTTTCCGAGAAGACACAACTCCCCCCCAAAAAAACAACAAAACTGCCCTCACAATTAGGAGGACAGTGGGTGTGTGTATGTGTAGACAGTGGAAGGGTGATTTCATTTAGGAAAGGTTCTGCCAGAACGCGCCTCTTTGTCCGTAAATGCCCTCGTCGGACAGGCTGTTCATGAGCTGGCTGTATGCAGCCACACAGAGCCCCTGTGGCAGGCTGGCCTCTGTAAATAGCCCAGCTATGAGGGCCTAATTTGTGCTCTATGGGCGCCGGCACATTCCACTCACCTCTCAGAGGACATGGCAGAATGGCAGCTACTGGTCAGCGCACAGTTCACGCTAATTATAAGTGTGTATGTGTCTGTGTCTGTTTGTCTCTGTCTCTCTCTCTCTGTATGTGTGTGTGACAGACACAGACTGGTGTGTTCACTGTTGGCCATCAGTTGTATTACCAAACTATGCTCCAGATGTTGTCTGGATCAAAGATGGCCTTTCATGATTTAATTAGGACTCACATGGACTTGTGTACTGCCCAGAGCCATTATCATAAATAAAAGACTAACTAAATAAAAGGCTAACATGTCTGTGCGTGGATGCCATGTGGCTGATGCTAAGAGGACAGTGATTATTGGACTCAGGACTCGGTCCATATCCGTCTTGAATCACGCCGTCTTCTTCCAATGACCAAAGAAAATCAGTCTGGCTTTGTTGTCCCTGACAGCAA